>OY288275.1:32425132-33625132 GCA_958450335.1 Hibiscus tridactylites | reverse complement strand
AAATTGTAATTTTCTAGAATTTAGAGGACTTAACAAGATTTAAGATTACCAAGCCAAATTTAGACTTATACTAAACCAACATGTTAAATTTCAACTTAAACGGTTCAACCAAACTCATTTAATTAAGCACATAAGATTCAGGTACCAAAACGTAAGAAATAGAAACCTGAAACAATTCAAATTCAAGCTCAACGGTCTGGTGTTTCGAAACACAAGGCCCTGTACCGAAAAAATCGTTTTGAAACCAAGTTGACCATTTCGATACTCGGGTGCGTTCCGAAACCCGTACCAAAACACCCCTTTCCAGTAGCAAAATCGTTTTGGAACGTCTTTAAGTAAGGGCATTCCGATACACTTTGCCTACAACAACAAAGGTTGCTGGTTTTTCACATCTTTTCACATCCAAAAACATTCCAATTCATGCCACAATGTACATAGAACATGTTTTAGCATCCATGATCAACATTATAAGGCATAAACAAACACATGGCATCAATCATGCAAACATTGGAACTATAGGCATTCTCCCTAGTCCACCAAAGCCATGTGTTGCGTGTAAAAGAGTATATCGCAATAGTAGTGCAAGTGTACATGATGCAAGTAGTAAATTGATACGAAGAATCGGATATCGTCTCCACAGGGATTGGGCCAATAGCTTCACCTTAGTTTACTGCACGAAGTAAAGGAAATAGTTGAGAAAGTTGTCACGAGAATAATAAAGTGAACGAAAATAAAAGGATAGAAATATCAAGATAGAGAGAATGGGCTGGTATTGAATTGCTCAATAGTGCAGGTATTGCAATGCTTAGGAACTCCAATTGTGTCGTTGCGCCCGTCGCGGCAGCACTTGTCGCGGCAGCAGTCCGTTGGTCGTCGTGGCAGCAAACACACCAACTCAGTACTCCAAGTTTGGCAAGAATCCCAGATCTGCCTTGGCCTATCCCTAGGTCCAAGTCTGTCGATGATCACGTCTTTGATGATACCTCCCGGCGTGAATCGAAGGATGAACACCGATGTGTATGAATTCTTTTTTAGCCACTTAACCGTGCCCTATCCCTAGGCACAAGATAGTTCAACTACAAACTAGAGAACTTGCTCTTATTTCTTTCGTATACTTAACTCTCCCGATGCTAAGTAAATGGATAACCTCAGAATGCTCTCCCGATGCTCTTGCAAGATATTAATAACCAAAATAAGAGAACTTGAAGTTTATTTTATTGAACTAGAAAAATCCTAAAACAAAACAACCCTTGCAACTACTTTACAAATCAACCCGTGGCCCTAGGGGTTTTAGAACATATCGACGGCGGGTAAACGACGAAGGGTTTTTGGTTGTCGGTTAAGGGGAAGTCGGCTATGGGGTATGAGATGTATGCCCTAGGTTAAAATACATGCCCTTATATAAGCTTTGGGCTCAAGTTATCTAAGTTAACAAGGATTACAACTTTAATTAAAAGTATGATTCTAATAAAGACTTAATCTTCAAGGATTCTACTTTCCAGTCGTCCTCCTTGTTTCTTGGATTTTCTCTCCTTGAGCTTTGGGCTTGACATATCTTTTGATCCGGGGCTTGGAAAAATATTTGGTTTTCACACGACAGACGAGCATAATTTTCTCTATCTATCGAGGTCCACTTTACTTTTTCTCCACTAACTTCCTGTCGTCCTCTGCTGTCACGGCAGCACCATGGCAGCATCGTCCTCTTTGTCTGCTTGTCAAGTTCAGCTCTTCGGTTTCGCTGCCCTGCGCCTGCCTTCACCATCTAAGACGGCGGCAACCTGCCAAAAACAATCATTTTTAGTAGAATCCATGCCTTTTATATATTTGTGATGTTTTTCTATAAACTACCCTAAATGCAATGAAATGATGCTCGAATGCAGCAGAAATATGGGTTAAAAGGGTGTAAAGAATAGAACTTTTACACACTCAACACACCCCAAAACTCAAGTTTTTGCTTGCCCTCAAGCAATTAAGACCTAAAAGAAAAATGAATATTTTTTTTTTGTGTTGGCCTTCAAACATTGAAATGTCCCTTACCCGTCTTTCATTCTCTATGACGGCAGCAACCTGTCGGAAAGATTAGGATATGTCCGGAATCTCACTATAGTCCTTGTGCAGTGTGTGCATGCTTGTGAACAGTTATATGCTAAGACTCTCTTAGTTCCACTAGAGTATTCAACTTTTTAACTCGAATTTTTATGCCAAAGTTTATTTTTGAAGACACATTTCATGCTTCTTTTCTTCTACTTTCAAGCTAAGTTTTACTAGAGCCAGTTTTAGGCACCTCTAGTTAGCTTCTTAGAGCCGGTTTTGAGCACCTCAAGGTTTTTGAGCCACTTTTGCTAAACTTCTTTCCTAGAGCCAGTGTTAGGCACCTCTAGGGGCTATTCAAGTACTAAGCTTCATATTCTAGTTTGGCTAAAAGAAATCTAAGCAGTATAACAGTCACAATGGTGTTTAAGTTTTTCAGAACTATAGAAAGGCTCTAAACTTCTCCTTAAACTGTCCTAAAGATGCTGCCACGACAGAGCTGTCATGACAGGTAAGTTCAAGTCATAGTTTTAAGCCGAAATTTTCAGTCTTTTCTGATTTTTTTCAAGAGAAAAATAAATGAGACACAACAAATGATTAAGATGTACTAAGACTCCATTAAAATGGAGGGTTGCCACCCCCAAACTCGAGGGTTGCATTGCCCTCAATGCAAATGACAAAATAAAAATGAAGAAGTACATCACAAAATATAAATAAGGCAGGCAGCAATAAGAAGAGAATAAAAGACTTAAATTTTAAGCACTGTCTTCATTGCTGCTTCTGACACGGATTTGGTGGCGGATTATGGGCTGTGGGGCAGGTTGGGCTGGTTCCTCTATGACCTGGATTTCAGAGCTGCTGCCACTGTCCCAAGTGCTGCTGCTGGTGGTGGTGCTGGCCTTTGGCATGAGCTTTTCGTCGGCCATCTTTTTCTGCCTCTTGACAGGCGTAAATTCCTTCTCCAAATTCCTCCAAATAGGAAGTTCTGCCTCGCTGTAAGCCCAAACGGAGGAAGAGGAGAAACCAGCTACAAAGGCATCGATGTCATCCGAGGGTTGTCGCTTTGTACCTCGAGCGGGTGTGTCGGTAGAGGACTGCCGGGTGCCATCGGGGCAGGTGATGGGGTGGAAGCAGCATAATGTGTGTGTGGGGAGGCAGGAGGTGTAGGTGTGTGGATGGTGAAGTAGTGGGCAGGGAAGGTGGGAAAGACAACATCGGGATAATTTAAAGTATGGGTAATAAAATTTACCGTGGAGTTGGCGAAATCCCTGATGACTGTCATCAGACCCAGCTGTCTATCTTCCACCCTCTGAATGGCAGCAAGAATTTGAGTGGATGTGTCTGTCAGAGCAGTTGCTGCGGCAGGTTCAGTGTTGGGCTCCTTGGAGGATTCTGCTAGAGCGGCATTAGGGTTGACGAAAGAGATGGGGGTTGCTATTGTCAGCTCCATGAGGCTGATAATGTTCTTTTCGGTCCAGCCCCATCCCTTTACTAGTTTATCGGTTGTGGCTTCTGGTACGGCAGCGCAGGGGCAGAGAGATGTGTTCATGAAGGGCAGGCAGAGGAGGGCGGTTGATCTAATGGTGCAATCCAAGATACTCTCCCTCATGTAGCGTCCCACATTTATGGGGCGTTTGTTCATGATGGAATGGATTAGGGCTAGCCTCTGCTGGTCCATTGTCGTGTGATGGGAGGATGGCAAAATTCGCTTCTTGATGAAAGCGTTCCATAATTTGGCTTCCAGAAGCAGCTGCCCCCTTCTTACGGTGTTGGGGTTTTTCTTGCTCGTGTTCCATTCCGTTCCTTCCTCTTTCACTTCAGCCATGATAGCATCGAAGGCAGCAGTGTCGATGGTGTCCAAAAACTTCTGGTGAGCATCATCGTTGGGACCGAAGTAGACGCCATACATATGATTGATGCTTTCTGCTATGAATGGCACTTCTTTCCCTCGGACAGTTACTGTTGTTGTCGTCCTGCTTTCGATGGCAGCATAGAATTCCCTCACCAGCGTTTCATTCATTTCAGCTGGTTGTTCTGCAAATTGCTCCCATATCATAGCCTTTATCGCTCTTGCGATGAATGGTTTGAGCCCCATATTCTCTGCCTTTCGAATGTAGATAAAACCTCGTTCTTCTCGGAGGTCCTTAGTTGCGAAGGACTGCGGGGTGGGTGCTACCGGTGAAGAGGTTGAAACAGCACTGCGGCGGGTACGTCTGGAAGACATGTTAGTTGCAAGGGTTTTTTGAAAGTACATAAAACAAAGAAAAACGAAAGGGGAGAGCAAGTAAGAATAAGCATAAGTGAGGAAAATGAAAATGAAACGGGGTTATATAGAGGTAGAGTTGCTGCCCGTTTAATGCTGTAACGACAGGCGTGAATAACGGGGCGACTATTGAGCTTTAGCGTGTCTTACGCGTCTGACACACATTTAAGCGTCTGTTACGCATCTGTCACATGTTTCTGCGTCTGCCGTGACAGTCTGTTGACATCCTGTCTTATCCGTGTCTGCGGCGGCAGCTGGAACGACATGCTTCAATAATGGGCTCTGTTGGGCTGATGGATGGATGGTGGGCTTGGGTCACTTCTCCTTTTCTTCTTGACTCCTTTATTTCCTAAAAACAGAAAATATAAAAAAATTATTGAATAAAATAAACCTTATTTCCTAATAAATAATAAATAATAAGAATAAATAAAATTTAGGTTAAATTAGGGATGCCTTGTAACCCCCTTAACCCGGCCCGGACGGTTGACCCGAATTAAGAAAGTCACACGGGGAAAACCAAAGTCAACCCGAAAGTCAACCTTGATTAACGACCCTTTTTTTTCCTTTTTAATCTTGTCTAGATGCACATTAACCTTAGATGTGATCATGCAAACAGCATACTCAAAGATCACAAACATCAGAGATCAAACAGGGACCCAATTGAACAATTTACAACTTAAGGGATCAAATTGTAAATTCTTAAAACTTTAAGGACTTAACCGGATTTTAAGTTACCAACTTAAAATTAATCAGGTTTTCATGCTTCTCTGCCAAATTTCAGCTCAAACGGACATCCCAAACTCATACAATTGCACAAACAAGTTTCAGTACCAAAATGCAAACAATTCAAAACATATAACTGCCAATGTCAGCCCCCAACGGTCGACCGTTCCGAAAAAGGTAGACCCTGTTTCGAAACACGGGCCGTTCCGCAACGGGTTCCGGAACATGGGCTGGCAGTGGCCAAACCGTTTCGAAACGGTGCCTACCGTTTCGGACGCCTGGGTTCATTCAAGGCACCCGTTCCGAAACGGTGCACACTGTTCTGAAACGCCCTGCACAGATTGCAGCAAAAAGCAATCCAAAACATGCAATTGATCATTCAAACATGCTCCAATTGCCACCAAACTTTACCAGCATGCAATTCAACATATATAAGACTTGTAAGCATCATCAAATCAACAAATTAACTTCATATGCAAAAAGCCCCAAATCTATAGGCATGCTTCCTACACAAGCAACCATTTATGCACAACCTTTCCAAAACAATCTCATTTAAAGCCAATTCATGTTCCAACAACATCATCATCATAAAAACATCCTTGTCCAAACATAAACGAACTCATACACATTAAACCGAGAGATTCTACCCCCATTGCCTTTATTAACTATAGCTATTCACCGAGACATACATCTCAATTGGAGTCCACCTTGAATCCATTGCTCCTTGCTGTCCAAACTTCAAGAATCTGCATTGTTGGACAAAAAGGAGCGTAAGCACATAATGCTTAGTGAAGAATGCTGAAAACCAAAACACCATCAATGCAGCGGGTCATAAAACACTTTTAAATCAACCCGATTTGTTTACCAAAGCCATGTTTGAAACCCTTTTCAACAACAAGCTCAAAACCATGCATTGCACATACATGAAAACCAACCCTTGGCTTAGCAAGCTAAGAAAACCCTTTTCAAGCACAACTTACAAAATCTTCCATTTAACCATTCCATGCATAAACACCATATGCAAAGTTAAATCAAAACCTTGGAAAACATTCCCATTTCACAACATACCTTCCTTAAACTTGAAAGCCACTTCAAGCAAGAAACCTTTAAAAACCATTACTCAAACAAACCAACACATGCATTAAAACAAAGGCAACTTATGAACCGCAACATCATCATCACATGCCTTTAAAAACAAGTCTTAACAAGACTCCAATGCATTAAAGAGATTTCATGCACACATGCATCATTTACCAAATGATAATCAACACTTGTTCAATATAACAAGTAAACATGCATTCTCAAGCATTATACACATTCCATGCCACCATGCATCTTTTCAAGCATCTCATGCTTCTCATGCAATTATGCATCATTTCAAGCATTTCATGCTTCTTTATAATCAAGAACATTACATTGGCTTCCAAGTGATCAACCACATCAACTTTTCAACTCAACACCCGATCGGATACGCGGATCCCGAGCGTTGTCCCTACGCTCCATACACCCTACCAATCCAAGGTCTCCCAAATGGACTTTTAAACACCATTTGACCTTACAAGCCTAAGGTTCCCATGTATGGACTTTTAAAAACCATACAACCTTAGCTTTTCCCGAGGTTCCCATGCATGGACTTTTAAACACCATACAACCTCAACATGCACAAGGTTCCCATGTATGGACTTTTAAACACCATACAACCTTTGCATAACCGATTGGTAGTTGTATAACATCACTAACGAGATCCGGGACACCCTACACAAGATCCACACATGGACTTAACACCGCCATTGTGATCTCAACAAGCACAAGGTTCCCATATATGGACTTTTAAACACCATATAACCTTTGCTCAACCAAGGTCCTCGAATGGGCATCAACCTCCATTATGACCTTAACCATCTCGTTAGGATACTTGAAGGGAGTTTACCGGTCCACTCTTGACCACTCCACCTCCAAGGCGACTTAATTCACGGTGCACCCAATCCTATAGTCGGCTAACTATATCCGATCAACGAACCAAGAACCACTTTCATCACTTGCCAATATAACCATCTTACCATGTTAATCCACTGAACCACATGCATAATCATAATGCAAAACCATCATTTACCTTAACCAAGAACCAACCATGGACTTACCAACACCATGTTGTTCTTAAATAAACAAGGCTTACACAAGGACTTTCAACCACCTTTGTAACCTTTAGCATCACTTACCAAAGTACATCATTAACAACAATAATCCACTGTTTTAAAGCATTAGACAAAGCCATTGAACAACATGCAACACCATGCATCAAAACCACAATTTCCATGTACAAAACCAAGGATCTCTTACCTTGAGCATCCTTCACATATGGCTTCCAAAACCAGCATTAAAATATGCTTAAAATATGCTTTCAAAACAGATTTAAACCATGCAAAACACATGCATTTCAATCATCAACCACAATTGCTTAAAAGCCAATTTCACAACACAATTCAAGAGCGAAAATCCATTCACTTACTCTTGAGCTTAGCAAAGTTGTTTAGACTTACACTAAGCTCCCAAAACCTTCAAACCTTGGTTTAAAAGCTGAAAACCCAACTTCACTCACCGATAACCAAAACAAGGCTAACCAACAAGCCTTCCAAGCATCCGAAGCCTTCCGCACCACCTCTAAAGCTAACAGATCAAACTCCCCTGTTTCAAGCACACAACAACAGAGAATTAATGCATCATTATGCATTAAAAACACCAGCAACAAGACTCAACTCGCTGCTCATCACAAAATCAACATTTCGGCTACCAAACACAACCGAAATCACCTCCAAACACTTCCAAAACTTAACCCAGCCAAGATCCATCACTTCTAACCATTTTTAAACATCAATTAACATCCAAAATGATCACAAACACGTCCTTATACCTCCAGGTATAACAGATCACCAAAAACACTCCAAAAACAACCAAAAACTCAAGCCAAACTTAGGAAATTCAACCTATCCGGGATTGCATTAATTAAACCTCAACTTCTAATCAATTTAGCATTCATTTAACATCATTTTGACACTTCAAAACACTGCCCAAACAGATCACACGAAAATTCCACCAAAATCACCAAATCTTGCATTTTAAGCCAAAATCAAGATTTCAATTGAAAAGCCTTTAACAAATCACAAATCAAGGATTGAGAACTTAGGAATTTCAGTAAAGAACTGATAGTTTAGAGGAGAAGGACGTTCTTACCTCCAAACTTGAATTTCTCCTTTTTAGAGCCAAAAAGCTTGATGAAACAACTTGCAAATTGAGAGGTTTTGTTGTAGAGATGATTAGGAATCAAAAGAGAGTTGAAATGAGTGATTTAGATGACAAAATCAGAGAAGAAAATCTGGAGAAATGTGTTTGGGTTGAGAGAAAATGAGAGAAAAGGAAAATTGAGAGAAAATAGAAAAGTTAGTTATAAAATGGTAAAATGATTTCCCTCCACATTTCATAAACTTTAAAATCAGAATAAAGCCTTAAAATATCTTAGAAAAATCTGGAGAAACTCTTTTTGGAATAATAGCTCCTTAAAGATTCAAAGTTTCAATCCTTTATAAAACTATCACGCAACTTTCAAAAATTACATTTTGGTCACTAGCCAAAATGTCAACCTTCCGAACCTCATTTTCCAAAATTGATTTCACAGTTCACTTAATTATATTAAAAGATGATTTTAGAACATTTTCCATATTTTTAATGCAACCCGAACTAGGCTTTCCTAAATTCACCCTTATATATTCGATCAGCACTTTGACCGAACCGGTCAACGCCCAAAACTTCTGAGCCCAAAACCGGGGCGTTACATGCCTTGTGGGGCATCTCCTAAGTTAACCACTTCCTATATTCATGGTGATTCAGTCCCTGGATAATGCTTGAGGCGCTGTCCGTTGACTTTGAATTGGTGCCCGCCTTTTAATGATCTAATTGTGATAGCACCATGGGGAAAAACTTGTACAACTTGGAACAGGCCAGACCATCTAGACTTTAGCTTCCCTGGGAAGAGTGTTAGTCTAGAGTTGAACAATAGTACAAGCTGCCCTGGGCAGAACTGTCGTGGCAGCAATTTCCTGTCATGCCACTTCTTAGTCTTCTCCTTGTAGATTCTTGCATTGCCGTAGGCCATTGTTCTTATTTCTTCAATCTCGTTCAGATCCAATAGCCTTTTCTGGCCTGCCTTGTCCAAATCAATATTCACTACCTTGATCGCCCAATATGCTCTATGCTCTATCTCGACAGGCATGTGACAGGTTTTTCCATAAATCAATCGGTATGGAGACATGCCCAATGGAGTCTTAAAAGCTGTCCTATATGCCCATAATGCATCATTAAGGAGTAAAGACCATTCTTTCCTAGTTGGCTTAACAATCTTCTCAAGAATGTCCTTAACTTCCCTATTGGATATCTCAGCTTGTCCATTGGTCTGTGGGTGGTATGCTGTCGTGATCCGGTGCTTGACACCATATTTCTTCAAGGGGGCAGCAATAACCCTATTGTCAAAATGTCTCCCTTCATCACTGATAATCGCCTTAGGGATACCAAACCTCGAAAAAATGTTTTTATGTAGAAATTTTTGGACTGTTTTGGCATCATTCCTTTGAGTGGAGATAGCTTCAACACACTTAGAGACGTAATCCACTTCTAGGAGGATGCATAGACTTCCACATGAAGATGGAAAAGGTCCCATAAAATCAATCCCCCAAACGTCGAAGATCTCGACTTCTAGAATGTTCTGCAGTGACATCTCGTTTCTTCACGAGATGTTTCCTGTCCGCTGGCACCTGTCACAGTTCTTGTAGAAGTCCTGTGCATCTTTATACAGTGTCGGCCAGTAGAACCCTGACTGCAACACCTTGGCAGCAGTTTTGTTGCCTCCTAAGTGACCTCTATATTGTGAAGCATGGCAGTGATGGAGAATGTCTTCTTGCTCTTCTTGAGGTACACATCTCCTTATAACCTGATCTGCACACATTTTGAAGAGAAGAGGTTCGTCCCAATAATAATGCTTAACATCATTTTGGAACCTCTTCCTTGCTTGATAATTAAGATCAGAAGGAAGTATTCCACTAACTATAAAATTAACGAAATCATTATACCAGGGGAGTTCAGAAGACTTACCTGCCGCAATAGCTGTTGCGGCAGTGATTGCGGCAGCAAAGAGCTGCTCATCTGGGAAGGTCTCCAGTATGTTTGTCTCATCTACTGGCAGACTCTGTCCCTGCTCCAACCTTGACAAGTGACCTGCCACTTGTTTTTCTGTCCCTTTTTTGTCCTTCATTTCAAGGTCGAATTCTTGCAATAGCAGGATCCACCTTATCAATCTAGGCTTTGCATCCTTTTTCGCGAACAGATACTTCAGGGCAGAATGGTCTGTGTGCACTATTACCTTCGTCCCAAGTATGTAAGAACGAAAATTGTCGATGGAGAACACCACAGCTAATAGCTCCTTTTCTGTGGTGGTGTAGTTTACTTGGGCGTCATTCAATGTCTTGCTGGCATAATATATAACATGAAACAGCTTATCTCTGCGCTTTCAAAGTGCTGCCCCGACAACATAGTCACTAGCATCACACATAATCTCAAATGGCTGTGTCCAGTCTGGTGGCTGTACTATTGGGGCTGTTACCAGTTTTTCCTTCAGAACCTTGAATGCTTCAATACATTCATCATTAAAGTCAAAGGGTCGGTTCTGCTCTAAAAGATGGCACAGGGGCTTGGTGATTTTTGAGAAATTTGCAATGAATCTTCCATAAAAACCAACATGCCCTAAGAAACTTCTAATGCCCTTGACTGTGGTCGGCGGCGGCAGCTTTTCGATCACTTCTATTTTAGCCCTGTCGACTTCTATGCCACGACAACTAATCTTATGGCCAAGGACTATCCCTTCATCCACCATAAAGTGGCATTTTCCCAATTCAAAACTAGGTTTGCTTTTTCACATCTTTCAAGTACCTTTTGTAGATTGCCGAGGAAGCTCTCAAAATCGTCTCCAAAGACGGAAAAATCATCCATAAATATCTCCAGGAAGTCCTCTACCATGTCGGAGAATATTGCCATCATGCACCTTTGGAAGGTGGCGGGTGGTGCATTACATAATCCAAACGACATTTCTACTAAAAGCATATGTTCCGTAGGGGCATGTAAAAGTCGTCTTTTCTTGATCCTCCGGTGCAATAGCAATTTGATTGTAACCGGAATAACCATGAAGAAAACAATAGTAAGGTTTACCTGCTAATCTATCAAGCATTTGATCAATAAAGGGTAAAGGAAAATGGTCTTTTCGGGTAGCTTTGTTAAGCTTCCGATAGTCCATACAAACCCTCCAACCGGTCACAGTCTTGTTTGGGATTAACTCATTGTTCTCATTGGTTATTACGGTCATTCCTTCTTTCTTGGGAACACATTGCACCGTGCTAACCCATTTGCTGTTAGAGATGGCGTAACTAATACCAGCATCTAACCACTTGATTATCTCTTTACGCACCACCTCTTTCATCGCATGGTTTAGCCGCCATTGGGCGTCAATAGTCGGCTTATGATCTTCCTCTAGAAGGATTTTGTGCATGCATAACACCGGACTAATGCCTTGAATGTCAGCAATCGTCCATCCAATCGCCTTTTTGTGCTGCCGTAGCATGCCTATTAGCTGTCGTTCCTGTTCATGCGGTAGCTTAGAAGAGATGATTACGGGAAACATATCATTTTTACCAAGAAAAGCATATTTTAGTTGCCCTGGTAGGGGCTTCAATTCTAAATCAGGTGGTTCAACAGTATATGGCTTTTGGATTAAATGGTTATCCGAAGTATAATTCAAGGGTTCGAATAACTTACCTGGACGATTGCCTAACCAGTTTACCTCCTTCTGATCTTCAGTATCAGATGTATCGTAGTCAGAGGAGTTGCTTTCGTTGGTGTTGTCGTCAGTGTTGTCGTGACAGTCTTGTAGGTGGCTGCCGCGACACTGACCAAATTTAATATCGTGACAGCCCGACCTGATGCAGGGTTGATCAAGGGTAACGTTAGTGATAGCCTTGCATTCCTCATCTACATCAGCATGTTTCATCGCTTGGAGAACATTCAACTTAATCTCTTGATCGTTTGCGCGCATGGTGAGTTCTCCTTTCTCCACATCAATCAGTGATCTTCCCGTGGCTAAGAAGGGTCGCCCAAGGATGATTGGTGCGTTTTCGTCTGCCTCACAATCTAAAACAAGAAAGTAAGCAGGAAAAATAAACTTATCAACTCTTACCAGAATATCTTCAATTTTTCCAGATGGATGAACGAAAGAGCGGTCTGCCAGCTGCAGAGTTACTGTCGTGGGCCGCGCCTTTCCAATACCTAATTTCTGAAAAACAGACTTTGGCATTAAATTAACACTAGCACAAAGATCACAAAGTGCCTTAACCACAAATTTATTTCCGATTACGCATGGTATGATGAAACTCCCCGGATCCTTCTTTTTCTAGGGTGGCTGCCGATGAAGAATACTAATGCAACCTTCTGTCATCTTTACCGTTTCAAACTCCCCAAGTTTAGATTTTTCGACATGACATCCTTGAGAAATTTAGCATAATCAGGCATCTCCTTAACGGGATCTAACAACGGAATATTAATATGAACTTGCTTAAAAATATCATAAATCTTTTTAAGTTGAGATTCATGCTTAGCTTGCTGTATCCGTTGAGGAAAAGGAGGTGGGGGACGATAATTAGCAATACGTCATTCCCACTGCATACGGATCTGAGGACGAATATCATCATTTTTCTCCTCTGTCGCTTCTACTGTCGTGACAGGCTCATCGGTAGCAGTCTGTTTATCACGTGTCGGGGCAGCTTCCTCGGCAGGTTTATCCAAGGCAGGTTCCTTTACTGTTTCAGCTTCTTTTTTCGGCCATGTAATTTCTTTCCACTCCTAGTAGTAATTGCCTTACATTGCTCATGTGTGGGCTGCCTAGCATTTTCATTATTGCTAGGGAATCCTCCAGTCTGCCTCAGCTTAATATGTTGGGAAACCTGACCCATTTGTGTCTCGAGAGATTTCAAAGTAGCTTCATGATTTGTCATTCCCATCTCTGTTTTATCCATGAAATTCTCTGTTTTCTTGACAAACTGATTCATATTCTCAATATAAGTACCTGTCTGAGACATAAAGGTGGCCAGAGTCTGTTCCAGTATACTGCTCGTGGCAGCTGGTTGCTGCGGCGGCAGTTGCGGCAGCAGTTGTGGCGGCAATTGCTGTCGCGTCAGCAATCTAGGTCCTCCCTGATTCTGATTGTGTGCTTGTGGATTCAGGGCATTATTAGGATTACTCCAAGAGAACTTGGGATCCTTCCTCCAATTGGGATTATAATTGTTGGAGTTGTAATTTGGCTTGTAGTTTCGAACATATTTTCCCTCTTCTAATTGTATCGGGCACTCATCCCGACCATGATTTCCCTCACAAATGTCACATACCTCCTCAACAGCAAATCCATGTTGTCCATCATCATTCAATAACTTTTTCATTGCTTTAGTAAGGAATGCTACCTGTGATTTCATCGTGTTGTCGGCTTCATAATCCTTGACAGCAAGTACCTGTTTACCCCCTCTTCTTGTTATCTGCTCCTCATTCTTGGCCAGATTTTTTAGAACTTGCAATGCCTCGTCCGGATCTTTATCCAATAATAGTCCATTTGATGCTGAATCAATTCGAATACGAGTTTGTAAGTTAGCAGCATTATAGAACTTCGTTACCTGATTCCATACGAGGAATCCATGCATTGGGTAGTTCCGTAGAAGAGTAGTAAATCTGTCCCATGCCTCGTGCATTGACTCGTCATCTTCCTGTTGAAAAGTAGCAATTTCATTACGTAATCGCTTAGATAAATGTGAAGGATTAAAACGAGATAAGAATTCACGTGATAAATTTGCCCAAGTTCTAATTGAACCCATCGTTAGTTTATTCCACAAAGTTTTAGCTTTGTCCCTCAATGAATGGGGAAATAACCGAAGCCTCAGTATCTCCGGATTAACTCCTGGCAGTCTAAACGAACCACAGATCTCCTAGAACGTTTTGAGATTCTCCCTAGCATCCTCTGTAATAGCACCACTAAACTGTCCGGCATTATTGGTCATAGTAAACATGACAGGTTTAAGTTCGAATTTGTCAACATCAATGTCCGACAGCGTGGTCTCTAGCTCTACATGGTCGTTCAGCATGTAGTCACGACATGATCGTCGTCCGGCGGCGGTAGGGTTATCGGCAGACGGTATAACATCGCCAGCATGTGGGTCGTCGGCCATCTTCCCTAGCTGTTCTTCAAGTTACTCGTTCCTGGCTAAAAGGTGACGAATTTGTTTCTTGAGATTGAAGGAACGTTCAATTTCTGGATCTAATGGATACTCAGGATCTTCACCTCTTTTAGATCTGCGCATAAACAAGAAAACCTTGTCAAAAGCAAGAGTTGAAAACACCAACGAAAAAAAGAAAGAAAAATAAAGATAAAAACAAAAACAAAAACGAAAAGTGCAATAAAAGAAAGGTAGAGTTATGTTGCCAATCCCAGGCAACAGCGCCAAAAACTTGTTGCGTGTAAAAGAGTCTATCGCAATTGTAGTGCAAGTGTACACGACGCAAGTAGTAAAGTGATACGAAGTATCGGATATCGTCTCCACAGGGATTGGGCTAATAGCTTCACGTTAGTTTACTGCACGAAGTAAAGGAAATAGTTGAGAAAGTTGTCACGAGAATAATAAAGTGAACGAAAATAAAAGGATAGAAATATCAAGATAGAGAGAATGGATTGGTATTGAATTGCTCAGTAGTGAAGGTATTGCAATGCTTAGGAACTCCAGTTGTGTCATTGCGCCCGTCGCGGCATCAGTCCGTTGATCGTCGCAGCAGCAAACACACCAACTCAGTACTCCAAGTTTGGCAAGAATCCCAGATCTGCCTTGGCCTATCCCTAGGTCCATGTCTATCGATGATCACGTCTTTGATGATACCTCCCGGCGTGAATCGAAGGATGAACACCGATGTGTATGAATTCCTCATTAGCCACATAACCTTGCCCTATCCCTAGGTACAAGATAGTTCAACTATAAACTAGAGAACTTGCTCTTATTTCTCTTGTATACTTAACTCTCCCGATGCTAAGTAATTGGATAACCTCACAATGATCTCCCGATGCACTTGCATGATATTAATAAACAATATAAGAGAACTTGAAGTTTATTTTATTGAACTAGAAAAATTCTAAAACAAAACAACCCTTGCAACTACATTACAAATCAACCCGTGGCCCTAGGGGGTTTTAGAACATATCGACGGTGGGTAAACGGCGGAGGGTTTTTGGTTGTCGGTTAAGGGGAAGTCGGCTATGGGGTATGAGATGTATGCCCTAGGTTAAAATACATGCCCTTATATAAGCTTTGGGCTCAAGTTATCTAAGTTAACAAGGATTACAACTTTAATTAAATGTATGATTCTAATAAAGACTTAATCTTCAAGGATCCTACTTTTCAGCCGTCCTACTTGTTTCTTGGGATTTTCTCTCCTTGAGCTTTGGGCTTGACATATCTTTCGATCCGGGGCTTGGAAAAATATTTGGTTTTCACACGACAGACGAGCATAATTTTCTCTATCTATCGAGGTCCACTTTACTTTTTCTCCACTAACTTGTTGTCTTCCTCTGCTGTCATGGTAGCACCATGGCAGCATCGTCCTTTTTGTCTGCTTGTCCAGTTCAGCTCTTCGATTTCTCTGCCCTGCGCCTGCCTTCACCATCTACGACGGCTGCAACCTGCCAAAAACAACCATTTTTAGTAGAATCTATGCCTTTTATATATTTGTGATGTTTTGCTGTAAACTACCCTAAATGCAATGAAATGATGCTCGAATGCAGCAGAAATATGAGTTAAAAGGGTGTAAATAATAGAACTTTTACACACTCAACACCACACAAAGCTAAAATCAACCTTCAAACCAAAAACCAAACCTCAAAGGCAAGGCACATACTTTGCTAAACCAAAATGCTTGGATTCCCTTGCTTGTGTGCTGCCTCACACGCCTAATTCTCTACATTGATGAAACAACTGAGCGTAAGCACATGCTTAGTGAGAATCGCTAAACAACATTCATCAATCCATTTCATACAATTTGCAAAACCACCATTTTCCAACACATGCCTTTACATGAAACATGTCATTTCAAGTCATCAATTCACTTTCTAAAAACATGCACATATGCATCATTCTAAAACAACAAATAAACCTTTGCTCATGCTTTACCAAGCATCTCATGCATTCTAGCATCACTTACAAGCATCTCATGCTTAACATTAAACATTTACATTATATTGACTCGCAAGTGATAATCCATAAACCATTTCAACAAAAGACACAATCGGATACACGAATTACAAACGTTATCCCACACGCTTCATACATACTACCAGACTACAGAAGGTTGAGAACAATGGCACAATCACAACCCCTCAACACTCGTGATGGAAATTAATGGCACAATCACAACTCCTCAAGATCACTCATCGATAGTTGTATAATTCCACTAATGAGAGTACGAGACACAAACAAAAGACTCACACATGGGATTAAACCATTCACCATTCTGATCTTAGGCTCAATCGTTATGGTACTTGGATGGAGATTATGTCACAATCACAACCCCTCGACATCCAAGGCGACTTTATTCACGGTGAAACCAATCCTTAGCCGGCTAACTATATCTGTTTAACACAACCAAAAACCATTTCCATCACTTGCCAATATATCACTTTACCTCAATAACCCATTGTTTTACAAGCATAAACACAATGCCATTTCCACAAGCATAACGTGCTTAACATCATATGCATTTATCACATGAAAACCAAGGATCACTTACCAAGTGCATCCTTAACATAATGGCATTAAAATCCAGCATTACCCATGCTTCTAACATGTTTTAAAACATTAATCAAAACCATAATTAACACAAGTGCATTTTTATCAAAACATAGCACATTTCCGAGAGAGACTTTCGAACCACTTACTCTTGAGCTTAGCTAAGTGTTTCAAACTTACACTAAGCTTCCAAGACCACGCTTAAAGCGTTACAAAGTTCGAAAATCCATTTCCTCTCACCAATACGTGAAGCCTTGCTCGCAGACACGAAAGTTACTCTTCCGGAGCCTCCAACAACACCTCCTTTGCTTCCAGATCAAGATCCCCTGTTTTCACATCATCAAAACCGAGATTGAAATGCATTAAAATGCATTTCAACACCAGCAACAAATTACAAACTCGTTGCTCACCAAAACTAAATCAATTTACCCGACCGAAACAACCGAAACCCCAATCGATTGCTTCCTAAACCAAGCCTGGCCAATATACATCACTTCCAAAACATTATAATCATCAAAACAAATCTAATAAACAACCTAACCAAACTATATACCTCCGACAAGCAAGATTCCACTATTTCACCTCAAAAACTCACTTAAAACTAATAAGAAACTCAAAGATCTCAAGGATTTCGGGATCTATGTTATCGAAACTTCATTTCAACATTATAAACTTAGAACTTAATTAAAATCAATCCAAAACAGAGCTTAACTCAACAAGTCCGACAATTAAGATTTCGACCACATTTCTATAAGATTTTGATCTCGAATCAAAACTATAATGAAAACTCAACCGAAAACATTAATTAGAAGCAAAATATCTTGGGAATTTCAATAAAGAACTTTGATTAGAGGTTGAGAACGTGATTTACATCCAATCCTTGCTTCCCTCAATGAATGACAAGTTTTCCTTTGCAAAATCTTGAAGAACTAGATAGGTTTTCTTGAAAATTGTTTAGGAAATATTAAGAGAGTGTTTGGGAGAAAAGAATTCTGGAGAAAATGGATGAAAATAATGTTTGGCTGAAAATGAAGAGAAGTTGGTAGTTACGTAATTACAAATCTCAAGTTAACCACCCAAATTAATTAAATCAAAAGCATTTAAAGTTATTTTAATTAAAAATTATTTTAAACACATGTCATATTAAGGAATGGCTAAATTGCCATAAATCCCCCTATAGATTCTAAGAATTTGGCTTTTTCTTTAAAAATCACATTTTCCACAGTTTTGAAACTTTACAAATTTGTCACTACTCAAAATGTCCCATTTCTGAAACTCTTTTTGTAAAAATGACTTGATCAACCTCTTAAACATATTTTTAGATGATTTTAGCAATTTTACCACATTTTTATCCTATCCCGATCCTCTATTTCCTTAAATCACCTTACGCGATTCGAACCGTTCTCGACCGGTCCGGTCCGATGTCTAAAACATCTAGGCCCAAAACCAGGGTGTTACAACTCTCCCCCACTTAGGAAATTTTATCCTTGAAATTTTTCCCACGTGGCCTCCTCAACTCCTTGGTGTCGCCACAACACCTTCACGAGCTCTATCATCTTGCCACGAATAACTTTTCTACTCACATCTAGAATTTTCACTAGTTCCTCATCAAACGACAGATCCGAATTCAACTCTATCTCCTCAACAGGCATCACATACGAAGTATCCGATCTATATCTCCGTAACATGGAGACATGAAACACATCATGTATCTTTTCCAACTCCGTAGGTAATCTCAACCGATATGCCACAAGACCAATTCGCTCCACAACCTCGTAAGGTCCAATGAACCTTGGGGTAAGCTTACCCTTACGCCCAAATCTAATCACCTTCTTCCAAGGCGATACTTTCAAAAACACGCATTCCCCAACCGCGAACTCAATCTTCTAACGCTTCAGATCCGCGTAAGACTTTTGCCTATCTGATGCTACCTTCAAACGCTCACAAATGAGCTTCACCTTCTCGGTGATTCCCTTTAGCATAGCTGGCATCAAGATCAACTTTTGCATAGCTTCTGCCCATTAGAGAGGGGTTCTACATCTTCTCCCATACAAAACCTCGTATGGAGGCATTTGAATGCTTGCCTGGTAAATGTTATTATACGCAAACTCAACCAACGACAAGTTCTTCTCCCAAGAACCTTGAAAATCTATCACGCAACAACGCAACATGTCCTCAAGCACTTGGATCACACATTCCTATTGTCCATCTGTCTAAGGATGATAAGAAGTGCCGAGATTCAACCGTTTACCCAAGGCTTGATGCAAACATTCCCAAAATCACGCTGTAAACCTCGGATCCCTATCCGACACTATAGACTTTGGCACACCGTGCAACCGCACAACCTCATCTATGTACAGCTCAGCCAACTTATCCAAGGTATACGTAGTATGCACAGGCAGAAAATGTGCACACTTCGTAAGCCGATCTACAATCACCCAAACTGAATTTTTCTTTGACGGCGACAAAGGCAGTCCAGACACAAAATCCATGGTGATACTCTCCCACTTCCATTCTGGGATTCTCAAAGTTTTCAACAACCTAGAAGGAACCTGATGTTCAGCCTTCACTCACTGACACACCATGCACTTACTAACGAAGTCACACAAAAGCTATTTTAGGTACGTCCACATCCTTCACCTTCAGCTGATAATATCCCGACCTTAAGTCTATCTTAGAAAACACTGAGGCTCCCCAGAACTGATCAAAGAGATCGTCAATTCTAGGCAAGGGATACTTGTTATTGATCGTCAACTTGTTCAGTTGCCAAAAATCTATGCACATCTGCATTGTCCCATCTTTCTTCTTTACAAACAAGACTGGTGCACCGCAAGGTGACACACTCGGCCGGATGAAACCTCGATCCAACAACTCCTGCAATTGCATTTTCAACTCTTTTAGCTCTTTAGGTGCCATGTGATAAGGAGCAATGGACACCAAAGTCGTATCCTTGTACAAATTGATACCAAACTCAACTTCCCTGTTTGGTGGCAATACATGTAATTCTTTCCGAAAGACACCTGGAAAATCGCGAAAAGTTCTGATGTCCTGCACACACATATCCCTGGTGCCAGGATTCATCATATAAGCAAGATAAGCCTCACAACCCATCTTCATCATACAGTTTTCTTCTAAAGCCGAAATCACATTTGACAATAATTTCACATTCTTTCCTACCACCACCACTTCATAATCATCGACCAACTTTAAGGTGACCCACTTGACATCAAAGTCAACCACCGCCCTATGCTCCGTCAACCAATCCATTCCAAGGATTACATCAAATTCGTAGAAAGCTAACTCTATCAAATCCACAAGAAAACCATGTCCTTGCACAGATAAAGGGCATCTTCTATACAACTTCCTAGTGACTACAGTCTCATCAAAAGAACTAGTCATTTGCGTTCCTACTTCAAGCATCTCAACGAGTATATCAAACAAATTGGCATGCTCACTCAGGATATGAGAATGTGTTGATCCAGAATCAATGTGTTGATCCAGAATCAATCAAAGACGGAAAAGATAAAGACTGAAGAACAAAGGTACCTGCGATGACATCGGTATCATTGTGCTCCTCGCACTGAGCATAAACCCTCGTTGGTTCACCTCCCTCAGGGTGGATGGCAACTACATGAGCAATAACTCGTTGCCCCTCGTCTTTCCTCTGGAATTTCCCACGGACATGTCCACGGTCTCTCTGAGGTGCAACTACTACACACGCACGTCCTTGGCCTCCACCAGCCAACAAGGAACACTCACTCCTCATGTTGCTCAAGGACAATTCCAACAAGAATTCCCTGTCACCACAACAGGAGGCTGGACCTCTCTAGTTGCTCGAGGACAATCTCGCCTCAAATGGTCCCTCGGCCCACATGTCCAGCATGTATGTTGCTCAGATCTCACTCGACCTCCCTGGATCTAACCGCCTCGACCCGGAGCAGCTCTCCTCCCCTCTGGCTGATGTCTCCTATCTCGACCTCTTTTGTTCCGTCCACCTCCAGAGCTATACTCAGTTGTCCTCTTCCCAGAGCTAGAACCAACCCCTCGAGACGAAAAACCAAAATTATGTTCGATGTCTTTGGCTCGAAACACAAGCACATCGAAGTCAGTATAGCATGCAGCCAACATATACGTCTTAACTTCATGTACCAGGCTGTATGGGAAGCGATCACATTGGTGCCTCTCACTAGGTTACAGCTCAAGAGCATACTGGCTCAAGCATACGAACTAGACCTCGTACTCAGCCACAAAATGGTTGCCCTGAACTAGTGGCATAAACTCACGTTTCTCTTCGTCCAATTATCTCACCCCTAGATACTTTCTCTTGAAGGCACCCTTGAAATACTCCCAATCTACTTCATTGGGCTCCAAACCTACTGTGGTAGTCGTCCACCAGCTATAGGCATCACCTTGCAACAAAGAAACTGAGCATCCCAGCTTGCGCTCATCATTACAGCCCATCTGATCCATGATATGAATCATACTTGCTAACCAGGCTTTTGACGCCTCATGAGACATACCTTAGAACTATATAGCTTCTAAGCTCCTTAACCTCTCCAAAGGTAAGCATGTCTGCCCAACTGCAGGGGCCTGTACGTGCGCTCCGGCAACAACAGCCTGAAACGCCCCGGTGATTGCCTGAAATAATGGCGTTAGATCACCAAAACTCGGACCAGCAGGTCCTTGTTGCACCTTCTCCCCACCTCCAAGTGGTGGCGGAGGAGGTAAGTTTCCACCATGAGGGACATCAGCCCCTTGCTCACCCTGGTCACCCTACTCAGCCGCAAGCACTATAGTATTCGACCTCAGCTCGCTTCTCGGACCCATAGTGCTATTTTAAACAAGGCATAACAACAAAACAAGTCAAACCATTTAGGCCAGATGCAAGCAAGAATCCAAGTTTACGAAAACATTTGTTTAGTGTAATAAGGCAATGGGCACCCCAATTTCCCTCAACATAGCATAACATACAATAAAACAACATGCTCAGCATGCTTTCCATCAACCAAAATCAGCACATAACAACATTGCATCATCATCACACAATTGCATTCATTCACACGCGATCTACATCAATCAAGCATAGCATAAGCTTCGAAATTTAAACCAATATCATGCTTATCAAACAACATAGGTCAATACAAATCAATTTCTCATACCAACATCCCCAATTCTTTCGCAACCTAGCTCTGATACCAACAAATGTAACCCTCTTATCCCAGTCTAAACACGTGACCCAAACTAAGAAGATTACACGGGGAAAAGCAAAGTCAACCTGAAAGTCAACCTTGATTAACGACCCTTTTTTCCTTTTTAACTTTACTAGATGCACTTCATTAACCTATGTGAGTGGCAAAACACTTTAGCAGAAACGACACTGCGAACATACCTCATTAAAAGCTTCAATTGCATACAAATGTCTTTTAAGGACTAAATTGTAAATTTCCAGAATTTAGAGGACTTAACAAGATTTATGATTACCAAAGCAAATTAGACTTATATTAAACAAAAATGTTAGATTCCAACTTAAACGGATCAAAAAACTCATTTAATTAAGCACAACAGTCTGGTGTTTCGAAACACAAGGCCCTGTACCGAAACGGTTGTTTCGAAACCAAGTTGACCATTTCGATACTCGATCGTTCCGAAACCCGTACCGAAACATCCCTTTCCAATAGCAAAATCGTTTCAGAACGTTCCTACCCATTCTGAAACCTCATAGCCATTTCGGGCATCTGTTCTGAAACAGGTAAGGGCGTTCCGATGCACCTTGCCCTGCAACAGTAGAGTTTGCTGGTTTTTAACATCTTCTCACATCCCAAAAGATTCCAATTCATGCCACAACATACATAGAACATGTTTAAGCATCAAAGATCAACATTATAAAGCATAAACTAACACATGGCATGAATCATGCAAACATTGGAACTATAGGCATGCTCCCTAGCCCACTAAAGCCATACAAAGCTAAAATCAACCTTCAAACCAAAAATCAATCCACAAAGGCCATTTACAGCTCAAAGGTAAACAACCAAACATGCTCAAGGTAAATAGCAACATCCTCAACCATCCAAAAGTGTAAATCTCACTCATTGCCTCTTATTACACCAAAGTAAAGTCACATACTTTGCTAAACAAAAATTCTTGGATTCCCTTGCTTGTGTGCTGCCTCACATGCCTAATTCTTTCCATTGATGAAACAAGTGAGCGTAAGCACAAAGCTTAGTGAGGATTGCTAAACAACATTCTTCAATTTCATACAATTTGCAAAACCACAATTTTCCAACACATGCCTTTACATAAAACATGTCCTTTCATGAAATCAATGCAGTTTCTAAAAACATGCACATATGCATCATTCTAAAACAACAAATAAACCTTTGACCATGCTTTACCAAGCATCTAATGCACTCTAGCATCACTTACAAGCATCTCATGCTTAACATTAAACATTTACATTATATTGGCTCGCAAGTGATAATCCATAAACCATTTCAACAAAAGACACAATCGGATACGCAGATTACAAGCATTGACCCACACGCTTCATATATACTACCGGACTACACAAGGTGGAGATCAATGGCACAATCACAACCCCTCAACAACCGTGATGGAGATTAATGGCACAATCACAACCCCTCAACATCACTCATCGGTAGTTGTATAATTCCACTAACGAGAGTACGGGACACAAACACAAGACTCACACACGGGATTAAACCATTTTCCGATGTGATCTTAGCCTCAATCGTTAGGGTACTTGGATGGAGATTTTTGCACAATCACAACCCCTCGACATCCAAGGCGACTTTATTCACGGTGCACCCAATCCTATAGTCGGCTAACTATATTCGAATAACACAACCAAAAACCAATTTCATCACTTGCCAATATAATCATTTTACCTCATTAGCCCACTGTTTTACAAGCATAAACACAATGCCATTTCTACAAGCATAACATCTTATGCATTTATCACATGAAAAACCAAGGATCACTTACCTAGTGCATGCTTAACATAATGGCATTAAAATCCAACATTACCCATGCTTCTAACATGGTTTAAAACAGTAATCAAAACCATAATTAACAGAAGTGCATTTTCCTCAAAACATAGTACATTTCCAAGAGAAACTTTCGAACCACTTACTCTTGAGCTTATCTAAGTGTTTCAAACTTACACTAAGCTCCCAAGACCATGCTCAAAGTGTTACAAAGCTGGAAAATCCATTCCCACTCACCTATACGCGAAGCCTTGCTCGCTGACACGAAAATTAGTCTTTCAGAGCCTCCAACAACACCTCATTTGCTTCCGAATCAAAATCCCCTATTTTCACATCATCAAAATAGAGATCTAAATGCATTAAAATGCATTTCAACACTAGTAACAATTCACAAACTCGTTGCTTACCCAAACTACACCAATTTACCCAACCGAAACAACTGAAAACCTAATCGATTGCTTCCTAAACAAAGCCCAGCCAACATACATCACTTCCAAAACATTATAATCATCAAAACACATCTAATAAACAACCTAACCCAACCTTATACCTCCAGCAAGCAAGATTCCACTATTTCACCTAAAAAACTCACTTAAAACTAAACAAGAAACTCAAAGATCTCAAAGATTGCGGGATCTATGTTACCAAAATTTCATTTCAACATAATAATCAACTTAGAACTCAATTAAAATCAATCCAAAATAGAGCTTAACTCAACAAGTCCGAAAATTAAGATTTCAACCACATTTCTACAAGATTTTGATCTTTGATCAAAACTATAATGAAATCTCAACCAAAAACATTAATTAGAAGCCAAATATCTTAGGAATTTCAATAAAGAACTTTAATTAGAGGTTGAGAACGAGATTTACCTCCAATCCTTTCTTCCATCAATGAATGACATGTTTTCCTTTGCAAAATCTTGAAGAACTGGAAAGGTTTTCTTGAAAATTGTTTAGGAAATATTGAGATAGTATTTGGGAGAAAAGAATTCTAGAGAAGATGGATGAAAATAGTGTTTGGCTGAAAATAAAGAGAACTTGGTAGTTACGTAATTAGAAGTCTCAAGTTAACAACCCAAATTAATTAAATCAAAACCATTTAAAGTTATTTTAATTAAAAATAATTTTAAACATATGTCATATTAAGGAAAGGCTAAATTTCCATAAAGCCCCCTATGGATTCTAAGAATTTGGCTTTTTCTTTAAAAATCACATTTTACACAGTTTTGAAACTTTACAATTTGGTCACTACTCAAAATTTCCCATTTTCGAAACTCTTTTTGTAAAATTGACTTGACCAACCTCTTAAACATATTTTTAGAAGATTTTAGCAATTTTACTACTTTTTTATCCTATCCCGATCCTTGATTTCCTTAAATCACCTTGCGCGATTTGAACCGTTCTCAATCGGTCCAGTCCGATGTCTAAAACATCTAGGCCTAAAACCAGGGCATTACACAAGGATTGGAGGTAAATCTCGTTCTCAGCCTCTAATCAAGGTTGTTTATTGAAATTCCCAAGATTTTTTCTCTCAATTTATTGTTTTTAACTAAGTTTTGATTATAGTTTATATTTAATATCAAAATCTTGGAAAACTAAGGTTTAATTCTTGATTTTCGGAGTTTTGTTGATGAACTCTGTTTTAGATGGATTATACCTGAGTTTTATGGTGATTCTTATGTTGAAAAAGAGTTTTAATGACCTAGATCCCAAAATCCTTAAGTTCCTTGAGTTTTATGATAGTTTTAGTTGTGTTCTTGAAGTGATTTGATGGCTAAATGTTTGCTAGAGATATAAGGAAGGGCTTAGGTAGTTTTGATGTGTTTTGATGAGTATTAATGATTGGAAGTGTTGATTGTTGGCTGGGCATGGTTTAGGAAGCAATCAAATGAGTTTACAGTTGTTTCAGATGTGTAAATTGATGTTGTTTTGCTGGGCAACGAGTTTGTGTTTAGTTGCTGGAGTTAGAATGCATTTTAATGCATTGGATCTCTGTTTTTGATGATCTAAAAGAAGGGGATTTTGATCTGAAAGCTAGCGAAGAAATTTTGGAAGCTTCGGACTAGTGATCTTCGCTTCAGCACATGAAGTTTCGTGTATTAGTGAGTGGATGTGTTTTAAAGATTTGGTAAGCTTAGATACGTGTTGTTGGGTAGTTAGTGTAAGCTTGAAATGCTTAGATAATCTCGGAAGTAAGAATGGTACTTGAACTCTCGGATTTCGAATTGAAATGGACTCCATGGTTTATCATGCTCATGTTTTGATGATGGTTGTTACTCATTGTTATGCATGGATTTAAGCATGGTTTTGCTTGTGTTTATCCCATGAACTGGTTTGGCTTGATACAAGATGATATGATCGTGTATGAAATGGTTTTTGCTATTTAAAAGCATGTTTAATTTTGGGATATAAGATGAATTTTACTGATGCATTGTAAGCAGTGAGTTAACATGGTTTTATGGGTATATTGGCAAGTGAATGATCTATTTTTAAAATTCGGATACGTTGGTCGACCAATAGGATGTGAGTGTACTATAATCTATAAATTGTACATGTGTCTAGCTACGTGACGTAATAGGGGTGAGACTATTGCGGGTGGTAGAGGTGAGTCTATCACTATGGGTTAGAGGTGAGACTAATTCCATTCGTAGCCATTACTATGGAGGTGAGCCCATGATTGAGTATAGGGATGAGCCTGTACAAGTCCATGTATCCGATATTGTTTGTAAAGGCGAGTCTATCACAGCCGATAAGGGTGAGCCTATGTCGGGATGTTGTAAGCCAATATATGTGTTTATTGTTACCCATGTATCATGATTATAATGAATGCATAATAGATTATTGTGCATGAGATTAATGATGATGAGATGTTGCATAGAACAAATTCATGCATGTGAATTATGCAAGTGAGGCTTAATGTGGTTTTGCATTGTGAACAATGCATGTGACAAATGATACATGTTGAATATGGTTAAAGAATGGTTTGCTTTTGTTTGGAAAGCTTGAATTGAGATTAATCATGATATGGTTTCAACTTGTGATTTAAAAACTGGATTGTTGATGTGTGTTGAGCTTTCCCTCACTAAGCAAGAGTGCTTACGCTCCTTTTTCCAATAATGCAGATAACTAAGCTTGAGAGCTGAGGAGTAGCAAGTGAAATCATTTAATTCATCACTCAAACTCAAGTATGAACTTTTGTGATTTTAAATAAGTAGATTTTGGCAATGGGGAAAGAATCTCGGTTTGGGAGATTTGATTTAAAACTTCCTGGTATAGATATGTTTATTTGTCTATTTGGGTTTGTAAAATTGCCTTTATATGTTGTTTGAGGAAGAATGATGATTTTTCGTATGTTTTATGGTTTTGCTCTTGAGAAGCATGCTAGAGCTTACTAGAATTACATGTGTTGGATTGGTAAAACCCTTGTAGTTGCATTTAAGCATGATTGACATGTTGCATATGTTTATGGATGTTTATCGATTGATGCTTGACTATGATTGGTTGATTAAAAAGCATTTTGGAAGTTGTATGTGAAGCCAAACTAGTATACATATCGATACTAGGGTTCGAGTATCGATAATCAAAGGCTTTTTGCAGGCTAAACTACATAGGGGTAATGATACGATTTGCCCACGTATCGATACACTTTGTCCCTAAAAGTTATATGTGCCATTAGATGAGTTTGGATGGTCCGTTTGTGATGAATTTTAGCATAGAGACATGTTTCATAAATAATTAATGGATGGTAATCCTAAAATTGGATTGGTCTATGTAATTTTCTAAAATTATATTTTAGTCCTTAAATGTGTAACTTGCGCAATTAAACCCCTAATCGAACTCCATTTGTTGTGACATTTCTTTTAAATTGTTTAGTTTAACGCGTAGGATCTTATTGTTCATCTAGAGAAGTTAAAAAGAAAAAATAGGGTCGTTAATCGAAGTCAACTTTAAAGAGTTGGTTTTGGTTCTCCCCGTGTAATCTTCCTAGATCATGTCGGGCATCTACACCGGGATAAATAGGTTACATTTGTTGGTATCAGAGCCAAGTTTCGAAAGAATTGGGGATGATGGTAAGTTAATTTGGTGAGTTTTTTATGCTTGTTTTGGTACTAATGGCATGTTGGGTGAGAAAAGCATGATTTTAGTGAAATGTGGATATTATGATATGCTTGGATTTTGTGAATTATATATGAGTTATATGTGATCGTATGTTGAAGATATGATGGTATTGTAAGATGATTTTTTTGTGATAATATAGGTATGACTGGGGTACCCATTGCCATAGCTACTGATAATGGAAGTTTTGTTTTGAACAAATAAATTAAGTGACTTAGGTCCTTGCTACTGAAAGCCTAATTGATTTGATTGTTGTATTTGCATTATAGTACATTTCTTTCACTATGGGTCTGAGACGAGAGACAAGGGGCAATGCCTGAGTTGTGGCCGAGGATGGGCAGGAAGAGCGAGTAGAGAATCTACCGCCTCCTTCTCTGAATGGACCACCTGGATGTGGTGACACAGGAGTTAGGGCTGGAGCTGGTGCTGGAGGTGTTGCACTTGAGGGAGCATCGGGGCAAGGTGTTTCGGATATGACAATTCTGGTACAAGCTATTGTTGGAGCCTTTCAGGCGGTTGTAGCTGGATTACATGTAGCTGCACCACAGCAGGGTGACAATCCTGGATTGCCTCTAGAGCGTTTACGCAGCCTAGGTGGTGTTGGGTTTAGAGGGTTGATTCCTGACGGGTCTGAGGCTTGGTTTGATAGTACCAAGCGAATCTTTGGACAGATGAACTGTAATAATGTCCAAAAGTTGGGTTGTGTAGTGTCGTTGTTGCATGGCGATGCATATACATGGTGGACGACTATCCCAACAGGGATGGAGCAGGATGAATTTGATTGGGCCTTTTTCGTCAATGCATTCAAGAAAAAGTTCATAGGAGTTCGTTTTCTAGACGAGAAGAAGCGTGAATTCATGGCTCTAACGCACAACAATGTGTATGTTGCGGAGTATGATGTGTAATTTGAGAGGTTGAGCCATTATGCACCTGAGTTAGTACCTGACGAGCGGGCGAGGTGTGAATGTTTCCGCTATGGATTGATATGGGATGTTAAGACATACATGCTAGCGGCTGAGTACACAGACTTTGATGTGCTGGTCACGCGAGATAAGGATATATAGTTGAGTTTAGGGATGAAGACTCGATCGGGAGGCTCTAGTTTAGTGAAGAGGAGTGCAAACCATGATGGTGGGCGTGACCAAGGTAAGAGGCCACGAGATAGAGGTTATTAGAGGGATCATCACCAGGGTGGTAAATCAGGTCATGGAAAGCATAGTCAGAATTTTGGTGCTCGTGATCCAGTTTGGAACCTTTGTTGGGGTGTCTCGGGGACTTGTTGGCACTGTGGGGTGCATTGCCACATGAAGCGTGACTGTCCGCAGTTGGCTAAGCAGGCACTAGTACATGCGTTGAACCTCAGAGAGGCCATGGGCGCGGCCGAGGTAACTTTCATAAGAGAGAGGAACGACAACGAGGAGTTGCTCAAGTGGTAGTTGTTCAGTCAGAAGGAGGTGGTCCTGCGAGAGTTTCTGCTCAGCGCGAGGGGCGCAACGATACGGATGTGATCACGGGTACCTTTTCTCTACAGTCTTTATCTTTGTTAGCATTGATAGATTTTGGATCCACACACTCTTATATCTTGACTGAGGATGCATATTTTCTTGATATACCTGCCAAGTTGTTGAAAGTACGAATGCAAGTGACTAGTTCCTTTGGTGAGACTGTGGTCACAAGGAAATTGTATATGAGATACCCTTTGTATGTGCAGGGTAATGTTTTTCCTATGGATTTGATGGAATTACCTTTTTATGGCTTCGATGTAATTCTTGGGATGGATTGGTTGTCTTAGCTTGGGGTTGTTATTGATTTCGTTGTTAAGCGAGTTTCCTTGAAGCTTGCGTATGATTATGAGGTGGTGATAGTAGAAGAGAATATGAAATTCTTGTTTAATGTTGTTTCGGCTTTGGAGGCAGGCCGTATGCTAAGGATTGGATGTGATGCTTATCTTGCCTATGCGATGAATCATGGTGCAAAGGATGTACATGTGCAAGACATTAGAACCGTTTGCGATTTTCTGGGTATCTTTCCGAAAGAGTTGCATGGGTTACCACCAAACAAGGAAGTTGAGTTTAGTATCGAGTTCTATGAGAATACGACTCCGGTGTCTATTGCTCCTTATCAAATGGCACCGAAAGAGCTGAAAGAGTTGAAGATGCAACTTTAAGAGTTGATTGATCTGGGTTTCATTCAGCCGAGTGTATCACCTTGGGGTGCGCCGGTGTTGTTTGTAAAGAAGAAAGATGGGACGATGCGAATGTGTATAGATTATCGGCAACTGAACAAGTTGATGATCAAGAACAAGTACCCCTTGCCAAGGATTGACAATCTCTTTGATCGGTTTCGAGGAGCATCGGTGTTTTCCAAGATTTATTTGAGGTCAGGGTATTAGCAATTGAATGTGAAGGATGTGGATGTACCTAAGACAGCTTTTCGGATAAGGTACGAGCATTATGAGTTCTCAGTGGTGCCTTTTGGATTAACCAACGCACCTCCTGCTTTCATGGACATGATGAATCGTGTATTCCGTGAATTTTTAGATTAATTTTTGGTGGTGTTCATCGATGACATCCTTGTGTACTTTCCTACCGAGGAGGATCACTATAGACACTTAAGGATAGTGTTGCAAGTGTTGCTGGAAAATCAAATTTATGCTAAGTTGAGCAAGTGTGACTTCTGGTTTAGGGAGGTAGTGTTCCTTGGACATGTTGTAGCGGTCGAGGGTATTCGTGTTGATCCACATAAGATTAAGGCAACGACGAATTGGAAAGTGCCTAAGTTGGTGACAAAGGTGCGAAGTTTTCTTGGCTTCGATGGATATTACCGTAGGTTTGTCAAGGGTTTCTCGAAGATTGCTGCAGCATTGACCGAGTTGTTGCAGAAGAATATTCGCTTTGAGTGGACATAAGCGAGGTAGCAAGCCTTTGGGAAGCTAAAGGAAGCTTTGATGCAAGCTCATGCCTTGATTCAACTTGAGTTTGGTAAGGAGTTTGTAGTCTATAGTGATGTGTCCTATGTCGGTTTGGGATGTGTGTTGATGCAAAAGGGTAAGGTAGTAGCATATACATCTAGACAGTTGAAGGTGCATGAGCGTAACTACCCTACTCATGATCTTGAGCTCGCGGCTATTGTGTTTGCCTTGAATATTTGGAGGCATTACCTTTATGGCGAGAGGTGTGTGGTATTCACAGATCATAAGAGTGTGAAGTACCTTATGTCTCAAAAAGAGTCGAATCTTAGGCAACGGCGATGGGTGGAGTTGCTTAAGGATTATGATTCGTTCATCGAGTATCATAATGGGAAGGCGGATGATGTGGCAGATGCTTTGGGTAGGAAGGTGGCTGTGGGGTTGAGGGTGATGTTTGCTCGCTTGAGCATATCGTGAGATGGTAGTCTTGTTGTTGAATTGCATGTGAAACCATCCTTGATTCAGTTGATCAAGGATAAGCAGTTGCTTGATTATTCTCTTGTTTCTCACGTTCAGGATATTGCGGATGGTAACCCTTCATATTTCAGGTTCAATAACGATGGTGTTCTGTGTTTTCAGAGTCGGATAGTGATGCCAAGTGATGCTGAGTTGAGGTGCACTATTCTGAATGAAGCTCATAGTAGTCCTTTCGCTATGCACCCTGGTAGTACAAAGATGTCTCATGGTTTGAAGGATGAGTACTATTGGTTGGGGTTGAAGAAGGATGTTGCCGAATTTGTAGGCAAATGTATGGTTTGTCAGCGAGTGAAGGCTGAACATCAGGTTCCTTCTAGGTTGTTGCAACCATTGAAAATCTCAGAATGGAAGTGAGAAAGGATTACCATGGATTTCGTGTCTTGTTTTCCTTTGTCACCATCGAAGAAGAATTTTGTTTCGGTGATTGTTGATCGCCTTACGAAGTGTGCACATTTCTTGCATGTGCATACAACGTATACATTGGATAAGCTAGTTGGGCTGTATATTGTTGAGATTGTGTGTTTACACTAGGTGCCGAAGTCTATATTTTCGAATAGAGATCTGAGGTTCATATCAAGGTTTTTGGAATGTCTGCATCAAGCCTTAGGTACACGGTTGAATTTCAGTACTTCTTATAATCGTCAGATGGATGGACAATTGGAGCGTGTTATCTCGGTGCTTGATGACATGTTGAGATGTAGCGTTATTGATTTCCAAGGTTCTTGGGAGAAGCACTTGCGTTTGGTTGAGTTTACTTACAATAATAGTTACCAGCAAGCATTCAAATCGCACCATATGAGGCTTTGTATGGGAGGAAGTGTAGAACTCGTCTTTGTTGGGCAGAAATAGGGCAAAAGTTTGTTTCGATTTCGGCCTTGTTGAAAGGAACCACTGAAAAGGTGAAGCTCATTTGTGAGCGCTTGAAAGTAGCATCAAATCGGCAAAAGTCTTACGCGGATTTGAAGCGTAAGGAGATTGAGTTCGCGGTTGGCGAACCTGTGTTTTTGAAAGTATCGCCTTGGAAGAAGGTGATGAGATTTGGGCGTAAGGGTAAGCTTAGCCCAAGGTTTATTGGACCTTATGAGGTTGTGGTGCGAGTGGGTCCTGTGGCATATCGGTTGAGGTTGCCTCCCAAGTTGGAAAAGATTCATGATGTGTTTCATGTTTCGATATTGCAGAGGTATAGATCGGATCCTTCGCATGTGATGCATGTTGAGGAGATAGAGTTGAACCTGAGTTTGTCCTATGATGAGGAACCGATAAAGATCCTATATTCAAGCAGTAAAGTTCTTCGTGGCAAAATGATAGAGCTTGTGAAGGTGTTATGACGACACCGAGGAGTTGAGGAGGCCACGTGGGAAAGTAAAGCAGACATGTTGATGCAGTTCTCGTGTAACGCCCCGGTTTTGGGATTAGGAGTTTTGGGCGTTGACCGGTTTGGTCAAAGTGCTGTTCGAATCTAAAGAGGTGAAATTTGGAAAGCCTAGTTCGGGTTGCATTAAAAATATGGAAAAATGTTCTAAAATCATCTTTTAATATAATTAAGTGAACTGTGAAATCAATTTTGGAAAATGAGTTTTGGAAGGGTGACATTTTGGCTAGTGACCAAAATGTAATTTTCAAAAGTTTTGTGGCTGTTTTATAAAGGGTTGAAACTTTGAATCTTTAAGGAGCTATTTACCCAAAGGGAGTTTCTCAGATTTTTCTAAGATATTTTAAGACTAAATTCTGATTTTAAATGATATTAAAAGTGGAGGGAAAGCCATTTGGCTATTTTGGATTTTGTAACCAACTTTTCTCAATTTTCTTTCTCTCATTTTCTCTCAACCCAAACACATTCTCTCCAGAGAATTGGTTCTGATTTTCTCACCTAAATCCCTCCTTTCAACTCTCATTTGATTCCTAATCAACATATCTTCAAAACCTCTTCAATTGCTAATTGTTTCAACAAGGTTTTTGATTCCAAAAAGAGGAGAAACTTAAGTTTGGAGGTAAGAACGTCCTTCTCCTCTAAACTATCAGTTCTTTACTGAAATTCCTAAGTTTTCAATCCTTAATTGATGTTTTATTAAAGGTTTTTAAGTGGTGAAATGGATCTTGGCTTATAATGCAAGATTTGATGATTTTTGATGATTTTCGTTAGATCTGATTAACCTGTGATTTGAGATGTGTTTTTGATGTTAAATGAACTCTAAATTGATAAGGAATTGAGTTTTGATTAATGCAATCCCGGATAGGTTGAGTTTCCTAAGTTTAGCTTGTGATTCAAGGTTGTTTTTGAGGTGATCTTGTGGATCTGATGTTGCTGGAGGTATAAGGATGTTAATAGGTTGTTTTTAGATGTTATATGATGTTAAAGGATATGTGGTTTTGCTGGTTTATGGCTGGGCTTTGTTTAGAAGTGGTTTGTATGCATTTTCGGTTGTGTTTGGTGGCCGAAAATGGTGTGTGGATGAGAGCAGCGAGTTTAGGTGCTTTCATTGAAGCAATTTATGCATGATGATGCATTAATCCTCTGCTTTGATGTGTTGAAACAGGGGAGGCATCTTTGGATCCAAGAGTTGTTGATCCGGAAGCTTGATTTGGTGCTTTGGCTTGAAGCAAAGTGGAATCGGTGAGTGTGTTTGTGAAAATTGGGTTTTCGGCTTTGAAACCAATGTCTTGGGATCTTAGTTTAAGTCTAAACAACTTTGCTAAGCTCAAGTGTAAGTTTTCGGAATTACTCTCTAGTGGTGGCCATGATTTTGTTGTGATGCAAAGTGGTTATTGCATGTTTTAATTATTGTTTTGAAATCATGATTTAGCATGGTGTTTGCTGATTTTGTAAGCCATATGTTGAAGGAAACTCTAGGTAGGAGTTCCTTGATTTTGTACATTGATTAAATGTGGTTTGATGCTTTGAAATGCATGATGAAAATGGCTTGGTTTAATGCTTTAAAATAGTGGATTAAATGATGAAAATGATGTATATTGGCAAGTGATGTTTTAAAAAGAGTTAAGGTCACTAAGGTGGTTAAAAGTCCTTGAGTGAGCCTTGTTACTTAAGAACATCAAGGTGGTTAAAAGTCCTTGGATGGTTCTTGTTGCGGACACTAAGGTGGCTAAAAGTCCTTAGGTGATCCTTTCCATGGTGTTTAAAAGTCCATGGGGCCATGGTGTTTAAAAGTCCATGGGGCCAAGGTGTTTAAAAGTCCTTGGGGCCAAGGTGTTTAAAAGTCCTTGGGGTGATTCAAGCTATGAACACAAAGGTGGTTAAAAGTCCTTGTGTGGTCCTCATTCATGGTGTTTAAAAGTCCATGGCCAAGGTGTTTAAAAGTCCTTGGGGCCAAGGTGTTTAAAAGTCCTTGGGAAAGTTGATGAACTTGTTTTAAAGAAATGGAATTTGTCACTTGAGCCAATATGACATGTTATGTATGTTATGAAGCATGAGATGCTTGTTTTAATGTACGTTATGAAGCATGAGATGCTTGTTTTAAGCATGCTTTTGAGCATGTGCAAAGGTTGATTTAAAGCATGATTACAAATGTTTTTTATTGCATTATTGAATGGTTTTTAAGAGCATTCCTCACTAAGCTTTTGCTTACGCTCTCTTTCGTTTTCTTAATTCAATAATGCAGAGCATTAGAGAACCTTGAGGGCAGCAAGGAGGGCAAGCATTCAAGTGAAAGTAGAGCTCAATGTATGGAAGGTTTTGTTAATACATTTTAGCTTTTGGTAATTGGCAATGGGGGATCAATGTGTATGTTTTGGGAGGTGTTTGGAACTCCCTAAGTATGTTGAATGATGATATGAATGCTGGTTTTTGTATTAGATCATTACATGCTTGTTTTGGAAGTTTGTGCTTGAATAGCTAGCTTGTGTAGGAAGCATGCTTATAGAATTGGGGCTTTTTGCATGTGATGGTATTCTGATGATTTGATGATGCTTATAAGTCTTATATATGTGGAATTGCATGCTGGTAAAGTTTGGTGGCAATTGGAGCATGTTTGAATGATAAATTGCATGTTTTGGAATGCATTTTGCTGCAATCTGTGCAGGGCGTTTCGGAACAGTGTGCACCATTTCGGAACGGGTGCTTGAATGAACCCAGGCGTCCGAAACGGTATGCACCGTTTCGAAACGGTTTGGCCTCTGCCAGCCCATGTTCCGGAACCCATTGCGGAACGGCCCGTGTTTCGAAACGGGGTCTACCTGTTTTGGAACGGTCGACCGTTGGGGGCTGACATTGGCAGTTATATGTTTTGAATTGTTTGCGTTTTGGTCCTGAAACTTGTTTGTGCAATTGTATGAGTTCGAGAAGTCCTTTTGTGCTGAAATTTCACAGAGAAGCATGAAACCTGACTAATTTCAAGTTGGTAAGATTAATTTGGGTTAAGTCCTTCTAATTATCAGAAATTACAATTTGGTCCCTAAAGTTGTAATTTGTTCAATTGGGTCCCTGTTTGATCTCTGATGTTTTGTGATCTTTGTGTATGATGTTTGTGTGATCACAATTAGGACTAATGTGCATCTAGACAAGATTAAAAAGGAAAAAAAGGGTCGTTAATCAAGGTTGACTTTCGGGTTGACTTTGGTTTTCCCCGTGTGACTTCCTTAATTCGGGTCAACCGTCTAGGCCGGGTTAAGGGGGTTACATTTGGTGGTATCAGAGCTGAGTTCTCGAGTAATTGGGAATGAGTGTATGCATGATTGAAGTATGTTTGGCTTGTATGCTTGTTGTTTGAAAGCATGTTTAGTGGCTTGAGATGTTGATGCAATTGAGTTGTATGTTGTGATGTAGCATGTTGAGGGTACCCATTGCCAAACAAAAGCTAATGAAATGATGTTGATTTTGAATGGAAATTGAGCTTAAATACTTGGATTGCTTACCTTGCTGGGCCTGACTTGTTTTATTTGCATTGTGATTGCATGGTAAAAGTATGGCACCACGTAGAGAGTTACGAGGTAGTGTGCGAGCTACGGCTCCTAATGAGAACGAGAATGAAGAGAATACGGGTAGTGCGGTGTTACCCCCTCCTCCTCCTGGTGGTGGTGCTGGAGGTGAGAGAGCTGAAGCTGCAGCTGGTGCTGGAGCTGCTGGACCTGAGGTTGGTCAGGGGCAAGCTATGCCTGATATGTCTATGTTGGTACAAGCTATTGCGGGTGCTTTCCGAGCAGCAGTAGCTGGAGCTCAAGGAGCTGGGCATCAGGGAGATGCTGGAGTTAGACTACCTTTGGAACGTCTACGCAGTCTTGGTGGGACTGAGTTCAGGGGTATGTCAGCTGAGAGTTCTGAAGCTTGGCTAGAGAGTACCAAGCGTATCTTGGGTCAGATGAGCTGCACGGATGTGCAAAAGTTGGGTTGTGTTGTGTCCCTGCTGCAGGACGATGCGTATACGTGGTGGACGACCACTATAGCTGGGATGGCTGAAGCTGATGTTACTTGGACATTCTTTCAGAATGTGTTCAAGAGGAGATATCTAGGAGTCAGATATCTTGATGAGAAAAAGCGTGAATTCATGTCTCTTACCCAAGGGAGCATGAGTGTTGCTGAGTATGAAGTGCAGTTTGTGCGACTCAGTCAGTATGCACCGGAGCTGATACCTGATGAACGGGCAAGGTGCGAGAGGTTCCGTTATGGTCTTGTGACGGACGTGAAAATGTATGTGCTGGCCACTGAATATGATGATTTTGATGTGTTGGTGGGCCGAGCCAAGGACATTGAGATGAACTTGGGTTTATCTGCGAAAGGTGCTGGAGCGAGTTCTGGTAAGAGAGCTGCTGAGTTTAGTTTTGGAGGTGGACGGAACAAGAGGGGACGTGATCAGAAGTATCAGTCCTCAGCCAAGAGAGGTGGCGGTGCACCTGCTAGAGGAGGTAATGCTAGAGCTGATCCTAGTGCTTGCTGGATCTGTGGTTCACGTGGTCACATGAAGCGTGACTGTCCTCGTGCTGTGAGGGAGGTGCAAGCTCCTGTTGTGGCAGCTAGTAATGGATGCTGGAATTGTGGTTCTGTAGACCATTTGAGGCGAGATTGTCCGAGGTAGGCTGGTGGCCAAGAGCGTGCTCCTGCTGTTGCTGCACCATAGAGAGGTCGTGGGCGCGGCCGTGGTAATTTCTAGAGGAGAGAGGAAGGTGGTCGTGGAGTAGCCCATGTTGTGGCTATTCAGCCTGAAGGTGGAGGCCAAGCGAGGGTGTATGCTCAGCGTGAGGGAAGGAATGATGCAGATGTGATTGCAGGTACCTTTACTTTGCAATCCTTGTCATTGCTTTCTTTGATTGATTATGGATCTACGCATTCATACATTTTGCGTGAGCATGCTAAATTGCTTGGTTTGCCTGTTGAGTCTTTGGATGTTGGTGTTCGTGTCACTAGTTCTTTTGGTGAAACTGTTGTGACTCGAAACCTTTATAGAAGGTGTCCCTTGGTTGTTCAAGAACATGTTTTTCATGTTGATCTTATGGAGTTGCCCTTCTATGGTTTTGATGTGATCCTTGGTATGGATTGGCTTGCTGAGCATCGTGCTGTGGTAGATTGTGAAAATAAGCGGGTTTCGCTTAAGCTTGCGGATGATTATGAAGTTGTTGTGGTTGGTGAGAATGTGAAGTTTCTTGCCAATGTGGTGTCTACCTTGGAGGCGAGTAGGATGCTGAGGCAGGGTTGCGAAGCTTATCTAGCTTTTGTGATGAATCCTAGCTCTAAGGAGTTGAGGGTGCAAGATATCAGAGTTGTGAAGGAGTTTCCTGGTGTTTTTCCTGAGGAGTTGCCTGGTTTACCTCCTAATCACGAGGTGGAGTTTGGAATTGAGCTGTATGAAAATACAACTCCTGTGTCCATTACTACCTATAGAATGGCACCTAAGGAGCTGAAGGAGCTGAAGACGCAGTTGCAAGAGCTGCTAGATCGTGGTTTCATCCGGGCGAGTGTGTCACCTTGGGGAGCACCAGTCTTGTTTGTGAAGAAGAAAGATGGCACTATGAGGATGTGCATTGATTACCGTCAGCTGAACAAGTTGACTATCAAGAATCGGTATCCTTTGCCGAGGATTGATGATCTCTTTGATCAATTTCGGGGAGCTGCAGTGTTCTCTAAGATTGACTTGAGGTCAGTGTATTATCAGTTGAAGGTGAAGGATGTGGATGTGCCTAAGACAGCTTTCAGGACAAGGTATGGGCATTATGAGTTCCTTGTGATGCCGTTTGGTTTGACAAATGCTCCTGCTGCTTTCATGGACATGATGAATCGTGTGTTTCATGAATACCTGGACAAGTTCGTTGTGGTGTTCATTGATGATATCCTCGTGTACTCGCGTATTGAGGAGGAGCACGAAGAGCATTTGAGGATTGTGCTGCAAGCCTTGTTGGAGAATCAGCTTTATGCTAAGCTGAGCAAGTCTGAGTTCTGACTTAAGGAGGTGGTGTTTCTTGGGCATGTGGTCTCAACTGAGGGGATTCGTGTTGATCCTCAGAAGATTGAAGCGGTAATGAATTGGAAAGTTCCTAAGTCTGTTCATGAGGTCCGTAGTTTCCTTGGTTTGGCGGGATACTACCGGAGGTTTGTGGATGGTTTTTCCAAGATTGCTGCTCCTTTGACGAAGCTGTTGCAAAAGGATGTTAAGTATGAGTGGACGGAAGCGAGACAGCAAGCTTTTGAGAAGCTTAAGGCGGCTTTGACGCAAGCTCCTATCTTGGTTCAGCCTGAATCAGGGAAAGAGTTTGTGGTCTATAGTGATGCATCCTATGTTGGTTTGGGATGTGTGCTGATGCAAGAGGGTAAGGTTGTGGCTTATGCATCGCGGCAGTTGAAAGTGCATGAGCGCAACTATCCTACGCATGACATTGAGCTGGCTACAGTGGTTTTTGCTCTGAAGATCTGGAGACATTATCTGTATGGTGAGAAGTGTACTGTGTACACGGATCACAAGAGTTTGAGGTATCTGATGTCTCAGAAGGAGTTGAATCTTAGACAGCGGCGTTGGTTGGAGTTGCTCAAGGAATATGATTTGACGATTGAGTATCATCCTGGTAAAGCTAATGTTGTTGCGGATGCCTTAAGTAGGAAGGTAGCTGTTGAGCTGAGGGCTATGTTTGCTAGTTTGAGCATATCGCGAGATGGTGGTCTTGTTGCTGAGTTGCAAGTGAAACCATCGTTGGTTCAGTTGATCAAGGAAAAGCAGTTGCTGGATGATTCCTTGGTGTCTCATGTTCAGGATATCGCGGAGGGTAGGCCTTCAGATTTCTGCTTTAATGAGGATGGTGTGTTGTGTTTTGGTAGTCAGATAGTAGTGCCTGTTGATGCTGAGCTGAGGCGTGCTATTTTGACTTAAGGTCATAGTAGTCCTTTTGCTATGCACCCTGGTAGTACTAAGATGTATCGTGATCTTCGTGATGAGTACTATTGGGTGGGTTTGAAGAAGGATGTTGCGGAGTTTGTGAGCAAGTGTTTGGTGTGTCAGCGAGTTAAGGCTGAACATCAGGTTCCTTCAGGTTTGTTGCAACCGTTGAAAATCCCTGAATGGAAGTGGGAGAGGGTTACCATGGATTTTTTATCTGGTTTACCTTTGTCTCCTTCGAAGAAGAATTCTGTTTGGGTGATTGTGGATCGCTTGACGAAGTGTGCGCATTTCTTGCCTGTGCATACTACGTTTTCTTTGGATAAGCTGGCAGAGCTGTAGATTGCTGAGATTGTGCGGCTGCATGGTGTGCCTAAGTCGATTGTGTCGGATAGGGATCCGAGGTTCACATCGCGTTTTTGGCAGTGTTTGCATCAAGCTTTGGGTACAAGGTTGCATTTCAGTACATCCTATCATCCTCAGTCGGATGGTCAGTCTGAGCGGGTTACCCAGATCTTGGAGGATATGCTGAGGTGTTGTGTGATTGAGTTCCAAGGTTCTTGGGAGAAGCATCTGCCTTTGGTTGAGTTCGCTTATAACAATAGTTATCAGGCGAGTATACAGATGGCACCTTATGAGGCTCTGTATGGGAGGAAGTGTAGGACTCCTCTTTGTTGGGCTGAAACTGGTCAAAGGTTGGTTTCGATGCCGGCTTTGTTGAAAGGGACCACCGAGAAGGTGAAGCTCATTTGTGAGCGGTTGAAGGCTGCCTCTGATCGGCAAAAGTCTTACGCGGATTTGAAGCGTAAGGAGATAGAGTATGCGGTGGGTGATCGTGTGTTTTTGAAGGTTTCGCCTTGGAAGAAGGTGATGAGGTTTGGCCGGAAGGGTAAGTTGAGCCCTAGGTACATTGGACCATATGAGGTGGTTGAGCGTGTGGGTCCTGTTGCGTATCGGTTGAGGTTACCTCAGGTGTTGGATAAGATTCATGATGTGTTCCATGTTTCTATGCTCCGGAAGTATAGATCTGATCCTTCGCATGTGATGCCTGTGGAGGAAGTGGTTTTGAATCCGGATTTGACCTATGATGAGGAACCGGTGAAGGTTCTGGATTCAGATAGCAAGGTTCTTCGTGGCAAGACCATTGAGTTGGTGAAGGTGCTGTGGAAGCATCGAGGTGTTGAGGAAGCCACGTGGGAGCGGAAGGAAGACATGCTGAAGCAGTTTCCTTATCTCTTTCCTTCAGGTAAATTTCGAGGACGAAATTTCTTAAGGGGGGGAGAGTTGTAACGCCCCGGTTTTGGGCTTAGGAGTTTTTCGGCGTTGACCGGTTTGGTCAAAGTGCTGTTCGAATCTAAAGAGGTGAAATTAGGAAAGCCTAGTTCGGGTTGCATTAAAAATATGGAAAAATGTTCTAAAATCATCTTTTAATATAATTAAGTGAACTGTGAAATCAATTTTGGAAAATGAGTTTTGGAAGGGAGACATTTTGGCTAGTGACCAAAATGTAATTTTCGAAAGTTTTGTGGCTGTTTTATAAAGGGTTGAAACTTTGAATCTTTAAGGAGCTATTTACCCAAAGGGAGTTTCTCCAGATTTTTCTAAGATATTTTAAGACTAAATTCTGATTTTAAATGATATTAAAAGTGGAGGGAAAGCCATTTGGCTATTTTGGATTTTGTAACCAACTTTTCTCAATTTTCTTTCTCTCATTTTCTCTCAACCCAAACACATTCTCTCCAGAGAATTGGTTCTGATTTTCTCACCTAAATCCCTCCTTTCAACTCTCATTTGATTCCTAATCAACATATCTTCAAAACCTCTTCAATTGCTAATTGTTTCAACAAGGTTTTTGATTCCAAAAAGAGGAGAAACTCAAGTTTGGAGGTAAGAACGTCCTTCTCCTCTAAACTATCAGTTCTTTACTGAAATTCCTAAGTTTTCAATCCTTAATTGATGTTTTATTAAAGGTTTTTAAGTGGTGAAATGGATCTTGGCTTATAATGCAAGATTTGATGATTTTTGATGATTTTCGTTAGACCTGATTAACCTGTGATTTGAGATGTGTTTTTGATGTTAAATGAACTCTTAATTGATAAGGAATTGAGTTTTGATTAATGCAATCCCGGATAGGTTGAGTTTCCTAAGTTTAGCTTGTGATTCAAGGTTGTTTTTGAGGTGATCTTGTGGATCTGATGTTGCTGGAGGTATAAGGATGTTAATAGGTTGTTTTTAGATGTTATATGATGTTAAAGGATATGTGGTTTTGCTGGTTTAAGGCTGGGCTTTGTTTAGAAGTGGTTTGGATGCATTTTCGGTTGTGTTTGGTGGCCGAAAATGGTGTGTGGATGAGAGCAGCGAGTTTAGGTGCTTTCATTGAAGCAATTAATGCATGATGATGCATTAATCCTCTGCTTTTGTAACGCCCCGGTTTTGGGCTTAGAAGTCTTGGGCGTTGACCGGATGGTCAAAGTGCTGTTCGAATCGTAAGAGGTTAAATTAGGAAAACCTAGTTCGGGTTGCATTAAAAATATGGAAAAATGTTCTAAAATCATCTTTTAATATAAATTGATGAACTGTGAAAACAATTTTGGAAAATGAGTTTTGGAAGGTTGACATTTTGGGCTAGTGACCAAAATGTAATTTTCGCAAACTTGGTGGCTGTTTTAAAAAGGATTGAAACTTTGAATCTTTAAGGAGCTATTTGCCGAAAAGTGAATTCTCCAGATTTTTCTAAGATATTTTAATCCTAAAATCTGATTTTAAAGGTTTGATAAAAGGAGGGAAGCTCATTTTACTATTTTTCTTTCCTAACTTCCTATTTTCTCTTCTCCTTTTCTCTCCAACCAAACATCACCATTTTCAGAGATTTTGATCTGATTTCTTCACCTAATTTCATCTTTTCAATTCACAATTGTTAGCAAATCATTGTGTAATCAAAACCTACTCAATTGCTACAAGTTTCAACAAAGTTTTCATTCCAAAAAGTGGAGAAATCACAAGTTTGGAGGTATGAACGATTCTCCTCTGAACTTTAAGTTCTTTAATGAAATTCCTAAAGTTTTCAATCCTAAATGTATGTTTAATTAAAGGTTTTCAAGTAGATTTATGGATCTTGGATAATTATGCAAGATTTTGGTGTTTTCATTTGATTTTCGTTTGATCTGTTAAATCTGAGTTTTGAGAAGTGTTTTTGATGATAAATGATCATTAAATTGATGTGGAAGTGAGTCTTGATTAATGCAATCCCGGATAGGTTGTGTTTCCTAAGTTTAGCTTGTGTTTTAAGGTTGTTTTTGAGGTGATTTTGGTGTTCTGGTGTTGCTGGAGGTATAAGGTTGCTTTTAGGTTGTTTTTAGATGTGGTTTGATGTTAATAGATGTGAGGTTTTGCTGGTTTATGGCTGGGCTTTGTTTGGAAGTGTTTTGGATGCAATTTCGGTTGTGTTTGGTGGCCGAAATTGGAGGTTGGTTGAGAGCAACGAGTTTAGGTGCTTTCATTGAAGCAATTAATGCAAGATGATGCATTAATCCTCTGCTTTGATGTGTTGAAACAGGGGAGGCATCATTGGATTCAAGTTCGGTTGATTTGGAGGCTTGATTTGGTGCTTAGGCTTGAAGCTAAGTGGTTTTTGGTGAGTGCAACTTTGGAATTGGATTTTCAGCTTTTTAAACAAAGGTTTGAAGGTTATGGGAGCTTAGTTTAAGTCTAAACAACTTTGCTAAGCTCAAGTGTAAGTTTCCGGATTTTCTCTCTAGTGGTGGCCATGACTTGATATTTTGCTAAATGATGATTTGCATGTTTTACTTACTGTTTTGAAAGCATGTTTTAGCATGGATTATGCTGTTGATTTAAGCCATGTGTTGAAGGTAACTCTAGGTAGGAGTTCCTTGATTTGTACATTGTTTAAATGTGGATTTGATGCATGAAATGCATGACGAAATGGCTTGGTTTAAATGCTTTAAAACAGTGGATATTATGATGAAATTGATGCATATTGGCAAGTGATGGTTTTGAAAAAGTGGAGGTCACTAAGGTGGTTAAAAGTCCTTGAGTGAGCCTTGTTATATGAACATCAAGGTGGTTAAAAGTCCTTCGATGTTGCGGACTCTAAGGTGGTTAAAAGTCCTTAGGTGCTCCTTTCCATGGTGGTTAAAAGTCCATGGGGCCAAGGTGGTTAAAAGTCCTTGGGGCCAAGGTGTTTAAAAGTCCTTGGGGTGATTCAAGTTACGGACACAAAGGTGGTTAAAAGTCCTTGTGTGGTCCATGATCATGGTGTTTAAAAGTCCATGGCCAAGGTGTTTAAAAGTCCTTGGGGTCAAGGTGTTTAAAAGTCCTTGACAAAGATGTTGATCTTGTTCATCAAAAATGGAATTTGTCACTTGTGCCAATATGACATGGAAAGTGTGTAAGAAGCATGTGATGCTTGGTTTGATTATGTTATAAGCATGTGGTTACATGGTTTTAAGAATGCTTTGAACTTATGCATGGATTGATTTAAAGCATGTTTGGTAAATGGTTTTAAATGCGTTATTGAATTGTTTTAAATGAGCATGCCTCACTAAGCTTTTGCTTACGCTCTCTACGTTTTCCTTAATTCAATAATGCAGAGAATTAGAGCATCTTGTGGGCTGCAAGGGAGGGCAAGCAATCAAGTTCTACTTAAGCTCAATGTATGAGGTTTTACAAGCACTTTTAGCTTTTTGGTTGATTTGGCAATGGGGGACCAATGTATATGTTTTGGGAGGTGTTTAAGACTCCCTAAGTCTGTTAAATGTTGTTGAGAATGTTGGTTTTTGATTTGGAACCTTATAAGCTTGTTTTGCAAGTTTGGAGTTGAATGGATAGCTTAACTAGGAAGCATGCCATATAAATTGGGTTTTTTTTTTCTTATGTGATGTTAATGTGTTAAATTGATGATGCAATTGAGGTCCTTGCATGTTGGTTGACTTTGTGTAATGGTTTGGTGATGTTAATTTGATGTTTGAAGCATGTTTGATGCTGTTTTGGAGTTGTCTGCAGACAGGGGTATCGATACTTGGGCTTGGGGTATCGATACACCTGAGCCAAATTTGCAAGTTTCAGGCCAGGGGTATCGATACCTGATGAACGAGTATCGATACCATATGAGTGGAGTATCGATACCTGATGAACGAGTATCGATACCCTTGCATGAATTTGTTTTGTTTTGTTTATATTTTGGTCCTGAATCTTGTATGATCAATTGCATGAGCTGTGGATGTCCTTTTGAGCTGAAATTTCACAGAGAAGCATGAAACCTGACTAATTTCAAGATGGTAACTTCAATTTGGGTTAAGTCCTTTAATTTATCAGAAATTACAGTTTGGTCCCTAAAGTTGTAATTTGTTCAATTGGGTCCCTGTTTGATCTCTGATGTTTGTGATCTTTTAGTATGTTGTTCTTTTGATCACACATAGGTTAAATGTGCATCTAGATAAGATTTAAAAGAAAAAAAAAAGGGTCGTTAATCAAGGTTGACTTTCGGGTTGACTTTGGTTTTCCCCGTGTAATCTCCGTAGTTCGGGTCGGGCGTCTAGGCCGGGCTTCGGGGGTTACAGCTTTGATGTGTTGAAACAGGGGAGGCATCTTTGGATCCAAGAGTTGTTGATCCGGAAGCTTGATTTGGTGCTTTGGCTTGAAGCAATGTGAAATCGGTGAGTGCGTTTGTGAAAATTGGGTTTTCGGCTTTGAAACCAATGTCTTGGGAGCTTAGTTTAAGTCTAAACAACTTTGCTAAGCTCAAGTGTAAGTTTTCGGAATTACTCTCTAGTGGTGGCCATGATTTTGTTGTGATGCAAAGTGGTTATTGCATGTTTTAATTACTGTTTTGAAAGCATGATTTAGCATGGTGTTTGCTGATTTTGTAAGCCATATGTTGAAGGAAACTCTAGGTAGGAGTTCCTTGATTTTGTACATTGATTAAATGTGGTTTGATGCTTTGAAATGCATGATGAAAATGGCTTGGTTTAATGCTTTAAAACAGTGGATTAAATGATTAAAATGATGTATATTGGCAAGTGATGTTTTAAAAAGAGTTAAGGTCACTAAGGTGGTTAAAAGTCCTTGAGTGAGCCTTGTTACTTAAGAACATCAAGGTGGTTAAAAGTCCTTGGATGGTTCTTGTTGCGGACACTAAGGTGATTAAAAGTCCCTAGGTGATCCTTTCCATGGTGTTTAAAAGTCCATGGGGCCATGGTGTTTAAAAGTCCATGGGGCCAAGGTGTTTAAAAGTCCTTGGGGACAAGGTGTTTAAAAGTCCTTGGGGTGATTCAAGCTACGGACACAAAGGTTGTTAAAAGTCCTTGTGTGGTCCTCATTCATGGTGTTTAAAAGTCCATGGCCAAGGTGTTTAAAAGTCCTTGGGGCCAAGGTGTTTAAAAGTCCTTGAAAAAGTTGATGAACTTGTTTTAAAGAAATGGAATTTGTCACTTGAGCCAATATGACATGTTATGTATGTTATGAAGCATGAGATGCTTGTTTTAATGTACGTTATGAAGCATGAGATGCTTGTTTTAAGCATGCTTTTGAGCATGTGCAAAGGTTGATTTAAAGCATGATTACAAATGTTTTTGATTGCATTATTGAATGGTTTTTAAGAGCATTCCTCACTAAGCTTTTGCTTACGCTCTCTTTCGTTTTCTTAATTCAATAATGCAGAGCATTAGAGAACCTTGAGGGCAGCAAGGAGGGCAAGCATTCAAGTGAAAGTAGAGCTCAATGTATGGAAGGTTTTGTTAATACATTTTAGCTTTTGGTAATTGGCAATGGGGGACCAATGTGTATGTTTTGGGAGGTGTTTGGAACTCCCTAAGTATGTTGAATGATGATATGAATGCTGGTTTTTGTATTGGATCATTACATGCTTGTTTTGGAAGTTTGTGCTTGAATAGCTAGCTTGTGTAGGAAGCATGCCTATAGAATTGGGGCTTTTTGCATGTGATGGTGTTCTGATGATTTGATGATGCTTATAAGTCTTATATATGTGGAATTGCATGCTGGTAAAGTTTGGTGGCAATTGGAGCATGTTTGAATGATAAATTGCATGTTTTGGAATGCATTTTGCTGCAATCTGTGCAGGGCGTTTCGAAACAGTGTGCACCGTTTCGGAACGGGTGCTTGAATGAACCCAGGCGTCCGAAACGGTATGCACCGTTTCGAAACGGTTTGGCCTCTGCCAGCCCATGTTCCGGAACCCGTTGCGGAACGGCCCGTGTTTCGAAACGGGGTCTACCTGTTTCGGAACGTTCGACCGTTGGGGGCTGACATTGGCAGTTATATGTTTTGAATTGTTTGCGTTTTGGTCCTGAAACTTGTTTGTGCAATTGTATGAGTTTGAGAAGTCCTTTTGTGCTGAAATTTCACAGAGAAGCATGAAACCTGACTAATTTCAAGTTGGTAAGATTAATTTGGGTTAAGTCCTTCTAATTATCAGAAATTAAAATTTGGTCCCTAAAGTTATAATTTGTTCAATTGGGTCCCTGTTTTATCTCTGATGTTTGTGATCTTTGTGTATGATGTTTGTGTGATCACAATTAGGACTAATGTGCATCTAGACAAGATTAAAAAGAAAAAAAAGGATCGTTAATCAAGGTTGACTTTCGGGTTGACTTTGGTTTTCCCCGTGTGACTTCCTTAATTCGGGTCAACCGTCTAGGCCAGGTTAAGGGGGTTACATCTCGTACCTTTTTCCTTCAAGTAAAATTTCGAGGATGAAATTTCCTAAGTGGGGGAGAGTTGTAACGCCCCGGTTTTGAGCCTAGGTGTTTTAGACATCGAATCGGGTCGGTCAGAAACGGTTCGAATTTTATTAAGTGGTTCAGGGAGATCAAGGTTCATTTTGGGTAGTGACGAAAATGAGTTAAATATGACCAATTTCTAAAATCCTTTAAAATCATGCTTAAGAGGTTGGTCAAATCTATTTTACAAAAAGAGTTTTGTAAGTGGTACATTTTGGGTAGTGACGAAAATGTAAAGTTTTAAAACTATGGAATAAATGCAAATTTCAAAAGAAGAGTCAAAATCTTAGAATCTTTAGGGAGCTTTTATGCAGTTAAGCCTTACCTTAATTTGACATGTGTTTCAAATGGATTGTTAATTAATTGATTTATTATTTCAATTATTTAACTAAGAAAAGTTAGTTATTTTTGAAAACAAATTCACGATAGTTTCTCATTTGCCACATTTTTCAGCCAAACACAATTTCTCCAAATTTATTTTCTCTCAAACATTCTCTTTTTGATTTATCATTTATTTCGAAAAATCCTCTTCAATTTCTTTAAGATTTTTGAAGCAAAAACTTGTCAATCATTGAGGAAAGCAATGATTGGAGGTAAATCCCGTTCTCAACCTCTAATCAAGGTTCTATGCCAAGGTTTAGGGTATGAAAATTCTCCCACCCTAAAAAGAAATTAGTGCCCGAATTTACCTAGGGATAAAGATGAAGATATTGTTCTTTCATAGATGCCTCAGGTTCCCAAGTTACTTCTTCAACCTTGTGGTTCTTCCATAAAACTTTAACGATCAGGACAAACTTGTTACGAAGCCTTTTAAATTCACGGTCTAGAATTTGAACTGGTTATCCATAATACAAGTCAGGTTTGAGTTCTACCTCCTCCGGTTCAAGCACATGGGAAGGATCAGAAAGGTATTTACTAAGCATGGATACATGAAACACTTTGTGAATCTTCTCAAATTCACTAAGAAGGGCCAAACGATAGGCAATATGACCAATCCTTTCCACAACTTCAAATGGTCCAATAAAATGAGGACTATGTTTCCCTTTTTCCTGAATCTGAATACCTTCTTCCAAGGAGATACTTTTAGAAATACCCTATCACCCACCTTATATTAAATATCTCTTCTTTTAAGATCCACATATGGTTTTTGTCTATCAAAAGCTTCCTTCAACCTATGTGGATGACTTGTATTTAATTCTCTGTTTCTCTAAGGAGCTCAGGCCCTAAGGGCTTGTTTTTACCTAACTGCGACCAACACAGAGGAGTTCTACACTTCCTTCCATATATAGCTTCAAAGGGAGCCATATGGATAGATGTCCAATAACTATTGTTGTAAGCAAACTCAAACAGGGGTAAGGTCTTCTCCCAATTCTTCGCAAATTCAAGTACACAAGCCCAAAGCATATCTTCAAGAATCTGATCACTCTTTCAGATTGACCTTCTGTTTGTGGATGAAAAGTTGTGTTGAGATTTGTTTTAGTTTCCAAAGCCTTTTACAAAGAATTTTAGAATCTATATGTAAACCAAGGGTCTCGATATGAGATTATAGAAGTAGGGTCACCATGTAAATGTATCACTTCTTGAATATATAGCTAGACCAATAGATCCAAGCTCATACTCATTCAAATGGGTATGAAATGGGATGACTTGGAAAATCTATCAACTATCACCCATACAATATCATTCTACATTGGTGATAAGGGCAGTCCATTTACAAAATCCACTGTTATCTGATCTCGTTTCCATTGATGTAGCTCAATAGGTTGCAAAAGTCCCGTAGAGACTTGGTTTTTGGCTTTAACTTTCTGAAACGTTAAACACTTGGACACAAACTCCGTAACAACAAACTTCATGCCTAGCCACCACTATAGTTCCTTCAAATCTTTATACATTTTAACTGGTCTATGATGAATTGAGAAATGGCTACCATGAGCTTCTTGAAGCATTTCAATTTTAAGGAGTTCATCATTTGGTACACATACTCTATTTCAAAAATAAAGTAATCCATTATAGTTTAGAGAGAATTCTGAGCTTGGTTCATCCTTTAATTTAAGCATTAAGCTTTGAAGCTCTGAATCTTGTTGTTGAAGGACTTTAATCTTTGAGATCAAGCCAGATTGAACCTTAAGTTCGGCCTAAAGTATTTGACTCTTCTATAGCTTAAAACGGGCATTGATTGCAATAGGGGCTACAACACAATGAAGTGTCTTTAGATAAAAGAATTGGATATTGATTAATGCATAAATATAGCTTAATTGAGATCTTACCGTTCGAATTTTGACGAATGAGTGCATCAATCCACCTTTTGTCTGAGAATTAGCTCTTTTTGAGACAAAATATACTTCAAACTCTTGTGATATGTAAACAAATATAATTTTCCCTGAATAGATAATACCTCCAAATCTTTAAAGCAAAAACAAGAGAAGCCAATTCGAGATCATGGGTCGGATAATTCAATTCATGTAACGCCCTGGTTTTGGGCTTAGAAGTTTTGGGATTCAGACCGGTTCGGTCGAAGTGCGGTTCGAATATATAAAGGTGAAATTAGGAAAGCCTAGTTCGGGTTGCATTAAAAATATGGAAAATGTCATAAAATCCTCTTTTATTATATATAAGTGAATGGTGAAATCAATTTTACAAAATGAGGTTTGGAAGAATGACATTTTGGTAAGTGACCAAAATGTAATTTTCGAAAACTGTGAGACTGTTTTAAAAAGGATTGAAACTTTGAATCTTTATGGAGCTATTTACCCAATGGGAGTTTCTCCAGATTTTCTAAAGTATTAAATGATTAATTAATGGTTTTTAAATAAAAGAAAAGTGGAGGGAAGATATTTTGGCCATAACTAACTTTTCTCTTAAATCTTCCATTTTCATTTTCTCTCATTCTTTCTCTCAAACCAAACACATTTCTCCAGAACTTTTCCCTCTGATTTTGACATCCAAACATGAGATTTTAATTCTCTTTTGATCTTCAATTATCTCTTCAACAAAACCATTGCATTTGCTAATTGGATCTTCAAGCATTTTGATTCTAAAAAGGGAGAAACTCAAGTTTGGAAGTAAGAACGTCCTTCTCCTCTAAACTCTCAGTTCTTTACTGAAATTCCCAAGTTCTCAATCCTTAATTTGTGTTTTATAAATGGTTTTAAGGTTGTGTTCTTAATCTTGGCTTTTAAATGCAAGATTTGGTTGATTTTTGGTTAAATTCGTATGATTTGTTGGAGCAGTGATTTGACGTGTCTTTTTGATGTTAAATGTATGTTAAATTGATGAGAAGTTGAGGTTTAATTAATGCAATCCCGGATAAGTTGATTTTCCTATGTTTAGCTTGAGATCTTGGTTGTTTTTGGAGTGATCTTGATGATCTGTTATAGCTGGAGGTGTAAGGGCGTGGTTAGATCCTTTTTGGATGTTAATTGATGTTTAAGGATGATTTGATTTGATGGATCATGGCTGGGTAGTGTTGTGGAGTTGTTTGGATGCATTTTCGGTTGTGTTTGGTAGCCGAAATTGGAGTGTGGATGAGAGCAGCGAGTTTAGGTGCTTTCATTGAAGTTATTAATGCATGATGATGCATTAATCCTCTGCTTTGATGTTTTTAAAACAGGGGAGTCACCTTTGGATCCTAGTGGTGGTGATCCGTAAGCTTGATTGGTGTTTCGGCAAGTGGCGAAATGGAATCGGTGAGTGGATTTTGATTTTCAGCTTTGAAACCAATGTTTTGAAGGTTTGGGAGCTTAGTTTAAGTCTAAGCAACTTAGCTAAGCTCAAGAGTAAGTTTTCGGAAAAACTCTCTTGATGTTGAACCATGGATTGGTTGTATGCAATGTGGTTTGTTTGCATGTTTCAAATCCTATTTTGAAAGCATATTTAACATGTTTATTTGCTGAGATTATAAGCCATGTGTTGAAGGATGCTCAAGGTAAGAGATCCCTGTTTTTGAAGATTGTTTTAATGTGGTTTAATGCTTAAAGATGCATGATGTTATGGCTTTGTTAAATGCTTTAAAACAGTGGAATATTGTGGTTAATGATGCATATTGGCAAGTGATGGTTAAGGTCACAAAGGTGGTTAAAAGTCCTTGTGTGAGCCTTGTTTATTTAAGAACGACATGGTGGTTAAAAGTCCATGGTTGGTTCTTGGTTAAGATCACCAAGGTGGTTAAAATTCCTTGTGTGAGGCTTGTTTATTTAAGAACAACATGGTGTTTAAAAGTCCATGGTTGGTTCTTGGTTAAGGTTACAAAGGTGGTTAAAATTCCTTGTGTAAGCCTTGTTTACTTAAGAACTCCAAGGTGTTTAAAAGTCCTTTAGAGATTCTTGTTAAGGACACAAAGGTGTTTAAAAGTCCTTGTGTGGTCCTTGTCATGGTGTTTAAAAGTCCATGGATGATTCTTGTTAAGGACACAATGGTGTTTAAAAGTCCATGTGTGGTCCTTGGAAATTGTAAGATCACAATGGTGTTTAAAAGTCCATGTGTGGATCTTATGTGGAATGTATCACTTGTTGCCAATATGACATGTTATGAACTTGAAGCATGAAATGCTTGTTTTAAATGCTTTAGTGCATGTGCAAATGATGATTGACTTAAGGTTTATAAATGCATTATTGTGTGGTTTTAAATGAGCATTCCTCACTAAGCTTTTGCTTACGCTCTCTCTTTTCTTAAAACAATAATGCAGAGCATTGAAGTGCATTTTGGGGCAGCAAGGAAGTCAAGCATCCAAGAGAAGGTTTTAAGCTCATGTATGGTGAAAATTTTCTCAAAACTATTAGCTTTTGGGTATTTGGCAATGGGGGACCTATGTTGATGTTTTGGGAGATGTTTTGGACTCTCTAAGTTGGATTTATGTTGTTAATAATGTTTGAGCTTGTAATTGGCCTTTGAGATGTGGTTTTGGAATATTGATGCTTGAATGGTTTTCTAAGTAAGATGCATGCCTATAGAATTGGGGATTTCTATAATTGATGCCATGTTGACGTTTGGTTGATGCAATTATGTTCCTTGTATGCTGAATGATCTGCTGGTAAATTTTGGTGGCATTTGGAGCATGCTAGATAGGTTAATTAAGTGTTAAACCAACTAATTTTTCTGCAATCTGGGCAGGCCGTATCGGAACGGGTGCTACCGTTTCAGAACAGGGGCCTAAAATGGCTTAGGCGTTCCGAAATGGGAGGAACCGTTCCGGAACGGAAATGCCACTGCCAAGCCACGTTTCGGAACCCGTTGCGGAACGGTCTCGCGTTTCGGAACAGGGCCTTCCTGTTTCGGAACACCCGACCGTTGGGCTCGGAATTTGATGGTTAAATGTTTTGAAATGTTTGCATTTTAGTCCTGAACCTTGTTAATGAAATTAAATGAGTTTGAGATGTCCGTTTGAGCTAAAATTTGGCAGAGAAGCATGAAATATGATTAACTACATATTGGTAACTTTAATTTGAGTTAAGTCCTTGAAATTTCCAGAATTTACAGTTTGGTCCCTAAAGATGTAATTTGTGCAATTGGGTCCCTGAATGTTCTCTGATGGTTATGATCTTTGAGTATGCTGTGTGTATGATCATATCTAGGGATAATGAGCATCTAGACAAGAGTAAAAAGAAAAAAAAAAGAGGGTCGTTAATCAAAGTTGACTTTCGGGTTGACTTTGGTTTTCACCGTGTAAACTTCTTAATTCAGGTCAATCGTCTAGGCCGGGTTAAGGGGGTTACATTTGGTGGTATCAGAGCTAAGTTCTCGAGTAATTGGGAATGAATATTGTGAATGATTAATGTATGTATGCTTTGTATGCTTGTTGAATGAAAGCATGTTGAGTGAATTGTAAATATGATGCAATTGAGGTGTATGCTGTGGTGAAGCATGTTGTGGGTACCCATTGCCAAATCGAAGCTAATGTAATGATGTTGTTTTTAAGTGAAAATGAGCTTGAGTACTTGGATTGCTTACCTTGCTGAGCCTGACTTTGTTTTATTTGTATTATGATTGCACTGTTAAAGTATGGCACCTCGTAGAGAGTTGAGGAGTAATGTGAGAGCTATGACTTAAAATGAGAATGAGAATGAAGGGAATGTTGAGAGTGCGGTGGATTTACCTCCTCCACCTGGTGGTGGTGGTGCTGGGGGTGAAGGAGCTGGAGCTGCAGCTGGTGCTGGGGTCGCTGGACCTGAGGCTGGTCAGGGGCAAGCTATTCCTGACATGACGGTGTTGATTCAAGCCATTGCTGGAGCTTTTCAAGCAGCGGTAGCTGGAGCTCAAGGAGCTGTGCATCAGGGAGATGTTGGAGTTAGACTACCTTTGGAACGTTTGCGCAGTCTGGGAGGGACTGAGTTCAGGGGTTTGTCAGCTGAAGGTTCTGAAGCTTGGTTGGAAAGTACCAAGAGAATCTTGGGTCAGATGAGTTGCACTGATGTGCAAAAGCTGGGCTGTGTAGTATCATTGCTGCAAGATGATTCTTACACGTGGTGGACGACCACTATCGCTGGGATGGCGGAAGCTGACGTAACTTGGACGTTCTTTCAGCACGCGTTCAAGAGAAGGTATCTAGGTGTGAGGTACCTAGATGAAAAGAAGAGGGAGTTTATGTCTCTTACCCAGGGGAGTATGTCTGTGGCTGAGTATGAGGTCCAGTTTGTTTGACTCAGTCAATACGCACCTGAGCTTGTTTCGGATGAGCGGGAGAGGTGTGAAAGGTTCCGTTATGGTTTAGTGACGGAAGTTAAGATGTATGTGCTGGCTACCGAGTATAGTGATTTTGATGTGCTGGTGGGCCGAGAAAAGGACATTGAGATGAACTTGGGTTTATCTACTAAAAGTGCCGGATCAAGTGCTGGTAAGCGAGCTGCTGAGTATAGTTCCGGTGGTGGACGGAACAAGAGGGGATGTGATCAGAAGTATCAGTCCTCAGCTAAGCGAGGTGGTGGTGCGCCTGCTCGGGGAGGCAATGCTAGAGTTGATCCGAGTGCATGTTGGATATGTTGTTCGCGTGGCCATATGAAACGTGATTGTCCTCGTGCTGTGAGGGAGGTGCAAGCTCCTGTTGTGGCAGCTGGTAGTGCGTGCTGGAACTGTGGATCTACGAATCACATGAGGAGAGAGTGTCCTATGTTGGCTGGTGGCCAATTGCGTGCTCCAGTTGTTTCTACACCACAGAGAGGTCGTGGGCGCGGCCATGGTAACTTCCAGCGGAGAGAGGAAGGTTGTCGGGGTGTGGCTCATGTTGTGGCTATTCAGCCTGAAGGTGGCGGCCAAGCCAGGGTGTATGCTCAGCGGGAGGGAAGAAATGACGCGGATGTGATCGCAGGTACTTTTACTTTGCAATCATTGTCATTACTTTCCTTGATTGATTCTGGATCTACGCACTCACACATATTGCGTGAGCATGCTGAATTGCTTGGTTTGCCTGTTGAGTCTTTGGATGTTGGTGTGCGCGTCACTAGTTCTTTTGGTGAGACTGTTGTGCCTCGAAAGCTTTATAGGAGATGTCCTTTGGTTGTTCAAGATCATGTTTTTCCTGTTGACTTTATGGAGCTGCCTTTCTATGGTTTTGATGTAATCCTTGGTATGGATTGGCTTGTTGAGCACTGAGCGGTTGTGGATTGTGAGAATAAGCGAGTTTCGTTGAAGCTTGCGGATGTTTATGAGGTGGTTGTGGTTGGTGAGAATGTGAAGTTTCTTGCCAATGTGGTGTCTACCTTGGAGGCGAGCCGGATGCTGAGGCAAGGTTGTGAAGCTTACCTAGCTTTTGTGATGAATCCTAGCTCTAAGGAGTTGCGTGTGCAAGATATCAGGACTGTGCGGGAGTTTCCAGGTGTGTTTCCTGAGGAGTTTCCTGGATTGCCTCCTAATCGCGAGGTGGAATTTGGGATTGAGCTGTATGAGAATACAACTCCTGTGTCCATTACCCCTTATAGAATGGCACCCAAAGAGTTGAAGGAGCTGAAGACGCAGTTGCAAGAGTTGCTTGATCGTGGGTTCATTCGGCCGAGTGTGTCACCTTGGGGTGCACCGGTCTTGTTTGTGAAGAAGAAGGATGGCACTATGAGAATGTGCATTGATTATCGTCAACTGAACAAGTTGACTACCAAGAATCGGTATCCTTTGCCGAGAATTGATGATCTCTTTGATCAATTTCGAGGACCAGCTGTGTTCTCTAAGATTGATTTGAGGTCAGGGTATTACCAGTTGAAGGTAAAGGATGTGGATGTGCCTAAGACAGCTTTCGGGACAAGGTATGGGCATTATGAGTTCCTTGTGATGCCGTTTGGTTTGACAAATGCTCTTGCGGCTTTCATGGACATGATGAATCGTGTGTTTCATGAATACCTGGACAAGTTTGTTGTGGTGTTCATTGATGATATCCTCGTGTACTCGCGTACTGAGGAGGAGCATGAAGAGCATTTGAGGATTGTAACGCCCCGGTTTTGGGCTTAGGAGTTTTGGGCGTTGACCGGTTGGTCAAAGTGCTGTTCGAATCTAAAGAGGTGAAATTAGGAAAGCCTAGTTCGGGTTTTATTAAAAATATGGAAAAATGTTCTAAAATCATCTTTTAATATAATTAAGTGAACTGTGAAATCAATTTTGGAAAAAGAGTTTTGGAAGTGTGACATTTTGGCTAGTGACGAAAATGTAATTTTCGAAAGTTTGGTGACTGTTTTATAAAGGGTTGGAACTTTGAATCTTTAAGGAGATATTATTCCAAAAGTAGTTTCTCTAGATTTTTCTAAGATATTTTAAGCTATATTCTGATTTTAATCATATTAAAAGTGGAGGGAAAGCCATTTTGGCTATTTTGGATAACTAATTTTCCATTTTCTTTCTCTCATTTTCTCTCAACCCAAACACTTTCTCTCCAGAGAATTTGATCTGATTTTCTCACCTAAATTCCTCCTTTCAACTCTCTTTTGATTCGTAATCATAATATCTACAAAATCTCATCATTTGCTACTTGATTCATCAAGGTTTTAGATTCCAAAAAGAGGAGAAACTCAAGTTTGGAGGTAAGAACGTCCTTCTCCTCTAAACTATCAGTTCTTTACTGAAATTCCTAAGTTTTCAATCCTTAATTGATGTTTTATTAAAGGCTTTTGAGTTGTGAAATGGATCTTGGCTTATAATGCAAGATTTGATGATTTTTGATGATTTTCGTTAGATCTGATTAATCTGTGATTTGAGATGTGTTTTTGATGTTAAATGAACTCTAAATTGATAAGGAATTGAGTTTTGATTAATGCAATCCCAGATAGGTTGAGTTTCCTAAGTTTAGCTTGTGATTCTTGTTTGTTTTTGAGGTGATCTTGTGGATCTAATGTTGCTGGAGGTATAAGGATGTTAATAGGTTCTTTTTAGATGTTAAATGCTATTAATAGATGTTTGGTTTTGATGGTTTATGGCTGGGCTTGGTTGAGAAGTGGTTTGGATGCATTTTCGGTTGTGTTTGGTGGCCGAAAAAGGAGTGTGGATGAGAGCAGCGAGTTTAGGTGCTTTCATTGAAGCAATTAATGCATGATGATGCATTAATCCTCTGCTTTGATGTGTTAAAACAGGGGAGGCATCTTTGGATCCAAGAATTGTTGATCCGGAAGCTTGATTTGGTGCTTCGGCAAGAGGCGAAGTGGAATCGGTGAGTGAAAATGGGTTTTCAGCTTTGAAACCAATGTCTTGGGAGCTTAGTTTAAGTCTAAACAACTTTGCTAAGCTCAAGTGTAAGTTTTCGGAAAAACTCTCTAAGTGGTGGCCATGATTTTGTTGTGATGCAATGTGGTTTAATTGCATGTTTTAAATACTGTTTTGAAAGCATGATTTTAGCATGGTATTTGCTGTTTTTGTAAGCCATATGTTGAAGGAAGCTCAAGGTATGTAACCCCCTTAACCCGGCCTAGACGGTTGACCCGAATTAAGAAAGTCACACGGGGAAAACCAAAGTCAACCCGAAAGTCAACCTTGATTAACGACCCTTTTTTTTCTTTTTAATCTTGTCTAGATGCACATTAGTCCTAATTGTGATCACACAAACATCATACACAAAGATCACAAACATCAGAGATCAAACAGGGACCCAATTGAACAAATTACAACTTTAGGGACCAAATTGTAATTTCTGATAATTAGAAGGACTTAACCCAAATTAATCTTACCAACTTGAAATTAGTCAGGTTTCATGCTTCTCTGTGAAATTTCAGCACAAAAGGACTTCTCGAACTCATACAATTGCACAAACAAGTTTCAGGACCAAAACGCAAACAATTCAAAACATTTAACTGCCAATGTCAGCCCCCAACGGTCGACCGTTCCGAAACAGGTAGACCCCGTTTCGAAACACGGGCCGTTCCGCAACGGGTTCCGGAACATGGGCTGGCAGTGGCCAAACCGTTTCGAAACGGTGCATACCGTTTCGGACGCCTGGGTTCATTCAAGCACCCGTTCCGAAACGGTGCACACTGTTCCGAAACGCCCTGCACAGATTGCAGCAAAATGCATTCCAAAACATGCAATTTATCATTCAAACATGCTCCAATTGCCACCAAACTTTACCAGCATGCAATTCCACATATATAAGACTTATAAGCATCATCAAATCATCAGAACACCATCACATGCAAAAAGCCCCAAATCTATAGGCATGCTTCCTACACAAGCTAGCTATTCAAGCACAAACTTCCAAAACAAGCATGTAATGATCCAATACAAAAACCAGCATTCATATCATCATTCAACATACTTAGGGAGTTCCAAACACCTCCCAAAACATACACATTGGTCCCCCATTGCCAAATTACTCAAAAGCTAAAATGTATAACAAAACCTTCCATACATTGAGCTCTACTTGCACTTGAATTCTTGCCCTCCTTGCTGCCCTCAAGGTTCACTAATGTTCTGCATTATTGAATTAAGAAAACGAAGAGAGCGTAAGCAAAAGCTTAGTGAGAAATGCTCTTAAAAATCATTCAATAATGCAATTAAAAACATTTATAAATCATGCTTTAAATCAACCTTTGCACATGCTCAAAAGCATACTTAAAACAAGCATTTCATGCTTCAACATAACATGTCATATTGGCTCAAGTGATAGATTCCATTTCTTTAAAACAAGTTCATCAACTTTCCCAAGGACTTTTAAACACCTTGGCCCCAAGGACTTTTAAACACCTTGGCCATGGACTTTTAAACACCATGAAAGAGGACCACACAAGGACTTTTAACCACCTTTGTGTCCGTAGCTTGAATCACCCCAAGGACTTTTAAACACCTTGGCCCCAAGGACTTTTAAACACCTTGGCCCCATGGACTTTTAAACACCATGGCCCCGTGGACTTTTAAACACCATGGAAAGGATCACCTAAGGACTTTTAACCACCTTAGTGTCCGCAACAAGAACCATCCAAGGACTTCTAACCACCTTGATGTTCTTAAGTAACAAGGCTCACTCAAGGACTTTTAACCACCTTAGTGACCTTAACCTTTTTCAAAACATCACTTGCCAATATACAACATTTTCATCATTTAATCCACTGTTTAAAAGCATTAAACCAAGCCTTATTCATCATGCATTCAAAAGCATCAAACCACATTTAATCAATGTACAAAAGCAAGGAACTCCTACCTAGAGTTTCCTTCAACATATGGCTTACAACATCAGCAAAAACCATGCTAAATCATGCTTTCAAAACAGTAATTAAAACATGCAAATAACCATTTTGCATCACAACAAAGTCATGGCCACCACTAGAGAGAAATTCCGAAAACTTACACTTGAGCTTAGCAAAGTTGTTTAGACTTAAACTAAGCTCCCAAGACATTGGTTTCAAAGCCGAAAACCCAATTTTCAAATACGCACTCACCAATTCCACTTTGCTTCAAGCCAAAGCACCAAATCAAGCTTCCGGATCAACAACTCTTGGATCCAAAGATGCCTCCCCTGTTTCAACACATCAAAGCAGAGGATTAATGCATCATCATGCATTAATTGCTTCAATGAAAGCACCTAAACTCGCTGCTCTCATCCACACACCATTTTCGGCCACCAAACACAACCGAAAATGCATCCAAACCACTTCTAAACAAAGCCCAGCCATAAACCAGCAAAACCACATATCCTTTAACATCACATAACATCTAAAAACAACCTATTAACATCCTTATACCTCCAGCAACATCAGATCCACAAGATCACCTCAAAAACAACCTTGAATCACAAGCTAAACTTAGGAAACTCAACCTATCCGGGATTGCATCAATCAAGACTCAATTCCTTATCAATTTAGAGTTCATTTAACATCAAAAACACATCTCAAATCACAGATTAATCAGATCTAACGAAAATCATCAAAAATCACCAAATCTTGCATTATAAGCCAAGATCCATTTCACCACTTAAAAACCTTTAATTAAACATCAATTAAGGATTGAAAACTTAGGAATTTCAGTAAAGAACTGATAGTTTAGAGGAGAAGGACGTTCTTACCTCCAAACTTGAGTTTCTCCTCTTTTTGGAATCAAAAACCTTGTTGAAACAATTAGCAATTGAAGAGGTTTTGAAGATATGTTGATTAGCAATCAAATGAGAGTTGAAAGGAGGGATTTAGGTGAGAAAATCAGAACCAATTCACTGGAGAGAATGTGTTTGGGTTGAGAGAAAATGAGAGAAAGAAAATTGAGAAAAGTTGGTTACAAAATCCAAAATAGCCAAATGTCTTTCCCTCCACTTTTAATATCATTTAAAATCAGAATTTAGTCTTAAAATATCTTAGAAAAATCTGGAGAAACTCCCTTTGGGTAAATAGCTCCTTAAATATTCAAAGTTTCAACCCTTTATAAAACAGCCACAAAACTTTCAAAAATTACATTTTGGTCACTAGCCAAAATGTCACCCTTCCAAAACTCATTTTCCAAAATTGATTTCACAGTTTTCCATATTTTTAATGCAACCCGAACTAGGCTTTCCTAATTTCACCTCTTTAGATTCGAACAGCACTTTGACCAAACCGGTCAACGCCCAAAACTCCTAAGCCCAAAACCGGGGCGTTACAACTCTCCCCCCCTTAAGAAATTTCGTCCTCGAAATTTACCTGAAGGAAAGAGATAAGGAAACTGCTTCAGCATGTCTTCCTTCCGCTCCCACGTGGCTTCCTCAAAACCTCGATGCTTCCACAGCACCTTCACCAACTCAATGGTCTTGCCACGAAGAACCTTGCTATCCGAATCCAGAACCTTCACCGGTTCCTCATCATAGGTCAAATCCGGATTCAAAACCACTTCCTCCACATGCATCACATGCGAAGGATCAGATCTATACTTCCGGAGCATAGAAACATGGAACACATCATGAATCTTCTCCAACTCCTGAGGTAACCTTAGCCGATACCCACACGCTCAACCACCTCATATGGTCCAATGTACCTAGGGCTCAACTTACCCTTCCGGCCAAACCTCATCACCTTCTTCCAAGGCGAAACCTTCAAAAACACACGATCACCCACCGCATACTCTATCTCCTTACGCTTCAAATCCGCGTAAGACTTTTGCCGATCAGAGGCAGCCTTCAACCGCTCACAAATGAGCTTCACCTTCTCGGTGGTCCCTTTCAACAAAGCCGGCATCGAAACCAACTTTTGACCAGTTTCAGCCCAACAAAGAGGAGTCCTACACTTCCTCCCATACAGAGCCTCATAAGGTGCCATCTGTATACTCGCCTGATAACTATTGTTATAAGCGAACTCAACCAAAGGCAGATGCTTCTCCCAAGAACCTTGGAACTCAATCACACAACACCTCAGCATATCCTCCAAAATCTGAATAACCCGCTCAGACTGACCATCCGACTGAGGATGATAGGATGTACTGAAATGCAACCTTGTACCCAGAGCTTGATGCAAACACTTCCAGAAACGCGATGTGAACCTCGGATCCCTATCCGACACAATCGACTTAGGCACACCATGCAGCCGCAAAATCTCAGCAATGTACAGCTCTGCCAGCTTATCCAAAGAAAACGTAGTATGCACAGGCAAGAAATGTGCACACTTCGTCAGGCGATCCACAATCACCCAAACAGAATTCTTATTCGAAGGAGACAAAGGTAAACCAGATACAAAATCCATGGTAACCCTCTCCCACTTCCATTCAGGGATTTTCAACGGTTGCAACAAACCAGAAGGAACCTGATGTTCAGCCTTAACTCGCTGACACACCAAACACTTGCTCACAAACTCTGCAACATCCTTCTTCAAACCCACCCAATAGTACTCATCACGAAGATCACGATACATCTTAGTACTACCAGGGTGCATAGCAAAAGGACTACTATGACCTTCAGTCAGAATAGCACGCCTCAGCTCAGCATCAGCAGGCACTACTATCCGACTACCAAAACACAACACACCATCATCATTAAAGCAGAAATCCGAAGGCCTACCCTCCGCGATATCCTGAACATGAGACACCAAAGAATCATCCAGCAACTGCTTTTCCTTGATCAACTGAGCCAACGATGGTTTCACTTGCAACTCAACAACAAGACCACCATCTCGCGATAAGCTCAAGCTAGCAAACATAGCCCTCAGCTCAACAGCTACCTTCCTACTCAAGGCATCCGCAACAACATTAGCTTTACAAGGATGATACTCAATCGTCAGATCATAATCCTTGAGCAACTCTAACCAACGCCGCTGTCTAAGATTCAACTCCTTCTGAGACATCAGATACCTCAAACTCTTGTGATCCGTGTACACAGTACACTTCTCACCATACAGATAATGTCTCCAGATCTTCAGAGCAAAAACCACTGCAGCCAGCTCAATGTCATGCGTAGGATAGTTGCGCTAATGCACTTTCAACTGCCGCGATGTATAAGCCACAACCTTACCCTCTTGCATCAGCACACATCCCAAACCAACATAGGATGCATCACTATAGACCACAAACTCTTTCCCTGATTCAGGCTGAATCAAGATAGGAGCTTGCGTCAAAGCCGCCTTAAGCTTCTCAAAAGCCTGCTGTCTCGCTTCTGTCCACTCATACATAACATCCTTTTGCAACCTCATGAACAGACTTAGGAACTTTCCAGTTCATCACCGCCTCAATCTTCTGAGGATCAACACGAATCCTCTCAGCTGAGACCACATGCCCAAGAAACACCACCTCCTTAAGCCAAAACTCACACTTGCTCAGCTTAGCGTAAAGCTGATTCTCCAACAAGGCTTGCAGCACAATCCTCAAATGCTCTTCGTGCTCCTCCTCAGTACGCGAGTACACGGGGATATCATCAATGAACACCACAACGAACTTGTCCAGGTATTCATGAAACACACGATTCATCATGTCCATGAAAGCAGCAGGAGCATTTGTCAAACCAAACGGCATCACAAGGAACTCATAATGCCCATACCTTGTCCTGAAAGCTGTCTTAGGCACATCCACATCCTTCACCTTCAACTGATAATACCCTGACCTCAAGTCAATTTTAGAGAACACTGCAGCTCCCCGAAATTGATCAAAGAGATCAATAATCCTCGGCAAAGGATACCGATTCTTGATAGTCAACTTGTTCAGCTGACGGTAATCAATGCACATCCTCATAGTGCCATCTTTCTTCTTCACAAACAAGACTGGTGCACCCCAAGGTGACACACTTGGCCGGATGAAACCACGATCAAGCAACTCTTGCAACTGCGTCTTCAGCTCTTTCAGCTCCTTAGGTGCCATTCTATAGGGAGTAATGGACACAGGAGTTGTATTTTCATACAGCTCAATTCCAAACTCCACCTCGCGATTAGGAGGTAAACCAGGTAACTCCTCAGGAAAAACACCAGGAAACTCCTTCACAACTTTGATATCTTGTACCCTCAACTCCTTAGAGCTAGGATTCATCACAAAAGCTAGATAAGCTTCGCAACCTTGCCTCAGCATCCTGCTCGCCTCCAAGGTAGACACCACATTGGCAAGAAACTTCACATTCTCACCAACCACAACAACTTCATAATCATCAGCAAGCTTAAGCGAAACACGCTTATTTTCACAATCCACAACAGCACGATGCTCAGTAAGCCAATCCATACCAAGGATCACATCAAAACCATAAAAGGGCAACTCCATAAGATCAACATGAAAAACATGTTCTTGAACAACCAAAGGACACCTTCTATAAAGCTTTCGAGTCACAACAGTTTCACCAAAAGAACTAGTGACACGAACACCAACATCCAAAGACTCAACAGGCAAACCAAGCAATTCAGCATGCTCACGCAAAATGTATGAATGCGTAGATCCAGAATCAATCAAAGAAAGCAATGACAAGGATTGCAAAGTAAAGGTACCTGCAATCACATCCACATCATTCCTTCCCTCGCGCTGAGCATACACCCTCTCTTTGCCTCCACCTTCAGGCTGAATAGCCACAACATGTGCTACTCCACGACCACCTTCCTCTCTCCTCTGGAAATTACCACGGCCGCGCCCACGACCTCTCTGCGGTGCAGCAACAACAGGAGCACGCTCTTGGCCACCAGCCAACCTCGGACAATCTCGCCTCAAATGGTCTACAGAACCACAATTCCAGCATCCATTACCAGCTGCCGCAACAGGAGCTTGCACCTCCCTCACAGCACGAGGACAGTAACGCTTCAAGTGACCACGTGAACCACAGATCCAGCAAGCACTAGGATTAACTCTAGCATTACCTCCTCTAGCAGGTGCACCACCACCTCTCTTTGCTGAGGACTGATACCTCTGATCACGTCCCCTCTTGTTCCGTCCACCTCCGGAACTAAACTCAGCAGCTCTCTTACCAGAACTCGCTCCAGCACCTTTCGCAGATAAACCCAAGTTCATCTCTATGTCCTTGGCTCGGCCCACCAACACATCAAAATCATCATACTCAGTGGCCAGCACATACATTTTCACATCCGTCACAAGACCATAACGGAACCTCTCGCACCTTGCTCGCTCATCAGGTATCAGCTCCGGTGCATACTGACTGAGTCGCACAAACTGCACCTCATACTCAGCCACACTCATGCTCCCTTGGGTAAGAGACATGAATTCACGCTTTTTCTCATCAAGATATCTCACTCCTAGATATCTCCTCTTGAACACATTCTGAAAGAATGTCCAAGTAACATCAGCTTCAGCCATCCCAGCTATAGTGGTCGTCCACCACGTATACGCATCGTCCTGCAGCAAGGACACAACACAACCCAGCTTTTGCACATCCGTACAGCTCATCTGACCCGAGATACGCTTGGTACTCTCTAGCCAAGCTTCAGAACTCTCAGCTGACATACCCCTGAACTCAGTCCCACCAAGACTGCGTAGACGTTCCAAAGGTAGTCTAACTCCAGCATCCCCCTGATGCCCAGCTCCTTGAGCTCCAGCTACTGCTGCTCGAAAAGCACCCGCAATAGCTTGTACCAACATAGACATATCAGGCATAGCTTGCCCCTGACCAACCTCTGGTCCAGCAGCTCCAGCACCAGCTGCAGCTTCAGCTCTCTCACCTCCAGCACCACCACCAGGCGGAGGAGGGGGTAACACCGCACTACCCGTGTTCTCTTCATTCTCATTCTCATTGGGAACCGTAGCTCGCACACTACCTCGTAACTCTCTACGTGGTGCCATACTTTTACCATGCAATCACAATGCAAATAAAACAAGTCAGGCCCAGCAAGGTAAGCAATCCAAGTATTCAAGCTCAATTTCCATTCAAAATCAACATCATTTCATTAGCTTTTGTTTGGCAATGGGTACCCTCAACATGCTACATCACAACATACAACTCAATTGCATCAACATCTCAAGCCACTAAACATGCTTTCAAGCAACAAGCATACAAGCCAAACATACTTCAATCATGCATACACTCATTCCCAATTACTCGAGAACTCAGCTCTGATACCACCAAATGTAACCCCCTTAACCCGGCCTAGACGGTTGACCCGAATTAAGAAAGTCACACGGGGAAAACCAAAGTCAACCCGAAAGTCAACCTTGATTAACGACCCTTTTTTTCTTTTTAATCTTGTCTAGATGCACATTAGTCCTAATTGTGATCACACAAACATCATACACAAAGATCACAAACATCAGAGATCAAACATGGACCCAATTGAACAAATTACAACTTTAGGGACCAAATTGTAATTTCTGATAATTAGAAGGACTTAACCCAAATTAATCTTACCAACTTGAAATTAGCCAGGTTTCATGCTTCTCTGTGAAATTTCAGCACAAAAGGACTTCTCGAACTCATACAATTGCACAAACAAGTTTCAGGACCAAAACGCAAACAATTCAAAACATTTAACTGCCAATGTCAGCCCCCAACGGTCGACCGTTCCGAAACAGGTAGACCCCGTTTTGAAACACGGGCCGTTCCACAACGGGTTCCGGAACATGGGCTGGCAGTGGCCAAACCGTTTCGAAACGGTGCATACCGTTTCGGACGCCTGGGTTCATTCAAGCACCCGTTCCGAAACGGTGCACACTGTTCCGAAACGCCCTGCACAGATTGCAGCAAAATGCATTCCAAAACATGCAATTTATCATTCAAACATGCTCCAATTGCCACCAAACTTTACCAACATGCAATTCCACATATATAAGACTTATAAGCATCATCAAATCATCAGAACACCATCACATGCAAAAAGCCCCAAATCTATAGGCATGCTTCCTACACAAGCTAGTTATTCAAGCACAAACTTCCAAAACAAGCATGTAATGATCCAATACAAAAACCAGCATTCATATCATCATTCAACATACTTAGGGAGTTCTAAACACCTCCCAAAACATACACATTGGTCCCCTATTGCCAAATTACTCAAAAGCTAAAATGTATAACAAAACCTTCCATACATTGAGCTCTACTTGCACTTGAATTCTTGCCCTCCTTGCTGCCCTCAAGGTGAGAAATGCTTCAACATAAATCATGCTTTAAATCAACCTTTGCACATGCTCAAAAGCATACTTAAAACAAGCATTTCATGCTTCAACATAACATGTCATATTGGCTCAAGTGATAGATTCCATTTCTTTAAAACAAGTTCATCAACTTTCCCAAGGACTTTTAAACACCTTGGCCCCAAGGACTTTTAAACACCTTGGCCATGGACTTTTAAACACCATGAAAGAGGACCACACAAGGACTTTTAAACACCATGAAAGAGGACCACACAAGGACTTTTAACCACCTTTGTGTCCGTAGCTTGAATCACCCCAAGGAATTTTAAACACCTTGGCCCCAAGGACTTTTAAACACCTTGGCCCCATGGACTTTTAACCACCATGGCCCCATGGACTTTTAAACACCATGGAAAGGATCACCTAAGGACTTTTAACCACCTTAGTGTCCGCAACAAGAACCATCCAAGGACTTTTAACCACCTTGATGTTCTTAAGTAACAAGGATCACTCAAGGACTTTTAACCACCTTAGTGACCTTAACCTTATTCAAAACATCACTTGCCAATATACAACATTTTCATCATTTAATCCACTGTTTTAAAGCATTAAACCAAGCCTTATTCATCATGCATTTAAAAGCATCAAACCACATTTAATCAATGTACAAAAGCAAGGAACTCCTACCTAGAGTTTCCTTCAACATATGGCTTACAACATCAGCAAAAACCATGCTAAATCATGCTTTAAAAACAGTAATTAAAACATGCAAATAACCATTTTGCATCACAACAAAGTCATGGCCACCACTAGAGAGAAATTCCGAAAACTTACACTTGAGCTTAGCAAAGTTGTTTAGACTTAAACTAAGCTCCCAAGACATTGGTTTCAAAGCCGAAAACCCAATTTTCAAATACGCACTCACCAATTCCACTTTGCTTCAAGCCAAAGCACCAAATCAAGCTTCCGGATCAACAACTCTTGGATCCAAAGATGCCTCCCCTGTTTCAACACATCAAAGCAGAGGATTAATGCATCATCATGCATTAATTGCTTCAATGAAAGCACCTAAACTCGCTGCTCTCATCCACACACCATTTTCGGCCACCAAACACAACCGAAAATGCATCCAAACCACTTCTAAACAAAGCCCAGCCATAAACCAGCAAAACCACATATCCTTTAACATCACATAACATCTAAAAACAACCTATTAACATCCTTATACCTCCAGCAACATCAGATCCACAAGATCACCTCAAAAACAACCTTGAATCACAAGCTAAACTTAGGAAACTCAACCTATCCGGGATTGCATCAATCAAAACTCAATTCCTTATCAATTTAGAGTTCATTTAACATCAAAAACACATCTCAAATCACAGATTAATCAGATCTAACGAAAATCATCAAAAATCACCAAATCTTGCATTATAAGCAAAGATCCATTTCACCACTTAAAAACCTTTAATTAACATCAATTAAGGATTGAAAACTTAGGAATTTCAGTAAAGAACTGATAGTTTAGTGGAGAAGGACGTTCTTACCTCCAAACTTGAGTTTCTCCTCTTTTTGGAATCAAAAACCTTGTTGAAACAATTAGCAATTGAAGAGGTTTTGAAGATAGGTTGATTAGGAATCAAATGAGAGTTGAAAGGAGGGATTTAGGTGAGAAAATTAGAACCAATTCTCTGGAGAGAATGTGTTTGGGTTGAGAGAAAATGAGAGAAAGAAAATTGAGAAAAGTTGGTTACAAAATCCAAAATAGCCAAATGGCTTTCCCTCCACTTTTAATATCATTTAAAATCAGAATTTAGTCTTAAAATATCTTAGAAAAATCTGGAGAAACTCCCTTTGGGTAAATAGCTCCTTAAAGATTCAAAGTTTCAACCCTTTATAAAACAGCCACAAAACTTTCGAAAATTACATTTTGGTCACTAGCCAAAATGTCACCCTTCCAAAACTCATTTTCCAAAATTGATTTCACAGTTCATATAATTATATTAAAAGATGATTTTAGAACATTTTTCCATATTTTTAATGCAACCCGAACTAGGCTTTCCTAATTTCACCTCTTTAGATTCGAACAGCACTTTGACCAAACCGGTCAACGCCCAAAACTCCTAAGCCCAAAACCGGGACGTTACAAGGTAAGAGTTCCTTGTTTTTGAACATTGATTAAATGTGGTTTGATGCTTTTAAATGCATGATGAATATGGCTTGCTTTAATGCTTTAAAACAGTGGATTAAATGATGAAAATGATGTATATTGGCAAGTGATGTTTTGAAAAGGTTAAGGTCACTAAGGTGGTTAAAAGTCCTTGAGTGAGCCTTGTTACTTAAGAACATCAAGGTGGTTAAAAGTCCTTGGATGGTTCTTGTTGTGGACACAAAGGTGGTTAAAAGTCCTTATGTGATCCTTTCCATGGTGTTTAAAAGTCCATGGGGCCAAGGTGTTTAAAAGTCCTTGGGGCCAAGGTGTTTAAAAGTCCTTGGGGTGAAACTTGCTACGGACACAAAGGTGGTTAAAAGTACTTGTGTGGTCCTCATTCATGGTGTTTAAAAGTCCATGGCCAAGGTGTTTAAAAGTCCTTGGGGCCAAGGTGTTTAAAAGTCCTTGGGGTGAAAGTTGTTGAACTTGTTTTTAAAGAAATGGAATTGATCACTTGTGGCCAATATGACATGTTATGATATGAAGCATGAGATGCTTGTTAGAAGTATGCTTTTGAACATGTGTAAATGTTGATTTGAAGCATGATTTATAAATGTTTTATAAATGCATTATTGAATGGTTTTTATTGAGCATTCCTCACTAAGCTTTTGCTTACGCTCTCTTTTGTTTTCTTAAATCAATAATGCAGAACATTAGAGTACTTTGAGGGCAGCAAGGAGGGCAAGCATTCAATTCAAAGTAAAGCTCAAAGTATGGAAGGTTTCTTAAGTACATTTTTAGCTTTTGGTAATTTGGCAATGGGGACCTATGTGTATGTTTTGGGAGATGTTTGGAACTCCCTAGGTATGTTGAATTTTGTTGAGAAGGTTGGTTTTTGAGTTGGGTCTTTACATGCTTGTTTTGGAAGTTTATGCTTAAATGGTTTGCTTGTGTAGGAAGCATGCTTATAGAATTGGGGCTTTTTGTATATGATGTTATTCGGTCGATTTGTTAATGCACGTAAGTCTCATATATGTTGAATTGCATGCTGGTAAAGTTTGGTAGCATTTGGAGCATGTTTGAATGATCAATTGCATGTTTAAGTGAGCTCTATGCTGCAATCTGTGCAGGGTGTTTCGGAACAGTGCACACCGTTCCGGAACGGGTGCCTTGAATGAACCCAGGCGTCCGAAACGGTAGGCACCGTTTCGAAACGGAAAGGCCACTGCCAGCCCCTGTTCCGGTACGCGTTGCGGAACGGCCCGTGTTTCGAAACGGGTTCTGCCTGTTCCGAAACGGTCGACCGTTGGGGGCTGACATTGGTAGTTAAATGTTTTGAATTGTTTGCATTTTGGTCCTGAATATTGTTTGTGCTATTGTATGAGTTTGGGAAGTCCTTTTGAGCTGAAATTTCACAGAGAAGCATGAAACCTGATTAATTTCAAGTTGGTAACTTTAATTTGGGTTAAGTCCTCATATTTATCAGAATTTACATTTTGGTCCCTAAAGATGTAATTTGTTCAATTGGGTCCCTGTTTGATCTCTGATGTTTGTGATCTTTGAATATGTTGTTGAGTGATCACAATTAGGGCTAATATGCATCTAGACAAGTTTAAGAAAAGAAAAAAAGGGTCGTTAATCAAGGTTGACTTTCGGGTTGACTTTGGTTTTCCCCGTGTGACTTTCTTAATTCGGGTCAACCGTCTAGGCCGGGTTAAGGGGGTTACATTTGGTGGTATCAGAGCTGAGTTCTCGAGTATTTGGGAATGAATGTATGCATGATTGAAGTATGTTTGCCTTGTATGCTTGTTGATCGAAAGCATGTTTAGTGGCTTGTGATTTGGATGCAATTGAGTTGTATGCTGTGATATAGCATGTTATGGGTACCCATTGCCAAATCGAAGCTAATGAAATGTTGTTGATTTTGAATGAAATTGAGCTTGAATACTTGGATTGCTTACCTTGCTGGGCCTGACTTTGTTTTATTTGCATGGTGATTGCATGGTAAAAGTATGGCACCACGTAGAGAGTTACGAGGTAGTGTGTGAGCTACGGCTCCTAATGAGAACGAGAACGAGGAGAACACGGGTAGTGCGGTGTTACCCCCTCCTCCACCTGGTGGTGGTGCTGCAGGTGAGAGAGCTGAAGCTGCAGCTGGTGCTGGAGCTGCTGGACCAGAGGTTGGTCAGGGGAAAGCTATGCCTGATATGTCTATGCTGGTACAAGCTATTGCGGGTGCTTTTCGAGCAGCAGTAGCTTGAGCTCAAGGAGCTGGGCATCAGGGAGATGCTGGAGTTAGACTACCTTTGGAGCGTCTGCGCAGTCTTGGTGGAACTGAGTTCAGGGGTATGTCAGCTGAGAGTTCTGAAGCTTGGTTAGAGAGCACCAAGCGTATCTTGGGTCAGATGAGCTGCACGGATGTGCAAAAGCTAGGTTGTGTTGTGTCCTTGCTGCAGGACGATGCTTATACGTGGTGGACGACCACCATAGCTGGGATGGCTGAAGCTGATGTTACTTGGACATTCTTTCAGAATGTGTTCAAGAGGAGATATCTGGGAGTGAGATATCTTGATGAGAAGAAGCGTGAATTCATGTCTCTTACCCAAGGGGGCATGAGTGTGGTTGAGTATGAGGTGCAGTTTGTGCGACTCAGTCAGTATGCACCTGAGCTGATACCTGATGAGCGGGCAAGGTGCGAGAGGTTCCGTTATGGTCTTGTGACGGATGTGAAAATGTATGTGCTGGCCACTGAATATGATGATTTTGATGTGTTGGTGGGCCGAGCCAAAGATATAAAGATGAACTTGGGTTTATCGGCGAGAAGTGCTGGAGCAAGTGCTGGAAAGAGATCAGCTGAGTTTAGTTCCGAAGGTGGACGGAACAAGAGGGGACGTGATCAGAAGTATCAGTCCTCAGCCAAGAGAGGTGGTGGTGCACCTGCTAGAGGAGGCAATGCTAGAGCTGATCCGAGTGCTTGCTGGATCTGTGGTTCACGTGGTCACATGAAGCGTGACTGTCCTCGTGCTGTGAGGGAGGTGCAAGCTCCTGTTGCGGCAGCTGGTAATGGATGCTGGAATTGTGGTTCTGTAGACCACTTGAGGCGAGATTGTCCTAGGTTGGCTGGTGATCAGGTGTGTGCTCCTGTTGTTGCTGCACCACAGAGAGGTCGTGGGCGCGGCCGTGGTAATTTCCAGAGGCGGGAGGAAGGTGGTCGTGGAGTAGCCCATGTTGTGGCTATTCAGCCGGAGGGTGGAGGCCAAGCGAGGGTGTATGCTCAGCGTGAGGGAAGGAATGATGCAGATGTGATTGCAGGTACCTTTACTTTGCAATCCTTGTCATTGCTTTCTTTGATTGATTCTGGATCTACGCATTCATACATTTTGCGTGAGCATGCTGAATTGCTTTGTTTGCCTGTTGAGTCTTTGGATGTTGGTGTTCGTGTCACTAGTTCTTTTGGTGAAACTGTTGTGACTCGAAAGCTTTATAGAAGGTGTCCTTTGGTTGTTCAAGAACATGTTTTCCATGTTGATCTTATGGAGTTGCCCTTTTATGGTTTTGATGTGATTCTTGGTATGGATTGGCTTGCTGAGCATCGTGCTGTAGTGGATTGTGAAAATAAGCGGGTTTCGCTTAAGCTTGCGGATGATTTTGAAGTTGTTGTAGTTGGTGAGAATGTGAAGTTTCTTGCCAATGTGGTGTCTACCTTGGAGGCGAGCAGGATGCTGAGGCAAGGTTGTGAAGCTTATCTAGCTTTTGTGATGAATCCTAGCTCTAAGGAGTTGAGGGTGCAAGATATCCGAGTTGTGAAGGAGTTTCCTGGTGTTTTTTCTGAGGAGTTGCCTGGTTTACCTCCTAATCGCGAGGTGGAGTTTGGAATTGAGCTGTATGAGAATACAACTCCTGTGTCCATTACTCCCTATAGAATGGCACCTAAAGAGCTGAAGGAGCTGAAGACGCAGTTGCAAGAGTTGCTTGATCGTGGTTTCATCCGGCCGAGTGTGTCGCCTTGGGGAGCACCGGTCTTGTTTGTGAAGAAGAAAGATGGCACTATGAGAATGTGCATTGATTACCGTCAGCTGAACAAGTTGACTATCAAGAATCGGTATCCTTTGCCGAGGATTGATGATCTCTTTGATCAATTTCGGGGAGCTGCTGTGTTCTCTAAGATTGACTTGAGGTCAGGGTATTATCAGTTGAAGGTGAAGGATGTGGATGTGCCTAAGACAGCTTTTAGGACAAGGTATGGGCATTATGAATTTCTTGTGATGCCGTTTGGTTTAACAAATGCTCCTGCTGCTTTCATGGATATGATGAACCGTGTGTTTCATGAATACCTGGACAAGTTCGTTGTGGTGTTCATTGATGATATCCTCGTGTACTCGCATACTGAGGAGGAGCACGGAGAGCATTTGAGGATTGTTTTGCAAGCCTTGTTGGAGAATCAGCTTTATGCTAAGCTGAGCAAGTGTGAGTTCTGGCTTAAGGAGGTGGTGTTTCTTGGGCATGTGGTCTCAGCTGAAGGGATTCGTGTTTATCCTCAGAAGATTGGGGCGGTGATGAACTGGAAAGTTCCTAAGTCTGTTCATGAGGTCCGTAGTTTCCTTGGTTTGGCGGGATACTATCGAAGGTTTGTGGATGGTTTTTCCAAGATTGCTGCTCCTTTGACAAAGCTGTTGCAAAAGGATGTTAAGTATGAGTGGACGGAAGCGAGACAGCAAGCTTTTGAGAAGCTTAAGGCGGCTTTGACGCAAGCTCCTATCTTGGTTCAGCCTGAATCAGGGAAAGAGTTTGTGGTCTATAGTGATGCATCCTATGTTGGTTTGGGATGTGTGCTGATGCAAGAGGGTAAGGTGGTGGCTTATGCATCGCAGCAGTTGAAAGTGCATGAGCGCAACTATCCTACGCATGACATTGAGCTGGCTGCAGTGGTTTTTGCTCTAAAGATCTGGAGACATTATCTGTATGGTGAGAAGTGTACTGTGTACACGGATCACAAGAGTTTGAGGTATCTGATGTCTCTGAAGGAGTTGAATCTTAGACAGCGGCGTTGGTTGGAGTTGCTCAAGGATTATGATTTGACGATTGAGTATCATCCTGGAAAAGCTAATGTTGTTGCGAATGCCTTGAGTAGGAAGGTAGCTGTTGAGCTGAGGGCTATGTTTGCTAGCTTGAGCATATCGCGAGATGGTGGTCTTGTTGCTGAGTTGCAAGTGAAACCATCTTTGGTTCAGTTGATTAAGGAAAAGCAGTTGCTGGATGATTCCTTGGTGTCTCATGTTCAGGATATCGCGGAGGGTAGACCTTCGGATTTCTGCTTTAATGATGATGGTGTGTTGTGTTTTGGGAGTCGGATAGTAGTGCCTGCTGATGCTGAGTTGAGGCATGCTATTCTGACTGAAGGTCATAGTAGTCCTTTTGCTATGCACCCTGGTAGTACTAAGATGTATCGTGATCTTCGTGATGATTACTATTGGGTGGGTTTGAAGAAGGATGTTGCAGAGTTTGTGAGCAAGTGTTTGGTGTGTCAGCGAGTTAAGGCTGAACATCAGGTTCCTTCAGGGTTGTTGCAACCGTTGAAAATCCCTGAATGGAAGTGGGAAAGGGTTACCATGGATTTTATATCTGGTTTACCTTTGTCTCCATCAAAGAAGAATTCTGTTTGGGTGATTGTGGATCGCCTGACGAAGTGTGCGCATTTCTTGCCTGTGCATACTACGTTTTCGTTGGATAAGCTGGCAGAGCTGTACATTGCTGAGATTGTGAGGCTGCATGGTGTGCCTAAGTCGATTGTGTCAGATAGGGATCCGAGGTTCACATCGCGTTTCTGGCAGTGTTTGCATCAAGCTCTGGGTACAAGGTTGCATTTCAGTACATCCTATCATCCTCAGTCGGATGGTCAGTCTGAGCGAGTTATTCAGATCTTGGAGGATATGTTGAGGTGTTGCGTGATTGAGTTCCAAGGTTCTTGGGAGAAGCATCTGCCTTTGGTTGAGTTCGCTTATAACAATAGTTATCAGGCGAGTATACAGATGGCACCTTATGAGGCTTTGTACGGGAGGAAGTGTAGGACTCCTCTTTGTTGGGCTGAAACTGGTCAAAAGTTGGTTTCGATGCCGGCTTTGTTGAAAGGGACCACCGAGAAGGTGAAGCTCATTTGTGAGCGGTTGAAGGCTGCCTCTGATCGGCAAAAGTCTTACGCGGACTTGAAGCGTAAGGAGATAGAGTATGCGGTGGGTGACCGTGTGTTCTTGAAGGTTTCGCCTTGGAAGAAGGTGATGAGGTTTGGCCGAAAGGGTAAGTTAAGCCCTAGGTACATTGGACCATATGAGGTGGTTGAGCGTGTGGGTCCTGTTGCGTATCGGTTGAGGTTACCTCAAGAGTTGGAGAAGATTCATGATGTGTTCCATGTTTCTATGCTCCGGAAGTATAGATCTGATCCTTCGCATGTGATGCCTGTGGAGGAAGTGGTATTGAATCCGGATTTGACCTATGATGAGGAACCGGTGAAGGTTCTGGATTCGGATAGCAAGGTTCTTCGTGGCAAGACCATTGAATTGGTGAAGGTGCTGTGGAAGCATCGAGGTGTTGAGGAAGCCACGTGGGAGCGGAAGGAAGACATGCTGAAGCAGTTTCCTTATCTCTTTCCTTCAGGTAAATTTCGAGGACGAAATTTCTTAAGGGGGGGAGTGTTGTAACGCCCCGGTTTTGGGCTTAGGAGTTTTGGGCGTTGACCGGTTGGTCAAAGTGCTGTTCGAATCTAAAGAGGTGAAATTAGGAAAGCCTAGTTCGGGTTGCATTAAAAATATGGAAAAATGTTCTAAAATCATCTTTTAATATAATTAAGTGAACCGTGAAATCAATTTTGGAAAAAGAGTTTTGGAAGTGTGACATTTTGGCTAGTGACCAAAATGTAATTTTCGAAAGTTTGGTGACTGTTTTATAAAGGGTTGGAACTTTGAATCTTTAAGGAGCTATTATTCCAAAAGTAGTTTCTCCAGATTTTTCTAAGATATTTTAAGCTATATTCTGATTTTAATCATATTAAAAGTGGAGGGAAAGCCATTTTGGCTATTTTGGATAACTAATTTTCCATTTTCTTTCTCTCATTTTCTCTCAACCCAAACACTTTCTCTCCAGAGAATTTGATCTAATTTTCTCACCTAAATTCCTCCTTTCAACTCTCTTTTGATTCCTAATCATAATATCTACAAAATCTCATCATTTGCTACTTGATTCATCAAGGTTTTAGATTCCAAAAAGAGGAGAAACTCAAGTTTAGAGGTAAGAACGTCCTTCTCCTCTAAACTATCAGTTCTTTACTGAAATTCCTAAGTTTTCAATCCTTAATTGATGTTTTATTAAAGGCTTTTGAGTTGTGAAATGGATCTTGGCTTATAATGCAAGATTTGATGATTTTTGATGATTTTCGTTAGATCCGATTAATCTGTGATTTGAGATGTGTTTTTGATGTTAAATGAACTCTAAATTGATAAGGAATTGAGTTTTGATTAATGCAATCCCGGATAGGTTGAGTTTCCTAAGTTTAGCTTGTGATTCTTGTTTGTTTTTGAGGTGATCTTGTGGATCTGATGTTGTTGGAGGTATAAGGATGTTAATAGGTTCTTTTTAGATGTTAAATGGTGTTAATAGATGTTTGGTTTTGATGGTTTATGGCTGGGCTTGGTTGAGAAGTGGTTTGGATGCATTTTCGGTTGTGTTTGGTGGCCGAAAAAGGAGTGTGGATGAGAGCAGCGCGTTTAGGTGCTTTCATTGAAGCAATTAATGCATGATGATGCATTAATCCTCTGCTTTGATGTGTTAAAACAGGGGAGGCATCTTTGGATCCAAGAATTGTTGATCCGGAAGCTTGATTTGGTGCTTCGGCAAGAGGCGAAGTGGAATCGGTGAGTGAAAATGGGTTTTCAGCTTTGAAACCAATGTCTTGGGAGCTTAGTTTAAGTCTAAACAACTTTGCTAAGCTCAAGTGTAAGTTTTCGGAAAAACTCTCTAAGTGGTGGCCATGATTTTGTTGTGATGCAATGTGGTTTAATTGCATGTTTTAAATATTGTTTTGAAAGCATGATTTTAGCATGGTATTTGCTGTTTTTGTAAGCCATATGTTGAAGGAAGCTCAAGGTAAGAGTTCCTTGTTTTTGAACATTGATTAAATGTGGTTTGATGCTTTTAAATGCATGATGAATATGGCTTGGTTTAATGCTTTAAAACAGTGGATTAAATGATGAAAATGATGTATATTGGCAAGTGATGTTTTGAAAAGGTTAAGGTTACTAAGGTGGTTAAAAGTCCTTGAGTGAGCCTTGTTACTTAAGAACATCAAGGTGGTTAAAAGTCCTTGGATGGTTCTTGTTGTGGACACAAAGGTGGTTAAAAGTCCTTATGTGATCCTTTCCATGGTGTTTAAAAGTCCATGGGGCCAAGGTGTTTAAAAGTCCTTAGGGCCAAGGTGTTTAAAAGTCCTTGGGGTGAAACTTGCTACGGACACAAAGGTGGTTAAATGTCCTTGTGTGGTCCTCATTCATGGTGTTTAAATGTCCATGGCCAAGGTGTTTAAAAGTCCTTGGGGCCAAGGTGTTTAAAAGTCCTTGGGGTGAAAGTTGTTGAACTTGTTTTTAAAGAAATGGAATTGATCACTTGTGGCCAATATGACATGTTATGATATGAAGCATGAGATGCTTGTTAGAAGTATGCTTTTGAACATGTGTAAATGTTGATTTGAAGCATGATTTATAAATGTTTTATAAATGCATTATTGAATGGTTTTTATTGAGCATTCCACACTAAGCTTTTGCTTACGCTCTCTTTCGTTTTCTTAAATCAATAATGCAGAACATTAGAGTACTTTGAGGGCAGCAAGGAGGGCAAGCATTCAAGTGAAAGTAAAGCTCAAAGTATGGAAGGTTTTTAAGTACATTTTTAGCTTTTGGTAATTTGGCAATGGGGGACCTATGTGTATGTTTTGGGAGATGTTTGGAACTCCCTAAGTATGTTGAATTTTGTTGAGAAGGTTGGTTTTTGAGTTGGGTCTTTACATGCTTGTTTTGGAAGTTTATGCTTAAATGGTTTGCTTGTGTAGGAAGCATGCTTATAGAATTGGGGCTTTTTGTATATGATGTTATTTGGTCGATTTGTTAATGCACGTAAGTCTCATATATGTTGAATTGCATGCTGGTAAAGTTTGGTAGCATTTGGAGCATGTTTGAATGATCAATTGCATGTTTAAGTGAGCTCTATGCTGCAATCTGTGCAGGGTGTTTCGGAACAGTGCACACCGTTCCGGAACGGGTGCCTTGAATGAACCCAGGCGTCCGAAACGGTAGGCACCATTTCGAAACGGAAAGGCCACTGTCAGCCCCTATTCCGGTACGCGTTGCGGAATGGCCCGTGTTTCGAAACGGGTTCTGCCTGTTCCGAAACGGTCGACCGTTGCGGGCTGACATTGGCAGTTAAATGTTTTGAATTGTTTGCATTTTGGTCCTGAATCTTGTTTGTGCAATTGTATGAGTTTGGGAAGTCCTTTTGAGCTGAAATTTCACAGAGAAGCATGAAACCTGATTAATTTCAAGTTGGTAACTTTAATTTGGGTTAAGTCCTCATATTTATCAGAATTTACATTTTGGTCCCTAAAGATGTAATTTTTTCAATTGGGTCCCTGTTTGATCTCTGATGTTTGTGATCTTTGAATATGTTGTTGAGTGATCACAATTAGGGCTAATATGCATCTAGACAAGTTTAAGAAAAGAAAAAAAAAGGGTCGTTAATCAAGGTTGACTTTCAGGTTGACTTTGGTTTTCCCCGTGTGACTTTCTTAATTCGGGTCAACCGTCTAGGTCGGGTTAAGGGGGTTACAACGATTGTGTTGCAAGCTTTGCTGGAGAATCAGCTTTATTCCAAGCTGAGCAAGTGTGAGTTCTGGTTAAGTGAAGTGGTGTTTCTTGGGCATATGGTTTCTGTCAAAGGGATTCGTGTTGATCCTCAGAAGATTGAGGCGGTGATGAATTGGAAGGTTCCTAAGTCTGATTATGAGGTTCGTAGTTTCCTTGGTTTGGCGGGATACTACCGGAGGTTTGTGGATGGGTTTTCTAAGATTGCTGCACCTTTGACAAAGTTGTTGCAGAAGGATGTTAAGTATGAATAAACGGAAGCGAGACAACAGGCTTTTGAGAGGCTTAAGGCAGCTTTGACGCAAGCTCCTATCTTGGTTCAACCTGAATCAGGGAAAGAGTTTGTGGTGTATAGTGATGCGTCCTATGTTGGTTTGGGATGTGTGTTGATGCAAGAGGGTAAGGTGGTGGCTTATGCATCGCGGCAGTTGAAGGTGCATGAGCGCAATTATCCTACGCATGACATCGAGTTGGCTGCGGTGGTTTTTGCTTTGAAGATCTGGAGACATTACATGTATGGTGAGAAGTGTACTGTGTACACGGATCACAAGAGTTTGAAGTATTTGATGTCTCAGAAGGAGTTGAATCTTAGGCAGCGACGTTGGGTGGAGTTGCTCAAGGATTATGATTTGACGATTGAGTATCACCCTGGGAAAGCTAATGTTGTGGCGGATGCCTTGAGTAGGAAGGTAGATGTTGAGCTGAGGGCTATGTTTGCCAGTTTGAGTATTTCGCGTGATGGTGGTCTTGTGGCTGAGTTGCAAGTGAAACCATCTTTGGTTCAGTTGATCAAGGAAAAGCAGTTGCTGGATGATTCCTTGGTACCGCATGTTCAGGATATCGCATAGGATAGGCCTTCGGATTTCTGCTTTAATGATGATGGAGTGCTATGTTTTGGGAGTCGGATAGTAGTGCCCAATGATGCTGAGTTGAGGCGTGCTATTCTGACTGAAGGTCATAGTAGTCCTTTTTCTATGCACCCTGGTAGTACTAAGATGTATCGTGATATTCGTGATGATTACTATTGGGTGGGTCTGAAGAAGGATGTTGCTGAGTTTGTGAGCAAGTGCATGGTGTGTCAGCGAGTTAAGGCTGAGCATTAGGTTCCTTCAGGGTTGTTGCAACCGTTGAGAATCCCTGAATGGAAGTGGGAAAGGATTACCATGGATTTTGTATCTGGTTTACCTTTGTCATCATCGAAGAAGAATTCGGTGTGGGTGATTTTGGATCGCCTGACGAAGTGTGCGCATTTCTTGCCTGTGCATACTACGTATTCTTTGGATAAGCTTGCGGAGCTGTACATTGCTGAGATTGTGCGGCTGCATGGTGTGCCAAAGTCGATTGTGTCGGATAGGGATCCGAGGTTTACATCGCGTTTTTGGCAGTGTTTACATCAAGCTTTGGGTACACGGTTGAATTTCAGTACATCATATCATCCTCAGTCAGATGGTCAATCCGAGCGTGTTATCCAGATTTTGGAGGATATGTTGAGGTGTTGCGTGATTGCGTTCCAAGGCTCTTGGGAGAAACATTTGCCTTTGGTGGAGTTTGCTTATAACAATAGTTATCAGGCAAGTATTCAAATGGCACCTTATAAAGCTTTGTACGGGAGGAAGCTTTTGAGGTAACCTTATGAAGGATCCGATCTATACTTCCGAAGCATAGAAACATGAAACACATCATGAATCTTTTCCAGCTCTTGAGGTAACCTCAACTTGTACGCAACAGGACCCACACGCTCAATCACCTCGTATGGTCCAATGTACCTAGGGCTCAACTTACCCTTACGGCCAAACCTCATCACCTTTTTCCAAGGCGAAACCTTCAAAAACACACGGTCACCCACCGCATACTAAATCTCCTTACGCTTCAAATCCGCGTAAGACTTTTGCCGATCAGAAGTTGCCTTCAAACGCTTCCTCCCGTACAAAGCCTCATAAGGTGCCATTTGAATACTTGCCTGATAACTATTGTTATAAGCAAACTCTACCAAAGGCAAATGCTTCTCCCAAGAACCTTGGAACTCAATCACGCAGCACCTCAACATATCCTCCAAAATCTGGATAACACGCTCAGACTGACCATCCGACTTAGGATGATAAGATGTACTGAAATTCAACCTTGTACCCAAAGCTTGATGCAAACACTGCCAGAAACGCGATGTGAACCTCGGATCCCTATCCGACACAATCGACTTAGGCACACCATGCAGCCGCAAAATCTCAGCAATGTACAGCTCCGTAAGCTTATCCAAAGAAAACGTAGTATGCACAGGCAAGAAATGCGCACACTTCGTCAGGCGATCCACAATCACCCACACCGAATTCTTCTTCGATGGTGACAAAGGTAAACCAGATACAAAATCCATGGTAACCCTTTCCCACTTCCACTCAGGGATTCTCAACGGTTGCAACAACCCTGAAGGAACCTGATGCTCAGCCTTAACTCGCTGACACACCAAACACTTGCTCACAAACTCCGCAACATCTTTCTTCAAACCCACCCAATAGTACTCTTCACGAAGATCACGATACATCTTAGTACTACCAGGGTGCATAGCAAAAGGACTACTATAACCTTCAGTCAGAATAGCACGCCTCAACTCAACATCACTGGGCACTACTATTCGACTCCCAAAACACAACACACCATCATCATTAAAATAGAAATCCGAAGGTCTACCCTCCGCGATATCCTGAACATGCGATACCAAGGAATCATCCAGCAACTGCTTTTCTTTGATCAACTGAACCAAATATGGTTTCACTTGCAACTCAGCCACAAGACCACCATCCCGCGAAATACTCAAACTGGCAAACATAGCCCTCAGCTCAACAGCTACCTTCCTACTCAAGGCATCCGCTACAACATTAGCCTTTCCAGGGTGGTACTCAATCGTCAGATCATAATCCTTGAGCAACTCCACCCAACGCCGCTGTCTAAGATTCAACTCCTTCTAGGACATCAGATACCTCAAACTCTTGTGATCCGTGTACACAGTACACTTCTCACCATACAGATAATGTCTCCAGATCTTCAGAGCAAAAACCACTGCAGCCAACTCAATGTCATGCGTAGGATAGTTGCGCTCACACCAAGAACCAACCATGGACTTTTAAACACCATGTTGTTCTTAAAATTCACAAGATTCACACAAGGACTTTTAACCACCTTTGTGATCTTAACCAAGAACCATCCAAGGACTTTTAACCACCTTGATGTTCTTAAATATACAAGGCTCACACAAGGACTTTTAACCACCTTTGTGACCTTAACCATCACTTGCCAATATGTATCATAATCATCAATATTCCACTGTTTTAAAGCATTTAATCAAGCCATAAACATCAAGCATCTTTTAGCATAAAACCACATTTAAACAATGTTCAAAAACAAGGAAATCTTACCTTGAGTTTCCTTTAACACATGGCTTATAATCTCAGCAAATAAACATGCTAGATATGCTTTCAAAACAGATTTAAAATCATGCAAACAACACATTGCATTACAACCAAAACATGGCCATCACCAAGAGAGTTTTTCCGAAAACTTACTCTTGAGCTTAGCTAAGTTGCTTAGACTTAAACTAAGCTCCCAAACCTTCAAAACACTGGTTTCAAAGCCGAAAACCAAATTCCACTCACCGATTCCGTTTCACCTCTTGCCGAAACACCAATCAAGCTTCCGGATCACCACCACTTGGATCCAAAGATGACTCCCCTGTTTTAAACACATCAAAGTAGAGGATTAATGCATCATCATGCATTAATAGCTTCAATGAAAGCACCTAAACTCGCTGCTCTCATCCACACTCCATTTTCGGCTACCAATCACAACCGAAAATGCATCCAAACAACTCCTCAACAATGCCCAGCCAAAAACCATCAAAACTAAACATCCTTTAACATCATTTAACATCTAAAAAGAGCCTAACAACATCCTTATACCTCCAGCAACAACAGATCCACAAGATCACTCCAAAACAACCAAGAATCACAAGCTACACTTAGGAAATTCAACCTATCCGGGATTGCATTAATTAAAACTCAATTCCTTATCAAATTAACATTCATTTATAATCAAATTAACACCTTAAAACACAGCCCAATCAGATCAAACGAAAATCCATCAAAAATCACCAAATCTTGCATTTTAAGCCAAGATTCATTACACAACTTTAAAACCACTTATAAAACATCAATTAAGGATTGAGAACTTAGGAATTTCAGTAAAGAACTGAGAGTTTAGAGGAGAAGGATGTTCTTACCTCCAAACTTGAGTTTCTCCCTTTTTAGAACCAAAATCTTGAAAATCCAATTAGTAATTGGTGAGGTTTTGTTGATGAGATGATTAGAAATCAAAAGAGAATTGAAAAGAGGTATTTAGGTGACAAAATCAGAGGAAAAAGCTCTGGAGAGAATGTTTGGTTTGAGAGAAAATGAGAGAAAAGGAAAATTGGAAAAGTTAGTTGAAAATGGAAAATAACTTCCCTCCACTTTTCTTTTGTTTAAAACTCAGAATTAAATCATTAAATATCTTAGAAAAATCTGGAGAAACTCCCTTCGGGTAAATAGCTCCTTAAAGATTCAAAGTTTCAATCCTTTCTAAAATAGTCACGCAGTTTTCAAAAACTACATTTTGGTCACCAGCCAAAATGTCACCCTTCCAAACCTCATTTTGTAAAATTGATTTCACAGTTCACTTATATATATTAAAAGAGGATTTTAGAACATTTTTCCATATTTTTAATGCAACCCGAACTAGGCTTTCCTAATTTCACCTTTTTATATTCGAACAACACTTTGACCGAACCGGTCCAAGCCCAAAACTTCTAAGCCCAAAACCGGGGCGTTACAGAGGGATTGCTCTTGAGTGTGAACCTTGTGTAGTTCGGTAGTGTGTATGAAGCGTGTGGGACAACACTTGTAAGCTGCGTATCCGATTTTGTCTTTTGTTGAAATGGTTACGAACTATCACTTGAATGCCAATATAATGTATTTGAATGTAATGAAGCATGAGATGCTTGAAAAGTATGCAAGGTAGCATGAAAAAGAGATGAGCATGTGGTTTAAAAGCTTTGTTGAAAGTGTTTTCTAAAAATGCATTGTTGTATTGGTTTTATTTAGAGCATGCCTCACTAAGCATTTGTGCTTACGCTCTCTTTTACCAATAATGCATATAATTGAGGTGCTTTGGGCATCAAAGAAGCTAAGTTCATCCAAGGAAGTCCAAGCTCATGTATGGTGAAGTTTTCATACACTATTAGTTTTGATAAATTAACAATGGGAACCTAAGATTTGTTTTGGGAGATGTGTTGAACTCCCTGGGTTGTGGCATGTTTGCCTTAGTTGTTTTGAATTGTAATTGACCTTAATTGCTTGTTTCAAGGTTATTGGCTTATTTGGGTTTTGATAGTAGGAAGCATGCCTCTAGACTTGTGAAATTTCATGATGGATGATGTGAATGTGTTTGGGAGTTCTAAATATGTGATTTGGTTTCTAGAAGACTTGTTGACATGATTAGGGAGTCATTAGGTCAGGTACGAACGAGTTGATGCATGAAAAACCATACTTTGCTGCTGAACCTGGGCAAACCGTATCGAAACACCCTCTAGTGTTTCGAAACGGGGGCCTGAAATGGCCCTCGTGTTTCGAAACGCTAAGGGCTGTTTCGGAATGTTTTAGCTACTGGAAAGCTATGTTTCGGAACTGGTCTCGGAACCAACCCGCATATCAAAACGGTAAACACCGTTCCGATCCTGAGTTTCGATACGGCAGGTGGGTGTTTCGGAACAGGTGACCGTTGGGCACTGATTTGAATGGTGTTGTAGTTTGCAAGCTTTACATTTTAGTCTCAAATGTTTATGTTGCTATTGCTTGAGTTTGGGATGGCCAATTAAGATGAATTTTGGCAGAGAAACATGTAATAAGACTAATTTCATATTGGTAACCTTAAAATCAGAAAAGACCTTCAAAATTTCAGAAATTGCAATTTGGTCCTTAAATTTGTGTTAAGTGCAATTGAGTCCCTTTTTCTTATCCGATTGCTGTGCCTTTCTCTAATAAGTTTTATGAGTACTCACTTAGGGTTAACATGTCTCTAGTCAAGATTAAAAAGAAAAAGGGTCGTTAATCATGGTTGACTTTCGGGTTGACTTTGGTTTTCCCCGTGTAATCTTCGTAGTTCGGGTCAACCGTCTAGGCCGGGCTAAGAGGGTTACAATACTTCAGACAACAAAAATTCACACTTATTGAACTTAGCATAAAGTGTATTATCTCGAAGAGTCTGTAAAACAATTCGAAGGTGGTTAGAATGTTCATCCTTATTCTTGGAGTAAATAAGGATATAGTCGATGAAAAATACCACAAACTTATACAGATATGGTTTGAAAACTCGATTCATTAGATCAATGAATGCAGCTGGAGTTGTTAAGCTGAAAGGCATTATGAGAAACTCAAAATGACCATATTGAGTCATGAATGAAGTCTTTGGTGCGTCCAGATCCTTAACCTTCATCTGATAGTATCTTGATCGGAGATTAATCTTTGAAAATACAGAATCATCTTTAAGCCGATTAAACAGATCTTTATTCCTCGGTAATGGGTATTTTTTCTTGATGGTAAGCTTGTTTAACTGACTGTAATCAATACAGAGGCTCACAGATCTATTCGTCTTCTTAAAAAACAATATCGAGGCTCTCCAAGGAGAAGAACTAGATCTGATAAAGCCTCTATCTTGCAAATCTTACAATTGATCCTTGAGCTCTTTAAGTTCAACCGGGGCCATACAATTGGGAGTGATGGACACAGGATTAGATCAAAGTTGAACTTCAATTCTGAACTCCAATTCTCGATTTAGAGGTAATTCTAGGAGTTCCTCGGGAAAACATTAGAGAATTCAGAAATGGTTAGGATCGATTCTAAGGTAAGTTTAGTTTTATCATCTTTAGACATGGCAACAAGGTCCGAATTGGATTTCAAGGGTTTCATATCTATCAAGATTATGGATTTTTTTCCTAACCCATGAAGAAAAAGGAATACCTTGAATGAACAAAGAACAATTAAAGGATTTAAAGAAACAAGGTTACAATGTGTCGTTTTAGAAGTTAAATTAAACTTTTCAATTAAAGAAGAACATATGAAGGAGTGGGTCGAAACAAATCTAATAAAGCATAGACATGATTGGTAAACAATTCAATCGTACCTTCTATGAAATCAGGAGAGTCTTCTTCATTCTTTCCTCGATCATGATAAACTTGAGTAGGGAACCGAGATTCCTGATGTGTAGCATTACATGCTTGTCCCTTTTTTCTGCCAGAATTTCTAGATTGAACTTACTTGGGTCCTCTAAGCTGGAATGATTGTACATGATTTTGAGTTGCACGTATACGAGCAGGAATCTTGTTCGGATTCTACGGGCAATCCTTGATATACTGATTTGATCCTCCATATAAGAAACAATCATTTTCTTGCCTCCTACACTATCCCAAATGATTCATCTGAAAAAATTGCAAATAAGAGCTTGTGAATCTTTACCCGAGTCCCCTATACTATTGACAAAAACTCATAAGTAAACTATTACATTTTGTAAGTGGGTTATTAAATCTTATGGTTGCTTGTTAGCTAAGTCTTGATTGAATCGCTCGAATGATTGTAACATTTGTCTATTATTTGACTCGAATTCTAGGCTTTATAGGCACCATTTCCATGGAATTAATCTCGATTGGCCGAACCTTATAAAGATATACGTATTCGAATTCTTTAATCTTTACTCCCAACCATGATCTTAATGTGAATATATCGAATTATGTTAATTCTCTTATCTTGTTGAATCCATTTACACTTAAACTCAGAACTGTTATAAGTAACAATCAATAATAGGCAATTTGGTTAAATCATGAATATGAATTTCTCCTATCATTTGTAATAACTTGAATACTTATGTGTCAATGTGTTTGAATAATGATATCATGTATAAATTATATATCGTGAATTTACTTGTTGGAATTTAGATAAAGTTACCATAATGTAAAGAAACTAGTTACAATTATGCATGATATATGAATTTAAGATGGGGAAATAAGATTTTATAACATTGAAGATTCTATATACTAACGTTCAAACCCAAATAATAAACTGAGTTTAAAGACAAGATCTAAAGTTTTGTAGGCTGTCGAAATGCAAATATAGATTGAAAAGTCGATTGTCTAAATAATGTAATTAAAATATTAGGAAGTCTTGTTGTTGCAATGCTTTGAAATCTTGATTGGTGATTTAAGTACATTGGTCCTTACATGTTTTATGGAGCGATTGACATTATGTAATTAATAAATTTGATTGACTTTTGTAAAAATACATTTGTGGTAAAAAGTTAAAGTTAAAAAAAAATTGATAGCCTGCCTTGATCTATTTGAAAGTTTTAGTTTTCGGTCAAATGTTTCCTGAATTTTCTCACCGTGACATCTTCGATTCTGGTTTTCTTCTAAACCAGGTTGAGGGTGTTACACTAAACTCTATGAAACAAAAGTAATAACTTCTTAATGTCATAAGATATAATAAAAAAAACTATCTTTGGAGCTGAATGCTCAGATGCCATAAGACTAAGAATGAAATATGAGCCTAAAATGTTATAAGCTTATGAACTCCTAAATTCTCTAGAGCTAAAAGCTCAATATTCTCATAAGATTGATCACCCAATGTCAAAGCATAAAATGTATAAGTTGCCTATACAATAGAAGCCCATGGACACTTTGGCATGGTACTTGTTATATTGGCGCTACGGTCCACGGGCTACAGCTCAGGGGTGACGACCCCATATTGTGATATATTGGAGACAGTAGGAGGTAACGAGGAAGTGATGGAGGAGAACAGTAGATTGATTGAAATGTTCTAACACTAGCCATTGTTTTGTGCTTGGCGCTATGTGTAACTCGGACCAATACGGCCGAACACGAACCAATGCTACCTATGTCCAAATGTGATCCAAGGAAAATGTTCTAAAAGGCTTAAACTCCAAAATAACTCAGATAAAAACATTGAAAGAACTCTGAAAGAACTCTGATAAGATTTGATTAGTCAAGGTGTGATCAAGATATGAAAGTGAAATGCAAAAGTTACCTTGTGCAAGTTGTAACCCCCTTAACCCGGCCTAGACGGTTGACCCGAATTAAGAAAGTCACACGGGGAAAACCAAAGTCAACCCGAAAGTCAACCTTGATTAACGACCCTTTTTTTTTCTTTTTAAACTTGTCTAGATGCATATTAGCCCTAATTGTGATCACTCAACAACATATTCAAAGATCACAAACATCAGAGATCAAACAGGGGCCCAATTGAACAAATTACATCTTTAGGGACCAAATTGTAATTTCTGATAAGTAGGAGGACTTAACCCAAATTAAAGTTACCAACTTGAAATTAGTCAGATTTCATGCTTCTCTGTGAAATTTCAGCTCAAGAGGACTTCCCGAACTCATACAATTGCACAAACAAGATTTAGGACTAAAACGCAAACAATTCAAAACATTTAACTGCCAATGTCAGCCCCCAACGGTCACCCGTTCCGGAACAGGCAGAACCCGTTTCGAAACACGGGCCGTTCCGCAACGCGTACCGGAACACGGGCTGGCAGTAGCCAAACCGTTTCGAAATGGTGCCTACCGTTTCGGACGCCTGGGTTCATTCAAGGCACCCGTTCCGGAACGGTGTGCACTGTTCCGAAACACCCTGCACAGATTGCAGCATAAAGCTCATTAAAACATGCAATCGATCATTCAAACATGCTCCAAATGCTACCAAACTTTACCAGCATGTAATTCAACATATATGAGACTTCCATGCATCAACAAATCGACCAAATAACATCATATACAAAAAGCCCCAAATCTATAGGCATGCTTCCTACACAAGCAAACCTTTCAAGCATAAACTTCCAAAACAAGCATGCAAAGGCCAAACTCAAAAACCAACATTTTCAACAACATTCAACATACTAAGGGAGTTCAAAACCTCTCCCAAAACATACACATAGGTCCCCCATTGCCAAATTACCAAAATCTAAAGGAAATGTACTCAAGAAACCTTCCATACTTTGAGCTTTACTTTCACTTGAATGCTTGCCCTCCTTGCTGCCCCCAAAGTACTCTAATGCTCTGCATTATTGATTTAAGAAAACGAAAGAGAGCGTAAGCAAAAGCTTAGTGAGGTATGCTCATAAAAACCATTCAATAATGCATTTATAAAACATTTATAAATCATGCTTCAAATCAACATTTGCACATGCTCAAAACCATACTTAAAACAAGCATCTCATGCTTCATATCATAACATGTCAAATTGACCACAAGTGATAAGTTCAATTTCTTTAAAAACAAGTTCAACATCTTTCACCCCAAGGACTTTTAAACACCTTGGCCCCAAGGACTTTTAAACACCTTGGCCATGGACTTTTAAACACCATGAATGAGGACCACACAAGGACTTTTAACCACCTTTGTGTCCGTAGCAAATTTCACCCCAAGGACTTTTAAACACCTTGGCCCCATGGACTTTTAAACACCATGGAAAGGAGCACATAAGGACTTTTAACCACCATTGTGTCCACAACAAGAACCATCCAAGGACTTTTAACCACCTTGATGTTCTTAAGTAACAAGGCTCACTCAAGGACTTTTAACCACCTTAGTGACCTTAACCTTTTAAAAACATCACTTGCCAATATACATCGTTATCATCATTTAATCCACTGTTTTAAAGCATTAAACCAAGCCATATTCATCATGCATTTAAAAGCATCAAACCACATTTAATCAATGTTCAAAAACAAGGAACTCTTACCTTGAGCTTCCTTCAACATATGGCTTACAAAAACAGCAAATACCATGCTAAAATCATGCTTTCAAAACAGTATTTAAAACATGCAATTAAACCACATTGCATCACAACAAAATCATGGCCACCACTAGAGAGTACTTCCGAAAACTTACACTTGAGCTTAGCAAAGTTGTTTAGACTTAAACTAAGCTCCCAAGACATTGGTTTCAAAGCCGAAAACCCAATTTCACTCACCGATTCCACTTCGCCTCTTGCCGAAGCACCAAAACAAGCTTCCGGATCAACAACTCTTGGATCCAAATATGCTTCCCCTGTTTTAACACATCAAAGCAGAGGATTAATGCATCATCATGCATTAATTGCTTCAATGAAAGCACCTAAACTCGCTGCTCTCATCCACACTCCTTTTTCGGCCACCAAACACAACCGAAAATGCATCCAAACCACTTCTCAACAAAGCCCAGCCATAAACCATCAAAACCAAACATCTATTAACACCATTTAACATCTAAAAAGAACCTATTAACATCCTTATACCTCCAGCAACATTAGATCCACAAGATCACCTCAAAAACAAACAAGAATCACAAGCTAAACTTAGGAAACTCAACCTATCCGGGATTGCATTAATCAAAACTCAATTCCTTATCAATTTAGAGTTCATTTAACATCAAAAACACATCTCAAATCACAGAATAATCAGATCTAACGAAAATCATCAAAAATCACCAAATCTTGCATTATAAGCCAAGATCCATTTCACAACTCAAAAGCCTTTAATAAAACATCAATTAAGGATTGAAAACTTAGGAATTTCAGTAAAGAACTGATAGTTTAGAGGAGAAGGACGTTCTTACCTCCAAACTTGAGTTTCTCCTCTTTTTGGAATCTAAAACCTTGATGAATCAAGTAGCAAATGATGAGGTTTTGTAGATATTATGATTAGGAATCAAAAGAGAGTTGAAAGGAGGAATTTAGGTGAGAAAATCAGATCAAATTCTCTGGAGAGAAAGTGTTTTGGTCACTAGCCAAAATGTCACACTTCCAAAACTCTTTTTCCAAAATTGATTTCACAGTTCACTTAATTATATTAAAAGATGATTTTAGAACATTTTTCCATATTTTTAATGCAACCCGAACTAGGCTTTCCTAATTTCACCTCTTTAGATTCGAACAGCACTTTGACCAACCGGTCAACGCCCAAAACTCCTAAGCCCAAAACCGGGGCGTTACAACTCTCCCCCCCTTAAGAAATTTCGTCCTCGAAATTTACCTGAAGGAAAGAGAAAAGGAAACTGCTTCAGCATGTCTTCCTTCCGCTCCCACGTGGCTTCCTCAACACCTCGATGCTTCCACAGCACCTTTACCAATTCAATGGTCTTGCCACGAAGAACCTTACTATCCGAATCCAGAACCTTCACCGGTTCCTCATCATAGGTCAAATCCGGATTCAAAACCACTTCCTCCACAGGCATCACATGCGAAGGATCAGATCTATACTTCCGGAGCATAGAAACATGGAACACATCATGAATCTTCTCCAACTCTTGAGGTAACCTCAACCGATACGCAACAGGACCCACACGCTCAACCACCTCGTATGGTCCAATGTACCTAGGGCTCAACTTACCCTTTCGGCCAAACCTCATCACCTTCTTCCAAGGCGAAACCTTCAAGAACACACGGTCACCCACCGCATACTCTATCTCCTTACGCTTCAAGTCCGCGTAAGACTTTTGCCGATCAGAGGCAGCCTTCAACCGCTCACAAATGAGCTTCACCTTCTCGGTGGTCCCTTTCAACAAAGTCGGCATCGAAACCAACTTTTGACCAGTTTCAGCCCAACAAAGAGGAGTCCTACACTTCCTCCCGTACAAAGCCTCATAAGGTGCCATCTGTATACTCGCCTGATAACTATTGTTATAAGCGAACTCAACCAAAGGCAGATGCTTCTCCCAAGAACCTTGGAACTCAATCACGCAGCACCTCAACATATCCTCCAAAATCTGGATAACCCGCTCAGACTGACCATCCGACTGAGGATGATAGGATGTACTGAAATGCAACCTTGTACCCAGAGCTTGATGCAAACACTGCCAGAAACGCGATGTGAACATCGGATCCCTATCTGACACAATCGACTTAGGCACACCATGCAGGCTCACAATCTCAGCCATGTACAGCTCTGTCAGCTTATCCAATGAAAACGTAGTATGCACAGGCAAGAAATGCGCACACTTCGTCAGGCGATCCACAATCACCCAAACAGAATTCTTCTTTGATAGAGACAAAGGTAAACCAGATACAAAATCCATGGTAACCCTTTCCCACTTCCATTCAGGGATTTTCAACGGTTGCAACAACCCTGAAGGAACCTGATGTTCAGCCATAACTCGCTGACACCCCAAACACTTGCTCACAAACTCTGCAACATCCTTCTTCAAACCCACCCAATAGTACTCATCACGAAGATCACGATACATCTTAGTACTACCAGGGTGCATAGCAAAAGGACTACTATGACCTTCAGTCAGAATAGCACGCCTCAACTCAGCATCAGCAGGCACTACTATCCGACTCCCAAAACACAACACACCATCATCATTAAAGCAGAAATCCGAAGGTCTACCCTCCGCGATATCCTGAACATGAGACACCAAGGAATCATCCAGCAACTGCTTTTCCTTGATCAACTGACCCAAAGATGGTTTCACTTGCAACTCAGCAACAAGACCACCATCTCGCGATATGCTCAAGCTAGCAAACATAGCCCTCAGCTCAACAGCTACCTTCCTACTCAAGGCATCCGCAACAACATTAGCTTTTCCAGGATGATACTCAATCGTCAAATCATAATCCTTGAGCAACTCCAACCAGCGCCGCTGCCTAAGATTCAACTCCTTCTGAGACATCAAATACCTCAAACTCTTGTGATCCGTGTACACAGTACACTTCTCACCATACATATAATGTCTCCAGATCTTCAGAGCAAAAAGCACTGCAGCCAGCTCAATGTCATGCGTAGGATAGTTACGCTCATGCACTTTCAACTGCCGCGATGCATAAGCCACAACCTTACCCTCTTGCATCAGCACACATCCCAAACCAACATAGGATGCATCACTATAGACCACAAACTCTTTCCCTCATTCAGGCTGAACCAAGATAGGAGCTTGCGTCAAAGCCACCTTAAGCTTCTCAAAAGCCTGCTGTCTCGCTTCCGTCCACTCATACCTAACATCCTTTTGCAACAGCTTCGTCAAAGGAGCAGCAATCTTGGAAAAACCATCCACAAACCTTCGGTAGTATCCCGCCAGACCAAGGAAACTACGGACCTCATGAACAGACTTAGGAACTTTCCAGTTCATCACCGCCTCAATCTTCTGAGGATCAACACGAATCCCCTCGGCTGAGACCACATGCCCAAGAAACACCACCTCCTTAAGCCAGAACTCACACTTGCTCAGCTTAGCATAAAGCTGATTCTCCAACAAGGCTTGCAAAACAATCATCAAATGCCATTCGTGCTCCTCCTCAGTACGCGAGTACACGAGGATATCATCAATGAACACCACCACGAACTTGTCCAGGTATTCATGAAACACACGGTTCATCATATCCATGAAAGCAGTAGGAGCATTTGTCAAACCAAACGGCATCACAAGAAACTCATAATGCCCATACCTTGTCCTGAAAGCTGTCTTAGGCACATCCACATCCTTCACCTTCAACTGATAATACCCTGACCTCAAGTCAATCTTAGAGAACACAGCAGCTCCCCGAAATTGATCAAAGAGATCATCAATCCTCGGCAAAGGATACCGATTCTTGATAGTCAACTTGTTCAGCTGACGGTAATCAATGCACATTCTCATAGTGCCATCCTTCTTCTTCACAAACAAGACTGGTGCACCCCAAGGCGACACACTCGGCTGGATGAAACCACGATCAAGCAACTCTTGCAACTGCGTCTTCAGCTCCTTCAGCTCTTTAGGTGCCATTCTATAGGGAGTAATGGACATAGGAGTTGTATTCTCATACAGCTCAATTCCAAACTCCACCTCGCGATTAGGAGGTAAACCAGGCAACTCTTTAGGAAAAACACCAGGAAACTCCTTCACAACTCGGACATCTTGCACCCTCAACTCCTTAGAGCTAGGATTCATCACAAAAGCTAGATAAGCTTCGCAACCTTGCCTCAGCATCCTGCTCGCCTCCAAGGTAGACACCACATTGGCAAGAAACTTCACATTCTCACCAACCACAACAACTTCATAATCATCCGCAAGCTTAAGCGAAACCCGCTTATTTTCACAATCTACCACAGCACGATGCTCAGCAAGCCAATCCATACCAAGGATCACATCAAAACCATAAAAAGGCAACTCCATAAGATCAACATGAAAAACATGTTCTTGAACAACCAAGGGACACCATCTATAAAGCTTTCGAGTCACAATAGTTTCACCAAAAGAACTAGTGACACGAACACCAACATCCAAAGACTCAACAGGTAAACCAAGCAATTCAGCATGCTCACACAAAATGTATGAATGCGTAGATCCAGAATCAATCAAAGAAAGCAATGACAAGGATTGCAAAGTAAAGGTACCTGCAATCACATCTGCATCATTCCTTCCCTCACGCTGAGCATACACCCTCGCTTGGCCTCCACCCTCCGGCTGAATAGCCACAACATGGGCTACTCCACGATCACCTTCCTCCCGCCTCTGGAAATTACCACGGCCGCGCCCACGACCTCTCTGCGGTGCAGCAACAACAGGAGCACGCACCTGATCACCAGCCAACCTAGGACAGTCTCGCCTCAAGTGGTCTACAGAACCACAATTCCAGCATCCATTCCCAGCTGCCGCAACATGAGCTTGCACCTCCCTCACAGCAAGAGGACAGTCACGCTTCATGTGACCATGTGAACCACAGATCCAGCAAGCACTCGGATCAGCTCTAGCATTGCCTCCTCTACCAGGTGCACCACCACCTCTCTTGGCTGAGGACTGATACTTCTGATCACGTCCCCTCTTGTTCCGTCCACCTCCGGAACTAAACTCAGCTGATCTCTTTCCAGCACTTGCTCCAGCACTTCTCGCAGATAAACCCAAGTTCATCTCTATATCCTTGGCTCGGCCCACCAACACATCAAAATCATCATATTCAGTGGCCAGCACATACATTTTCACATCCGTCACAAGACCATAACGGAACCTCTCGCACCTTGCCCGCTCATCAGGTATCAGCTCAGGTGCATACTGACTGAGTCGCACAAACTGCACCTCATACTCAGCCACACTCATGCTCCCCTGGGTAAGAGACATGAATTCACGCTTCTTCTCATCAAGATATCTCACTCCCAGATATCTCCTCTTGAACACATTCTGAAAGAATGTCCAAGTAACATCAGCTTCAACCATCCCAGCTATGGTGGTCGTCCACCACGTATACGCGTCGTCCTGCAGCAAGGACACAACACAACCCAGCTTTTGCACATCCGTGCAGCTCATCTGACCCAAGATACGCTTGGTACTCTCTAACCAAGCTTCAGAACTCTCAGCTGACATACCCCTGAACTCAGTCCCACCAAGACTGCGCAGACGCTCCAAAGGTAGTCTAACCCCAGCATCCCCCTGATGCCCAGCTCCTTGAGCTCCAGCTACCGCTGCTCGAAAAGCACCCGTAATAGCTTGTACCAACATAGACATATCAGGCATAGCTTGCCCCTGACCAACCTCTGGTCCAGCAGCTCCAGCACCAGCTGCAGCTTCAGCTCTCTCACCTCCAGCACCACCACCAGGTGGAGGAGGGGGTAACACCGCACTACCCGTGTTCTCCTCGTTCTCGTTCTCATTAGGAGCCGTAGCTCGCACACTACCTCGTAACTCTCTACGTGGTGTCATATTATTACCATGCAATCACAATGCAAATAAAACAAAGTCAGGCCCAGCAAGGTAAGCAATCCAAGTATTCAAGCTCAATTTCATTCAAAATCAACAACATTCCATTAGCTTCGATTTGGCAATGGGTACCCATAACATGCTACATCACAGCATACAACTCAATTGCATCCAAATCACAAGCCACTAAACATGCTTTCGATCAACAAGCATACAAGGCAAACATACTTCAATCATGCATACATTCATTCCCAAATACTCGAGAACTCAGCTCTGATACCATCAAATGTAACCCCCTTAACCCGGCCTAGACGGTTGACCCGAATTAAGAAAGTCACACGGGGAAAACCAAAGTCAACCCGAAAGTCAACCTTGATTAACGACCCTTTTTTTTCTTTTTAAACTTGTCTAGATGCATATTAGCCCTAATTGTGATCACTCAACAACATATTCAAAGATCACAAACATCAAAGATCAAACAGGGACCCAATTGAACAAATTACATCTTTAGGGACCAAATTTTAATTTCTGATAAGTAGGAGGACTTAACCCAAATTAAAGTTACCAACTTGAAATTAGTCAGATTTCATGCTTCTCTGTGAAATTTCAGCTCAAGAGGACTTCCCGAACTCATACAATTGCACAAAAAAGATTTAGGACTAAAACGCAAACAATTCAAAACATTTAACTGCCAATGTCAGCCCCCAACGGTCACCCGTTCCGGAACAGGCAGAACCCGTTTCGAAACACGGGCCGTTCCGCAACGCGTACCGGAACACGGGCTGGAAGTAGCCAAACCGTTTTGAAACGGTGCCTACCGTTTCGGACGCCTGGGTTCATTCAAGGCACCCGTTCCGGAACGGTGTGCACTGTTCCGAAACACCCTGCACAGATTGCAGCATAAAGCTCACTAAAACATGCAATCGATCATTCAAACATGCTCCAAATGCTACCAAACTTTACCATCATGTAATTCAACATATATGAGACTTACATGCATCAACAAATCGACCAAATAACATCATATATAAAAAGCCCCAAATCTATAGGCATGCTTCCTACACAAGCAAACCTTTCAAGCATAAACTTCCAAAACAAGCATGCAAAGGCCAAACTCAAAAACCAACATTCTCAACAACATTCAACATACTTAGGGAGTTCAAAACCTCTCCCAAAACATACACATAGGTCCCCCATTGCCAAATTACCAAAAGCTAAAGGAAATGTACTCAAGAAACCTTCCATACTTTGAGCTTTACTTTCACTTGAATGCTTGCCCTCCTTGCTGCCCCCAAAGTACTCTAATGCTCTGCATTATTGATTTAAGAAAACGAAAGAGAGCGTAAGCAAAAGCTTAGTGAGGTATGCTCATAAAAACCATTCAATATTGCATTTATAAAACATTTATAAATCATGCTTCAAATCAACATTTGCACATGCTCAAAAGCATACTTAAAACAAGCATCTCATGCTTCATATCATAACATGTCAAATTGACCACAAGTGATAAGTTCCATTTCTTTAAAAACAAGTTCAACATCTTTCACCCCAAAGACTTTTAAACACCTTGGCCCCAAGGACTTTTAAACACCTTGGCCATGGACTTTTAAACACCATGAATGAGGACCACACAAGGACTTTTAACCACCTTTGTGTCCGTAGCAAATTTCACCCCAAGGACTTTTAAACACCTTGGCCCCAAGGACTTTTAAACACCTTGGCCCCATGGACTTTTAAACACCATGGAAAGGAGCACATAAGGACTTTTAACCACCTTTGTGTCCACAACAAGAACCATCCAAGGACTTTTAACCACCTTGATGTTCTTAAGTAACAAGGCTCACTCAAGGACTTTTAACCACCTTAGTGACCTTAACCTTTTCAAAACATCACTTGCCAATATACATCATTATCATCATTTAATCCACTATTTTAAAGCATTAAACCAAGCCATATTCATCATGCATTTAAAAGCATCAAACCACATTTAATCAATGTTCAAAAACAAGGAACTCTTACCTTGAGCTTCCTTCAACATATGGCTTACAAAAACAGCAAATACCATGCTAAAATCATGCTTTCAAAACAGTATTTAAAACATGCAATTAAACCACATTGCATCACAACAAAATCATGGCCACCACTAGAGAGTATTTAAAATCATGCTTCCCCTGTTTTAACACATCAAACCAGAGGATTAATGCATCATCATGCATTAATTGCTTCAATGAAAGCACCTAAACTCGTTGCTCTCATCCACACTCCTTTTTCGGCCACCAAACACAACCGAAAATGCATCCAAACCACTTCTCAACAAAGCCCAGCCATAAACCATCAAAACCAAACATCTATTAACACCGTTTAACATCTAAAAAGAACCTATTAACATCCTTATACCTCCAGCAACATCAAATCCACAAGATCACCTCAAAAACAAACAAGAATCACAAGCTATACTTAGGAAACTCAACCTATCAGGGATTGCATTAATCAAAACTCAATTCCTTATCAATTTAGAGTTCATTTAACATCAAAAACACATCTCAAATCACAGATTAATCAGATCTAACGAAAATCATCAAAAATCACCAAATCTTGCATTATAAGCCAAGATCCATTTCACAACTCAAAAGCCTTTAATAAAACATCAATTAAGGATTGAAAACTTAGGTATTTCAGTAAAGAACTGATAGTTTAGAGGAGAAGGACGTTCTTACCTCCAAACTTGAGTTTCTCCTCTTTTTGGAATCTAAAACCTTGATGAATCAAGTAGCAAATGATGAGGTTTTGTAGATATTATGATTAGGAATCAAAAGAGAGTTGAAAGGAGGAATTTAGGTGAGAAAATCAGATCAAATTCTCTGGAGAGAAAGTGTTTGGGTTGAGAGAAAATGAGAGAAAGAAAATTGAAAGTTAGTTATCCAAAATAGCCAAAATGGCTTTCCCTCCACTTTTAATATGTTTAAAATCAGAATATAGCTTAAAATATCTTAGAAAAATCTGGAGAAACTACTTTTGGAATAATAGCTCCTTAAAGATTCAAAGTTCCAACCCTTTATAAAACAGTCACCAAACTTTTGAAAATTACATTTTGGTCACTAGCCAAAATGTCACACTTCCAAAACTCTTTTTCCAAAATTGATTTCACAGTTCACTTAATTATATTAAAAGATGATTTTAGAACATTGTTCCATATTTTTAATGCAACCCGAACTAGGCTTTCCTAATTTCACCTCTTTAGATTCGAACAGCACTTTGACCAACCGGTCAACGCCCAAAACTCCTAAGCCCAAAACCGGGGCGTTACACAAGTTATGAATGTATATGAACTTTGATAAAGCCTTCGATAAGACGAGTCAGTATAAGATAAGAATTAGTAAAACTTCTATAAACCTTGCAAACAATGTTATATGCACATTAGTGCCTTATGCTTTGTTTAAATTGAATTCATGCCAATCATTTCCATTGTTATATGAATATGTAATTGTGGTTGCATTGCAAGGTCACTACCGATGTAACACTCGGGTTTTGGGCCTAGATGTTTTAGTGGTTGAATCGGGTCGGTCGAGAACGGTTTGAAACCTTTAGGGGTGGTTTAGGGAACACCTAGTTCAGGATGCTTTAAAATATGGAAAAGTATCTAAAATTCCCCATTTATTATATAAATGGTTATGGTGAAAACAATTTTACAAAATGTGATTTGGAAATACTACATTTCGGTGTAGTGACCAAATTAAGAGAGAATTTCCATTTTGACTTTTCATAACTACCTTATGATACTTTTTTCCCTCTTTTCATTTTCTCTCAACTTCCACTCAGCCAAACACATTTCCCTCACCAAATAATATCTGGTTTTCATCTCTTTTGTTGAGATTTCATTCTCTTAAGGATTTCCAAGCTTTGCTTCATTAAATCCTTTTGTTTTTAGTTTGGATTTTCAGGAAATTTTTCCCAAATTGAGGAGAAATCAGCCATTAGAGGTAAGCTATGTTCTTCTCCTCTAATGATCAGTTCTTTACTGAAATTCCCAAGTTATCAATCCGTTTTTAATAATTTTTGAGTTGCTTAAATGTTAGAAGCATGAAATTGTTGTAAAATTCAAGATTCTTGGTGAGATCTTGATGATTTCGTAACTCTTTCTTAAGCTCTGTTTTAAGGTTGATTTCTAATGTATTTTGGATGATAATTGATGTTATGAATAAGATTTTAACAAATGGTTCATGAATAGTGTAACGCCCCGGTTTTGGGCTTAGGAGTTTTGGGCGTTGACCGGTTGGTCAAAGTGCTGTTCGAATCTAAAGAGGTTAAATTAGGAAAGCCTAGTTCGGGTTGCATTAAAAATATGGAAAAATGTTCTAAAATCATCTTTTAATATAATTAAGTGAACTGTGAAATCAATTTTGGAAAATGAGTTTTGGAAGTGTGACATTTTGGCTAGTGACCAAAATGTAATTTTCGCAAGTTTGGTGGTTGTTTTATAAAGGGTTGGAACTTTGAATCTTTAAGGAGCTATTAATCCAAAAGTGGTTTCTCCAGATTTTTCTAAGATATTATAAGCTATTTTCTGATTTTAAAGATATCAAAAAGGAGGGAAAAGCTCATTTGGCAATTTTCTCAACTAACTTCTCAATTTTCCTTCTCTCATTTTCTCTCAAACCAAACACTACATTTCCAGAGATTTGTTTCTGATTTTCTCACCTAAATTCCTCCTTTCAACTCTCATTTGATTCCAAATCAACATATCTTCAAAACCTTTTCATTTGCTACTTGATTCATCAAGGGTTTTCATTCCAAAAAGTGGAGAAACACAAGTTTGGAGGTAAGAACGTCCTTCTCCTCTAAACTATCAGTTCTTTACTGAAATTCCTAAGTTTTCAATCCTTAATTGATGTTTAATTAAAGGTTTTAAAGTGTTGAAATCGATCTTGGCTTATTATGCAAGGTTTTGATGATTTTTGATGATTTTCGTTAGATCTGAGTAATCTGTGATTTGAGAGGTGTTTTTGATGTTAAATGATCTCTAAAATGATGTGGAATTGAGTTTTGATTGATGCAATCCCGGATAGGTTGAGTTTCCTAAGTTTAGCTTGTGTTTCAAGGTAGTTTTTGAGGTGATCTTGGTGATCTGATGTTGCTGGAGGTATAAGGTTGTTAATAGGTTGTTTTTAGATGTTATATGATGTTAATGGAAGTGAGGTTTTGCTGGTTTATGGCTGGGCTTTGTTTAGAAGTGGTTTGGATGCATTTTCGGTTGTGTTTGGTGGCCGAAAATGGAGGTTGGATGAGAGCAGCGAGTTTAGGTGCTTTCATTGAAGCAATTAATGCATGATGATGCATTAATCCTCTGCTTTGATGTGTTGAAACAGGGGAGGCATCTTTGGATCCAAGATTGGTTGATCCGGAAGCTTGATTTGGTGCTTTGGCTTGAAGCAAAGTGGAAATCGGTGAGTGAGTTTGTGGAAATTGGATTTCAGCTTTTAAAACCAAGGTTTGAAGGTTTTGGGAGCTTAGTTTAAGTCTAAACAACTTTGCTAAGCTCAAGTGTAAGTTTTCGGATTTTCTCTTTATTGGTGGCCATGTTTTTGTTGTGATGCAAGATGATGATTTGCATGTTTTAATTACTGTTTTGAAAGCATGTTTTAGCATGGATTTTGCTGATTATGTAAGCCATATGTTGAAGGTAACTCTAGGTAGGAGTACCTTGCTTTTATACATTGAAATAATGTGGTTGGATGCTTTGAAATGCATGATGAAAATGGCTTGGTTTAATGCTTTAAAACAGTGGATTGAATGATGAAAATGATGTATATTGGCAAGTGATGTTTTGAAAAGATTAAGGTCACTAAGGTGGTTAAAAGTCCTTGAGTGAGCCTTGTTACTTAAGATCATCAAGGTGGTTAAAAGTCCTTGGATGAGTCTTGTTGCGGACACTAAGGTGGTTAAAAGTCCTTAGGTGATCCTTTCCATGGTGTTTAAAAGTCCATGGAGCCAAGGTGTTTAAAAGTCCTTGGGGCCAAGGTGTTTAAAAGTCCTTGGGGTGATTCAAGCATTGGACACAAAGGTGGTTAAAAGTCCTTGTGTGGTCCTTATTCATGGTGTTTAAAAGTCCATGGCCAAGGTGTTTAAAAGTCCTTGGGGCCAAGGTGTTTAAAAGTCCTTGGGAAAGTTGTTGAACTTGTTTTATGAAATGGAATTTGTCACTTGAGCCAATATGACATGTTAAGTATATTATGAAGCATGAGATGCTTGATTTAATGTTTATGTTGAAGCATGAGATTGCTTGTTTTAAGTATGCTTTTGAGAATGTGCAAAGAATGATTTCAAGCATGTTTATAAATGGTTTTAATTGCATTATTGAATGGTTTTTAAAGAGCATGCCTCACTAAGCTTTTGCTTACGCTCTCTTCGTTTTCTTAATTCAATAATGCAGAGCATTAGAGTACCTTGAGGGGCAGCAAGAAAAGGCAGGCAATCAAGTTCAAATAAAGCTCAATGTATGAAGGTTTTATAAGTATTTTTTAGTTTTTGGGTGATTTGGCAATGGGGGACCAATGTGTATGTTTTGGGAAGTGTTTAGAACTCCCTAAGTATGTTGAATGTTGTTGAGATTGCTGGTTTTTGAATTGGAACCTTATATGCTTGTTTTGGAAGTTTGGTGTTTGAATAGTTAGCTTGTGTAGGAAGCATTCCTATAGAATTGGGGCTTTTTGCATATGATGTTAGATTGTTGTTTTGATGATTCCTCTAAGTCATATATATGTTGAATTGCATGCTGGTAAAGTTTGGTGACATTTGGAGCATGTTTGAATGATCAATTGCATGTTTTGGCATGCTTGTTTGCTGCAATCTGTGCAGGCGTTTCGGAATAGTGTGCACCGTTTCGGAACGGGTGCCTTGCATGAACCCAGGCGTCCGAAACGGTATGCACCGTTTCGAAACGGTTTGGTCTCTGCCAAGGCCGTGTTTCGGAACGGGGTCGATCGGTTTCGGAACGGCCCGTGTTTCGGAACGGGGTCGATCGGTTTCGGAACGACCGACCGTTAGGGGCTGACATTGGCAGTTTTATATTTTGAATTGTTTGCGTTTTGGTCCTGAATCTTGTATGTTCAATTGTATGAGCTTGGGAAGTCCTTTTGAGCTGAAATTTCACAGAGAAGCATGAAACCTGATTAATTTCAAGATGGTAACTTTAATTTGGGTTAAGTCCTTTTAATTATCAGAAATTACAATTTGGTCCCTAAAGTTGTAATTTGTTCGATTGGGTCCCTGTTTGATCTCTGATGTTTGTGATCTTTGAGTATGTTGTTTGTGTGATCACAATTAGGATTAATGTGCATCTAGACAAGATTAAAAAAAAGGGTCGTTAATCAAGGTTGACTTTCGGGTTGACTTTGGTTTTCCCCGTGTGACTTTCTTAATTCGGGTCAACCGTCTAGGCCGGGTTAAGGGGGTTACATTTGGTGGTATCAGAGCTGAGTTTGCGAGTAATTGGGAATGAATGTATGCATGATTGAAGTATGTTTGGCTTGTATGCTTGTTGTTTGAAAGCATGTTCAGTGGCTTGTGATGTTGATGCAATTGAGATGTATGTTGTGATGTTGCATGCTGAGGGTACCCATTGCCAAACAAAAGCTAATGAAGTGATGTTGAGTTTGAATGAAATTGAGCTTGAATACTTGGATTGCTTACCTTGCTGGGCCTGACTTGTTTTATTTTGCATTGTAATTGCATGGTAAAAGTATGGCACCATGTAGAGAGTTAAGAGGTAGTGTGCGAGCTACGGCTCCCAATGAGAATGAGAATGAAGAGAATACGGGTAGTGCGGTGTTACCCCCTCCTCCGCCTGGTGGTGGTGCTGGAGGTGAGCGAGCTGAAGCTGCAGCTGGTGCTGGAGCTGCTGGACCAGAGGTTGGTCAGGGGCAAGCTATGCCTGATATGTCTATGCTGGTACAAGCTATTGCGGGTGCTTTTCGAGCAGCAGTAGCTGGAGCTCAAGGAGCTGGGCATCAGGGAGATGCTGGAGTCAGATTACCTTTGGAGCGTCTGCGCAGTCTTGGTGGGACTGAGTTCAGAGGTATGTCTGCTGAGAGTTCGGAAGCTTGGCTAGAGAGTACCAAGCGTATCTTGGGTCAGATGAGCTGCACGGATGTGCAAAAGTTGGGCTGTGTTGTGTCCTTGCTGCAGGACGATGCATATACGTGGTGGACGACCACAATAGCTGGGATGGCTGATATTGATGTTACTTGGACATTCTTTCAGAATGCGTTCAAGAGGAGATATCTTGGAGTGAGATATCTGGATGAGAAAAAGCGTGAATTCATGTCTCTTACCCAAGGGAGCATGAGTGTGGCTGAGTATGAAGTGCAGTTTATATGGCTCAGTCAGTATGCACCGGAGCTGATACCTGATGAGCGTGAGAGGTGCGAAAGGTTCCGTTATGGCTTGGTGACGGAAGTAAAGACCTACATGTTGGCTGCTGAGTACAATGATTTTGATATGTTGGTTAGTCGATCCAAGGACATTGAGATGAACTTGGGTTTAGCTGCGAAAGGTGCTGGAGCAAGTTCTGGCAAGAGAGCTGCTGAGTATAGTTCCGGAGGTGGACGGAACAAGAGGGGACGTGATCAGAAGTATCAGTCCTCAGCCAAGAGAGGTGGTGGTGCATCTGCTAGAGGTGGTTATGCTAGAGCTGAACCAAGTGCTTGCTGGATCTGTGGTTCGCGTAATTCACATGAAGCGTGACTGTCCTCGTGCTGTGAGGGAGGTGCAAGCTCCTGTTGCGGTAGCTGGTAATGGATGTTGGAACTGTGGTTTTGTTGATCATCTGAGGCGAGATTGTCCGAGGTTGGCTGGTGGCCAAGATCGTGCTCCTGTTGTTGCACCGCAGAGAGGTCATGGGCGCAGCCGTGGTAATTTCCAGAGGAGAGAGGAAGGTGGTCGCGGAGTAGCTCATGTTGTGGCTATTCAGCCTGAGGGTGGAGGCCAAGCTAGGGTGTATGCTCAGCGCGAGGGAAGGAATGATGCTGATGTGATTGCAGGTACCTTTACTTTGCAATCCTTGTCATTGCTTTCTTTGATTGATTCTGGATCTACGCATTCATACATTTTGCGTGAGCATGCTGAATTGCTTGGTTTGCCTGTTGAGTCTTTGGATGTTGGTGTTCGTGTCACTAGTTCTTTTGGTGAAACTGTTGTGACTCGAAAGCTTTATAGAAGGTGTCCCTTGGTTGTTCAAGAACATGTCTTTCATGTTGATCTTATGGAGTTGCCTTTTTATGGTTTTGATGTGATCCTTGGTATGGATTGGCTTGCTGAGCATCGTGCTGTTGTGGATTGTGAGAATAAGCGGGTTTCGCTTAAGCTTGCAGATGATTATGAAGTTGTTGTAGTTGGCGAGAATGTGAGGTTTCTTGCTAATGTGGTGTCTACCTTGGAGGCGAATAGGATGCTGAGGCAAGGTTGCGAAGCTTATCTATCTTTTGTGATGAATCCTAGCTCTAAGGAGTTGAGGGTGCAAGATATCAAGGTTGTGAAGGAGTTTCCTGGTGTTTTTCCTGAAGAGTTGCCTGGTTTACCTCCTAATCGCGAGGTGGAGTTTGGAATTGAGCTGTATGAGAATACAACTCCTGTGTCCATTACTCCCTATAGAATGGCACCTAAGGAGCTGAAGGAGCTGAAGACGCAGTTGCAAGAGCTGCTAGATCGTGGTTTCATCCGGCCGAGTGTGTCGCCTTGGGGTGCTCCTGTCTTGTTTGTGAAGAATAAGGATGGCACGATGAGGATGTGCATTGATTACCGTCAGCTGAATAAGTTGACTATCAAGAATCGGTATCCTTTGCCGAGGATTGATGATCTCTTTGATCAATTTCGGGGAGCTGTTGTGTTCTCTAAGATTGACTTGAGGTCAGGGTATTATCAGTTGAAGGTGAAGGATGTGGATGTGCCTAAGACAGCTTTCAGGACAAGGTATGGGCATTATGAGTTCCTTGTGATGCCGTTTGGTTTGACAAATGCTCCTGCTGCTTTCATGGACATGATGAATCGTGTGTTTCATGAATACCTGGACAAGTTCGTTGTGGTGTTCATTGATGATATCCTCGTGTACTCGCGTACTGAGGAGGAGCACGAAGAGCATTTGAGGGTTGTGTTACAAGCTTTGTTGGAGAATCAGCTTTATGCTAAGTTGAGCAAGTGTGAGTTTTGGCTTAAGGAGGTGGTGTTTCTTGGGCATGTGGTCTCAGCTGAGGGGATTCGTGTTGATCCTCAGAAGATTGAAGCGGTGATGAATTGGAAAGTTCCTAAGTCTGTTCATGAAGTCCGTAGTTTCCTTGGTTTGGCGGGATACTACCGGAGGTTTGTGGATGGTTTTACCAAGATTGCTGCTTCTTTGACGAAGCTGTTGCAAAAGGATGTTAAGTATGAGTGGACGGAAGCGAGACAGCAGGCTTTTGAGAAGCTGAAGGCGGCTTTGACTCAAGCTCCTATCTTGATTCAGCCCGAATCAGGGAAAGAGTTTGTGGTCTATAGTGATGCATCCTATGTTGGTTTGGGGTGTGTGCTGATGCAAGAGGGTAAGGTTGTGGCTTATGCGTCGCGGCAGTTGAAGGTGCATGAGCGCAACTATCCTACGCATGATATTGAGTTGGCTGCAGTGGTGTTTGCTCTGAAGATCTGGAGACATTATCTGTATGGTGAGAAGTGTACTGTGTACACGGATCACAAGAGTTTGAGGTATCTGATGTCTCAGAAGGAGTTGAATCTTAGGCAGCGGCGTTGGTTGGAGTTGCTCAAGGATTATGATCTGACGATTGAGTATCATCCTGGTAAAGCTAATGTTGTTGCTGATGCCTTGAGTTGGAAGGTAGCTGTTGAGCTGAGAGCTATGTTTGCTAGCTTGAGCATATCGCGAGATGGTGGTCTTGTTGCTGAGTTGCAAGTGAAACCATCTTTGGTTCAGTTGATCAAGGAAAAGCAGTTGTTGGATGATTCCTTGGTGTCTCATGTTCAGGATATCGCGGAGGGTAGACCTTCGGATTTCTGCTTTAATGAGGATGGTGTGTTGTGTTTTGGTAGTCGGATAGTAGTGCCTGCTGATGCTGAGTTGAGGCGTGCTATTCTGACTGAAGGTCATAGTAGTCCTTTTGCTATGCATCCTGGTAGTACTAAGATGTATCGTGATCTTCGTGATGAGTACTATTGGGTAGGTTTGAAGAAGGATGTTGCAGAGTTTGTGAGCAAATGTTTGGTGTGTCAGCGAGTTAAGGCTGAACATCAGGTTCCTTCTGGTTTGTTGCAACCGTTGAAAATCCCTGAATGGAAGTGGGAGAAGGTTACCATGGATTTTGTATCTGGTTTGCCTTTGTCTCCATCAAAGAAGAATTATGTTTGGGTGATTGTGGATCGCTTGACGAAGTGTGCGCATTTCTTGCCTGTGCATACTACGTTTTCTTTGGATAAGCTGGCAGAGCTGTACATTGCTGAGATTGTGAGGTTGCATGGTGTGCCTAAGTCGATTGTGTCGGATAGGGATCCGAGGTTCACATCGCGTTTCTGGCAGTGTTTGCATCAAGCTCTGGGTACAAGGTTGCATTTCAGTACATCCTATCATCCTCAGTCGGATGGTCAGTCTGAGTGGGTTATTCAGATTTTGGAGGATATGTTGAGGTGCTGCGTGATTGAGTTCCAAGGTTCTTGGGAGAAGCATCTGCCTTTGGTTGAGTTCGCTTATAACAATAGTTATCAGGCGAGTATACAGATGGCACCTTATGAGGCTCTGTATGGGAGGAAGTGTAGGACTCCTCTTTGTTGGGCTGAAACTGGTCAAAAGTTGGTTTCGATGCCGGCTTTTTTGAAAGGGACCACCGAGAAGGTGAAGCTCATTTGTGAGAGGTTGAAGGCTGCCTCTGATCGACAAAAGTCTTACGCGGATTTGAAGCGTAAGGAGATAGAGTATGCGGTGGGTGACCGTGTGTTCTTGAAGGTTTCGCCTTGGAAGAAGGTGATGAGGTTTGGCCGGAAGGGTAAGTTGAGCCCTCGATACATTGGACCATATGAGGTGGTTGAACGTGTGGGTCCTGTTGCGTATCGGCTGAGGTTACCTCAGGAGTTGGAGAAGATTCATGATGTGTTTCATGTTTCTATGCTCCGGAAGTATAGATCTGATCCTTCGCATGTGATGCCTGTGGAGGAAGTGGTTTTGAATCCGGATTTGACCTATGATGAGGAACCGGTGAAGGTTCTGGATTCGGATTGCAAGGTTCTTCGTGGCAAGACCATTGAGTTGGTGAAGGTGCTGTGGAAGCATCGAGGTGTTGAGGAAGCCATGTGGGAGCGGAAGGAAGACATGCTGAAGCAATTTCCTTATCTCTTTCCTTCAGGTAAATTTCGAGGACGAAATTTCTTAAGGGGGGAAGAGTTGTAACGCCCCGGTTTTGGGCTTAGGAGTTTTGGGCGTTTACCGGTTGGTCAAAGTGCTGTTCGAATCTAAAGAGGTTAAATTAGGAAAGCCTAGTTCGGGTTGCATTAAAAATATGGAAAAATGTTCTAAAATCATCTTTTAATATAATTAAGTGAACTGTGAAATCAATTTTGGAAAATGAGTTTTGGAAGTGTGACATTTTGGCTAGTGACCAAAATGTAATTTTCGCAAGTTTGGTGGCTGTTTTATAAAGGGTTGGAACTTTGAATCTTTAAGGAGCTATTAATCCAAAAGTGGTTTCTCCAGATTTTTCTAAGATATTATAAGCTATTTTCTGATTTTAAAGATATCAAAAAGGAGGGAAAAGCTCATTTGGCAATTTTCTCAACTAACTTCTCAATTTTCCTTCTCTCATTTTCTCTCAAACCAAACATTACATTTCCAGAGATTTGTTTCTGATTTTCTCACCTAAATTCCTCCATTCAACTCTCATTTGATTCCAAATCAACATATCTTCAAAACCTTTTCATTTGCTACTTGATTCATCAAGGGTTTTCATTCCAAAAAGTGGAGAAACACAAGTTTGGAGGTAAGAACGTCCTTCTCCTCTAAACTATCAGTTCTTTACTGAAATTCCTAAGTTTTCAATCCTTAATTGATGTTTAATTAAAGGTTTAAAAGTGTTGAAATGGATCTTGGCTTATTATGCAAGATTTTGATGATTTTTGATGATTTTCGTTAGATCTGAGTAATCTGTGATTTGAGAGGTGTTTTTGATGTTAAATGATCTCTAAAATGATGTGGAATTGAGTTTTGATTGATGCAATCCCGCATAGGTTGAGTTTCCTAAGTTTAGCTTGTGTTTCAAGGTAGTTTTTGAGGTGATCTTGGTGATCTGATGTTGCTGGAGGTATAAGGTTGTTAATAGGTTGTTTTTAGATGTTATATGATGTTAATGGAAGTGAGGTTTTGCTGGTTTATGGCTGGGCTTTGTTTAGAAGTGGTTTGGATGCATTTTCGGTTGTGTTTGGTGGCCGAAAATGGAGGTTGGATGAGAGCAGCGAGTTTAGGTGCTTTCATTGAAGCAATTAATGCATGATGATGCATTAATCCTCTGCTTTGATGTGTTGAAACAGGGGAGGCATCTTTGGATCCAAGATTGGTTGATCCGGAAGCTTGATTTGGTGCTTTGGCTTGAAGCAAAGTGGAAATCGGTGAGTGAGTTTGTGGAAATTGGATTTCAGCTTTTAAAACCAAGGTTTGAAGGTTTTGGGAGCTTAGTTTAAGTCTAAACAACTTTGCTAAGCTCAAGTGTAAGTTTTCGGATTTTCTCTTTAGTGGTGGCCATGTTTTTGTTGTGATGCAAGATGATGATTTGCATGTTTTAATTACTGTTTTGAAAGCATGTTTTAGCATGGATTTTGCTGATTATGTAAGCCATATGTTGAAGGTAACTCTAGGTAGGAGTACCTTGCTTTTATACATTGAAATAATGTGGTTTGATGCTTTGAAATGCGTGATGAAAATGGCTTGGTTTAATGCTTTAAAACAGTGGATTGATTGATGAAAATGATGTATATTGGTAAGTGATGTTTTGAAAAGATTAAGGTCACTAAGGTGGTTAAAAGTCCTTGAGTGAGCCTTGTTACTTAAGATCATCAAGGTGGTTAAAAGTCCTTGGATGAGTCTTGTTGCGGACACTAAGGTGGTTAAAAGTCCTTAGGTGATCCTTTCCATGGTGTTTAAAAGTCCATGGGGCCAAGGTGTTTAAAAGTCCTTGGGGCCAAGATGTTTAAAAGTCCTTGGGGTGATTCAAGCATTGGACACAAAGGTGGTTTAAAGTCCTTGTGTGGTCCTTATTCATGGTGTTTAAAAGTCCATGGCCAAGGTGTTTAAAAGTCCTTGGGGCCAAGGTGTTTAAAAGTCCTTGGGAAAGTTGTTGAACTTGTTTTATGAAATGGAATTTGTCACTTGAGCCAATATGACATGTTAAGTATATTATGAAGCATGAGATGCTTGATTTAATGTTTATGTTGAAGCATGAGATTGCTTGTTTTAAGTATGCTTTTGAGAATGTGCAAAGAATGATTTCAAGCATGTTTATAAATGGTTTTAATTGCATTATTGAATGGTTTTTAAAGAGCATGCCTCACTAAGCTTTTGCTTACGCTCTCTTCGTTTTCTTAATTCAATAATGCAGAGCATTAGAGTACCTTGAGGGGCAGCAAGAAAGGGCAAGCAATCAAGTTCAAATAAAGCTCAATGTATGAAGGTTTTATAAGTATTTTTTAGCTTTTGGGTGATTTGGCAATGGGGGACCAATGTGTATGTTTTGGGAGGTGTTTGGAACTCCCTAAGTATGTTGAATGTTGTTGAGATTGCTGGTTTTTGAATTGGAACCTTATATGCTTGTTTTGGAAGTTTGGTGTTTGAATAGTTAGCTTGTGTAGGAAGCATGCCTATAGAATTGGGGCTTTTTGCATATGATGTTAGATTGTTGTTTTGATGATTCCTCTAAGTCATATATATGTTGAATTGCATGCTGGTAAAGTTTGGTGACATTTGGAGCATGTTTGAATGATCAATTGCATGTTTTGGTATGCTTGTTTGCTGTAATCTGTGCAGGCGTTTCGGAACAGTGTGCACCGTTTCGGAACGGGTGCCTTGCATGAACCCAGGCGTCCGAAACGGTATGCACCGTTTCGAAACGGTTTGGTCTCTGCCAAGGCCGTGTTTCGGAACGGGGTCGATCGGTTTCGGAATGGCCCGTGTTTCGGAACGGGGTCGATCGGTTTCGGAACGACCGACCGTTAGGGGCTGACATTGGCAGTTTTATGTTTTGAATTGTTTGCGTTTTGGTCCTGAATCTTGTATGTTCAATTGTATGAGCTTGGGAAGTCCTTTTGAGCTGAAATTTCACAGAGAAGCATGAAACCTGATTAATTTCAAGATGGTAACTTTAATTTGGGTTAAGTCCTTTTAATTATCAGAAATTACAATTTCGTCCCTAAAGTTGTAATTTGTTCGATTGGGTCCCTGTTTGATCTCTGATGTTTGTGATCTTTGAGTATGTTGTTTGTGTGATCACAATTAGGATTAATGTGCATCTAGACAAGATTAAAAAAGAAGGGTCGTTAATCAAGGTTGACTTTCGGGTTGACTTTGGTTTTCCCCGTGTGACTTTCTTAATTCGGGTCAACCGTCTAGGCCGGGTTAAGGGGGTTACAAATAGGTTTGGATTCCTATGTTTTAGATGCTAGATTTGTGGTTTTTAGACTGTTCTTGGTGTTTTGTTGTTGCTCGAGATATAAGGACGTGTTGTGGTGATTTTTGTTGTTGATTGAGGTTTAGAAGTGTTTAGAATTGATAGATTTGGCTGGGCTTTGATTTCAGAAAGTTTGGAAGTGATTTTGGTTGTTGCGGATGGTCGAAATGGTGATTTTGAGTAGTGCAACGAGTTTGAATGAGTGGCTTGTTATTTCAATGCATGATGATGGATTAATCATATTCTATTACGTGTAATAAACAAGGGAGATATCTTTGGACGCTTTTGGTGTTGATCCAGAGGTGCTGGAAGCCTAGTTATCGTTTCGGCAAGCAAGCGAGACGTAATCGGTGAGTGCAAATGGTTTTAGAAGTCCATGAGGGATAGGAAACAAGGTTTGGGTATTAAGGTTTTGTTTGAAACACCATCCTAAGTCTGGAAGTAAGTATGGATAGATTTGCTCTAAATATGTGGTTGATGCCCCTAAATGCTTTTAACATGCTCTTGTTTTGTGTTAGACAAAATCCTACTGTTTTATGCATGATTTTGAGTACTATTTTTATGCATGATTTATAACATGAATTGTGGTTTTGAAATGAGATGAGAATGATTTGAGAAATGTTGCATCAAAACAGTAGGTGAGATGATGTTTTTAATATAATATATTGACATAGATGATGAGATGATTATCGGATATAATTGGTCGACCAATAGGATGAAAGTGCACTATAAACTAAAAATTCGTACATGCACTTTGGAGTCGGGCAATGGGAGTAGTGCCATCCCGATCCAAAGTGAGAATCCGATTATGAGAGATACCATCGAGGTAGGTCTTGGTGAAACACCCAAGCTTTGTGGTGAAGAGAGATACCGCCATTAGAGTTTGGTGATGAGAGATTCCACCGGGGTAGGACTTGGCTTTAAGTCAAGCTAATATGCATATCCGTGTAAAGATGTAATATGAAATGCTAATATATGAGATTGTATTTGATTTACATGTACCAAATGTTGAGATGTTTTATGTTATGAGAAATGCATATGAAATTTGTGGTTTATGAAATGCTTTTGTTTTAATTAAGCATGTGTATGGCTTTGCCATGAGATTTGCATTGGTTAAATGCATGAATTAGATTGAAGGTACATGTGATTTTCAAATGGAGAATTGCTTTGAAATGGTTTTCAAGTATGAGATAGAAAGAGCATGTTGTAGAAAATGGTTTTTGAGATAGAGTTTTAAAGTTGCATTGTTGTGTTGGTTTTACTTAGAGCTTGCCTCACTAAGCAAACGTGCTTACAATTTCTATTACCAACAATGGAGATAATTGAGACATTTTTGGGCAGCATGGAGGCTAAGGATATCCAAGGAAGTGAAAAGCTCAAGTATGGTGACGTTTACATATACTTTAGTAATGATAATTGGCAATGGGGACCTATGGTTAGTTTTGGGAGATGTATTTTGAACTCCCTATGGTTTTTGCAAGTTTATTACATCAAATGTGGTTTTTAAAAGTCCTTTATGGTTTGGTTTGTGGCTTAAGGCTTTCATATTGTTTTCATGACTAGGGAGAATGCCTATAGTTCCAATGATTACATGCTTGATGCCATGTTTTAGCTTAAGCTTCATAATGATGATATCTGATGTTTAATCATGTTGTTAGTGTGTTGTGGTATGATTTGGAACACTTATGGACATGTTTGGGTGTGAAAAACCAGCAAAGTGTATAGTTGCACGGCAGGGCGTCGAAACGCCCTTATCTGTTATGAACAACGGCTTGAAATGACCATAATGTTTCAGAACAGGTAAGAGTGTTCCAGAATACTTTGGCTACTGGAAAGCCATGTTTCGAAACAGGTTTCGCAACACCCGAGTACCGAAACGATCAACTTAGTTTCGATACGGTCATTTCGAAACAAGGCTCAATGTTTCGAAACACCTGACCGTTGGTTTGGATTTGAACTATTTCACGTTCTTGTTTCATACATTTTAGTCCCTCGAAGACTGTAGAGTCACTCCAACGACAGACTCACACCAGCACCAGCCTGAGGTGCAGCCCCATGAGCTCCAGATATTGCCACTTGAAAAGCTCCAACAATAGCTTGTATTAACACTAACATGTCAGGGGCAGCTTGCCCTTTTTCTCCCTCGAGTCATGCAACCCATACTCCAGCTCCCGCAACACCAACCCCTGCTCCACCACTACCGCGTGGTCCACCAGGAGGAGGAGGCGGTAGATTCTCAACATGCTCATCATTCTCATTCTCAGCCACATCACGTGCATTAATTCTAAGCTCTTTACATGGCCCCATTTGAAAACAATGCATTTATCAAAATGCAATAAATTTCTATTAGGCAATGTAAGACAAGGAATCCAAGTACTTAAGCTCATTCCCAAAACAATTATTTTCCTCATTTCTCTTGTAAATATTTGTAGAGAGTGATTTTATTGTTTTTATCCTTCACACTTTCTTGTGAGCTAACTTGTGTAGACACCCACATTGTGAGGTATTTTGTTTACCAAACAAACCTTGTAAAAGGGAGAGGTTCTAGTTTAGCCTTGAGAGAAAAACTAGTGTGGTTCTATCTTAGCCATTGAAAAGATAGGGTTGTAAGGTTATCCCTTTGGCCTCAAAAGGAAAATTTCATAGTAGTGAATTGGAAAATCCTTAGTGGTGTGCTAAGGTAGTAGATGTAGACTTTGGTTAGAAAGTCGAACCACTCTAACATCATCTTGCAAATTGTCTATCATTTTTATCGATTTTAGCCAATTCTTTTGGGAGTTCAATTCAACCCTCTTGATGGTTTCAGAAGATCGATTTGAGCGTGCTACAAGCTTTTCAATTGGTATAAGAGCCTCGTCTCCATCAAAGGACTAACATCGGGGAGTAAAGATCTACTGCTCGAAGTTTACCGATTCAAGATTTCAAATGGCAAGCGGTTCTACAATTATTTCATTAGAAGAAGGTCGCTCTATCATGTTTCATCCTCTCTTAAAAGGAGAAGGTTACTTCCAATGGAGCAACATCATGAAATATTTCATCCAAGGCTTTAACCTCGACATTTGGATGATTATTGAAGATGGACATTTGGAAGCTCTTAAGAAGAAGAAGAAAAGGAGTACCAAAGACACAAAGAAGGACCATCTCAATGCAATGGCTATGCACATTCTTCTTTGTGCCCTAAGTGAAGAGATTTCTAAGAAGGTCTCCCCATCCAAAAGTGCCAATGAAATTTGGGAGAAGCTTGAGAAATTCTATGGGAAAGAAGAGAAGAAAGATGATGCTTCATCATGTGCAATCCTCCTCTCAACCCCAAAGGTGGATGGTGTTTTGGCTCTCGATGAGCCCAAGGTATCTTCTAACACTAATGATCCAAATGCATATTCATTTGATGAGTTAAAAGATGCTTTTGATGAATTATTTTTGGAATTTGAGACCATGAATTCCAAATTTAAGAAAATGATTTTCTTTTGAAAACAAAGTTGAATTTTGAAAACCAAAATGAAATTTTGAAAAATGATTTGGAGTTTTCAAAAACAAGCAAATGTGTTTTAGAAAAAGAAAATCTTGATTTGAAAGTTAAGCTTGAAAGCTTAACAAAGGAAAAAGAAATTGTTTTCAATAATTCATCTTGTCACATAATGGCAAAATGCTCACATTGCCATTATCATTGACATTCTTTACATACTTGTCCTATAAAGAAAAGAAAAACTTATAGGATTAGACAAGTATGGGTTCCTAAGGGAACTAAAGGCACTGTGACTAATGTAAATGGATCCAAAGCAATTCGGATACCAAAAATCAAGTAAATGTATTTTTAGGCGTGTTGAAGAAATGGAAAGCAATGCAAATATATGGAAATGCTCTAGTCACGCAAGTAAAAAAATTGGTAACCTCTAAGTTTAATGCTTTTATTTTTTATATCTTTTTCTATCTAATTTTTGTTTGATTAATGTTCATGCATTTGAGCTTTTATTTATATATCTAAACAAGCATGACATGATTTTTAAAATTTTATACATATGAGTCTAATGGTTTCATTCATATGTTTGCATAAATATTTTTTAAGTCTTGGATAAATTGAATTTCATATGCTCTTAATTTGATTTTATCTTGAAATTCAATGCCTTTCAGTGTCAAGCTTTGAGCTAAATTTTTTAAATGGAATGCTTTGATTAAGGGGGAGAGTTGATTTTAAAAAGGAAAATATTTTCACTCCATTGTTTTGAACTTAATGTGATTTCAAACTTTGTTTGAATTATTTTTAATATAACAAAAATTGGGAGAAATATAAGCAAATAATGAAAAATTGAGTTTTTAAACAAAATTGGAGCTTAAATAGTTGTGATTTAAAACAAGTTTTTGAAACCATTTATCAACTCAAAAAATATTTTCCTAAGGGGGAGCTTTTGTCAAAAACAAATTTTCAAAGTGTTTTGTTATATGAAAAAGGGGGAGACTGTTGAACTAATATTTTGATATAACAAATTAAAAGAAAAATGTTTTGGACTTAATCAAATTTATTAAATCTTTCAAAAATAATTTAAAGTCCAAACAAACTTGAAAAATTTGTTTCGAATGATTTCTAACTTTAGCCGATCTTTTTCAAAACATGTATGATTCGTTTTGCACTAAATCTGTTTTCCAGTCTCCAAGGCAAAAAGGATCGATCCTCTCACTGTAACGGTCATATTTTTATGAAAAGGGATCGATCCCATGATTTACGGGATCAATCCCTCGTGTTATAAATGCTTAAATGTTTTGTAGGTAACGACTATTTTTCATCCCCAATGGCTATGACTCATCCCCAACTGTCATAAATGGCTAGAAACCCATTCCAACTATATAAACACCACAAGGACACTTGAAGAAGATAAGATACCACATTCAAGCTTAATGTTCAAGAGAAATTGAGTTCAAGTCTTTAGTTTCTTCATTTCTCTTGTAAATATTTGTAGAGAGTGATTTTATTGTTTTTGTCCTTCACTCTTTCTTGTGAGCTCAATTGTGTAAACACCAACATTGTGAGGTATTTTGTTTACCAAACAAACCTTGTAAAAGGGAGAGGTTCTAGTTTAGCCTTGAGAAAAAACTGGAGTGGTTCTATCTTAGCCATTGAAAAGATAGGGTTGTAAGGTTCTGTTTGGCCTCAAAAGGAAGAATTCATAATAGTGAATTGGAAAATCCTTAGTGGTCTGCTAAGGTAGTGGATGTAGACTTTGGTTAGAAAGTCGAACCATTCTAAAAACATCTTGCAAATTGTCTATCATTTTTATCGATTTTAGCCAATTTTTTCGGGAGTTCAATTCAATCCTCTTGACGGTTTCATAAGATTGATTCGAGCGTGTTACAAGCTTTTCAGGATTAATTGAGTTTTCGTAACCTTATAATCTGCAAGGTCCTTGTAATTTATGGAATTTACATTTTGGTCCCCAATTGTCTAATTTGTGCAATTAAACCATCTTGGGTGATCCCCATTGCCATATCATTACTTTTGGAAATATTTTTTTTGGGAATGAGCTTGAGTACTTGGATTCCTTGTCTTAAATTGCCTAATTGAAATTTATTGCATTTTGATAGTTGCATTGTTTTCAAATGGGGCCATGTAAAGAGCTTAGAATTAATGCACGTGATGTGGCTGAGAATGAGAATGATGAGCATGTTGAGAATCTACCGCCTCCTCCTCCTGGTGGACCACCCGGTAGTGGTGGAGCGGGGGTTGGTGCTGCGGGAGCTGGAGTATGGGTTTCATTACTCATGGGAGAACAAGGGCAAGCTGCCCCTGACATGTTAGTGTTAATACAAGCTATTGTTTGAGCTTTTCAAGCGGCAATAGCTGGAGCTCATGGGGCTGCACCTCAGGCTGGTGCTGGTGTGAGTCTGTCGTTGGAGTGACTCTACAGTCTTCGAGGGACTATGTTCAGGGGGCTGACCCCGAAAGGTTCTGAGCCTTGGTTAGAAAGTGCCAAGAGGATTCTCGGGCAGCTGAACTGTAGCAATGTTCAGAAATTGGGATGTATTGTGTCCCTGTTGCACGGTGATTCGTATACGTGGTGGACAACCACAATAGCAGGGTTGGATGATGATGAAGTGACTTGGACGTGCTTTTTGAATGCGTTCAAGCAAAAGTACTTGGGAGTCCACTACTTGGATGAGAAAAAGAGGGAGTTCATGTCCCTAGTGCAAGGAAGTATGCCAGTGGCGGAGTATGAGGTGCAATTTGTACGCCTTAGCTAGTATGCACTCGAGGTGATCCCTAGGGAATGGGATAGATGTGAAAGGTTCAGATATGGGTTGGTTGCTGATGTGAAAACATATATGCTCGCAGCTGACTACATCGATTTTAATGTCTTGGTCACTCGAGCCAAGGATATTGAGCTGAATCTTGGACTAGCTAGTCGGACAGGAGAGTTTAGCTCAAGGAAGCGACCTGCGGGTCGTGATCTTGGAAGAGACCGGATCAAGAGACCTAAGGATATAAGGTCACACATGGATGTGAGACGTGGAGGAGGTAACCCTAGAAGAGGTCAGCAAGGACCAAATGCTTTCATATGGGCACCTGAGTGTAATCGGTGTGGTAGGAGGCACACTGGTTAGTGCTGGGGCAACCTTGTTACGTGTAGCAATTGCGGTAATCGTGGGCACATGAAAAGGGATTGTCCGCAGCCGATGAGAGAGGGTCAGGCTCCGGTGAGAGCAGCTGAGCCACAGAGAGGTTGTGGGCGCGTACATCGCAATTTCCATCGTAGAGACGAAGGTGCGAGAAATGTAGCACATGTGGTGGTTGTTCAGCCTGAAGGTGGTGGTTAGGCTAGAGTGTATGTCCATCGTGAAGGGAGGAATGACACGGACATGATTACGAGTACCTTTACTTTGCAGTCTTTGTCATTACTTTCTTTGATTGATTATGGATATACACACTCATACATATTGCGTGAACATGCTTAAATGCTTGGTTTGCCTGTTGAGTCTTTGGGTGTGGGTATGCGTGTGACTAGTTCATTTTATGAGATGATTGTAACAAGAAGATTGTATAGGAGATGTCCCTTAGAGGAGCAAGAGCATGTGATTCTAGTTGATCTTATGGAATTGTCATTCTATGGATTCGATGTAATCCTTGGTATGGATTGGCTTGTTGAGCATAGGGTCGTTGTGGATTTTGAAAATAAGCGAGTTTCACAAAAACTTGTGGATGATTATAAGGTTGTGGTGGTTGGAGAGAATGTGAAATTCTCGTCTAATATGGTGTCGATGCTTGAAGGAAGCCGAATGTTGCGTCAGGGATGCGAAGCTTATATGGTTTTTGTTATGAATCCTAGTACAAAGGAGGTTCGTGTACATGATATAAGAACCATGTGTGAATTCGCTGGAGTGTTTCTATAGGAATTACTAGGTTTGCCACCTAGTCGAGAGGTTGAATTCCAAACGAGATATGGACATTATGAAGTTCTAGTGATGTCGTTCGGATTGACGAATGCTCATGCTGCTTTCATGGATATGATGAACAGGGTGTTTCATGAATTCTTAGATAAGTTCATCGTGGTGTTCATCGATGATATTCTTGTGTACTCTCGTACCGAGGAGGAGCATGAAGAACATTTCAGGATCATTTTGCAAGCGCTGTTAGAGAATCAGCTTTATGCTAAGCTGAGTAAATGTGAGTTTTGGCTGAAGGATTTTGTTTTTTCTTGGCCATGTGGTTTCGACTGACGGGATTCGTGTTAATCCCTAGAAGATTGAGGCGGTGGTGAATTGGAAGCCTCTTAGGTTCGTTCATGAAGTTCGTAGTTTCCTTGGGTTTGCGGGTTACTATCGAAGGTTCGTGGATGGATTTTCTAAGATTGCTGCCCCTTTGACGAAGTTGTTACAAAAGAATGTTAAGTTTGAGTGGATGGAAGGAAGAAAACAAGCTTTTGAGAAGCTAAAGGAAGCTTTGACGCAAGCTCCTATCTTGGTACAACCTGAGTTAGGAAAAGAGTTTGTGGTGTTTAGTGATGCGTCCTATGTTGATTTGGGTGTGTGTTGATGCAAGAGGGTACGGTAGTGGCTTATTCATCGCGACAGTTGAAAGTGCATGAGCATAATTACCCTATGCATGGCATTGAGCTGGCAGTGGTGGTTTTTGCTTTCAAGATTTGGAGACATTATCTATTTGGTGAGAGGTGTACTATATACACGGATCATAAGAGTTTAAAGTACCTTCTGTGTCAGAAGGAGTTGAATCTTAGGCAACGACGTTGGATGGATTTGCATAAGGATTACGATCTAACGATCCAGTATCATCCGGGGAAGGTCAATGTTGTGGCCGATGCTTTGAGCCGAAAAGTGGTAGTAAAATTGAGAGCGATATTTTCTAGCTTTAGCATATCGCGAGATGGTGGTCTTGTTGCTGAATTGTAAGTGAAACAATCTTTAGTTTAGTTGATAAAGGATAAACAGATGCTGGATGATTTTTTGGTACCGCATGTTCAAGATATCGTAGAAGGTAGGCCTTCGGATTTCTGTTTCAATGATAATGGTGTTATATGCTTTGGGAGTCGGATAGTGGTGTCGAATGATGTTGACTTAAAGCGCACTTTTCTGACTGAAGCTCATAGTGGTTATTTTGCTATGCACCCTGGTAGAACGAAGATGTACCGTGATTTGAAAGTTGAGTATTATTGGGTGGGATTGAAGAAAGATGTCGTTGAGTTTGTTAGCAAATGCATGGTTTGTCAGCGGGTTAAGGCTGAACATCAAGTTCCTTCTAGGTTGTTGCAGCCGTTGAAAATCCTAGAATGGAAAAGGGAGAGGATCACTATGGACTTCGTGTCTAGTTTGTCGTTATAGCCATTGAAGAAGAATTCTGTTTGGGTGATTGTGGATCGCCTTACGAAGTGTGCACATTTCTTGCCTGTGCATACTACATATACATTGGATAAGCTTGCGGTGTTATACATTGCTAATATTGTACGATTGCATGGAGTGCAAAAATCTATAGTGTCGGATAGAGATCCGAGGTTCACCGCAAGGTTCTGGGAATGTTTACACCAAGCTTTGGGTATGCGGCTGAATTTCAGTACTTCTTATCATCCGCAGACGGATGGACAGTCGGGGCGTATTATCCAAGTACTTGAGGATATGTTGAGGTGTTCTGTTATTTAGTTTCAAGGATCTTGGGAGAAGCACTTGCCTTTGGTTGAGTTTGCTTATAATAACAGTTACCAGGCAAGCATTCAAATGGCACCTTATGAGGCTTTATACGGGAGAAAGTGTAGAATTCCTCTTTGTTGGAAAGAAATGGGACAAAAGTTAGTCTTGATGCCAACTTAGTTGAAAGGAACCACTGAGAAGGTGATGCTCATTTGTTAGCGTTTGAAGGCATCATCGAACCGACAAAAGTCTTACACGGATTTGAAGCGTAAGGAGATAGAGTTTGCAATAGGCTAGCGTGTGTTTTTGAAACTTTCACCTTGGAAGAAGGTGATGAGATTTGGCCATAAGGGAAAATTGAGTCCAAGGTTCATTGGACCATATGAGGTGATAGAACGTGTGGGTCTTGTTGCCTACAAGCTGAGACTACCTCAAGAGTTTGAAAAGATACATAATGTGTTTCATGTAATCATGCTTCGGAGATATATATCGGATTCGTCGCATGTTATGGCTACGGAAGAAGTTGAGCTAAATCCAGACTTGACGTATGATGAGGAGCCCGTCAAGATTCTGGATTCGGATAGTAAGGTTCTCTGGGGTAAGACTATCGAGCTGGTCAAGGTCTTATGGAGACACTGTGGCATTGAGGAAGCCACGTAGGAAAGGAAGGATGACATGAGCAAGATATGTCCTTACCTTTTTCCTCCAGATAAATTTCAAGGACGAAATTTCTTAAGTGGGGGAGAGTTGTAACGTTCGAGTTTTGGGCCTAGATGTTTTAGAGGTTGAATCGGGTCAGTCGAGAACGGTTTGAATCCTTTAGGGGTAGTTTAATGAACACCTAGTTCGGGATGCTTTAAAAATATGGAAAAATATCTAAAAACCCTCATTTATTATATAAATGGTTATGATGAAAACAATTTTACAAACTGTGATTCGGAAATACTACATTTCGGTGTAGTGACCAAATTGTAGGTTTTGCAAAAGTTGACTAGTGACTATTTTGTAAAGGATTGAAACTTTGAATATTTAAGGAGCTAATTTTACCAAATTGTTTTTCATCAGATATCTCTTTAATTTGGGAGTTTTAATAAAGATTTAATTAAAGGAATTAAGAGAGAAATTCCATTTTGACTTTTCATAACTACCTTACGATACTTTTTTCCTCTTTTCATTTTCTCTCAACTTCCACTCAGCCAAACACATTTCCCTCACCAAATAATCTCTGGTTTTCATCTCTTTTGTTGAGATTTCATTCTCTTAAGGATTTCCAACCTTTTTCTTCATTAAATTCTTTTGTTTTTACTTTGGATTTTTAAGAAATCTTGCTTAAATTGAGGAGAAATCAGCCATTAGAGGTAACTTTGTCCTTCTCCTCTAATGATCAGTTCTTTACTGAAATTTCCAAATTATAAATCATTTGTTAATGATTTTTGAGTTGCTTAAATGTTAGAAGCATGAAATTGTTGTAAAATTCAAGATTCTCGGTGAGATCTTGATGATTTTCGTAACTCTTTGTTAAGCTCTGTTTTAAGGTTGATTTCTAATGTGTTTTGGATGATATTTGATGTTATGAATGAGGTTTTAACAAATGGTTTCCGAATAGGTTTGGATTCATATGTTTTAGATTCTAGATTTGAGGTTTTTGGAGTGTTCTTGGTGTTCTGTTGTTGTTGGAGATATAAGGACCTGTTTGTGGTGATTTTTATTGTTGATTTAGGTTTAGAAGTGTTAAAAATTGATAGATCTTGACTGGGCTTTGAAATGAGAATGTTTGGAGGTGATTTTGGTTGTTTCGAATGGCCGAAATGGTGATTTTGAGTAGTGCAGCGAGTTTGAATGAGTTGTTGGTGATTTCAATGCATGATGATGCATTAATCCTCTGCTCTTATGTGTAATAAACATGGGAGATATCTTCGGACGCTTTTGGTATTGATCTGGAGGTGCCAGAAGCCTAGTTATCGTTTCGGCAAGCAAGCGAAACGTAATCAGTGAGTGTGAATGCTTTTAGAAGTCTATGAAGGACATGAAACAAGGTTTAGGGATTTAGGTTTGGTTTGAAACACCATCCTAAGTCCGGAAGTATGTATGGCTAGATTTGCTCTCAATATGTGGTTGATGCCCCTAACTGCTTTTAACATGCTCTTGTTTTGTGTTAGACAAAATCCTACTATTTTATGAATGATTTATAACATGAAAAGATGTAATATGTTGATCCCATGTGATAACATGTCTATGAAAAGAGATTTGAGATTTCATCTAGATGAAATGCATGAATTGTGGTTTTCAAATGGGATGAGAATGATTTGACAAATGTTGCATCAAAACAGTAGGTGATATAATGTTTTTAATATAATATATTGGCATAGATGATGAGATGATTACCGAATATAATTGGTCGACCAATAGGATGAAAGTGCACTATAAAATAAAAATTCGCACGTGCTCTTTGGAGTCGGGCAATGGGGGTAGTGTCATCACGATCCAAAGTGAGAATCCGATGATGAGAGATACCATCGGGTAGGTCTTGGTGAAACAACCAAGCTTTTTGGCGAAGAGAGATATGACCATGAGAGTCTTGTGATGAGAGATTCCACCGGGGTAGGAAAGTCAAGCTAACTCGCATATCCGTGTAAAGATGTAATATGAAATGCCAATATATGAGATTGTATTTGATTCACATGTACCAAATGTTGAGATGTTTCATGCTATGAGAAATGCTTACGAGATTTGTGGTTTATGAGATTTGCATGAGATTTTCCATGAGAATGTATTTGATACACATGTACCAAATGTTGAGATGTTTCATTAAGCATGTGTATGGCTTTGCCATGAGATTTGCATTGGTTATATGCTTGAGTTAGATTGAAGGTACATGTGATTTTCAAATGGAGAATTGCTTTGAAATGGTTTTCAAGCATGAGATAGAAAGAGAATGTTGTAGAAAATGGTTTTTGAGATAGTGTTTTAATGTTTCAAGGTTGTGTTGGTTTTTCTTAGAGCTTGCCTCGCTAGCTTGCCTCACTATTAGGTAAATTATTCAATTCATCAATCTTACTCGAGACCAGTCCAGAATAATTAGAATTTGTCAAATTGGGTACATGCTCACAATACGATCGTCAAGAAGCTTATACTAAGCTTAATTTAACTTTAACCAACTATCATGCTACCAAAGAAGTATCATATAATAACAAACAACCATTTGGTGTTTCTCAACTAAACATTCAATCAATTTAAGGATTAACCTTAACAAGCAACCTTAGCTGATAAACTCGGGCTTGACTGGTATTTGTCTAGAATTTTAAATCTCAATTTCAACAATAGCAAGAAATGGTGTCATAATTCCATTGAAACATGCAATTATCTTTCAACTCATCCAGGGGTACTTTGTACCTTTCAAGAGACCATAGTCCAATTTTCAGGCTGAGCTCAGGACACTATTGGCATGCCAATCTAGCTAGAACTAACATTAATCAAGGCTCACTAGAAAATCTTTATTAGCTCAATCAACCTTTATTTCAATAAACAGGACATGGCTATCATTCATTATGCTACTTAAAGTATTTAAATGGTCTACTTATTCACATTCTTGGTTCTACCAAACTTACAATTAACTCACCTTGGTACTTACCTTCCCATGTTCAAGCAAACATAAGCAACATAGGCTTTTAAGCCTCAGGCATCGATCGAATAGTTTCAAGACTTAAAACAATTATAAGTTAATTCATAAGATACATATTACACTAAAAAATACTCCGAGTTAATCTTGATCGTGAATTACTAGTCCTCTCTACCTTTATTTCCTTTGATCAAAATCCTTCTTGTATATTAAGATGAATTTATTTATACATATTAGAGTCATTTCAAAAACATTTAATCATTAATTATCTATTGATTCTTTTCCCAAGAAGTATTTTAAGCTTGAATTCTTTTAATGCTTACACACACACTTCCAATCAAAACATTCAACAACTCAAATTAGCAATTTTTAACATGATACATATCATAATCCACTAAATAGTCCCTCAACACAAAGATTGTTCAAAACTGCCCCTTTCAATATCAAATACTCCCATTTAATAACAATCCTTATAACATTTATACATCCACTTATTTTATCAATCAGTCATCAATGATAACCTGCATTTAGAATTTGGCTTCAGCCATAAACTATGTTTTAATAAGTTAATTTTCGTCTCAAAATAGTCCCAAAATACATTGCCTGATACAGGGCTGATTTAAATATGTTTTAAGGACCTCTAAATTGCCTCACATTCACCTTCAAGGCTCTTCCTTTGATTCATTAATATTATTTTATTATCCTAGTAATAAACAACTACCCCCTTCGGTCATCAATTTAACATTTTAAGCAATTTTTTACAACACCAAATACCGAAACATATTCAAATTCAATCTAAGCGATTTCTCTCAATTGACATAAATTTATATGATTCATCAATGAGTTCAAAAGTGGATTTTCAAAATGTATACATTCATGCCAAGGCTTAATTTCCAATACCAATACTTAAATCTAACAAGTCAAGCTTCCAAATAACTTGATTCCTATTCAACATCTAAATTCCACTAATCAAATTCTCTAAACCGAGCATTACAACTGAACCTGCAATAACCAATCCATAATATTCAATACAACATTCATGCTTCAATATAAAGGTTTACAAGAAGGAAGACTTACATGCGTAAACAATTAAATACTATTCCAAGTCTAAACCTTCGATCCACAAGCAACACTTTGAACAATTCCTCCTTTCTCTCAAATTCGTTTTTTGATTCTAAGCTAGAATGAAGAAGATGATGGTAATCAGTTTAGTGGAAGTCCCAGTAAGGGTTACTATGCTTAAGTGTATCACCTAATTGCATGCCACATGGAGAAGTTTATTTAACTAATTGGTTTAGCATGCAATACTCGACATTTACTAGTTGTTAACACTAGTCACTTTGATTTAGCTCTCTAGTTGTGAAATCTTTTAATTCGGTCACCCCTAAAATCACATATTTAGATACCAACTTCACTCAATACCATATGTTAAAGGCCATTCTTTAAGTGACAATTTAGGGTGTTACAAAACCACCCCCTTAAGGAAATGTGTCCTCGAATTTATCTGAGGAGAATATTTTTGGGTATTGCTATCTCATAGTAGATTCAGGTTCCCAAGTAGCTTCTTTACTTCCATGATTTCTCTATAAGACTTTGACAAGAGATATTATTTTGTTTCGAAGTCTCCTATCTTCACGGTCAAGGATTAACATTGGCTCTTCTTCATAGGATAAATCCTGATTCAATTCAACTTCATCCGGCTCAAGAATATTAAAAGGGTCATATCGATAGCTACACAACATCGATACATGAAACATATTATGGATTTTGTTGAATTATTCTCCGATGGCCAACTGGTAAGTAACAGGGCCAATCCTTTCAATTATTCAAAAGGTCCTATGAACCGAGGACTAAGTTTCCCTTTCTTTCCAAATCTAAACACCTTCTTCCATGGAGATACCTTGAGAAACACTCTGTCTACCACATTGTGTTGAATGTCCCTTCTTTTACGGTCAACATAAGCTTTCTTTTGGTCGAAGGTTTTTTTCAATCGACTGCAAATAATTTGTACTTGCTCTTCTATTTCTCGAAGCAATTGAGATTTTAAAGCTTTGTTCTCCCTCAATTCTGACCAACATATATGAGTTTTACATTTTTCATCCATAGAGGGCTTCAAAGGGAGCAATTCGAATGGAAGATTGGTTACTATTGTTGTACGAGAATTTGGCTAAGGGTAAAGCTTTCTCCTAATTCTTCCCAAAATCAATTATACAAGCTCGTAGCATGTCTTCTAAGACTTGTATAGTTCTTTTAGATTGGCCATCTGATTGAGGATGGAAGGTTGTACTGAGATTACTTTTTGCCCCAAGAGCTTTTGTAAAGTGTCCACAAGTCCTATATTTTATGCACATTCCATCTCATATTATTACTGTTTTTTAGTACATCTTAGGCATACTTAGGATCATGCATTGCATTTTACAGTATTTCTTTACTTTACCTTGCTTTTATAGTTTATCTTTTATTTGGTTAAGAAAATATATTGTTTTAGTGTATTTTTGGTTTTAGGCACTAGAGGCTGATAGAGGAAAAGAGAAGATGAGAAAGTGATGTTGAGGAAGCGAACCAAGGAGTTGTACTGATACAATTCCGGACAGAAACATTAGTTGTCAAGTGCTGCCGCCGCCGACCCTACTACCCACGGCAGTAGACTATGGAGTTGGAGAACCAAAGTAAGATTTGTAGAGCTAAAAACCCTGAGTCTTTCGCTTCCATCCACTCGATTTTCCGACATTTGTAGCAGCGGGAAGAGCCGCCGAAGCGAAATCTCAAGATTGCTTGTGGAAAAAAGTCAACGTGATAAAGTCAACATTCAACTCAAAGGAGTCAGAGTTTAAAGTCACATGAAATGTGGAAAGCTACTTTTGAAGACTTCTACTTCAAGAAAGACTATACCTAGCCGTTGTCTATAAATACTCATTGTAGTTCTATTTCAATGCGTCTTAGGTTTTCTTTAGGCATAACTTAGGTTTTCTGCCGCCGACATGTTCTAAACTTCTCTTGGGTTAAGGGTTATGTTGTAATTAGTTGTGAGAACGGTTGTTTAGGTTTTTCAAGTTTTGTTTTTGCAATAAAATATTCCAAGTTTGCTTAATTCATGTTCTTCACTTCTTCGATTAGTTCAAAAAAGTCCAGTTGAAGAAATCCATTTGTCGGGCACGAGAGTGTCAAACTCACGAAAGAATTAAGTATGGTCTCATAATGTCAAGGTGTTGACTAATTCGGCTTAGACATAAGTTAGAATATCAGTGGCTAAAAGGAGCAACCAAACGTCGACTGCCTGTGTTAGGTTTACGTTGAGATTGCTAGGTATTGCCTACAACACGTGGTGACATAATCCTTTCCTAAACATAGGAAGGATCACTTCAAAATTGCTCTGCCGAACTTGGAGTATTTGCTAGACTTGCCGCCAGGACTTCCCTCCATCACACCTGCCGAGACAACGAAAGTTGAAAGAGAAGAGATACGTTGTGGAAAGGAAAGGGTCGCAACCTCAATCCACCATTACCTGTTGAGACAGCAAATCGTGGCAGCGCAAAACAACTTGGCCTATCCAACACAGTTTCACACTATGGAGCAACATAACCTTGCCCTTTCTATCAATTTGATTACTTCCTCTTTTATTTGTGTTTTCTTTTACTTTCCTTCTCAACAACTATCTTACTTGTACAATTTACTTTTCTTATGCAGGAACGACAATTCGAACCAAGTTGTCCAATCCCTGTGGGAGACGATATCTTATATATACTATAACTTGACAAGAGTGTGCACTTGCTCTCACATATAGAGTACACCTAAAACGCTCTACAAGTTTTTGGCGTCATTGCCGGGGATTGGTAACAACAAATTTCATTTTAAATTTATGCACTTTTTCTTTACTTTTTATTTTATTCTTATTCTTAATCGAGAAAAAGAATTTTACAATCGCCTTTGCTAGTGTATGACTAGGGCAAATCCAAAAGGAGAACTTCTCTTCTATGACGATATTGTACGAAGAGCAAGATAACTCAAGAAGGAGATCAAAGTAACCCTAGGGAAAAGCAAGGAAACAAAGGAAAAGGAAAAGGTAAACATGGAAAACGACAACCCTGCCAACAATGCTGCGAACGACAAGGATTGGCAGCAAGACTTGCCGCGTAGAGAACAGAAAGATCCACCTATGCAGGAATCCCCTATTCAGCCCAGGCAGCCACAGTACGTTCGAACCACAAGGGATTATCTTGAACGTAATTTCACAGGGTTCGATTCGACAGTGACATAACCTGATATTGAGGCAGACCACTTCGAGCTAAAGCCTGTCATGTTTAACATGATAAACATATTAGGGCACTTTGGAGGGACTGCCACAGAAGATGACCGACAACATTTGACAGGATTCCTGGACATCTACAGAGCATCAAAATACATGGGGTCCATCAAGATGTACTAAGGCTGAGGTTATTTCCCTATTCACTAAGGGATAGGGCAAAACAGTGGTTAAACAACCAGTCGAGAGGGTCGTTCAACATATGCACAGAGCTTTGTAAAGATTTTCTAGATCGATTCAGCCCGTCCAATGTCATAGACAAACTGCGCAATGAGATAACAGCCTTCAGACAAAGGGATGACGAGCCAATGTATGAAGCATGGGAGCGGTACCAACAGATGCTGAACAACTGACTCGCTACATGGCTTTCCGGCTTGGACACAAGTATCAATATTCTACAATGGGGTGAACTACCCAACGCAGATGAAGATTAATGCCTCAGCCAATGGAATCATCCTTGACAGACCATCAGAAGAGGCACTGCGGATTCTGAACCAAGCCGCCAAGAACGACTACAAGTATCCAACAGCCTGTTGAGGTGGCGTTAGGCCGCCAGCCACTGTGAACGAGGTAGCAGCCTCAGAATCTGTCAATGCCCGCCTTGACACGCTAACAGAGCTGGTCATGAGCATCGTAAAACATGCTTAAAAGGTTTATAAGGTAAAGGTTGTAGAACCGTTCTGTGATGAATGTGGGGGTAACCATGATATCTCCGACTGCACCGCATCTGCCAATTTTATGGGAGGATATGAGAGGAACAGCAGACCTACCTAGAACATTTACAACCCTGGATGGAAGAACACCCCCAACTTCTCCTAGAGCAACCCAAAGATTGCTGCAAACCAACAACAACAACAACAGAGAGGCTATAAAAAAACATGTCCAGACAGCAGGCTCAACAGCCGTAAAACAATAATCCATTAAAAGAAACCCTTCATACCTTTATGTCTAGAACTAGTGACTTTATTGTTCGTACCAACAAATTCATTGATAAAATTGAGTCTTTCATGGACAGGACAGAGATGAGGATGAACAACCATGAGGCTGCTATAAAAAATTTGGAGATCCAATTTGGGGAGTCCACAAAGATCTACAGCAGGCTCAGCAGCCGTAAAACAATAATTCACTAGAAGCAACCCTTCATACCTTTATGTCTAGAACTAGTGACTTTATTGTTCGTACCAACAAATTCATTGATAAAACTAAGTCTTTCATGGACAGGACATAGATGAGGATGAACAACCAGGAGGCTGCTATAAAAAACTTGGAGACTAAATTTGGGGAGTTCACAGAGATCTACAGCAGCCGAACAATGGGAGCGGCATCCAGCAGCTCAGAGGCAGCAACCAAATCCACTTACGAGCAGTGCAAAGCCATATCTACCAGGAGTGGGAAGAAGTTGGATGAGACCAAAGTGGAGAAACAAACAGAAACTCAGCCAGACCAGAAAGAACAACTTGTCGCGGCACCACCAACACCAGCCGCCCTGGCAACTGAACAAGACAGCGGTTCTGAAGCGGATGATCCTCCCTAGATGAAGTTCCAACGTAATGAGTGTATAAAGGACATCCGCCAGCCGACACCTTTCCCCCAAATACTTAAGCAACATAAGCAAGAGCACCAGTTCAGAGGATTCCTAGATATTCTAAAACAGGTGCACATAAACATACCTCTTATAGAAGCCATTCAAAATATGCCCAACTATGCAAAATATCTCAGGGGCATGGTTTCTAGAAAGAACGGGATTGGGGAGTTCGAGACAGTGGTTGTCACAAAAGAGTGCATGGAAATGCTACACAACAAGCTACCGCCCAAGCAAAAAAACTCGTGCAGCTTTGTTATTCAATGCAGGATAGGCAGTAAGCACCAAACAAAAGCCCTGTGCGACTTGGGAGCCAGCATCAAACTCATGCCCAAGGCAGTCTTCGATAAGCTAAGAATTGGGCCAGCCAAACCTATCTTTGTCAAGCTAAAGCTTGACGATCATTCATTTGTACAACCGAAGGGAAAAATCGAGGACATCCTAGTAAAAATGGGCAACCTGATTCTTCCAGATGATTTCCTCATCCTAGACTGTGAGGCCGATGAAAAAGCCCCTATCATCCTTGGGTGACCATTCTTGGCCACGGAAGAATGGTAATAGATGTGAAACATAAGGAGCTGACCATAAGGGTAGAGGACCAAAGCATAAAGTTAAATATGCTACAACCCTCAGGAAAAAAAGAGGAAGGATGCTCAGATGCAAAAGCTACCAAAATCAGCAAAGGGACAATCCATGGCAGTCGATGTCACAACAGCCCCAAGGAACAAGATGACCGACCTAAGGAGAGGAATGACATACCTGGACGAAAAGCCAAACACAAAACCCTCAGGGAGGGAGATGCACCTCCCAACACAACCTAATTTTCATTTTTATTTTTAATTTATTTTTACACATTAGGATTAGAGTTTAATTTTTTAGGATTAGGATAATTTATAGATTTTCATTTTTATTTCAGGTTTGGAAATAAAAGAGTCGGGTGAACAAGGAGGACAACAAGAAGCCCACGCACCATCCCGCCGAGATAGCCCATGGCAACCCAGAGTAGCACCGCGTAACTGCTAGTTGACCGCCAACGGCTCCGAAAATAAATGGTAGAAATCTTGTAACGTGCGCAAGAAAACATGACCGTTGGACATTTAATGTTGCCATGACACATCTCGACAACATTTATTTATATCCTCCTCACTTCTTTCATTTACTTTCTTTCACCTTCTTGCTATCTATTTCTTTTATCCATTTCTCTCACCTATTTTTTCTTTCAAGTTTCATTTACTTACAACCGTCTCACATGGCATCCACATCACATCCCAAACCCACCTACAAAAGATTTTGCTCCAGGGCAGACAAGGAAAGATACAGAGATCAGTTCGCAAAGAAGAACATATGGGAGGAGCAAGGCTTCCACTACACTAGGGAGACAAGCGATCTCGACTTAGAGCATACCCTGTTCGAGACTATCCACAACAAGGGATGGGAGATGTTCGCATGGAAGCCAAAGATAATTAACATCACCATGGTTAGGGAGTTTTATGCCCAAAATCCCCGCCCAGGGCAACCATTTGTCTATGTCCGCGGGGAGCCGATCAAGTTGAATGCCGCCATCATCAACAGATACTATGGCTTGGATATGCACGACAACCCTCACGAGGAGTGGAGGTCGTCCCTGACGGCTACCGACTATGACAAAATCAAGGCCAAACTATGCAGGGCCAACACGCCGTGGTTAGCAGGCAAGCATGTAGGATCTGTCCAACGTCGCTATCTGCTGCCCGAGGCAATGCTATGGAACACATTTGTAAAAAGGTGCCTGCTACCCACCTCCCACAACTCTACCATCGATCGGCCACACCTCGCCCTCATTCATAGCATTCTGATGAACCGACCAATAAACATTGGGGAAATCATATGCATAGAGATCCACAATTGCTTCAGAAAGACAAAGGGCGGGTTGTACTTACCGTCCCTCATCACATGCCTTTGCTCCAACTTTGGTGTTCCGGTAGACCCTAAAGATAAGTTGACGACTTCCAAAGAAGGGTGGACTAGAAAAGTCCTCATGCAGATGATGCAGGCCTCGAAGACAGAGCCCATAACGCCCAGCAAACATTCTGCCGCTAGGCCTGACACTCCAGTCGCCCCCGGAAGTACTGAAGCTGGCCCAGACAATGAAGTCCTCTCACTGCTGCACACTCTTATCGACAACACAAAGCGCATTGAACAGCACCAGCTGACCTTCATGAAATTCGTGCGGGAGGTCCAAGAAGACTTTGTGGCTTATCTCTAGAAGAAATTCCCTGATGAAGGACCCATCCTGCCTTCATACCCCGTAGAGCAAGCAATAGCAACCCCAGCACAAGGAACGCCATCCGCCGCCACTGCCCGTCATACCACCCGTCAAGTGCCCTCTCCAACGCACTACCCAACTTACTCAGCCACCATCGCATCTGACATAGTGGCAGACTCCCCCAAGAGGAATCATCAGCTCCATTCACCAGCCTGCATAGCAGCGATAGTGGCGAACACCTCCTCATCAGAGGAGATTGAGCAGCAGCTGCCGGAGCCAACAACAGTAGTGGTAGCAACAGTAGAAGCCATCCCTATTGCGATTGTCCCTTCGGAAGCACCCACAGAGAAAGGCACTAGGAAAAGAAAGCAGCACACCATAGTCGGAGAGCCTGTGGGCTTCGAGACATAGTCAAAATAGAGCGAAGCACCTCCTGTCGTTCCCCCAGCCGAACCTCAAGAAGAACCACATCCTATGCCGAAAAGAGTCCAGCCGCTGTGGAAAGAAAAAACCTCACCTGCTAAGTCTACCGCCAAGACTTTTGTCGGCCGCTGCTTCAACATCCACACCTCTTCCTCTTCATAAGCAAAAAAGACTCAAGCCTCCTCTCAACCCTCAACCAATTTTTAGTTGTTTCTTTTGTTTCTCTTTTCTTTATTTCCTTCTTCTTTTTCTTTTATTTATCTCTTGTATTTTTATTTTTCTATTTTATTTTCTGCATTGAGGGCAATGCCCATCTCGAGTTTGGGGGGATAATTCTCGCATCATTTGTCTAGGAATACTTATTTGATTATAGGTTGCATTGTACTTTCATTAGTAATAATCGAAAAAGAAAATTTTGTTATATAACTTGTGCCTATAATAATTAGCCGATTACTTATTTTCGCACCAATAATAAATTGAACTTAATACGAGAAAAACATGACAAATGACATAATTTTTTTATTTGCAAAAAATATCAAACACCTTTGTTACTTGTTGAATTTATTAGAATATCTAATGAACATTGCCAGCCTGTTTTTAGAATTCTTTGCAAAGTTCTAACAAAAGGTTGCAGGTAGCCGCCGAGGCAGATAGAGAAACAGAAAAATATAACACTGCCAAGCCATTCGAAGTAAAAACAAAGAAAATTTATGTTTACCCTAGAGGTGCCCGCAATAGGCTCTAGGAAGAATCATGTGCGAAGACACCTTGCTGCTATCAAAGTCCACTAATCTGAAAGTTTTTAAGTGACGGACAAAATAGCATGAGTGAATGAAAGTCTTCACGGGATGACTCTACTCCAAGGGTTCGGGGTTTTGTACTTTGCTCCTATCTTAACCTCAGACCTAGAAGAGTAGATGTTATAAGATGAAGCCCTCATTTCCATGATTAAAATATTGTGCTTAATTGTGCTGCCTCGGCAGCAACCTTATAAATCGTAACAACATCCTCGTTTGTTTAGTTATTTTGCATATTCAGCATGTATACAGTCCTGCACACACTGCACTGGCATTAGAAATTAATTCTGAGTTATTTTCTTGCTAATTTCCTTCACTAATCTAATATAGGTGCCACGACCTTGAGGTACGATATCAAATTGAAAAAAAAAAACAGGTTTTTCTTTCTGGTTACTATTAGAGCAAGTATGTTTAGGTTGCATTGCTTGAGGACAAACAATAGTTCGAGTTTGGAGTGTGTAAAGTGTCCACAAGTCCTACATTTTATGCACATTCCATCTCATATTATTGTTGTTTTTTAGTACGTCTTAGGCATAGTTAGGATCATGCATTGCATTTTACAGTATTTCTTTACTTTACCTTGCTTTTATAGTTTATCTTTTATTTGGTGAAGAAAAGGTAATGTTTTAGTGTATTTTTGGAAATATTCTCAAGAGGCTGATAGAGGGAAAGAGGAGCTGAGGAAGTGATGTTGAGGCATCGAACTAGGGAGCTGTACTAATGCAGTTCCAAAAAGAAACAAAAGTTGTCGAGTGCTTCCGCCGCTGACCTTGTTGCCCACGACAACAAACTATGGAGTTCGAGAAACAGAGTGCGCTTTGTAGAGCTAAAAACCCCAAGTCTATCGCTGTCATCCACTCGATTTTACAACATCTGTAGCAGCGGGAAGAGCCGCTGAAGTGAAATCTCGAGATTACTTGCGGAACAAGGCAACGTGATAAAGTCTACATTCAACTCAATGGAGTTAGAGTTTAAAGTCACATTAAATGTGGATAGCTACTTTTGAAGACTTCTACTTCAAGAAGGACTAGACCTAGCTATTGTCTATAAATACTCATTGTAATTCTTTTACAAAGCATTTTAGGTTTTCTTTAGGCATAGATTAGGTTTTCTGCAGCCGACATGTTCTAAACTTCTCATGGCTTAAGAGTTATGTTGTAATTAGTTATGAGAACATTTGTTTAGGTTTTTCAAGTTCTGTTTTCGCAATAAAATATTCCAAGTTTGCTTAATTCATGTTCTTCACTTCTTCAATTAGTTCCAAAAGTCCAGTTGAAGAAATTCATTTGTCAGGCATGAGAGTGTCAAACTCACAAAAGAATTAAGTACGGTTTCATCATGTCGAGGTGTTGATTATTTTGGCTTATACATAAGTTAAAATTTCAGCGGCTAAAAGGAGCAACCAAACGTCGACTGCCTATGTTAGGTTTACGCTGAGATTGTTAGGTATTTCCTACATCACGTTATGACAGAATCCTTTCCTAGACATAGGAAGGATCACTTCAAAATTGCTCTGTCGAACTTGGAGTATTTTCTAGACTTGCCGCCAGGACTTCCCTCCATCACGCCTGCCGAGACAGCGAAAGTTGTAAGAGCAGAGATCCGTTGTGGCAGCGAAAAGGTCGTAGCCTCAATCTGCCATAACCCACCGAGGCAGCAAATCATGGCAGCGCAAAACAACTTGGCCTATCAAACGCTGTTTCACATTAAGTAGCAACATAACCTTGCCCTCTCTATCAATTTGTTTACTTTCTCTTTTATTTTTGTTTTCTTTTACTTTCCTTCTCAACAACTATCTTACTAGTGCAATTTACTTTTCTTGTGTAGGAACGACAATTTGAACCAAGCTGTCCAATCCCTGTGGGAGACGATATCTTATATACTATAACTTGACGATAGTGTGCAATTGCGCTCATAAATAGAGGACACCTAAAATGCTCTACATCTTTCTACAATGATTTCAAGAATCTAGAAGTAAGTCTAGAGTCCCGATCAGAAATTATCAAAGTATGAACACCACGCTGCCTTATAACATCTCGAATGTAGAGTTCTACTAGATGATCCTGGCTCATGCTCATTCGAACATGAATAAAATGAGTTGACTTCGAAAACCTATCCACAATTACCCATATTGCATCATTCTTCTTTGGTGACAAAGGCAATCCACCAACAATATCCATTGTTATTTACTCCCATTTCCATTGAGGGATTTTGATAGGTTGTAATAAACCTAAAGGAACTCGATGTTCTGCTTTTACCATCTAACAAACCAAACATTTGGACACAAAGTCTGTAATAGCATATTTCATCTCGGGCCACCAGTAAAGATCCTTCAAATCTTTGTACATCTTCACCGATCTAGGATGTATTGAGAATGGGATATTGTGATCTTCATGTAAAATTTCCCTTCTCATGTTGCAATCATTGGGAACACATACTCTATTTCGAAAATAGAGCAACCCATCTTCAACAAAATTTGACTCGGCACCTTCTTCAAGCTTGAGCGAAATCTCTTGCAATTCAGGATCAGGTTATTGTAACAATTGAATTCTTGATATCACATCAGATTGAATTTGAATGGCAGCCAAGAACCCTTGCTTCTTGTTCATTCGAAAATGAGAATTAATAGAGGTTGAGGCTACAAAAATCAGTATGGTGCCCTTTTAGTATGTAGCTATTAAAATTCGAATAGATGTTAGTGTAACCCCCTCGACCCGGTCTGGGCGAAAGACCGAACCGAACGGATCACACGGGAAATATTGAAGTAAACAAGAAGGTTTACCTTAATAAACAACCCTATTTTTTTCATTTTATCTTGTTTAGATGCTCATTAAGATCCTAAGCGGTTAACATCGCAACGAAACAATTTGCAACTCGATCAAACAACGAATTGAAACTCAATTGCATTCAAATACATTTTGGGGACCATGTTGTAATTTTCACATATTACAGGGACTTAACCACTTTTATAATTAGAAATCCTTAATTAAAATATATTACATGCTTCTCTGTGAAAGCCCAGCTCAAAACCATCATCCATGCTCATATAATTGCATCCATAACATTTAGGGACTAAAACATAAAGAATCAAAACTTCAAAATAATCCATCAACTAACATCACAACCAATTATTTCGGTACATGTTATCCATGTATCGATACAGGTTCCCAAGGCTCGGAACACGGGCCCATATCGAAACACCCTTGACGTGTTTTAGAACCGAAGCTAGTAGAAAATCGTACCAAATAGGCTTCCCCTGTTTCGAAACCCTTAGGCCATTTCAGGCTCACTATTTCAGTACAAACTCGAGTGTACTGAAACACTTGGGCCTATTATAATGAAACTTTTCGCTGGTTTTTCATACTTTAATCCACATTAAACCATCCCAACATGCTACTAACATACATACAACATATTTAGAACATCAAACCACAACATATATGGCAGAAGCAACATCATAGCAAGTCTATAGGCATCCATAGAATCTATATGCATACATCCTATGTAAATATAGCCACTTAGAAGTCAAAACAAAAACCAAGGCATAAACCAAACATTAAAGGCCATTTACAAGTCATTAAGGGCATTACAAACATGCCTCAAAATAGGGAGTTCTAAAATACAATCTCCCAAACACAAAGCATCCTCGCATTGCCAACTATTATTACTAATAAGCAAATATAAAAACATACTTGAGCTTAGTCCAAATTCATGGAAACCTTCTTGCCGCTTTGCTTCCCACACAAGCTAATTGTCTACATTGTTGGAAAAAGAGAGCGTAAGTACAATTTCTTAGTGAGGGATGCTCAAAACATACAACCACAACAAAGCATTTTAAAAGCATTTCTCATATAGAAATATTTATCTCATCATGCTCTTTCTATCTCATGCTTGAAATCATTTCATAGCAAAACCACATCGTTTACATCACATGTACCATCTATCTCATGCATATTCTCATATGAAAAACATCATGAATCAAAATCATGTATAAAAAGGTACATGTGAATCTCATATATAGGCATTTTAACAACATTACTCAGATATACGGATAGCTTGACTAAATGTCAAGTCCTACCCCGGTGGAATCTCACATCACCAGACTCTTATGGCAGCGTCTCTCTTCACCATAAAGCTTGGGTGTTTCACCAAGACCTACCCTGATGGAATCTCACATCATCGGACTCTCACTTTGGAACGAGATGGCACTACCCCCCATTACCCGTACCAAAGAGCACGTACGAATTTTGTATTTTACAGTGCACTTCTCATCTTATTAGTTGACCAATTATGTCTGGTAACAATAATCTCATCTTATGCTAATATATACATTTTAAACATCATTACCTACTGTTTTTCATTGCATCAATCTAAAACATTCTCATCCTATTTCAAAAACATGTACAAAGCATAGAATTTTCTCAAATAATTCAAACTCATTGAAACATCAATTATATCTCATCGGATCTTTGAAGTCATCATTTCATATCTCAAAACATGCATAAACTAGTAGGTATAAATCTATCTTCAGAACAAGAGCATGATCATAAAATTAATGGAACAATAATCAAGAAACGAGAGCGAAATATCTCAAACTTACTTCCGGACTTAGATTAGTGTTTCAAACTCAATCTAAACCCCCAAACCTTTCTTTCAAGTCATTTAAGACTTTTTAAAACCAATTCAACTCATTGACTCGTGAAACCAAGATTCGTCAACGCAAAAATTAAGCATTTGAAGCCCCCAGAACTTCAACAATTGCTTCCAATGTATTTTCCAATGTTTATACCACATAAGAACAATGGATTAATGCATCATAATTCATTCAAATCACCAACAACTTAAACAATCCCGCTGCTCTGCCCAAAACACCAAAATACCCATCCGAAAACAACCGAAATGACCTTCGATTGCTCTCTAAACTCAGCCCAGCTATAATATAACACTTCCACCCAAATTTAATCATCAATCAACATCTAAAAACAACTTAACAACAATCCTTACACCTCCAGCAACTCAGATTTCACACTAACACCTCAAAAATCCAAAATCTAACAATCTAATAATTAGGGACTCATCCAATTTCGGGATTATTATTTCAAAACCATTATTCTCACATCATCTAACATCCAAATCAAGTTTAAAATCATTCTCAAATCAATCAAAATAGTGCCCAAATGAATTACATAGAAATTCACTAAGGAAAGCTAGATCAATCAATTTTCCATTAATCAGAACATGAAACTTAGTTATTAAACATATTTAGGAAGCCAAAGGCTTGGGAATTTCATTAAAGAACCTTGATTAGAGGAGTTGAATGAAATCTTACCTCTAACTTTGCCTCTTTCCTTTAAACGACAAGATTTTGAAGATTAAGATAGCTTAAAGAAAAATGAAAGGAAACTGAAAGAAATCATTAGCTAACCAAAAAAGATTTGAGAAAATGGATCTCTCTAAAATTTTAGAGAAAAAGAAGAGTGTTTGGTTGATTGGTAAATGAGAGAAGAGCTAGTTACATTAAATCCCATTTAGCTATTAAAGTTTCCTTTTTACTTTAAAATCCCTTTTAAAATATTTTTTAATAAAATAATTAAAATCGTCATTCTGAGGGAAAAGGTTCAAAAATATATATATATAAGCTCCGTAAAGATTCTAAGTCTTGACCCCTTTTTAATTTAGTCCTTAAAAACACATTTTGCACTTTTTAGAAGATTTTAGAAATTCTTCTCATAATTTGATCATATCTTGAACTACGTTTTCCCTAAACTGTTTCTGAAAGGTTTGATCTATAGTTTATGTTCTACTAACTCCGAACCAATGCTAAAAACATCTATTCCCAAAATCGGGGAGTTACAACTCTCCCCAACTTAGGAAATTTCATCCTCAAAATTTTTACTTGGAGGAAAAAGATGAGGAAACTACTTCTTCATATCATCCTTTCTTTCCCACGTGGCTTCTTCATCACCACGATGTCGCCACAAGACCTTGACAAACTCAATGGTCTTACCACAAAGAACCTTGTTGTTCGAATCCAAGACCTCGACTGGTTCTTCATCATAAGAATTATCTGGATTCAACTCAATTTCTTCAACAGACATAACATGAGACGAATTCGATCTATACTTACAAAGCATAGATACATGGAAAACATCATGTATCTTCTCTAACTCGAAGTGCAATCTCAACCTATAAGCAACAAGTCCAACAAGTTCTAGCACCTCATATGGTCCAATAAACCCTGGACTCAACTTGCCTTTTCGACCAAACCTTGTCACCTTTTTCCAAGGCGAAACCTTCAGAAACACTTTATCTCTCATAGTATACTCAATCTTTTTACGCTTCAAATATGGGTAAGACTTTTTCCGATCCGAAGCCGCTTTCAACTTCCCACTAATAAGCTTCACTTTTTCAATAGTTCCCATAAGCATGTTAGACAAAGAAGCCAACTTTTGTCCTGCTTTAATCCAACAAAGAGGCGTTCTACACTTCCTCCCATACAAGGCCTCATACGGAGCCATTTGAATACTTGCTTGATAACTGTTATTGTAAGCAAACTCCACTAAAGGTAATTGTTTCTCCCAAGAACCTTGGAAATCAATGATGCAACATCTCAACATATCCTCCAACACCTAGATAACCCTCTCAGATTAACCATTCGTTTGAGGATGATACGAAGTACTGAAATTCAAACTCGTGCCCAATGCTTGATGAAGAAACTCCCAAAACCTTTTTGTAAAACGTGGATCTCGATCCGAAACAATGGACTTAGGCACCCCATACAACCTCACAATCTCAGAGATGTACAAACCTGCCAACCTTTCTAACGTATACATAGTATGAATCCCCATGAAATTTGCACACTTCGTGAAATGATCAACAATCACCCAAATGGAATTCTTCTTGGACGGTGTCAAAGGAAAACGATGTCACAAAATCCATAGTGATTCTCTCCCATTTCCATTCTGGAATCTTCAAGGGTTGCAACAATACATAAGGAAATTGATGTTCAACTTTTACTCGTTGACAAACCATGCACTTGCTAACAAAATCAGCAACATCTCTTTTCAAACCAACCCAATAATACTCATCTTTTAACCCATGATACACCTTTGTACTGTAGGGTCACGTCGGCAGGCCCCGTGGCGCAGCGGAAAATTAATCCACCTGAAGAGTTACCTTTTAAAACTCTGGAAACTGGAAAACCGATGGTATGTCGGAATAACCACGTCAAATAAAATCGGAATCGTCACAGGTTCGCAATGACCTTTACAGAGTCCACCTGAACAAAAAACGAACAAAGTTTTTTCCTCCCTAACATTTAGGGATAAATTTCGACATGTTTGAACACCTTCTAGGGAGAAGTTGAAATCCCTCCAGGGATTCTTGAGTTTGTCTGAAATCGACCAGGAGTTCAACCGGGACTTGCAATCGAGCAAGGGAACCTTCAGGGATTTGCCAGGGGGCAAGTAGAACACCAGAAAATATCGAACAGCTTCTAAGAGAGCTTCCCGGGATATGTCGAATTCTAGTGGGGAATCCCTAGGGGTGTTGTCGAAATCTTCAAGAGGAGGAAGAGGGATGATTTGGTTGCTAGCCCTTGTCCCTTTAAATAGTATTCAGAGACTTAATTCTAGTTGAATACCTTAAATCCAAGTTCAATCAAAATTCATATAATCTAATTCTACTTAAAATTGGTTTATATTGAATATACATTATATTTAATAATATTAAATGAAATATATATATTTAATTATGTAAAATCATAATCTACATAAAACATGGTTTTAAATATACATTATATTTAATCCAAATATATATTTTTTATTATATAGAATCTCATTCTATCTTTACTTGGATTTAAATATATATTTTTAATTATGTAGAATCTAATTCTACATAAACTTGGAATTAGATATACATTATATAGATTCCAAATATATATTTAAATTTCTAGAATCTTATTCGATAATATTAAAGTCTCTAAATATTTTCCATACTCTAAATAATATCTGATAAATACAATATTTATCCAATATTATTCACGTTTAAGGAAGTTGGCGATTTCTCCTATCCCATAGGGGTTTTTCGGCAACCTTCCTAAAATAGGGAGTATGGTTTCCAATTTTTGTTCGTTTCATTCGAAGGGTGTGGCCCTTGTAGGTTCATTCAACATTAGCAGAAAAATTAGAACTGTTCTAATTCCTGAATAAACTTCCTTTATGTATTTCATCCTTTTGTCCTTTATATCTTAGTTGAACACAAGTCGTGGGTTAGTCACACTTGTGTTGTCCATCTAGTCTTTCTTGGTGTCTTGAGTAGATTATTATAAACGAATCTTTATGATATCTCATATCATAATATTCGAGCATGGCCATGCATTTTCTAATCTCACTCAATCAAGTGACCGAAGATATTTCTCCCATTATGTAAGAGGGACAAATCCTTTCTTGATCAACCATATTTCACTACATAGGTCATCACGTATCCAATCATCAGTCTTTATAATGTAGTGAGTTACGACGCACGTTTGACTATGTCAAAATACGTAAATCTTTATGTTGAAATCATGTTGATCTTAAGTTTGAGGATTATACATATGTTTATCATGAGCAATATTGTGACTGTCACATAATTACCCAAGAAACATGCTCATAGCGGGTCAATCCAGTATGTTGTTCTCTAACAAATACTTATGTGTTGATTTTGACATCTTTATGCCAATGACAACACTTGTTATCAATCAACCACATATTAGTCTTTAAATATTATCATTGTCCATACCCGTAATAATATTCGACTAAGGATCTTTTAACAATAATCATATTATTGTATGGACGTTATTATCATTTATATAGTTTAATGCACAGAAACATATGAAAAGATAATAATGACAATGCCTTTATTCCATAAATTTTGTAAAATAGTATGTTATTACAATCATCATATGATTGGTCTTTGGGCATACTCTAACAATCTCCCACTAGCACTAAGACCACTCACTTACGTATCTAATACCAAGTGACTCAGTGTGACGATCATGCTTTTGTTGTGCCAAAGCTTTTGTCAGGGGATCAACAATGTTATCATCTTTGTGTACTTTGCATATTTCAACATCTCCTCGATCTATGATTTCTAGAATGAGATGAAATCGTCTAATAATGTGTTTGGATCGTTGATCAGATTTGGGTTCCTATGCTTGCGCAATGGCTCCCTTGTTATCACAATGAAGTTCTATAGAATCTAATATGCTAGGAACTACTCCGAGTTCAGTTACGAACTTTTTGATCCAAACTGCTTCTTTAGCCGCTTCACTAGCTGCTATATATTCAACCTCTGTTGTAGAATCTGATACTGTATCTTGCTTTGAACTTTTCCAGCTTACAGCACCACCATTAAGACAAAACACAAAACCAAATTGCGATCGGGAATCATCCGTGTCTGTTTGGAAACTAGCATCAGTATAACCTATTACACTAAGCTTTTCTTCACCACCATAGACAAGGAAAATATCCTTAGTTCTTCTTAAGTACTTAAGGATGTTCTTAACTGCCACCCAGTGACTTTCACCAGGATTTACTTGATATCGACTCATCATGCTTAAGGCGTATGAAACATCTGGTCGTGTACATATCATGGCATACATGATAGATCCAATAGTCGAGGCATATTGAATCTTATTCATTCTTTCTCTTTCTTGTGGTGTTGAAGGACACATATCTTTTGTAAGAGAAATGTCATGCCTCATTGGCAAGAATCCTTTCTTAGAATCTTCCATACTGAACCTTTTTAGTACCTTGTCTATGTAGGTACTTTGACTCAGACCTAGGAGTCGTCTTGTTCTATCTCTATAGATCTTGACTCCTAGAATATATGTTGTTTCACCTAAATCTTTCATAGAGAAACAATTACTTAACCAAGTCTTAACAGAATGTAAAGTTGGTATATCATTTCCTATGATGAGTATGTCATCTACATACAAGATTAGGAAAGAAACAATGCTCCCACTAGCCTTCTTGTATACGCAAGGCTCATCCTCGATTCTAATAAAACCAAAATCTTGGATGGTCTCATTAAAACGAAGATTCCAGCTTAGCCTGCTTTAATTCATAAATGGACCTTTGTAGCTTACAAACCTTTCCAGCATTTTCATGAGTTATAAAACCTTCTGGTTATGTCATATACACATCCTCTTCAAGCTTTCCATTGAGGAAAGCGGTTTTGACATCCATTTTCCAAATTTCATAATCATGGTATGCAGCTATTGCAAGCAAGATCCGAATGGATTTAAACATAGCTACGGGAGAAAAAGTTTCATCATAGTCTATACCATGAATCTGTCAGAAGCCTTTCGCGACTAATATCCCTTTGTACGTTTGTACATTACCATCCATGTCAGTCTTCTTCTTGAAAACCCATTTGCACCCTATGGGTTTTATCCCTTCGAGTGGTTGAACCAAAGTCCATACTTGGTTCTCAGACATGGAGTCCATTTTAGATCTCATGCCTCAAGCCATTTCTCAGAATCTGGGCTAGATACTGCTTCTTGATAAGTCTTAGGCTCATCTTGATCTAACAAGAGAATGTCTCCATGTGTGGTTATGAGAAATCCATATCTCTCAGACACGTGGCATTCTCTTGTAGATCTACGCAGTGGTTGTGTAATTAAATTTGTGTATTGTTCCTCAAATGTTTGAGGAATGGTTTCAACATCTGGTTCGTTAATTTGTTGTATTTCTTCAAGTTGAATATTCTTACTCTTCCCTTTCGAGAGGAATTCTCTTTCGGGAAATACTCCAATTCGAGCAACAAAAACTTTGTTCTCTAGTGGATTGAAGAAATAATATCCTTTAGTCTCTTTTGGATATCCAACAAAAATACATTTATGAGATTTGGGTTCTAGCTTTGTAGACATCTGATGTTTAACATAAGTTTCACAACCCCAAATTATCATAAATGACATACTAGGATGCCTCTCAGTCCATATCTCATATGGTGTCTTCTGAACTGATTTAGTAGGAACACGATTTAATGTGGAAGCAGCTGTTTCTAGTGCATGTCCCCAAAAGGAAGTTGGAAGATCCCTATGACTCAACATTGATCGAACCATGTCTAACAAGGTTCGATTCCTTCTTTCTAAAACTTCATTACACTGTGGCATACCAGGTGGAGTAAGCTGTGAGACAATCCCACACTCTTTTAGGAGCTCATCAAACTCTATGCTCAAGTATTCTCCGCCTCGATCAGATCAAAGTGCTTTAATCCTTTTGCCAGTTTGATTCTCTACTTCATTCTTGTTTTTCCTTGAACTTTTCAAGTGATTCAGACTTACGGTGCATAAGGTAAATATACCCATACCGAATGAAATCATCAGTGAAAGTAATGAAGTATTGAAATCCTCCTCTAGCTGGTGTGCTTATTGGTCCGCATACATCTTTATGTATTAGTTCCAATAAGTCACTTGCTCTTTCACCTTTACCTTTAAAGGGAGTTTTTGTCATTTTTTCCAATAAGCAAGGTTCGCATACATCAAATTGTTCAAAAACAAACGAATCTAAAAGCCCATCTTTATGGAGCTTTAATATGTGTTTTTCACTTATATGCCCCAAATGACAATGCCAGAGGAAAGTTTGACTTGAGTCATTTGTCTTGGATCTTTTCGTATTTATATTATACATGGAATTATCTTGATTTAAAATGTAGAGACCATTAACCAATTGTGCCGAACCATAAAAGATACTTATGAGATAGAGAGAACAACAATTGTTCTTGATGATAATCTCAAAACCTACCTTGTCCAAACAAGATAGAGTAATTATTTTCTTAGTCAAACTAGGCACAAAGTGTAACCCCCTTAACCCGGCCTAGACGGTTGACCTGAATTAAGAAAGTCACACGGGGAAAACCAAAGTCAACCTGAAAGTCAACCTTGATTAACGACCCTTTTTTTTCTTTTTAAAACTTGTCTAGATGCATATTAACCCTAGATATGATCATTCAAATAGCATGCTCAAAGATCATAATCATCAGAGATCAAACAGGGACCCAATTGAACAATTTACAACTTTAGGGACCAAATTGTAAATTCTGTAAATTATAAGATCTTCACTCAATTTGAAGTTACCAACTTATAATTAATCAGGTTTCATGCCTCTCTGCAAAGTTTCAGCTCAAACGGACATCCCAAACTCATACAATTGCACAAACAAGTTTCAGGAGAACCTGTTTCGAAACGCGGGACCGTTCCGCAACGGGTTCCGAAACGAGGACTGGCAGAGGCATTTCCGTTTCGGAACGGTACCTTCCGTTTCGGACGCCTGGGCCACTACAGGGCACCCGTTCCGAAACGGTAGCTCCCGTTCCGAAATGGTAGCTCCCGTTCCGATACGGCCTGCACAGAATGTAGAGAAATGGCTGCTAAAACACACAATTGACTTGCCATACATGCTCCAATTGCAACCAAACTTTACCACCAAGACATACAACATGCAAGGATCATAATTGCATCAACCAATCATCATGATAGCATCGAATATGAAAAGCCCCAAATCTAAAGGCATGCTTCCTACTTAGCAATCCATTCATGCATTAAAACTCCAAACCAAACACATAATGGCCAAACACAAGTTCCAGCATTATTAACAACATTAAACAAACTTAGAGAGTTCAAAACATCTCCCAAAACATCCACATAGGTCCCCCATTGCCAAATGTCAAAAGCTAAAAATGTTTAAGAAACCTTCCCATACTTGAGCTTAGTTTCCACTTGATTGCTTGCCTTCCTTGCTGCCCACAAAGCACCTTAATGTTCTGCATTATTGGTTTAAGAAAAGAGAGAGAGCGTAAGCAAAAGCTTAGTGAAGAATGCTCATTTAAAACCATACAATAATGCATTTATAAAACTCGTTTATAAACCATACTTCAAGCAACATTAAACATGCTCTTAAACATTTAAAACAAGCATCTCATGCTTCAATTCCATTACATTACATATTGGCAACAAGTGATACATTTCACATAAGATCCACACATGGACTTTTAAACACCATTGTGATCTTATCCCCATGGACTTTTAAACACCATGGCCCATGGACTTTTAAACACCATGGCAAGGACCACACAAGGACTTTTAACCACCTTTGTGTCCTTAACAAGAATCTCCCAAGGACTTTTAAACACCTTGGAGTTCTTAAGTAACCAAGGCTTACAAGGACTTTTAACCACCTTCAGCCTTAACCAATAACCAACCATGGACTTTTAAACACCATGTTGTTCTTAAAATTCTCAAGATTCACACAAGGACTTTTAACCACCTTTGTGATCTTAACCAAGAACCATCCAAGGACTTTTAACCACCTTGATGTTCTTAAATATACAAGGCTCGCACAAGGACTTTTAACCACCTTTGTGACCTTAACCATCACTTGCCAATATGTATCATTATCATCAATATCTCACTGTTTTAAAGAATTTTACAAAGCCATAAACATCATGCATCTTTAAGCATGAAACCACATTTAAACAATGTTCAAAAACAAGGAACTCTTACCTTGAGTTTCCTTTAACACATGGCTTATAATCTCAGCAAATAAACATGCTAGATATGCTTTCAAAACAGATTTAAAATCATGCAAACATCACATTGCATACAACCAAAAACCATGGCCATCACCAAGAGAGTTTTTCCGAAAACTTACTCTTGAGCTTAGCTAAGTTGCTTAGACTTAAACAAAGCTCCCAAACCTTCAAAACACTGGTTTCAAAGCCGAAAACCAAATTCCACTCACCGATTCCGTTTCGCCTCTTGCCAAAACACCAATCAAGATTCCGGATCACCACCACTTGGATCCAAAGATGACTCCCCTGTTTTAAACACATCAAAGCAGAGGATTAATGCATCATCATGCATTAATAGCTTCAACAAAAGCACCTAAACTCGCTGCTCTCATCCACACTCCATTTTCGGCTACCAAACAAAACCGAAAATGCATCCAAACAACTCCTCAACAAAGCCCAGCCAAAATCCATCAAAACTAAACATCTTTAAACATCATTTAACATCTAAAAAGGACCTAACAACATCCTTATATCTCCAGCAACAACAGATCCACAAGATCACTTCAAAATCAACCAAGAACACAAGCTAAACTTAGGAAATTCAACCTATCCGGGATTGCATTAATCAAAACTCAATTCCTTTTCAATTTAACATTCATTTAACATCAAATTAACACCTTAAAACACAGCCCAATCAGATCATACGAAAATCCATCAAAAATCACCAAATCTTGCATTTAAAGCCAAGATCCATTACACAACTTTAAAACCATTTATAAATCATCAATTAAGGATTGAGAACTTAGGAATTTCAGTAAAGAACTGAGAGTTTAGAGGAGAAGGACGTTCTTACCTCCAAACTTGAGTTTTCTCCCTTTTTGGAACCAAAATCTTGAAAATCCAATTAGCAAATGGTGAGGTTTTGTTGATGAGATGATTAGCAATCAAAAGAGAATTGAAAAGAGATATTTAGGTGACAAAATCAGAGAGAAAAGCTCTGGAGAAGATGTTTGGTTTGAGAGAAAATGAGAGAAAAGAAGAATTGGAAAAGTTAGTTGGAAATAGGAAAATAACTTCCCTCCACTTTTCTTTTGTTTAAAAATCAGAATTAAAACATTAAATATCTTAGAAAAATCTGGAGAAACTCCCTTTGGGTAAATAGCTCCTTAAAGATTCAAAGTTTCAATCCTTTTTAAAACAGTCACGCAGTTTACAAAAATTACATTTTGGTCACTAGCCAAAATGTCACCCTTCCCAACCTCATTTTGTAAAGTTGATTTCACAGTTCACTTATATATATTAAAAGAAGATTTTAGAACATTTTTCCATATTTTTAATGCAACCCGAACTAGGCTTCCCTAATTTCACCTTTTTATATTCGAACAACACTTTAACCGAACCGGTCCAAGACCAAAACTTCTAAGCCCAAAACCGGGGCGTTACAACTCTCCCCCCTTAAGAAATTTCGTCCTCGAAATTTACCTGAAAGAAAGAGATAAGGAAACTGCTTCAGCATGTCCTCCTTCCGCTCCCACGTGGCTTCCTCAACACCACAGTGCTTCCACAACACCTTTACCAACTCAATGGTCTTGCCACGAAGAACCTTTCTATCCGAATCCAAAACCTTCACCGGTTCCTCATCATAGGTCAAATTCAGATTCAATTCCACTTCCTCCACAGGCATCACATGCGAAGGATCAGAACTGTACTTCCAGAGCATAGAAACATGAAACACATCATGAATCTTCTCCAACTCTTGAGGTAACCTCAACTTGTACGCAACAGGACCCACACGCTCAATCACCTCGTATGGTCCAATGTACCTAGGGCTCAACTTACCCTCCGGCCAAACCTCATCACCTTCTTCCAAGGCGAAACCTTCAAAAACACACGGTCACCCACCGCATACTCAATCTCCTTACGCTTCAAATCCGCGTAAGACTTTTGCCGATCAGAAGCTGCCTTCAACCGCTCACAGATGAGCTTCACCTTCTCGGTGGTTCCTTTCAACAAAGCCGGCATCGAAACCAACTTTTGACCCGTTTCAGTCCAACAAAGAGGAGTCCTACACTTCCTCCCGTACAAAGCCTCATAAGGTGCCATTTGTATACTTGCCTGATAATTATTGTTATAAGCAAACTCTACCAAAGGCAAATGCTTCTCCCAAGAACCCTGAAACTTAATCACGCAACACCTCAACATATCCTCCAAAATCTGGATAACACGCTCTGATTGACCATCCGACTGAGGATGATAAGATGTACTGAAATTCAACCTTGTACCCAAAGCTTGATGCAAACACTGCCAGAAACGCGATGTAAACCTCGGATCCCTATCCGACACAATCGACTTAGGCACACCATGCAGCCGCACAATCTCAGCAATGTACAGCTCCGCAAGCTTATCCAAAGAAAACGTAGTATGCACAGGCAAGAAATGCGCACACTTCGTCAGGCGATCCACAATCACCCACACCGAATTCTTCTTCGATGGTGACAAAGGTAAACCAGATACAAAATCCATGGTAACCCTTTCCCACTTCCATTCAGGGATTCTCAACGGTTGCAACAACCATGAAGGAACCTGATGCTCAGCCTTAACTCGCTGACACACCATACACTTGCTCACAAACTCCGCAACATCTTTCTTCAAACCCACCCAATAGTACTCATCACGAAGATCACGATACATCTTAGTACTACCAGGGTGCATAGCAAAAGGACTACTATGACCTTCAGTCAGAATAGCACGCCTCAACTCAGCATCATTGGGCACTACTATTCGACTCTCAAAACACAACACACCATCACCATTAAAGCAGAAATCTGAAGGCCTACCCTCCGCGATATCCTGAACATGAGGCACCAAGGAATCATCCAACAACTGCTTTTCCTTGATCAACTGAACCAAAGATGGTTTCACTTGCAACTCAGCCACAAGACCACCATCACGCGATATACTCAAACTGGCAAACATAGCCCTCAGCTCAACAGCTACCTTCCTACTCAAGGCATCCGCAACAACATTAGCTTTTCCAGGATGGTACTCAATCGTCAACTCATAATCCTTGAGCAACTCCACCCAATGCCGCTGCCTAAGATTCAACTCCTTCTGAGACATCAGATACTTCAAACTCTTGTGATCCGTGTACACAGTACACTTCTCACCATACAGGTAATGTCTCCAGATCTTCAAAGCAAAAACCACTGCAGCCAACTCAATGTCATGCATAGGATAATTGCGCTCATGCACCTTCAATTGCCGCGATGCATAAGCCACCACCTTACCCTCTTGCATCAGCACACAACCCAAACCAACATAGGATGCATCACTGTAGACTACAAACTCTTTCCCTGATTCAGGTTGAACCAAGATAGGAGCTTGCGTCAAAGCCGCCTTAAGCTTCTCAAAAGCCTATTGTCTCGCTTCCGTCCACTCATACTTAACATCCTTTTGCAACAACTTCGTCAAAGGTGCAGCAATCTTAGAAAACCCATCCACAAACCTCCGATAGTATCCTGCCAAACCAAGGAAACTACGAACCTCATGAACAGACTTAGGAACCTTCCAGTTCATCACCGCCTCAATCTTCTGAGGATCAACGCGAATCCCCTCAGCAGAAACCACATGCCCAAGAAACACCACCTCCTTAAGCCAAAACTCACACTTGCTCAGCTTAGCATAAAGCAGATTCTCCAACAAAGCTTGCAGCACAACCCTCAAGTGCTCTTCATGCTCCTCCTCTGTACGCGAGTACACGAGGATATCATCAATAAACACCACAACGAACTTGTCCAGGTATTCATGAAACACACGGTTCATCATGTCCATGAAAGCAGCATGAGCATTTGTCAAACCAAACGGCATCACAAGGAACTCATAATGCCCATACCTTGTCCTGAAAGCTGTCTTAGGCACATCCACATTCTTCACCTTCAACTGGTAATACCCTGACCTCAAGTCAATCTTAGAGAACACAGCTGCTACCCGAAATTGATCAAAGAGATCATCAATTCTCGGCAAAGGATACCGATTCTTGATAGTCAACTTGTTCAGCTGACGGTAATCAATGCACATTCTCATAGTGCCATCCTTCTTCTTCACAAACAAGACCGGTGCACCCCAAGGTGACACACTCGGCCGAATGAAACCACGATCAAGCAATTCTTGCAATTGCGTCTTCAGCTCCTTCAGCTCCTTAGGTGCCATTCTATAAGGGGTAATGGACACAGGAGTTGTATTCTCATACAGCTCAATTCCAAACTCCACCTCGCGATTAGGAGGTAAACCAGGCAACTCCTCAGGAAACACACCAGGAAACTCTCGCACAACCCTGATATCCTGCACACGCAACTGCAACTCCTTAGAGCTAGGATTCATCACAAAAGCTAGATAAGCTTCACAACCTTGCCTCAGCATCCTGCTCGCCTCCAAGGTAGACACCACATTGGCAAGAAACTTCACATTCTCACCAACCACAACAACTTCATAATCATCCGCAAGCTTCAGCGAAACTCGCTTATTTTCATAATCCACAACAGCATGATGCTCAGCAAGCCAATCCATACCAAGGATTACATCAAAACCATAGAAAGGCAACTCCATAAGGTCAACATAAAAAACATGTTCTTGAACAACCAAAGAACACCTTCTATACAGCTTTCGAGTCACAACAGTCTCACCAAAAGAACTAGTGACACGAACACCAACATCCAAAGACTCAACAGGCAAACCAAGCAATTCAGCATGCTCACGCAAAATGTATGAATGCGTAGATCCAGAATCAATCAAGGAAAGTAATGACAAGGATTGCAAAGTAAAGGTACCTGCAATCACATCCGCGTCATTCCTCCCCTCCCGCTGAGCATACACCCTAGCTTGACCTCCACCCTCAGGCTGAATAGCCACAACATGGGCCACTCCTCGACCACCTTCCTCTCTTCGCTGAAAGTTACCACGGCCGCGCCCACGACCTCTCTGCGGTGCAGCAACAATAGGAGCACACACTTGGCCACCAGCCAACATAGGACACTCTCGCCTCAAGTGATCCGCATATCCACAATTCCAGCACCCGTTACCAGCTGTCGCAGCAGGAGCTTGCACCTCCCTCACAGCACGAGGACAGTCACGCTTCATATGACCACGTGAACCACAAATCGAACACGCACTCGGATCAGCTCTAGCATTGCCTCCTCGAGCAGATGCTCCACCACCTCGCTTAGCCGAGGACTGATACTTCTGATCACGTCCCCTCTTGTTCCGTCCACCACCGGAACTCTATTCAGCAGCTCGCTTCCCAGCACTAGAACCAGCACTCTTAGCAGATAAACCCAAGTTCATCTCAATATCCTTTGCTCGGCCCACCAGCACATCAAAATCATCATACTCGGTAGCCAGCACATACATCTTCACATCCGTCACTAAACCATAACGGAATCTTTCGCACCTCGCCCGCTCATCAGGGACTAACTCAGGCGCATATTGACTAAGTCGAACAAAATGCACTTCATACTCAGCCACAGTCATGCTCCCCTGTGTAAGAGACATGAACTCCCGCTTCTTTTCATCTAGATTCCTCACACCTAGATACCTTCTCTTGAACACATTCTGGAAGAATGTCCAAGTTACATCAGCATCAGCCATCCCAGCGATAGTGGTTGTCCACCACGTATAGGCATCATCCTGTAGTAAAGATACTACACAACCCAGCTTTTGCACATCAGTGCAACTCATCTGACCCAAGATCCTCTTGGTACTCTCCATCCAGGATTCAGAACCTTCTGCGGACAAACCCCTGAACTCAGTCCCTCCTAGACTGCGTAGACGTTCCAAGGGTAGTCTAACACCAGCATCTCCCTGATGCCCAGCTCCTTGAGCTCCAGCTACTGCCGCTCGAAAAGCACCAGCAATAGCTAGCACCAACATCGTCATGTCAGGTATAGCTTGCCCCTGACCAGCCTCAGGTCCAACGACCCCAGCACCAACTGCAGCTTCAGCTCTTTCACCCTCAGCACCACCACCACCAGGTGGAGGAGGTAACACCGCACTTCCCGCATTCTCCTCATTCTCATTCTCATTCTGAGCCGTAGCTCGCACATTACTCCTCAACTCTCTACGAGGTGCCATACTCTAACAATGCAATCACAATGCAAACAAACAAAGTCAGGCCCAACAAGGTAAGCAATCCAAGTACTCAAGCTCATTTCACTTTAAAAACAACATCATTTCATTAGCTTTGATTTGGCAATGGGTACCCACAACATGCTTCATCACAGCATACAACTCAATTGCATCAAATTCACAAACCACTCATCATGCTTTCACTCAACAAGCATACATAGCACACATACTTCAATCATGCACACATTCATTCCCAAATACTCGAGAACTCAGATCTGATACCACCAAATGTAACCCCCTTAACCCGGCCTAGACGGTTGACCCGAATTAAGAAATTCACACAGGGAAAACCAAAGTCAACCTGAAAGTCAACCTTGATTAACGACCCTTTTTTTTTCTTTTTAAAACTTGTCTAGATGCATATTAACCCTAGATATGATCATTCAAACAGCATGCTCAAAGATCATAATCATCAGAGATCAAACAGGGACCCAATTGAACAATTTACAAATTTAGGGACCAAATTGTAAATTCTGTAAATTATAAGATCTTAACTCAATTTGAAGTTACCAACTTATAATTAATTAGGTTTCATGCCTCTCTGCAAAGTTTCAGCTCAAACAGACATCCCAAACTCATACAATTGCACAAACAAGTTTCAGGACCAAAATGCAAACATTTCAAAACATATAACCGCCCATGTCAGCCTCCAACGGTCAGGTGTTCCGAAACAGGGAGAACCTGTTTCGAAACGTGGGACCGTTCCGCAACGTGTTCCGAAACGAGGACTGGCAGAGGCATTTCCGTTTCGGAACGGTACCTTCCGTTTCGGACGCCTGGGCCACTACAGGGCACCCGTTCCGAAACGGTAGCTCCCGTTCCGAAACGGTAGCTCCCGTTCCGATACGGCCTGCACAGAATGTAGAGAAATGGCTGCTAAAACACACAATTGACTTGCCATACATGCTCCAATTGCAACCAAACTTTACCACCAAGACATACAACATGCAAGGATCATAATTGCATCAACCAATCATCATGATAGCATCGAATATGAAAAGCCCCAAATCTAAAGGCATGCTTCCTACTTAGCAATCCATTCATGCATTAAAACTCCAAACCAAACACATAATGGCCAAATACAAGTTCCAGCATTATTAACAACATTAAACAAACTTAGGGAGTTCAAAACATCTCCCAAAACATCCACATAGGTCCCCCATTGCCAAATGCCAAAAGCTAAAAATGTTTAAGAAACCTTCCCATACTTGAGCTTCGTTTCCACTTGATTGCTTGCCTTCCTTGCTGCCCTCAAAGCACCTTAATGCTCTGCATTATTGGTTTAAGAAAAGAGAGAGCGTAAGCAAAAGCTTAGTGAGGAATGCTCATTTAAAACCATACAATAATGCATTTATAAAACTCGTTTATAAACCATACTTCAAGCAACATTAAACATGCTCTTAAACATTTAAAACAAGCATCTCATGCTTCAATTCCATTACATTACATATTGGCAACAAGTGATACATTTCACATAAGATCCACACATGGACTTTTAAACACCATTGTGATCTTATCCCCATGGACTTTTAAACACCATGGCCCATGGACTTTTAAACACCATGGCAAGGACCACACAAGGACTTTTAACCACCTTTGTGTCCTTAACAAGAATCTCCCAAGGACTTTTAAACACCTTGGAGTTCTTAAGTAACCAAGGCTTACAAGGACTTTTAACCACCTTGAGCCTTAACCAAGAACGAACCATGGACTTTTAAACACCATGTTGTTCTTAAAATTCTCAAGATTCACACAAGGACTTTTAACCACCTTTGTGATCTTAATCAAGAACCATCCAAGGACTTTTAACCACCTTGATGTTCTTAAATATACAAGGCTCACACAAGGACTTTTAACCACCTTTGTGACTTTAACCATCACTTGCCAATATGTATCATTATCATCAATAGCTCACTGTTTTAAAGCATTTTACAAAGTCATAAACATCATGCATCTTTAAGCATCAAACCACATTTAAACAATGTTCAAAAACAAGGAACTCTTACCTTGAGTTTCCTTTAACACATGGCTTATAATCTCAGCAAATAAACATGTTAGATATGCTTTCAAAACAGATTTAAAATCATGCAAACATCACATTGCATACAACCAAAAACCATGGCCATCACCAAGAGAGTTTTTCCGAAAACTTACTCTTGAGCTTAGCTAAGTTGCTTAGACTTAAACAAAGCTCCCAAACCTTCAAAACACTGGTTTCAAAGCCGAAAACCAAATTCCACTCACCGATTCCGTTTCGCCTCTTGCCGAAACACCAATCAAGCTTCCGGATCACCACCACTTGGATCCAAAGATGACTCCCCTGTTTTAAACACATCAAAGCAGAGGATTAATGCATCATCATGTATTAATAGCTTCAACGAAAGCAACTAAACTCGCTGCTCTCATCCACACTCCATTTTCGGCTACCAAACAAAACCGAAAATGCATCCAAACAACTCCTCAACAAAGCCCAGCCAAAATCCATCAAAACTTAACATCTTTAAACATCATTTAACATCTAAAAAGGACCTAACAACATCCTTATATCTCCAGCAACAACAGATCCACAAGATCACTTCAAAATCAACCAAGAACACAAGCTAAACTTAGGAAATTCAACCTATCCGGGATTGCATTAATCAAAACTCAATTCCTTTTCAATTTAACATTCATTTAACATCAAATTAACACCTTAAAACACAGCCCAATCACATCATACGAAAATCCATCAAAAATCACCAAATCTTGCATTTAAAGCCAAGATCCATTACACAACTTTAAAACCATTTATAAATCATCAATTAAGGATTGAGAACTTAGGAATTTCAGTAAAGAAATGAGAGTTTAGAGGAGAAGGACGTTCTTACCTCCAAACTTGTGTTTTCTCCCTTTTTGGAACCAAAATCTTGAAAATCCAATTAGCAAATGGTGAGGTTTTGTTGATGAGATGAATAGCAATCAAAAGAGAATTGAAAAGAGATATTTAGGTGACAAAATCAGAGAGAAAAGCTCTGGAGAAGATGTTTGGTTTGAGAGAAAATGAGAGAAAAGAAGAACTGGAAATGTTAGTTGGAAATAGGAAAATAACTTCCCTCCACTTTTCTTTTGTTTAAAAATCAGAATTAAAACATTAAATGTCTTAGAAAAATCTGGAGAAATTCCCTTTGGGTAAATAGCTCCTTAAAGATTCAAAGTTTCAATCCTTTTTAAAACAGTCACGCAGTTTACAAAAATTACATTTTGGTCACTAGCCAAAATGTCACCCTTCCCAACCTCATTTTGTAAAATTGATTTCACAGTTCACGTATATATATTAAAAGAAGATTTTAGAACATTTTTCCATATTTTTAATGCAACCCGAACTAGGCTTCCCTAATTTCACCTTTTTATATTCGAACAGCACTTTGACCGAACCGGTCCAAGACCAAAACTTCTAAGCCCAAAACTGGGGCGTTACACAAAGTAACAATCTTCTAGATTTAAAAGAAGTCCACTAGGAAAAGATAAAATGTATGTCCCTCTGGCCAATGCAACAACTCTTGCTCCATCTCCAACTCGTAGGTCCACATCTCCTTTAGCCAGATTTCTTTTCTTTTGTAGTCCAAGTACCGAAGTACACATGTGTGAACCACAACCAATATCTAATACCCAAGACGAAGATGTTGATAAATTAACATCAATCACAAAAATATCTGGAATGAGCGTTTTATTTGCCTCTTTTACTTCTTTAGTGACACAATCTATAGTTCTTCGTTTGTGAACCATTCTCAAACTTCGAAACTAGTTAAGGAAGCCTAAGCCTTTGAGTTTGTCCTTCCTTAATATTTGATCGCAATGATAATGTGTTGTTTGTCTTTAATTCTAGAACAATGAAATATGCTAAGTAAGTTTTTACCAAAATTCAAAATTATAATAGGTCTTAACTATAAGTTTTACTCCCACTATTTTCTTCAAAATTAAAAACCCTATAGTTTTAATTTCGGAAAAATGTTTCGATAGTTTTTCTAGTGAGTGAGGATCCGTATTTCACCATTCCTAAATTAGCTTTGGCCAGTCTATTAGGAAATGGTTATTTAGGTAAGTAACACCTTGCTAATTACATCTCATATAATTCCTCATCTTTTGGCGAACAACTCTTGTTCTTTAAATCATCTTATGATTAACCAAAACTTTTAACCACTAGGTTTTCTAATCTTATTAGAACAACCCAGCTAAGTCAATACCAATATCTCAACCAGCGAATATCACTAGCTTGTTCTTCGCGTTTAACTAAGATAGATAAATGTGGCATTGCTTTGGCAAAGCTCGCATTATATCGATCGAAGCTTTAACGAGGGTAAACATTGGATGGTTAAAACAGACTTAGAATTATAGTGAGGGATTTACTTAATTATCTCATCATTTTAACATTGATCCTATCAATAGAACTATGTTTAATCATGCTTATAAAACATCCATTGCATCACATACAAGGTAAATATAAGCGGTAAATAAATATGCAATGATTATAGCCCTTCTTAACCTAAGGCGACCCGTCCCAAGCCAATGGGAGGACCATACTATTGAAGATAGAATCTGCTTCTAAAACTCCTGGTCCACCAGGGAAGGCCCACCACGCTGCTATGTTGGTCCTTGCTTTATCTCCATGAGTATTTACAATTTTCAAAAACTCGCGTTACAAGAGAGGGAGTGAGATGAGAAGAGAAGTACAATAGAAAATAGAGAAAGGCACGACACGCAGGCCGTATTTATAAAAACCAAAACTATAAAGGCTATGGACTATAACCATGCAAAACAAACATCGTGCAATCTAACATACATTTCAAACATCGTGCGAACAAAGTAACGACGTGTTTACGGAGTTTTAAACTGATTATCCCTATGTTGCGGTTAATGGGCCAAAGAAGGATCACGAGGTTTCAAAAACCATTTGCGTTAACGAACAAATGCACCAGGTAGGTCAACATGAAAGAGTGGTGGCGCACTATGCACACTTAAGTACCAGGTCTTTGATGATGTCAATCCTAGACATGCATTTTTCATAACGTCTAACCATAACTCTTATGGATTCACCATGAAAGATAGTTTGATAACTTTTATCAAATTAGAAGCCCTTTCAAAGATTTCATAAATCTATGAAACTACGAACAACTACTTATTCTCTAGACTAACTATTAGTCTCAACATGTTAACATTTAACATTGAAGCAACCTAACATAGTTATGATTAACTCTTAATCATTCAGTGATAATCGAAATAAGTTTTTATTAGGTATGATACGATAAACGATAAATATCTAAATCGAATCAAACAGCATGCATCTCATACATAAACATCACCCCAAGAATTTAAGTTCGAATTCGTATGATACAAGTGGCTTTGGTACCACTAAAGGGTCACGTCGGCACGCCCCGTGGCGCAACGGAAAAATTAATCCAACGTAATCCAGTCAGGATCCATGTACATGAACGAATCAAGTGTGAAAAGATGAAGAGTTACCTTTTAAAACTCTGGAAACTGGAAAACCGATGGTATGTCGGAATAACCACGTCATGTAAAACCGGAACCATCACATGTTCGCAAAGACCTCAACAGAGTCCACCCAATCAAAAAACGAACAAAGTTTCCACCTCCCTAACACTTAGGGATAAATTTCGACAGGTTTGAATTCCTTCCAGTGAGAAGTTGAAATCCCTCCAGGGATTCATAAGGGAGTTTGAAATCGACCAGGAGTTCAACCGGGACTTGCAATTGAGCAAGGGAACCTTCAGGGATTTTCCAGGGGGCAAGTAGAACACTAGAAAAATATCAAACAGCTCATAGAGCTTTCTAGGATATGTCGATTTCCAATGGAGAATCCCTAGGGGTGTTGTCGAAATCTTCAAGAGGAAGACGAGGGATAATTTTGTTGCTAGCCCTTGTCCCTTTAAATAGTATTCAGAGACTTAATTCTAGTTGAATACCATAAATCCAAGTTCAACCGAAATTCATAGAATCTAATTCTACTTGAAATTGGTTTATATTAAATATATATTATATTTAATAATATTAAATTATATATATATATATAATTATGTAGAATCTTATTCTACATAAAACATGGATTTAATTATACATTATATTTCATCCAAATATATTTATATATTATATAGAATCTCATTCTATCTTTACTTGGATTTAAAAATAATTAAATATATATTTCTAATTATGTAGAATCTAATTCTACATAAACTTTGAATTAGATATACATTATATAAATTCTAAATATATATTTAAATTTCTAGAATCCGATTCTATAATATTTAAGTCTCTAAATATTTTCCATATTCTAAATAATATTTGATAAATACAATATTTATCCAATATAATTCCCATTTAAGGGAGTTGGCTATTTCCCATATCCCATAGGGGTTTTTCGGAAACCTCCCTAAAATTGGGAGTATGGTTTCCAATTTTTATTTGTTTCATAAGGGTGTGACCCATGTAGGTTCATGCAACGTTAGCAGCAAAATTAGAACTGTTCTAATTTTACAAACAATGAGTGGCATCTAGCAATACATCATTGCTACCTAAGTTGCATGAAGTCATGGTTTTACTTTCTTAATTCCTAAATAAACTTCTTTTATGTATTTCATCCTTTTATCCTTTATATCTTATATGAACACAAGTCATGGGTTAGTCACACTTGCGTTGTCCATCTAGTGTTTCTTGATGTCTTGAGTAGATTATTATAAACGAATCTCTATGATATCTCATATCATAATTTTCGAGCATGGCCATGCATTTTCTAATCTCACTCAATCAAGTGGCGGAAGATATTTCTCCCATTATGTAGGAGGGATAAATCCTTTATTGATCAACCATATTTCACTACATAGGTCATCATGTATCCAATCATCAGTCTTTATAATGTAGTCAGTTACGACACACGTTTGACTATGTCAAAATGTGTAAATCTTTATGTTGAAATCATGTTGATCTCAAGTTTGAGGATTATACTTATGTTTATCATGAGCAATGTTGTGACTGTCACATAATTACCCAAGAAACATGCTCATAGCGGGTCAATCCAGTATGTTGTTCTCTAACAAATACTTATGTGTTGATTTTGACATCTCTATGCCAATGACAACACTTGTTATCAATCAACCACATATTAGTCTTTATTTATTATCATTGTCCATACCCGTAATAATATTTGACTAAGGATCTTTTAACAATAATCATATTATTGTATGGACGTTATTATCATTTATATAGTTTCATGCACAGAAACATATGAAAAGATAATAATTGCAATGCACTTATTCCATAAATTTGGTAAAATAGTATGTTATTACAATCATCATATGATTGGTCTTTGGGCATACTCTAACATGTACCACCATCATGCATAGCAAAAGGACTGCTATGAGCTTCAGTCATAATAGTGCGCCTTAACTCAACATCCTCCGGCACAAGTATTTGACTCTTAAATCACAGGACACCATCATCATTGAAACGAAAGTCCGTTGGATTTCCCTCCGTAATGTCCTAAACATGAGGTACTAATAAATCATCTAACAACTGTTTTTCCTTAATCAACTCTACCAACGAGGGTTTCACTTGAAATTTAGCCACTAAACCATCATCACGTGATACACTCAACTGAGAAAAATTCACCCTTAACTCCACAGCCACCTTCCTACTCAAGGCATCAGCGACCACATTATCCTTCCCTGGATGGTACTCGATCGTCAAGTCATAATCTTTAAGCAACTCAAGCCACCTTCGTTGCCTAATATTCAACTCTTTCTGCAACATCAAGTACCTAAAACTTTTGTGGTCTATGTACATAGTACACTTTTCACCATAAAGGTAATGCCTCCAGATCTTCAAGGCAAACACTACTGCAGCTAACTCAATGTCATGCATAGGGTAATTACGCTTGTGCACCTTCAATTGCCGAGATGCATAAGCTACCACCCTACCATCTTGCATCAACACACATCCCAAACCAACATAGGATGCATCACTATAAACCAAAAGTTCTTTTCCCGATTCAGGTTGAATCAAGATAGGAGCTTGTGTGAATGCTCCTTTCAACTTCGTGAAAGCTTGTTGTCAAAACTCTGTCCATTCAAACTTTACATCCTTTTGCAACAATCCTGGAAAAACCATCCACAAACCTATGGTAGTATCCCGCCAAACCAAGGAAATTACGCACCTCGTGAACTGACTTCGGTGACTTCCAATTCATCACACGCTTCAAACTTTTGAGGATCGACTCAAATTCTGTCGGCCAAAACTACATGACCAAGGAAAACAACTTTCTTAAGCTAAAACTCACACTTGCTCAACTTGACATAAAGTTGATTTTCCATCAAAACATGCAACACAATCCACAAATGTTTTTCTTTATCCTCCTCAGTACGAGAGTACACGAGAATATCATCGATAAACACAACCACAAACCTATCTATGAATTCATGAAACACGCAATTCATCATGTGCGAAAAGTTTTCTTAGGCACATCTACATCTTTTACCTTCAACAAGTAGTATCCATATCTTAGATCAATCTTCAAAAACACTAAAGCACCCCGAAACTGATCAAAAAGATCATTGATTCTTGGCAAATGATACTTGGTCTAGACAATTAACTTGTTCAATTGACGGTAATCTATACACATTCTCACCGTTCCATCCTTCTTTTTCACAAACATGACCGGTGCACCCCCAAGGCGAAACACTAGGTGTAATGAAACCTTGATCGCATAACTCCTGAAGTTGCATCTTCAACTCTTTCGGAGCCATTCGATAGGGAGCAATAGACACGGGAGTCATATTTTCATACAACTCAATGCCAAACTCAACCTCTATGTTCGGTGGCAAACCATGTAACTCTTCCGGAAATACACCCAGAAACTCAAATGTTGTATGAATGTCCTACACCCGCACTTCCTTTGTACTTGGATTTATCACATAAGCTAGGAAAGCTTCACATCCTAACCGCATCAACCGACTCACTTCAAGAGCCGAAACCATATTATATAAGAATTTCACATTCTTTCCTACAACCACCACCTCATAATCATCGGCTAGTTTCAAAGAAACTCATTTGGTCTCAAAATCAGCCATAGCCATATGCTCGGTTAACTAATCAATACCAAGAATTACATTGAAACCATAGAAAGGTAATTCCATAAGATCAACCTCAAACACATGACCTTGAACCATCAAAGGACATCTTTTATACAACTTTCTTGTAACAATTGTTTCACCAAAAGAACTAGTTACACGCTTACCAACATTTGATAACTCAACAAGCAAACCAAGCATTTGTGCATGCTCACACAAAATGTATGAATGAGTAAAGGTACCTGCGAACACATACGTGTCATTCCTTCCCTCACAGTGCACAAACAGTCTAGCATGTCCACCTCTTTCGGGCTGAACAACAACCACATGTGCAACATTCCTCTCAACATCATCTATACACTGAAAATTGCTACGACCGCGGCCATAGCCTCTTTGTGGCTCAGTAACTAGAACCAGACCTTTTCCATCTCTAACGGGTTGTGGACAATCACACTTCATGTGTCCTCGCGATCTACAGTTCCATCATTTATCGAAATTACCCCAACACTCTATCGTATGCCTCCTACCACACTGGTTACAATTTGGAGTACGAATGAAAGCGTTCTGGCATTGATGACCTCAACAAAGGTTACCACCACCCCTCTTAGGATACGGTTTATGTAACGCCCCGGTTTTGGGCTTGGTAGTTTTGGGCGTTGACCGGTTTGGTCAAAGTGCTAGTCGAATCTAAAAAGGTGAAATTAGGAAAGCCTAGTTCGGGTTGCATTAAAAATATGGAAAAATGTTCTAAAATCATCTTTTAATATATATAAGTGAACTGTGAAATCAATTTTACAAAATGAGTTTTGGAAGGGTGACATTTTGGCTAGTGACCAAAATGTAATTTTTGAAGGTTGTGTGACTGTTTTAGAAAGGGTTGAAACTTTGAATCTTTAAGGAGCTATTATTCCAAAAGGAGTTTCTCCAGATTTTTCTAAGATATTTTAATGTATAATTCTGATTTTTAAAGCTTAAGAAAAGTGGAGGGAAATCATTTTACTATTTTGTAACCAACTTTTCATTTTCTTCCAATTTTCCTTTTCTCTCATTTTCTCTCAACCCAAACACTTTCCCTCCAGAGAATTTCTTCTGATTTTGTCACTCAAATCTATCTTTTCAATTCTCTTTGGATTCCTAATCATTTCAACATCAAAACCTTGCAATTTGCTATTTGGATTTTCAAGCTTTTTGGCTCTAAAGAGGAGAAACTCAAGTTTGGAGGTAAGAACGTCCTTCTCCTCTAAACTATCAGTTCTTTACTGAAATTCCTAAGTTCTCAATCCTTAATTGATGTTTTATTAAAGGCTTTAAAGTTGATTAATGGATCTTGGCTTAAAATGCAAGATTTGGTGATTTTTGATGAATTTTCGTTGGATCTGTTAAAGCAGTGTTTTAAGGTGTTAAAATGATGATTATTGAATGTTAATTTGATAAGGAATTGAGTTTTGATTAATGCAATCCCGGATAGGTTGAATTTCCTAAGTTTAGCTTATGATTCTAGGTTGTTTTTGGTGAGATCTTGTGGATCTGTTGTTGCTGGAGGTATAAGGATGTTGTTAGACTCTTTTTAGATGTTAAATGATGTTAAAGGATGTTTGGTTTTGATGTTTTATGGCTGGGCTTTGTTGAGAAGTGGTTTGGAGGCATTTTCGGTTGTGTTTGGTGGCCGAAAATGGAGTGTGGATGAGAGCAGCGAGTTTAGGTGCTTTCATTGAAGCTATTAATGCATGATGATGCATTAATCCTCTGCTTTGATGTGTTTAAAACAGGGGAGTCATCTTTGGATCCAAGAGTTGGTGATCCGGAGGCTTGAATTGGTGCTTCGGCAAGAGGCAAAGTGGAATCGGTGAGTGAAATTGGGTTTTCGGCTTTGAAACCAATGTCTTGGGAGCTTAGTTTAAGTCTAAACAACTTTACTGAGCTCAAGTGTAAGTTTTCGGAAATACTCTCTAGTGGTGGCCATGGTTTGATTGTTATGCAATGTGGTTATTGCATGTTTTAAATTCTGTTTTGAAAGCATGATTTAGCATTGTTAATGCTGGTTTTGTGAGCCATGTGTTGAAGGAAGCTCAAGGTAAGAGTTCCTTGTTTTTGAGCATGGTTAAAATGTGGTTTGATGCTTATAAATGCATGATGAACATGGCTTGGTTTAAATGCTTTAAAACAGTGGATTAAATGATGATAATGATGTATATTGGCAAGCGATGTTTTGAAAAAGGTTAAGGTCACTAAGGTGGTTAAAAGTCCTTGAGTGAGCCTTGTGGTATCTAAGAACTTCATGGTGGTTAAAAGTCCATGATGATTCTTGTTAAGGTCACTAAGGTGGTTAAAAGTCCTTGAGTGAGCCTTGTTACTTAAGAACATCAAGGTGGTTAAAAGTCCTTGGATGATTCTTGTTAAGGACACAAAGGTGGTTAAAAGTCCTTGTGTGGTCCTTGCCATGGTGTTTAAAAGTCCATGGGCCAAGGTGTTTAAAAGTCCTTGGGGCCAAGGTGTTTAAAAGTCCTTGGGAAGAACACAAAGGTGCTTAAAAGTCCTTGTGTGTTCTTGAAATGTATAAGATCACAATGGTGTTTAAAAGTCCATGTGTGAGTCTTATGTTGAACTTGTTTTAAAATGATGAAACTTATCACTTGTGGCCAATATGACATGTTATGATATGAAGCATGGATTGCTTGTTTAAGAATGCTTTTGAGCATGAGTAAAGTATGATTTGAAGCATGATTTATAAAGTGTTTTATAAATGCATTATTGAAAGATTTTATGAGCATACCTCACTAAGCTTTTGCTTACACTCTCTTCCGTTTTCTTAAATCAATAATGCAGATCATTAAGGTACCTAAAGGCAGCAAGGAAGGCAAGCAATCAAGTGGAAGTTGAGCTCAATGTATGGAAGGTTTCTTAAGTACAATTTAGCTTTTGGGTAATTTGGCAATGGGGGACCTATGAGTATGTTTTGGGAGATGCTTTGAACTCCCTAAGTATGTTAAATGTTGTTGAGATTGCTGGTTTTGTAATTGGCCATTATATGCTTGTTTGGAAGTGTTATGCTTGAGTGGTTTGCTTGTGTAGGAAGCATGCCATTTGAATTGGGGCTTTTCATTCATGATGTTAATATGTTGAATTGCTGATGCAAGCATGTCTCTTACATGTTAAATTGCATGCTGGTAAAGTTTGGTAGCATTTGAAGCATGTTTGGATGTTTAATTGCATGTTTAAGTGTGCATCTTGTGGCATTCTGAGCAGGGTGTTTCGGAACAGTGCCTACCGTTTCAGAACAGGTGCTTTAAACCAGCCCAGGCGTCCGAAACGGGAGAGACCGTTCCGAAACGGAAAGGCCACTGCCAGCCCGTGTTTCGGTACGCGTTGCGGAACGGCCCCGCGTTTCGAAACAGCCTCTGCCTGTTTCGGAACACGTGACCGTTGGGGGCTGACATTGGTAGTTAAATGTTTTGTATCGTTTGCATTTTAGTCCTGAATCATGTTTGTGCAATTGTATGAGTTTCGAATGTCTGTTAGAGCTGAAATTTGGCAGTGAAGCATGAAACCTGACTAATTTCAAGATGGTAACTCAAATTTGGGTTAAGTCCTCATATTTTATAGAATTTACAATTTGGTCCCTAAAGTTGTAATTTGTTCAATTGGGTCCCTGTTTAATCTCTGGTGTTTGTGATCTCTGAATATGATGTTTGTGTGATCACCATTAGGATTAATGAGCATCTAGACAAGTTTAAAAAGAAAAAAAAAGGGTCGTTAATCAAGGTTGACTTTCAGGTTGACTTTGGTTTTCCCCGTGTGACTTTCTTAATTCGGGTCAACCGTCTAGGCCGAGTTAAGGGGGTTACAGTTTATACCTCTGATCCTTATGCTTCTTATAACGATCCTTTCCACCATCATACTCAGCAGCTCTCTTTCCCGAGCTAGAACCACTCGAACGAGTAGCTAGACCTAAATTTTGTTCGATGTCTTTAGCTCGAGTGACTAAGACATCAAATCGGTGTAATCCAAACAAACATGTAGGTCTTAACATCCTTCACCAACCCATATCGAAAGTGATCGCATCTCTTCTGTTCATCAGGAACCAGCTCAAGAGCAGACTAGCTGAACCGAACAAACTGAATTTCGTACTCGGAAACAATCTTGTTTGCTTGCACCAAGGACATGAATTCTCTCTTCTTCTCGTCCATATAACGAACACCCAAATAGTTCTTCTTGAAAGCATTTACAAAGAATGCCCAAGTAACCTCGACAAGTTCCATACCAGCAGTGATGGTCATCCACCTCGTAGAGGCATCTCCATGAAGCAAGGAGACAACACAACCCAACTTTTGTGCATCATTGCAACTCATCTAACCCGGAATCCTTTTTCTACTCTTAAACCAAGCCTCAGAACTCTTAGAAGATAGGCCTCTAAACACAGTTCCACCCAAACTGCGCAAATGTTCCAAAGATAATCCAGCATTTGCATCAGGCTGAGGTGCGACCACATGTATTCCCACTATCGCTGCCTGAAAGGCACCAACTATAGCTTGAAACAACAATGTCATATCAGCAGTAGCTTGCCCTTGCGCTGCCTGAGGTCCAACACCTCCAACCCCAGCTCCCGCTACAGCTCTACCATTACCAGGAGGAAGAGGAGGAAACAAATTCTCAACATTCTCATTTATCTCATTCTTTACCACGTTACGTACATTACCTCTCAGCTCTCGTGTCGGTCCCATTATCAAAACAGTACAGCTAAAAAGAATGCAACATTAAAACAGTCAGGCTAGCCAAAGCAAGAATCCAAGGTGCTCAAGTTTTTACTTTTTCAAAACCAAAATTTTCTTTACATTAGGAATAGTATAGCAATGGATACCATTAGTTTCTTCCCCAACAGTATACAACAATCACATTTCATGTTATCAAACATTGTGCATCTCACACAAGTCAAACAATGATCAAAACATTACATAATCAACCATCGTGCATAGCATTCATCAAGAAATCAACCAAACAACAATATCACAATAATCTAACCTCCCAAATATTTCGAAACCTAGCTCTGATACCACCAAATATAACCCCCCGTCCCGGTTTGGGCGAAAGACTGAACTGAACGGATCACACGAGGTTTACCTCAATAAAAAACCATGTTTTTTCATTTTATCTTGCCTAGATGCTCATTAGAATCCTAAGGGATTAACATCGCAGCGGGATAATTTGCAACTTGATCAAACAATGAATTGAAACTCAATTGCATTCAAATACATTTTAGGTACCATGTTCTAATTTTCACATATTACAGAGACTTAACCACTTTTGGAATTACCAATCCTTAATTAAACATATTACATTCTTGTATGTGAAAACTCAGCTCAAAACCATCATCCATGGTCATGTAATTAGATCCACAACATTCAGGGGCTAAAACATAAAGAATCAGAACATTAGAATATTCCATCAACTAACATAACAACCAGTTGTTTCGGTACAGGCTATCCCTGTATCAAAAGAGGCGTATCAAAATAGGTTTCCAAGGCTCGGAACATGGGCTCGTATCGAAATACCCTTGAGGTGTTTCAGAACCAAAGCTTCTAATAGCAAATCGCACCAGAACATGCTTCTCTTATTCTGAAACCCATTGGCCATTTCAGGCTCACTGTTTCAGTACAGACTCGAGTGTACCGATACACCTGGGCTTGTAATGACACTTTTTGCTAGTTTTTCACACTTTAATCAACTTTAAACCATCCCAACATGCTACTAACATACATACAACATATTTAGAACATCAAACCACAACATATATGGCAAAAGCAACATCATAGCAAGTCTATAGGCATCCTTAGAATCTATATCCATGCACCATATACAAATATAACCACTTAGAAGTAAAAAAAAAACAAGGCATAAACCAAACATTAAAGGCCATTTCCATGTCATTAAGGGTATTACAAACATGCCTCAAAACTGGGAGTTCCAAAATACAATCTCCCAAACACAAAGCATCCTCTCATTGCCAACTATTATTACTAATAAACAAATATAAAATCATACTTGATCTTAGTCCAAATCCTTGGAAACCTTCTTCTCTCTTTGCTGCGCACACAAACTAATTCTCTACATTGTTTGAAAAGGAGGGCGTAAGCACAATTGCTTAGAGAGGGATGCTCAAAACATACAACCGCAACAATGCACTTTAAAACCATTTCTCATTTACAAATCTCTATCTCATCATGTTCTTTCTATCTCATGCTTCAAATCATTTTCATAGCAAAACCACATCGTTTACATCACATGTACCATCTATCTCATGCATTTAACAAATGCAAAGTCTCAAGGCATAGCCTTACATGCTTAAATATCATAAATAATTTCTCACGTCAAATTCCCATATGCAAAACATCATGCATAAAATCATGTATAACAAGGTACATGTGAATCTCATAATCAATCTCATATATTGGCATTTTAACAACATTACTCGGATGTGCGGACAGCTTGACTAAATGTCAAGTCCTACCCCGGTGGAATCTCACATCACCAGACTCTCATGGCTGCATCTCTCATCGCCACAAAGTTTGGGTGTTTCACCAAGACCTACCCCGATGGAATCTCACATTATCGGACTCTCACTTTGGAACGGGATGGCACTACCCCCATTGCTCAAACCAAAGAGCACGTACAAATTTTGTATTTTATAGTGCACTTCTCATCCTATTGGTCGATCAATTATATATGGTAACAATAATGTCATCTCATGCCAATATATACATTTTAAACATCATTACCTACTATTTTTCATTGCATCAATCTAAAACATTCTCATCCCATTTCAAAACATATACAAAGCATAGAATTTTCTCAAATAGTTCAAACTCATTGAAACATCAATTATATCTCATAGGATCTTTAAAGTCATCATTTCATATCTCAAAACATTCATAAACCAGTAGGCATAAATCTATCTTCAAAACAAGAGCATGATCATAAAATTAATGGGACAATAATTGAGAAACGAGAGCAAAATATCTCAAACTTACTTTCGGTCTTAGATTAGTGTTTCAAACTCAATCTAAACCCCCAAACCTTGCCTTCAATTCCTTCAAGACTATTTAAAACCAATTCCACTCACAGACTCGTGAAACCAAGATTCGTCGACGTGAAAATTAAGCGTCTAAAGCCCCCAGAACTTTACCGATTGCTTCCGATGTATTTTCTCCTGTTAATATCACAAAAGATTAATGGATTAATGCATCATAATGCATTAAAATCACCATCAACTTAAACAATCGCGCTGCTCTCCCCAAAACACCAAAATACCCATCCGAAAACAACAGAAATCACCTTCGATTACTCTCTAAACGCAGCCCAGCCATAATCTAACATTTCCACACGAATTTAATCATCAATAAAAATCTAAAAACAACTTAACAACAATCTTTATGTGTCCAGCAACTCAAATTTCACACTAACACCTCAAAAACCCAAAATCTAACAATCAAATAATTAGAGATTCATCCTATTTCGGGATTATTATTACAAAACCTTTATTCTCACATCATCTAACATCCAAATCAAGTTTAAAATCATTCTTAAATCAATTAAAATAGCGCCTAAACGATTTACTTAGAAATTCACCTAGAAAAGCTAGATTAATCAATTTTCCATTAATCAAAACATGAAACTTAGTTAATAAACATATTTAGGAAGCCATAGACTTGATAATTTCATTAAAGAACCTTGATTAGAGGAGTTGAATGAAATCTTACCTCTAACTTTGCTTCTTCCCTTCAAATGACAAGATTTTGAAGAAGTCTTTTAAGATAGCTTAAGGAAAATTGAAAGGAAACTCAAAGAAATCATTGGCTAACCAAAAAGATTTGAGATAATGGAACTCTCTAAAATTTTATAGAAAAAGAAGAGTGTTTGGCTTATTGGTAAATGAGAGAAGAGTTAGTTACATGAAATCCCTTTTAGCTATTAAAGTTTCCTTTTTACTTTAAAATCCCTTTTAAAATCATTTTTAATAAAATAATTAAAATGGTTAATTTGAGGGAAAGGTTCACAAAAATAGATATAAGCTCCATAAAGATTCTAAGTATTGGCTCATTTTTAATTTAGTCCTTAAAAACAATTTTTGCACTTTTTACAAAATAGTCACCAAACTGAAATCTTAACTTCCCAAAACTCGTTTTCTGAAATTTTCTTTACCAAACCTTTCTACACATTTTTTGAAGATTTTAGAAATTTTTCTCAAAATTTTATCATATCCCGAAATACATTTTCCCTGAACCTTTCCTAAAAGCTCGGATCTCTAGTTTATGTTCTATTAACTCTGAATCAATGCTAAAAACCTCTAGTCCCAAAATCGAGGCATTATAGTTAGGGAAAGAATAGTTTGATCGAACACTTACCACCGGAATGTTGGCGACTGAGTGCATCAGCCACAACATTGGCCTTGCTCGAGTGATAATCTATAATTAAATCATAGTCTTTAAGTAATTCAATCCATCTTCTTTGCCTAAGATTGAACGCCTTTTGCGTCAGGAGATACTTCAAGCTTTTATGATCCGTATAAAGATAACACTTCTCTTCATACAAGTAATGTCTCTATATCTTCAAAGCAAAAATTATCGTTGCTAACTCGAGATCATGGGTTGGGTAGTTCATTTCATGGTATTTTAATTTTCAAGAAGCATAAGCTATGACCTTGTTGTCTTGCATAAGAACACATCCCAAACCCAAGCGAGAGGCATCACTAAACACCGTAAATTCTTTCTTTTGTTCTGGTTGGGTTAACATTTCAGCTCGAGTAAGTACCTCTTTCAATTGGTCAAAGCTTCTTTGCTGATCCTCGGACCAAATAAATGGCACATCCTTATGGAGAAGTTTGGTTAGGAGTGTGACCAAAATTGAAAACCCCTTAACAATTCTTCGACAGTAACCGGCCAAGCCAAGAAAGCTTCACACTTCACTAAAATTCTTTCGTAATCTCCATTCTATCACATATTGAATCTTTTTCGGGTCAACCTTAATTCCTTCGCACTTCGATAGTAACCGTAAATTCACACTTGTTGAATTTAGCATAGAGTTAATTATCTCTTAGTGTTTTCAACACAATTTTGAGATGTTTTGCATGTTCGGATTCATTCTTCAATTAGATAAAAATATCATTAATATAGACCACAACAAACTTATCTAAATAGGGTTTGAAGACTCGGTTCATGAGATTCATAAACGCAGTCGGGGGGTTTGTTAGACCAAATAGAATTACCAGGAACTCGTAGGGGTCATATCGAGTCCTAAAAGAAGTATTAGGTATGTCCGATTCCTTGACCTTCATTTGGTAGTATCCTGATCTAAGATCGATCATGAAAAATATCGAAGCACTCTTGAATTTATCAAACAAGTCTTCAATTCTTCGAAGTGGGTACTTGTTCTTAATTGTAATTTGATTAAATTGCCAGTAATCTATACACAATCTCATCGATCCATCTTTCTTCTTGTAATTTGATTAATTGGCGGATTTGTACATCTCTGGATTGTGAGGTTACATGGGGTGCCTGGGTCTATTGTTTCAGATCAAGATCCGCATTTCACAACAAAGTTTTGAGAGTGTCTTCATCAAGCGTTGGGCATGGTTTGAATTTCAGTACATCGTATCATCCTCAGACGGATGGTCAGTTTGAGCGAGTTATCCAAGTGTTGGAGGATATGTTGAGATGTTGCATCATTGACTTCAAAGGTTCTTGGGAAAAATAGTTGCCTTTGGTAGAGTTTTCTTACAATAATAGTTATCAAGCGAGCATTAAAATGGCTCCTTATGAGGCCTTGTATGGAAGGAAGTGTAGAACACCTCTTTGTTGGGCGAAAGACGGGATGAAGTTGGTTTCTTTGCCTAATGTGCTTAAGGGCACTACGGAAAAAGTGAAGCTTATTAGTGAGAGGTTGAAAGCGGCTTCAGATCGGAAAAAGTCTTATGTGGATTTGAAGCGTAAGGATATTGAGTATGTTGTGGGAGATCAGGTGTTTTTGAAGGTTTCACCTTGGAATAAGGTGATGAGATTTGGCCGAAAGGGCATGCTGAGTCCATGGTTTATTGGACAGTATTAGGTGATAGAGCGTGTTTGATATGTTTCTTATGGGTTGAGATTGCCTTCCGAGTAGGAGAAGATACATGATGTTTTCCATGTATCCATGCTTCGGAAATATAGATCGGATTTGTCTCATGTTATGCTTGTTGAAGAGATTGAGTTAAATCCAAACTTGACCTATTATGAGGAACCAGTTGAGATCTTGGATTCGGACAACAAGGTTCTTCATGGTAAGACTATTGTGTTGGTCAAGATCTTGTGGCGACATTGTGGTGTTGAGGAAGCCACTTCGGAAAGGAAGGATGACATGAAGAAGCAGTTTCCTTATCTTTATCCATTAGGTAAAACTTTCGAGGACGAAATTTCCTAAGTGGGGGAGAGTTGTAAACCCCCGATTTTTGGCCTTGAAGGATTTGATGTCAATTTAAGGTTCGTAGAACGTAAACTAGAGATCCAAGTTTTCGAGATTGGTTTAGGGAAATCAAGGTTCGGGTTAAGATAAAAATATGATAAAATGCTTAAAAACATTATTAAATATATAAATGATTTTGTTAAAATCAATTTTAAGAAAAAGGATTTTAGAAGTGCGACATTTTGATTTAGTGACCAAAATGCAATTTTTACAAAGTTATTTTAGTGACTATTTTGTAAAAGAATTGAAACTTTGAATCTTTAAGGACCTATTTTACCTAATTGTTTTTATTAGATTTCTCTCTTAATTTGGAGCATTTAAATGGTTTTAATTAAAGATTAAAATGGTTAATAAAAGGAGAGTTGACTATTTCATTAAAAACACATTTTACGTCATTTTCTCTCATTCTATTTTCTCTCAAAGATTTCCTTCAGCCAAACACTCTTCATTTTCAAAAAACTTGAGGTAATGCTCTTGATTTACCTATTTTTTTATTTCTAAAAGATTCTTTAACCTTGATTTGCAAATCCTTATTGTTTTCCTTTGATTTTTCAAGAAAATCATATCCAATTGAGAGCGATTTCACCCATTAGAGGTAAGGTTTGTTCTCCTCCTCTAATGATCAATTCTTCACTCAAATTCCCAAGTTATCAATCCTTTACATATGTTTTCTAAGTTGTTTTGATGGATTAATCATGGAAAATTTGTTAAATTGAAGTTTAATGTTGAGATCTTATGATTTTCGTAATGCTATTGTTTTCCTTGATTTAAGGATGTTATTAATCAAGATTTGGGGTGTTAAATGATGTTGAAATAAAGGTTTTATCATAATAATCCCGAATTGGTTTGGATCTCTAGTTGTAGATGGTTAGATTTGGGGTTTTGAGGTTCTAGTGTTGTTGGAGGTTTGTGGATGAGATTAGGTTGTTTTTAGATGTTAATTGATTATTAAAGTGAATGGAAGTGTTGTCTTGTGCATGGGTATGCTTTGGAGAGTAATCGAAGGGGTTTTCGGTTGTTTCGGATAGTCGTTTTGGTGTTTTTGGGAAAAGCAGCAAGGTAGCGTAGCTTGCTGGTGGTATTTTAATGCATTAATCCTATGTTCTTGTGTGTTTTAAATAGAAGAGAATACATCGGATGAGATTGGTTTTATCCCATTGAAAGACTTGAAAGCAAGGTTTGAGAAATGATAGTGTGGCGTTGTCGATGAGTTGAATTAGTTTTAAAAGCCTTTGAAAGACTTGAAAGCAAGGTTTGAGAAAGATTTGTTTTAGCGAGGTAGCGTGGCGTTGTCAGTGAGTTGAATTAGTTTTAAAAGCCTTTGAAAGACTTGAAAGCAAGGTTTGAGAGGTTTAGGTTGAGTTTGAAACACTAACCTAAATCCGGAAGTAAGTATGAGATGTTTTGCTCTCATTTCTTAGTTATTATCCCATTGGTTTTATGATCATGCTCTTGTTTGGAAGATAGATTTACACATATTGTTTTGTGCATGTTTTTTGAAATGATATGATGATTTTAATGATCGCATGAGATAGAATTGATATTTCAATGAGATAGAACTATTTGAGAAAATGCTATGCATTGTATATGTTTTTGACATGGGATGAGAGTGTTTTAGATTGATTCATTGAAAAACAATAGGTAAAGATGTTTAAAATGAATATATTTGCATGAGATGAGATTATTGTTACCAGATATAATTGGTCGACCAATAGGATGAGGTGCGCACTATAATATACAAAATTCATATGTGCTCTTTGGTTCGGGCAATGGGGGTAGTGTCATCCCGTTTCAAAGTGAGAGTGTGGTGATGAGAGATTCCACTACGGTAGGTCTTGGTGAAACACCCAAGCTTTGTGGCGATGAGAGATGTCACCATGAGAGTCCGATGATGTGAGATTCCATCAGGGTAGGACTTGACAATTAGTCAAGTTATCCCCATATCCGAGTAATGTTGCTAAATGTCAATATATGAGATTCACATGTACCTTGATTGTAATTGATTTTATGCTTTGTGTTTTGCGTATAAGAATATGATTTGAGATATGTTTTATGAGATTTAAGCTTGTGAGGTTTTGCCTTGAGATTTTGCATTTTGATGAATGCATGAGATAGATTGTACATGTGGTTTAAATGATGTGGTTTTGCTTTGAAAATGATTTCAAGCATGAGATAGAAAAAGCATGACGAGATAGATATTTCTAAATGAGAAATGGTTTTAAAATGCATTGTTGTGTTGGTTTGTTTTGAACATCCCTCACTGTGCAAATGTGTTTACGCTCTCTTTTTCCATCAATGTAGAGAATTAGCTTGTGTGGGAAGCAAAGTGGCTATTTTTCATAGGTTGCATGCCTATAGTTTCCTTTGTTGCACTTAGACATGATATGTTGATGATTCTGCCATGTATGGTTCTAGTTTGATGTCTTAAATATGTTGTATGTGTGTTGGAAGCATGTTGGGATAGTCTTGTGTGGATTAAAGTGTGAAAAAACCAGCAAAAATTGTAATTACGGGCCCAAGTGTTTCGGTACACTCGAGCATGTATCAAAACAGTGAGCCTGAAATGGCCTAAGAGTTTTGAAATAGGGAGGTCTATTCTGGTACATTTTGCCACTAGAAACCTCTGTTCTGAAACACCACTAGGGTTGTTTCAATACAGGCCCGTGTTCCGAGCCTTGTGAACCTTTTTCGATACGCCTATTTTGATACAGGGAAACTTGTACCGAAACAGCAAGTTGTTTTGTTAGTTAGTGGAATATTCTGAAGTTCTATTTCATTGTGTTTTAGTCCCTGAATGTTGTGGACGCAATTAAATGAGAATGGATGATTATTTTGAGCTAAGATTTGACGGAGATGCGTGTAGTATGTTTAGTTAAAGGCTGGTAACTTTATCAGTGAAGAAGTCCTTGCATTTTGTTAAAATTACAAAATGATCTCTAAAATATAATTATATGACATTGAGTCCTAAATCGATGTCTGATCGAGTTTTAATTTGTTCCGCTAAATTGTGAAACACTTAGGATCATAAATAACATCTTGAAAAGATAAAATGAAAAAATTGGTTTGTTTATTGAGATAAACCTCCCGATTTACTTCAATATTCCTTGTGCGATCCGTTCGGTTCGGTCTTTCACCCAGACCGGGTCGAGGTGGTTACAAATATGGTATACTCGAGCAGGGGCCCAAGACTCTTTGTGTGTAGGAGTACCCAGTCTGGGCGAAAGACCGAACCAAACTAGTCAAACGTGGAATATTGAAGTAAACCGGGAAGGTTAACCTCAATAAACGACCGTAATTTTTTCCCTTTTTATCTTGTCTAGATGCACATCGTTAGCCTAAGTGTTAAGACTCACATTGGAACAATTAACATCTCAAGCATACATCGATTAGGGACTCAATTAATTATAAACACGTTTTAGAGACCATTTTGTAATTGTCGCAACTTACAGGGACTTCTTCAATTTTTATGTTACCAAAATTTAATTAGGCGCATTACATGACACTGTGTCAAGTCTCAACTCAAAACAATCATCCAGGCTCATTTAATTACATCCACAACATACAGGGACTGAAACATAAATAAATAGAAACTTCAAAAGATTCCAATAACCAACTTAACAGCTGGTATTTCGAAACAAAGAGTCCTTTATCAAAACACCATGTCTCGGAATACGTCTTGGTGTTTTGGTACACGAGCCCGTTTCGATACAGATTCAAACATGTTTTGGTACACAACATTCTAATAGCCAACTTAAGTGTGCCTGTATTGAAACACCCATCCCTGTTCCGAAACCCCTAGGCCATTTCAGGCACATCGTTTCGATACAGCCTTAGGCGTACCAAAACGCCTGAGCCTGTAATGACACTTTTTTGCTGATTTTTCACACTTTAATGCAACCATAATCATCCCAACATGGTTCCAACATGCATACAACATATCTAAACATCAATCCTCAGTCTTTCATGACATATTCATCATCATATCATGGCAAATTGCATTGTTAAGTGTTCAAAAGATCTATTTCTATGACCCTTTTCCTCACAAAATTGCTAGACTTCTCATATTAGTTGCATAATTATCCATTCACGCATGATTGCATTGTTTCCTTTATGGTATGGTTTGACTTGATGTTTTGCTTAGTTTTGGTGGAAAAAGATGCTGCCATAAGTTATTTTTATGTGTGCAGGACTAGTTGCCATGGCAACCCAAGAAGGAGATGACGAACAAGTTGTCGTGGCAACCTAGGAAGGATCTACCGAATACGTTGTCGTGGCAACCCAAGAAGTACATATCGAACCAGTTGTTGCAGCAATCGTCGACAAGAGATGATGAGGCAAAGTGGTAGCCGAATTGATGAGCGGACAATTCAGACTTAATCTGGATAGGTGGCGTGGAGAAAAAGAGTTGGAAGTTCATGAAAGGTCAAAAGAAGAAGAATCCCAAGAAAATAGAATGAAGTTTTAGTTGGAATAGATTAAATATTTCTTTTATTAAATTTAAATCCAACATAACTTTCTCCTCAAGAAAAAACATAGACCTAACCATCCTTTATTTAAAGAAGGCCAAGCCGCAAGCCTCAACATGTTCGATTGAGAGAGAGATAGACCAAGGAGGGCTATCGACATTTTCTTCATCCTTTTCCTTCTTGTTCAATTTGGTTTAAGTTAGGTTAACTTTGTTTTGTGTTTCTTTTGATCCTAGCCATGAACTAAATCTAGTTGGCTAAGGTTATTGGGTTTTATGGTTGTGAGAAACGGTTGGATTTTGTTTAGGTAATAGAGATTGCACTTTTTATTCAAGGTTTGCTTATTCTTGGCTTTTAAATTTTCTTGCGAGTGAATTGAGAGAGGAACTCGTAATTTCATCTGTTTATCTAATATCGGGATAGTTAGATTCAAGAAACGGGTGTGAATGGTTTTTGCCCAAATTGATGAAGACTAATTCGGCTTAGGAATAAGTTACAAATTTCAACGGCTAAGAGGAGCGCAAGATTGGTTGTTGTTCACCCTTTGTTCACACTGGGAGGTATTATGAAGGCTTGGATAATCAACTAGTATTTCAACTTAGGGATAAGAAAAATCATTGAAGAACGCTTCGCCGAACCTTGAACGTTGCTGCTCAGTTGCCAAAGATGTTGCCCTGGCAATCACTGCCTCGGCATAGTTATACTAGTTGCCCTGGTAACCGTTATTCCAGTTGCCTTGGCAACCCGATTGTTACCAATTGTCACGGCAATTGAGTTGCCTTTGCACTCTTTTACCGAGACGATCCATTCGACTATCACTCCTCAAATAACAATAATATGGTCTATTCTCTCTTACTTGATTACATCTTTCTTTTATTGTATTGCTCTTAGTTTAGTTGTTAATTAGAACTCCCATAATAACCTACTTGTGTTTTTATTTTACAGTACGAGCATTTAAATTCTTGAAGTAGCACCAATCTTTGTTGAGACGATATCTTTCTATACTATAACTTGCAATGTGTACACTTGCACCAATTGCGAAGCACTTATTACACACAACAAGTTTTTGGCGCCACTGCCGGGGATCGGCAATAGCGACTTTATTATTATTTTCTTGCACTTTTATTTTTACTTTTTTATTGTTTAGTTTCTTAAGGGTTAATGACACGTGTCGTTACGTGTCAAGAATAACTTCCTTCTTCCAATTAAATAAATAAACAAATGAATTAAATTAAATATAGATAGGCAAGTAGGAGTCGAACCCACAAGGACTTGGACTTTCCTTGTTGCGCCTTTGACGTTTCTGAACAAAGAGATGATGGAATTGAATTTGTGAGATTTGGGGGGGGGGGGGGGAAATTGCAATGAAATAATTTAAGAGAGCAAGAAGAATGATTTATAGATTTAAAACTCACAATAGAGATATTCAGTCTTGGCTAAGCTTTGACTTCTTCTACTCGGTTCATTGGTAGAGATTTTTTATTTCGAAAAACTTGTTGGCAAATTACTTCAAGGTCAATCCTTGAATTTTCTTTGTAAACTGAATTTCCAAAACCTATGTTTAGCTTCATTTTTTGATAATTTGTTTAAACCAACTCAATGTTTGAGAAAACAAATTATTTAAGCTCGTAACCAACTCGAAAAGTTAATTTAATAAAAATGATTCGATCTCAATTTCCCTTAGTAATCTATTTACTAAGTGTGTTCCCTGGAAGTCGGATTTGTTTCAATAACCGATCCTCCCTTCTTCATGATAGATCAAAAAAATTGTTTTCTCCAAAGTCAATCTTTGGGTTTAAAAATCATTTTGATTTTGAACATAAAGTACGAAGAAATCGAGAAAAGTTTTCGAAATGTTTGAAGCATAAATTCGAATCTCGCCTTGAGAATGCGTCATTGCATAAGTCTTCAGTTTAAGAAGATTTAGTCGAGCATTGTTATTAAATTAATCATGCTCGACATTTTAGAAATAATCTCAAGAAAAATAAGAAAAAAACTTAAGGAAAAAAACTAAAAAGTGTAAAAATTCCAAGAGAAAGATTAAATGCTATTCAAATTGATGATGAAGTCTTACCCCAATAGGTGTATTTATAGTACTTCAAATAACCTAGGTAAACCTAAAATGATAATTAAAAATTAAACAAAACAATTATCCAAAGTTTAAAATTTAAAATTCAAAAATCTGGAGATAGGTTATATGATAAGCAGCTTGATAAGCTATCACTGCTGCTGACGTCAGCTTCTAGAAGACGCTGACATGGCGCCCAGTCAGCATTCATGCCCATGACTCCAGCATTTCCTGCAGCATTCCAGCTTATTTCCAGCATCACGTCTCGTGCATGAACACAACATAAAACAACCCAGTTAAGTCCCTCAAACTTGTATTTAATCAAAATAAGGACAAAAAACACAACCAAAATAAATACTCATCAAATTCCCCATCACTTATTTGATGTTTGTCCTCAAGTATCTCAAAATTAAACAAATCTAAGCTCAAGTTGACATCCTTAATTTCACGAAGTCTCAAAGTTTTCGGTATGGTTAAGTATCTAAACATGAAAGAAAATAAGGAGCAAATAGATAAATGACAAGATTTATAAATAATTTAAGCAAAAACGACATTCCAACTAACAACAATGATGCAAACCAAGTACCCTCACAAGGAATCGCTCATGTCACTCAAAGTGTTTTAAGGGTAGAGAAAATTACTCGAGCCAAAACTAAATAGAGCATTACCATAGGCTTGTGGTTAAATCTGATCTCCACTACTAAGTATGAATGTGATGTAGAAATCAAAGGGTATTAAAAGGGTTGTAATGGGGTTAAGGTCCGGGTAGGATAAAGGCCGAAAAATAGGTGCTAAAATTCAAGACAAAAATCATCCCAAAAATTTATTCAAAACTGTTTTTTTATTTGAATCAAAACTGTTTTGCAGTATATATTTTTTTAACTGCACTGCTATTTTTTTTGCTCTTTTTTAATGCAGATTCGAATAATTTTCGGCACTGTTTTCTTTCTCTGCACTGCATATTCGAAACAGTTTTTGCACAATTTTTTTTCTGCACAGTTTTTTCTGCTCTGCTGGACTGCATGATTTGTATATGTTTTTTAAGATAATTTTGTCTTGAAAACGGGACAAAAATAACGGAGAAAAAAAGGATTATGCTAAAATATGGTGAATCTCAAGAAAAATGCTAAGGATCAAAATTGTTTCACTAAGGGAAAATAATCAAAGGGTAGGGAATTTGTTTGGGAAGAGAAAGGGTTAAAACCTAGTGCATCAATCATATTTAAGCATCATACTCAAATAATGTAATCTTGAAAAGAATTTAAACCAAAAGTTCTAGAATGCAACTAATTAGCTAGGCACACTCAAAGAAACAAAGAGAGAAAAAATAATGCATGCTCATTAGGCTCAAAAACTCACAAAAATTGTCTTGTGTATCTAGGTAAGTATCATGTCAATTAGTAGAGTAAAGAATGGCATAAAAAGGATTTTATGGAAAAAATTAATCATGCCAAAATCTATCATGCAACCTAAAATTTCTAACAAGATAGATACAAAATCATACGGAAACAATGAGAAAAGGCCAAACTATGGATTAAACAAGTAACTTAAATTAAATAAAATCAAGAGAACAAGAGAGAATAACCAAACGGATAAGCAAAAAGAAAATTTGACAAACATATCTCCCTCCCCCTCACTTGATGCATTTTGTCTCAAAATGAAAACTAGAGTAAAAGAGAGGAAAGGAGAGACTCCCTTGTTCAATTGCGGCCACGATCGCGGCCTCGTCGTTCGTGAGAAGAGCCGGGGTGGAGATAGGATAGGATCTCGGCCAAGTCAGTTTCTATGGAGTGTAGTCGGTCATCCATATCTCGTCGAGGTTATTCATCTTGTGTTGGTCGTGTCTGGGCTCGCCTTTGAAACACTCGTTCTCTACGAGTTGGGAGAGTGCTTGGGGAATAATAAAAAGAGAATATGGAGTTCCTACAAGTAATCCCATGGCATCTAGGCATTTCTCATCTAGGGCACTCATAGTGAAAGCCTAAGTAAATTGAGATGGGTCGAAGGTAGCAGGAAAAATGCGTAATGCTAAATGAGTAATGTAAGGAACCTATGATATTTATCTGCATACACCATAGAAAAAATAACCCAGTCTTACTCAAGGTTGAGGGAGTGTCATTTCTGCCGGATAGATTTTAGGCGAGGAACCTATGGATGTAGCGTAAGGCGGGGCTATGAATGTCGTGGTACTTTGTCGTTTTCGAGTTGTACTGAGAACCTGCAAAACCTGTCATTTTCTCCAAGGAAAGCTCATTATCGAAATCTTGCAGTATGACTAAAAGAGCAGTCTGATAATTAAGGTCTGAAACGTTAGTGACAAAACCCAGATAGACATTAAATTCAATAATAGACAACCGAAATCATTGACCCAAAAGTCGAAAAGATATAACATTAGGGGTATCGGGAGACATGGCACGACTACGATCAAATGTAAAAGTAGAATAAAATTTAAGTACTAATTTGCAGTATCATAGGTAATTGTAGGAAACATACGTCAACCAATGTTATCGAAAAGTGACATTACCGACTCACATAAATGTAAACGATCTAGAGTTTGAGTTGGAATATACTTACAAACCGGAAGTGCACGATGGCGGACACGATTAAAGATCTCAAGTTCGTTTCTGTTAAAGTGAAAGAAACCCTTCAAACTCTCATCGTTTGGTGTTGTAAATTGTTAGCCTCTTTGGGGAGGTTCCTCTTGGTCCGATGGCATGTCACTTTCGGCAGTGTGTTGCTCGTGAGATGGTGAATTTGGTTGAGCATTCTCTGGTCGAGTGTTATTATATGAACTGAACTCTTCATGCATTTGCTCTGAAAATCCATAAACAGGGTGAAAGATTAATAAAGGTTGAACAAAAAAAATCAGAGTTTACCTCATCGGCCATATTAGCCGTGGAATTATGGTCAGAGTTAATCGACGTGTTCGTGTGCATGGTGAAGGATGGAACACGGATTGGGCTTGGCTTGCGCTAGGAATGGTGCTGCGAGGAACCAGACATTGCATTGGAGGCCAAGAAGTGGAACGAAGGTGATGGCGGTGATGGTGGGCGCGTTGGTCGGTGTTGTGATGAAGCTCCGGCCTCGCCACTATTAACGGTATGAGCAGTGCGACCAGTGGACGGGGGTCCGGAGTGGTGCGGGGGAGTGCCACGCCTCATGGTCGGACGGGCTGTGGTGAAGCAGGCGGGTGTTGCGAATGGTGGTGCTCGTCGTCGAGCGGCTCTGCCTTCTCGAGGGAATGGAATGATGGCGACGATGGGGTTGCTGGTCGTGGCGAACGGTGGTTCAGGGGGTGGCAGAGGCGTTTTTGTCGAAAGGCTAGGTGGTGCCACTGCTGGTTCGACACTCGGGAGGAGGTGTAGAACTAGTTGGCGGTTGTTGTGGCTTTAAATCGCTATTGATGGACATAAACTGCGGAGGCATTTTACCGATGATGAGCGACGACTGTTGTGGGAGCTGGCGGGCCTGGTCACGAGTGCGAGGCATTTTATTGCTAGGGTGGAGTTTGGTGAGGGTTGAAGGTGAAGGGGAGTTGCGGCTGGAGATGTTTGTGGGATGGTGATAAAAAGAATAAAATAATAAAAAAAGGGTTTATTAAACGGCTGAAGTGTTTGATGAGATTGGGACTTGTGTTTGATAAGGGTGTTTTAAAGTTGGTGGGGGTCACAGAATCTCTAAAAGAATGGGTTGTGTTGGTTTAAAATTGAGGTGGAGATGTAACCCCCTTAACCCGGCCTAGACGGTCGACCCGAATTAAGAAGATCACACGGGGAAAACCAAAGTCAACCCGAAAGTCAACCTTGATTAGCGACCCTTTTTTTTTGACCATCTTGTCTAGATGCACGTTAACCCTAGATATGTTCTCAAGATCATCATATTCAACCATCAAAACAAACAGAGAACAATCATGGACTCAATTGCACAAATTACAATTTTGGGGACCAAATTGTAAATTCTAGAAACCTTAAGGACTCAACCAAATTTTAAGTTACCAACTTAAAATTAATCATCTTTCATGCATCTCTGCCAAATTTCAACTCAAACGGACTTCTCAAACTCATACAATTGCAAAAACATGTTTCAGGACCAAAATGCAAACATTTCAAAACATATAACCGCCCATGTCAGCCTCCAACGGTCAGGTGTTCCGAAACAGGAAGAACCCGTTTCGAAACGCGGGACCGTTCCGCAACGTGTTCCGAAACGAGGCCTGGCAGAGGCATTTCTGTTTCGGAACGGTACCTTCTGTTTCGAACGCCTGGGCTAATGCAGGGCCCCCGTTCCGAAACGGTTGCTCCCGTTCCGATACGGCCTGCTGAGAATGCAGAAACATGGCTGATTAAACACACAATTAACCTACCAAACGTGTTCCAAATGCAACCAAACCTTACCAGCATGTCATGCAACATACCAGGAATATAATTGCGTCAACCAAACATCGACATGACATCAATTAAGAAAAGCCCCAAATCTATAGGCATGCTTCCTACTTAGCAAACCATTCAAGCATCAATTTGATAAATCCAACTCATAAAGACCAATTACATGATCCAACATTATCAACAACATAAATCCAAACTTGTCCAACATACACAAACTCATTAACATCAACATAAGAGATTCTCCCCCCCCCATTGCCTTTATTATCTATAGCTATTAGCCGAGACATACATCTCAAGTGGAGCTTTCCTTGAATCCTTTGCTTCCCGCTGTTCCAACTTCAAAGATCTGCATTGATGGACAGAAAAGGAGCGTAAGCACATAATGCTTAGTGAGGAATGCTCAAAACCAAAACACCATCAATGCAGCAAATCATAAAACCACTTTTAAAAGCAAACTTGATTCGATAAACCAAAGCATCGTTTGAAAACCCTTTTCAACAACATGCTTAAGATCATGCATTGCTCAACTTGAAAACCAACCCTTAGCTTAGAAAGCTAAGTAATCCCTTTTCAAAACATAAACTTGCAATACCATCAATTTAACCATTCCATGCAAGAACACCATATGCAAAGTTAAATTCAAAACCTTGGAAATCACTTCCATTTCACATCATATCTTTCTCAAACTTGTAAACCATCTTTAAGCAAGAACCCTTTTAAAACCATTTACTCAATCAATCTAACATGTGCATTAAACAATTACAACACATGAATCACATCATCAAAATTTGCATCACATGCCTTTAAAAACAAGGCTTAGCAAGACTTCAATGCATTTAAGAAACTTCATGCACACATGCACCATTCTCAATAGATAATCAACACTTGTTCACGCTAATAAGTAAACATGCATTCATAGGTCATTACACACTTCTCATGCAATCATGCATCATTTCAAGCATCCCATGCTTCATTTTAATTAAGAACATTACATTGGCTTCCAAGTGATACACCAAAACCACTTTTCAACTCAACATCCAATCGAATACGCGGATCACAAGCGCTTTTAAAAAACCAATTCATACACAAACCAAGTGAGAAATTCCATTTACTTACTCTTGAGCTTAGCTAAGTTGTTTAGACTTATACTAAGCTCCCAAAACCTTCAAACCTTGGTTTAAAAGCTGAAAACCCAACTTCACTCACCGATACACAAAACAAGGCTAGCCAACAAGCCTTCCAAGCATCCGAAACCTTCCACACCACCTCAAATGCTCACGGATCAATCTCCCCTGTTTCAAGCACACAACAACAGAGGATTAATGCATCATTATGCATTAAAAACACTAACAACACAACTAAACTCGCTGCTCTTAGCAAATCCAACATTTCGGCTACCAAACACAACCGAAATCACCTCCAAACACTTTCAATACTTAACCCAGCCAAGATCCATCACTTCTAACCATTTATAAACATCAATTAACATCCAAAATGATCCCAAACACGTCCTTATACCTCCAGCTATAACAGATCATCAAAAGCACCCCAAAAACAACCAAAAACTCAAGCAAAACTTAGGAAAATCAACCTATTCGGGATTGCATTGATTAAACCTCAATTACTCATCAATTTAACATTCATTTAACATCAAATTGACACTTCAAAACACTGCCCAAACAGATCATACGAAATTTCATCCAAAATCAAGCAAATCTTGCATTTTAAAGCCAAATCAAGATTACAATTGTAAAACCTTAAATAAATCACAAATCAAGGATTGAGAACTTGGGAATTTCAGTAAAGAACTGAGAGTTTCGAGGAGAAGGACGTTCTTACCTCCAAACTTGAGTTTCTCCCTTTTTAGAATCAAAAAGCTTTAAGATCCAATTAGCAAATGGTGAGGTTTTGTTGATGAGATTATTAGCAATCAAAAGAGAATTGAAAAGAGATATTTAGGTGACAAAATCAGAGGGAAAAGCTTTGGAGAAAAGGTGTTTGGTTTGAGAGAAAAGATGAGAGAAAAATGGAAAATGGAAAAGTTAGTTAAAAGGCTAAAATATCTTTCCCTCCTTTTTAACTTTATTTTAAACCATCAATAAATCATTTAATATCTTAGAAAAATCTGGAGAAACTCCCATTGGGTAAATAGCTCCTTAAAGATTCAAAGTTTCAATCCTTTCTAAAACAGTCACGCAGTTTTCAAAAATTATATTTTGGTCACTAACCCAAAATGTCACCCTTCCAAACCTCATTTTGTAAAATTGATTTCACAGTTCACTTATATATATTAAAAGAGGATTTTAGGACATTTTTCCATATTTTTAATGCAACCCGAACTAGGCTTTCCTAATTTCACCTTTATATATTCGAACAGCACTTTGACCGAACCGGTCCAAACCCAAAACTTCCAAGCCCAAAACCGGGGATTTACAAGAGAAGTTTGACCGAAGGGATTGGGCCATTAGGAGAGATAAGGGTGGGTCCACGGGTGATAAAGGGATAAAGGGGATTTTGAAAGAAAAAAATTGTTTATAATTCCCAAACAGATTCGAAAGATGGATAATTTGATAGATTCTAAAAATTTAAAAATGGACCCACATAATCTAGCTGAAAATGATATCTTCTCATGCATTTCATTCGATCAACATGTATTATCTGCGAATAAAGATCAGATAAAATTAAATTAAATTAATGAAAATAAAAATAAAAATAAATTCAAAACTGAAAAATTAAAATCAAGAAATAAAAAAATAAAATGGGTTGCCTCCCATCCAATTCTTGTTTATCGTCGCTAGCTTTACGACCTTATTCAAGTGACAAGTTCGATTAAACGAATTTCTTCGATTAGGCCAACCGGAGCATTGTCATAGTACGGTTTAAGCTGTTGACTGTTAACTTTAAATTGCTCTCAAGAATTACTTTTAATTTCCACTGCACCATGTGAAAATATTTTAGTCACTGTATACGGTCCAATCAACTTTGATCGTTATTTCCCTGCAAAAACTTTTAATTTAGAGTTAAATAATAAAACCTTTTGACCAATATAAAATGATTTAAACGCAATATTACGATCGTGAAAATCTTTATTTTTTTCCTTAAAAATTTCCGAACTACCGTAGGCATTTTTTCGAATTTCTTCCAATTCCTGGATATCGAGTTTACGCGTTTCGCCAACTAGATCCATTTCTATGTTGCATTTTTGGACTGCCCAACGCGCGCGGTGCTCCAATTCAACCCGTAAATGGCACGACTTACCAAAAACAAGGCGATAAGGAGACATCCCGATAGGACCCTTATATGTTGTCTGATATGCCCATAATGTGTCATTCAGCTTAACGATCCAATCCTTCCGATCGGGTTTAACGATCTTTTCAAAAATGATCTTAATTTCGCGATTTGATACCTCTATCTGACCATTCGTTTACGGATGGTACGACGTCACGATGCGTTAGGTGAGGCCAATTTTTTTCATTGGCGCATCGATGACTCGATTGATAAAATGTTTCCCTTTGTCACATATCAGCGCACTCGGTGTGCCAAACTTGGAAAAAATATAATCTTTCAGAAATTTGACTATGGTTTTAGCATCATTATTTATTGTAGGTTTTGCCTAAACCCATCGCGAAACATAATCAACAACCAAAATTATATAAAAATTACCAAATGATGATACAAATGGCCCTATATAATCTATCCCCCACACATCAAATATTTCGCAAACATGAATAGGATTTAGGGGCATTTCATTACGTCGGCTTAAGTTACCAACTCTTTGACACTTATCACATGATTTGCAAAATAAATATGTATCACGAAAAATATTCGGCCAATAAAATCCACATTCAAGAATTTTATGAGCTATCCTTTTAGGTGCATAGTGTCCACCGCATGCATATGAATGATGGAAATTAAGGATAGATTTTACCTCATCTTAGATTACACACCGTCGTATTACCTTATTGGAACAATGTCTCCAAAGGTAGGGATCATCCCAAATATAGAACTTGGATTCTCTCTTGATTCGTTAAATTTCTGACAGTGGCAAGTCAAGGGGAAATTCACGTGTAGCCAAATAATTCATGATGTCCGCAAACCAAGGTGTTGAAGCTTGCACCATCATCAAAATTTCTTCAGGGAATTCGTCATTAATAGGCGAATCCGAATTGGCCAATGGGATTCGGCTGAGGTGATCGGCCACTAAATTTTCACTCCCCTTCTTGTCTTTTATCTCAAGATTAAACTCCTAAAGGATTAAAATCCATCGAATCAGCCTCGGTTTTGCTTCCTTCTTGCTCATCAGATAACGCAAGGCTGCATGGTCAGAAAAAACAATAATTTTAGTCCCAAGTAAATAAGAGTGAAATTTATCTAAAGCAAAAACTACAGCAAACAGTTCTTTTTCTGTAGTTGAATAGTTGTGTTGCGCTGGATCAAGCGTTCTTGATGCATAGGCGATGGCATGAGGCTCTCGTCCTTTCCTTTGACCAAGTACCACTCCAACACTAAAATACGAGGCGTCGCACATAATTTTGAATGGTAAGTTCCAATTGGGGAGTTGCACTATCAGCGCGGATACAGGTTTCCCCTTAATTGCATCAAACGATTTCCTGCATTCGGATGTAAAGTCGAACTCTACATCTTTCTGTAGTAACTGACACAATGGTTGTGCTATCTTTGAGAAGTCTTTTATAAATCGCCTGTAGAAACATGCATGTCCAAGAAAAGAGCGGATGTCCCTCACAGTTGTGGGGTACGAGAGTGAGCGAATAATGTCTGTCTTAGCCTTATCAACAGAAATTCCTTCAGAAGATACTATATGTCCTAACACTAAGCCTTTATTAACCATGAAGTGACATTTTTCGTAATTGAGTACAAGGTTAAACTCAATGCAGTGTTTCAATACATTAGTTAAATTAAGCAAGCACTCACCAAAAGAATTTCCATATACTGTGAAGTCATCCATAAACACTTCAATCCCCTTCTCAACATAATCTAAAAATATACTTACCATACATCTTTGGAATGTAGTCAGTGCGTTACATAGTTCAAACGAAATTCGTCGATAGGCAAAGGTTCCGAATGGGCATGTAAACGTGGCCTTCTCTTGGTCTTCAAGGGCTACAGGAATTTGAAAGAAACTTGAAAAACCATCGAGACAGCAATAGTGAGATTTACCAGCTAATCTTTCAATTATTTGATCAATGTATGGTAAAGGAAAATGATCTTTTATGGTTAGAGAATTCAACTTCCTGTAATTTATGCAAACTCGCCATCCATTCTGAACTCGAGTTGGAACTAACTCACCTTCGTCATTTATGCTTACCATGACACTGGTTTTTTTAGGAACAACATGAATAGGACTTACCCCACTCGCTATCCGAGATTGGATATATAATATCGGCGTCTAGAAGTTTTTGATTTTGGCTTGTACTACCTTCATCATGGGATCATTCAAGCGTCGATGACCTTGTCGAGAGGGCTTTGCCCCTTCCTCTATTTTGATCTTGTGCATACAAGTTGTGGGGCTAACTCCTTTGATGTCTGCAACCGTCCAACTTATTGCTTCCTTATACTTCTGCAGGACTGTGAAAAGATCGACTTCCTCTTCTCCGGTTAATTTGTTCGAAATGATAACTGGTAAGGTATCGTTATCTCCCAAGAAGGCATGCTTAAGGTGAGATGCGAGCTCCTTTAATTCTAACTTCGGAGCCTGCAAAATAGATGGCAAAGGTTTAGTCTTAGATGTAATTAAAGCTAAATCGGAATTAATAAAGGAAACAAGTTTGTTCTCCCTTTCTTCCTCATTATCGTAAAGCTCATAGTCGATACCAAAGTTATCAAAAACATTAGAATCCACATACTCTTCTATACATGGATCAACAATATCAATTGAGTTAACAGATTCAACCTGATTAGGATACTTCATTGCCTTATAAACGTCGAATTCTACTACCTCACCGTCAAACTCCATGGATAAAAGGTTGCTCCTTATTTCTATTTTCGTGTTTGCTGTGCTAAGGAATGGACGTCCCAATAACACTTCGGAGCAAGTGGTTGTTCTATCGTGAGCCATATCGATCATGTAGAAGTCTGCATGGAAAAACAAGACATCTACCTTTACTAGTACATTTTCCAACACTCCTTCTGGATAGATGACTGATCGATCCGTCAACTGTATCGTAATTAGTTATCATTTTATAAACAGAAAGCGGCATTATATTTATAGAAGCTCCAAGATCGCACATTGCACATTGCACATTTAATAGATATATTACCAATTTGACAGGGTATAGCAAACATACCTTGGTCTTCCATTTTGGGTGGTAACATACGTTGAAAAACTGCAGAAACGTGATCTCCAAAGTTTACCTTTTCGTGCCCGGTGAGTTTTCGCTTTGTTGTGCAAAGCTCTTTGAGAAAACGAGCATACCTTGGCACTTGTCGAATGACTTCTAAGAGGGGAATGTTTACTTTAACTTTTTTAAATACTTCAATGATTTCCCTCTCTTTGGCTTTTTTGTCACGTTTTGCCAATCGTGATAGGAAGGGAGGTGCGACTACAAGGGGTGGCGAAGGAGTAGGATATGGTGGTAAAGGGTTACCTTGTTTTTCGTTACCTTCTTCTGTGGGTGGATTGTTTTCTTTTGGTGGCTATTTCGGTGCTATAACGGTCCCACTGCGGAGAGTAATTGCACTTACATTTTCTTTAGGGTTAGACTCCGTCTGAGAAGGTAACCTCCATTGTGACTCCATTCTTCCTAATCGTTGGGCAATCTGACTTATTTGCTTGTCCATCTGTAACACCCCAATTTTGGGCTTAGAAGTTTAGGGTCTGAGCCGGACCGGTCTGAGAAACGGTTCGAATATAAAAGGAGGTTTTAGGGAATGCCTAGTTCGGGATGCTTTAAAAATATAGAAAAATATCTAAAAATCCTCATTTAATATATATAAGAGAGTGGTGAAATCAATTTTACAAAATAAGGTTTGGAAATACTACATTTCGTTGTAGTGACCAAATTGTGATTTTTGCAAAGTTTAGTAGTGATTGTTTTGTAAAGGATTGAAACTTTGAATCTTTAAGGAGCTAATTTACCCAAAATGTTTTTCTCCAGATTTTTCCTTAATTTGGGCGATTTAATTAAATAAAAGAAAGGTGAAAACTACTTTTTGATTTTTATAACTACCTTTCTCTAGTTTTTTCTCATTCCTTTTTCTCTCAAAATCCTATCATACAAACCCCTTTTCTCCAGAAAAAATCACATTGATCTTTACTTCAATTGATGAGATTTCCATCACTCATCGGTTCCTAATCAATCTTGCAACACATCCTTTTGATTTCCACATTGTATTTTCATGGAATTTTGCCCAAATCAAGGAGAAATCATCTTTCAGAGGTAATATTGTTCTTTTCCTCTAAATACTCAGTTTTTTACTGAAATTCCCAAGTTGGCAATCCTTTATTAAAGTTTTATAAATGGTTTTAATGTTAGAAACAAGATTTTGGCTTAAAACTCAAGATTTTGGAAAAGATCTTGAAGATTTTCGTTATAATTGATTGGGCTCTATTTTGAGATAGTTATCTAATGTATTTTGGATGTTAAATGAGGTTAGAAATGAGGTTTTATCAATCCAATCCCGAATATGTTGTGTTTCCTAAGTTTTTACTTATGAAAATGGTGGTTTTTAGGTGTTTTTGGTGTTATGTTATAGCTGGAGGAATAAGGATGAGTTTAGAGTTGTTTTTATGTTAATTGATGTTTTGAAATGATTAGAAGTGATGGATCTTGACTGGATTAAGTTTTGGAAGAGTTTGGAGGTGATTTCGGTTGTGTTTGGTAGTCGAAATGTTGGTTTTAGGTAGAGCAGCGAGTTTAAAAGTGTTGGCAGAAGATTTCAATGCATGATGATACATTAATCCTCTGCTATGATGTGTCTAAAACAGGGGAGACATCTTCGAACACTTTTGGAGTTGATCCGGAAGCTTAATCGGCGTTTCGACAAGCAAGCGAAACAAAATTGGTGAGTGCGATTGGGTTTGAAGTCAATGAGGACAAAAATACAAGGTTTGGGGATTTAGGAGAGGTTTGAAACACCTTCCTAAATCTGGAAGTAAGTATGGCTTGATTTGATCTCTCTAGAGTGGTGTTTGCCCCTAAAATTCTTTTACATGCTCATGATTTTAGATTGTTAAATTTATACTATTTTTTATGCATGTTTTGGAGCATGAGATTATGCTTGTAGAGATGTCATGATATGGCATGTTGCATTGAATAGATATGAGCTTTTGGTTTGAAGCAAAGTATGATTTATGATTTGAAATGTGGTGAGAAAACCTTTGAGTTTTATTGCATGAAAAACAGTATGTGTGGTGATATTTTAACACATTTTATTGGCATAGATGTTGAGAAACTTACCGGATATAATTGATCGATCAATAGGATGAGAGTGCACTATAAACTAAAAATTTGTACGTGCTCTTTGGTTAAGCCAAAGGGAGATATTATGATGATGGGCATTCCATCGGGCAAGACTTGGTGAAATACCCAAGCTTTGTGGCGATGAGAGATTCCGCCATGTGAGTACGGTGATGAGAGATTCCACCATAAATTGTTTTGCTAGAAAAGTGAGTGCGGTGATGTGAGATTCCACCAGAAGAGTCTAGTGTAGAAATATGTTTGCATATCTGAGTATTAATGAGATGCTAAATGCCAATATAAATGATGAAATGGTTTTTGTTACACATGTACCTTTGATGAAATGATTTATGCTATGAGATATGCATATGTGTTTTGTTTAGAAATGATTTGACAATTCAAGCATGTGAATGACCTTGCCATGAGATTTGCATTGGTTTTAATGCATGAGATAGAATGAAGGTACATGTGATTTCAATTAGTATTTTCTTTGAAAGTTTTCCAAGCATGAGAAAGAGATGAGCATGTGGTTTAAAAGCTTTGATGAAAGTGTTTTCTAAATGTGCATTATTGTGTTGGTTTTCTTTAGAGCATGCCTCACTAAGCAATTGTGCTTACGCTCTCTTTTACCAATAATGCAGATAATTGAGGTGTTTAAAGGCATCAAGGAAGCTAAGTTCATCCAAGGAAATCCAAGCTCACGTATGGTGAAGTTTTCATACACTATTAGTTTTGATAAATTGGCAATGGGAACCTAAGATTTATTTTGGGAGATGTGTTAAACTCCCTGAGGTTATGGCATGTTTGTTTTGGTTGGTTTGAATTGTAATTGGCCTTAATTGCTTGTTTGGAGGTTTTATTTCCTTATTTGGATTTGATATTAGGAAGCATGCCTCTAGACTTGTGAGATTCAAGTTTGATTCTATGAAGGTGTTTAGGAGTTTTAAATATGTACCTTATATGCTTAATGACTTTTTGGTATGTTAGAAGGGTCTTTTGGATGTGTTTGAATAGGTTTATGCATGAAAAACCAGCAATTTTTGTAGTTTCTAGGCAAACCGTATCGAAACACCCTCTAGTCTTTCGAAACGGGGGCCTGAAATGGCCTTCTTGTTTCGAAACGCTAAAGGATGTTTCGAAACGATTTGGCTACTGGAATGCCACGTTTCGGAACTGGTCTCGGAACCAACCCGCGTATCGAAACGGTCAACGGTGTTTCGATCCAGTGTTTTGATACAGTAGGTGGGTGTTTCGAAACGGGTAACCGTTGGGCACAGATTTGAATGGTGTTGAAGTTTGCAAGCTTTACATTTTAGTCCTAAATATTGAAGTTGCAATTGCTTGATTTTGAGATGTTCAATTAAGATGAAATTTGGCAGAGAAGCATGTAACAAGACTAATTTCATATTGGTAACCTTAAAATCAGTAAAGACTTTCTAATTTATAGAAATTACAATTTGGTCCTTAAACTTGTAATAAGTGCAATTGAAACCCTATATGTTATCCGATCGTTGTGCCTTTCTCAAATATGATTTGTGAGTTCTCACTTAGGGTTAATGTGTGTCTAGACAAGACTAAAATGAAAAAAAAAGTGTTGTGAATCAAGGTTGACTTTTGGGTTGACTTTGGTTTTCCCCGTGTAATCTTCGTAGTTCGGGTCAACCGTCTAGGTCAGGCTAAGGGGGTTACACCTTATCTTGAAAATGGGCCTCCGTGCGGGTTTGGAATTGTTCCTGATACATAGCCAACCGCTCTACAATGGACTATAGGTTTGATTTTTGTTGAAACTGTTGGTTAGGTTGTCTTTGCTGATATTGTTGTCTTTGGTTTCGTGCAAACCCTTGGTCTCTCCACCCTTGATTGGCATTAGGGTAATACTGCTTTTGATAGGATCCCGGAAAGTTTTCCATCGCTTTCACTTGTTCGGTACCTTCTTCTTGGATCATAGAGAAACAATTTGTCGGGTGTTCGGAGCTTGTGCATATCCCACAAAGCCTAGAAACAATCTTCCTATCTGCAACCAAAGTTTGAACAATGTTAGCTAATTTATGAATCTTGCTTTTTAATGGAACGGTACTTACCTCATTAATTCTTCAAGATGGTTCACCCGATTGGTAGAAGTGTTGTGAGTTGGCTGCCATGGTCGAAATCAATGTTATTGCTACTATCGGGGACATATTGACTAGGGCTCCTCCGCTAGCTGCATCAACTACTTTCATATCTGTAGGGGTTAGTCCTTCATAAAAATATTGAATAAGTGTTTGATCTGACAAATCGTGTTGTGGGCAATTTGCGCACAGTTTCTTGAAGCGCTCTCAATATTCGTAAAGTGTTTTGGTATCCTTTTGTCGGATACTTAGAATATTTCGCCTCATTTCACTTGCTTTAGCGGTTGGGAAGAACCTGTCAAGAAGCAACGAGCCATTTCAGTCCAGGTAGTAACTGAGTTAGAAGGTAAATGATAAAGCCAATCCTTAGCAATGTCAGATAAGGAAAAGGGAAAGGCGCGAAGTTTAATTTTATCCTCAGATACTCCATGTGGTTTCGTAGTTGAGGAAACAATGTGGAACTCCTTAAGGTGTTTGTGTGGGTTTTCGCTGGGCAAACCGTGGAAGCTTGGTAGGAGATGAATCAAGCCTGTTTTTAATTGGAACGGCGTTTCACCATTCGGGAAGGTAATGCACAAGGGTTGATTTTCATCTGGTGCCATGATCAGTTGTTGGATCGTCTGTTCGTTGTCTCCCATTTGGTTTCATTCTTCAAAGTGTGTTTCGGGTTGGGATGATTCAAGATCTTGTTAGAATCGTTGTTAACGCAACTTGTATTGCTTCTCTAAGTTTCGTTGTGCGCTTTGTCGACTCGCAAATGCTTCAATTTCAAGAATAAATTCAAATTGTTCTCTCGGATTTCTCCTAGTCATAAACAATAAAAAAACAAATAGTAAAAGTTGTCGAAGTCCCCGTCAACCAGGGACGGAGCAAGGATTTGAAGTTAGGGGGGCAAAACATAAATTTTGAAAGGTGGGAGGGGCAAATTCACAATTATCCCAATTTTTTCCAAAAAAATATAAGAAATCAAAGGGTAAAATTTTTTTTCTCCCGTACCGGGGAGGGGGGGGCACAGCCCCACCCATGGGAGCTATGGCTCCGTCCCTGCCGGCAACGGCGCTAATCTTGACACTCGTCGTTACGTGTCAAGAATAATTTCCTTCTTCCAATTAAATAAATAAACAAATGAATTAAATTGAATATATATAAGAAGTAGGAGTTGAACCTACAAGAACTTGGACTTTCCTTATTGCGCCTTTGACATTTCTGAACCAAGAGATGATGGAATTGAATTTGTGAGATTTGGGGGAAATTGCAGTGAAATAATTTAAGAGAGCAAGAAGAATGGTTTTAAGATTTAAAACTAACAATAGAGATATTCAACCTTGGCTAAGCTTTTATTTGTTCTACTCGATTCATTGGTAGAGATTTTTGATTTCGAAAAACTTGTTGGCGAAATTTCTTCAAGGTCAATCAATGAATTTTATTTGTAAACTGAATTTCCAAAACCTATGTTTAGCTTCAGTTTTGATAATTTGTTTAAACCAACTCAATGTTTGAGAAAACAAATTCTTTATGCTCGTAACCAACTCGAAAAGTTATTTCAATAAAAATGATTTGATCTCAATTTCCCTTAGTAATCTATTTACTAAGTGTGTTCCCTAGAAGTCGGATTTGTTTCAATAACCGATCCTCCCTCCCTCTTAATAGATCAAAACAATTGTTTTCTCCAAAGTCAATCTTTGGGTTTAAAAATCATTTTGATTTTGAAGATAAAGTACGAAGAAATCGAGAAAAGTTTCTGAAATGTTTGAAGCATAAATTCGAACCTCGCCTTGAGAACACGTCATTGCATAAGCCTTAGGCTTAAAAAGATTTAGTCGAGCATGGTTATTAAATTAATCATGCTCGACATTTTAGAAATAATCTCAAGAAAAATAAGAAAAGAACTTAAGGAAAAAACTAAGAAGAGTAAAAATTCCAAGAGAAAGATGAAATGCTATTCAAATTGATGATGAAGTCTTACCCCACAAGGGGTATTTATAGTACATCAAATAACCTAGGTAAACCTAAAATAATAATTAAAAATTAAACAAAATAATTATCCAAAGTTTAAAATTCAAAAATCTGGAGATAGGCTATCTGATAAGCGGCTTGATAAGTTATCATTGTTGCTGACGTCAGCTTCTAGAAGACACTGACGTGGCACCCAGTCAACATTCATGCCCTTGACTCCAACATTTCCTGCAGCATTCTAGCTTATTTCCAGCATCACGTCCCTTGCATGAAAACAACATAAAACAACCCAGTTAAGTCCTTCAAACTTGTATTTAATCAAAATAAGGACCAAAATAAATACTCATCAGTTAACAAAATTCAGTTTTGCATTGGTGTATGACTAGGGCAAATCCAACAACTCTAGTATATCCCTTTGATCCAGAAATTGAACGTACATGTCAAAGACTTAGACAAAGACTGAGAGCAGCAATGGCTGACCCACCTGCTATGTTAATGCCAACAACAATCAGAATGCCGCAACAAGAGATGGAATGGTCATTGCACAGAACCCAGGAGTTGTCACACCTGAAATCCAATATGCCCACTTCGAATTAAAGCCAGTAATGTTCAATATGATCAACATAATTGGTCAATTTGGCGGATCGGTAACTGAAGATGCCAAACAACATCTCAAATCCTTCTTGGAGATTGGTAATTCATCCAAGCTACAAGAAGTCCATGAGGATATTTTAAGGCTAAAATTATTCTCCTATTTACTGAGGGAGAGGGTGAAAACATGGTTGAATAGTATTCCATTCGGATCAATAGGATCTTGGACTGATTTATGTCGTGATTTCCTTGCTCGATTTAATCCTACAAATACGACTGATAAGTTACGTAATGAAATCACTTCTTTTCGGCAAGAAGATGATGAATCCATGTACGAGGCTTGGGAGCGATATAGAGAATTGTTACACAAGTGTCCCCTACATGGATTCCATGTATGGACACAAGTGACAATATTTTACAACGCGGTAAACATGCTGACAAGGATGATGCAAGATGCCTCGGCAAATGGCATACTCCTAGACAAGCCACCAGAAGAAGCAATGGAGATTTTGAACAGGCTTGCTAAAAATGATTATCAGTTCCCAACTACCAGAAGAAGAGGAGTCAAACGTCATGCTACAATAAACAAGCTTGAGTCATCAGATTCAATTCTCACGCAATTGGCTACCTTAACCAATTTGGTTAAGAACATGCAACGACCAAGCAACACACAGGAGGTCAAGGTAGTAGGTTAATTTTGTGATTTATGTAATGATAACCATGATTCTTCTGAGTATCCATAGAACCCAGAGTCCAGTTTTTATGTTGGAAACTACAATCGAAACATTAACATGATGTCCAACACCTACAATGTAACCCCCTTAACCCGGCCTAGACGGTTGACCCGAATTAAGAAAGTCACACGGGGAAAACCAAAGTCAACCCGAAAGTCAACCTTGATTAACGACCCTTTTTTTTTCTTTTTAATCTTGTCTAGATGCACATTAAACCTAATTGTGATCACACAAACATCATACTCAAAGATCACAAACATCAGAGATCAAACAGGGACCCAATTGAACAAATTACAACTTTAGGGACCAAATTGTAATTTCTGATAATTAAAAGGACTTAACCCAAATTAAGGTTACCATCTTGAAATTAATCAGGTTTCATGCTTCTCTGTGAAATTTCAGCTCAAAAGGACTTCCCAAGCTCACACAATTGAACAAACAAGATTCAGGACCAAAACGTAAACAACTCAAAACATATAACTGCCAATGTCAGCCCCCTAACGGTCGGACGTTCCGAAACCGATCAACCTCGTTCCGAAACACGGGCCGTTCTGAAACCGATCGACCCCGTTCCGAAACACGGCCTTGGCAGAGACCAAACCGTTTCGAAACGGTGCACACCGTTTCGGACGCCTGGGTTCATGTAAGGCACCCGTTCCGAAACGGTGCATACTGTTCCGAAACGCCTGCACAGATTGCAGCAAACAAGCATACCAAATCATGCAATTGATCATTCAAACATGCTCCAAATGTCACCAAACTTTACCAGCATGCAATTAAACATATTTATGACTTGTAGGCACCATCACAACATCAATCTAACATCATATGCAAAAAGCCCCAATTCTATAGGCATGCTTCCTACACAAGCTAGCCATTCAACACCAAACTTCCAAAACAAGCATATAAGGTTCCAATTCAAAAACCAGCAATCTCAACAACATTCAACATACTTAGGGAGTCTCAAACACCTCCCAAAACATACACATTGGTCCCCTATTGCCAAATCACACAAAAGCTAAATGTTTAACAAAACCTTCCATACTTTGAGCTTCACTTGAACTTGATTGCTTGCCCTTTCTTGCTGCCCCTCAAGGTACTCTAATGCTCTGCATTATTGAATTAAGAAAATGTAGAGAGCGTAAGCAAAAGCTTAGTGAGGCATGCTCATTAAAAACAATTCAATAATGCAATTAAAACCATTTATAAATCATGCTTAAAATCAATCCTTGCACATGCTCAAAAACATACTTAGAACAAGCAATCCCATGCTTCAACATAAACATTAAAACAAGCATCTCATGCTTCATAATATACTTAACATGTCATATTGGCTCAAGTGACAAATTCCATTTCAAAAAACAGGTTCAACAACTTTCCCAAGGACTTTTAAACACCTTGGCCCCAAGGACTTTTAAACACCTTGGCCATGGACTTTTAAACACCATGAATAAGGACCACACAAGGACTTTTAACCACCTTTGTGTCCAATGCTTGAATCGCCCCAAGGACTTTTAAACACCTTGGCCCCAAGGACTTTTAAACACCTTGGCCCCATGGACTTTTAAACACCATGGAAAGGATCACCTAAGGACTTTTAACCACCTTAGTGTCCGCAACAAGACTCATCCAAGGACTTTTAACCACCTTGATGATCTTAAGTAACAAGGCTCACTCAAGGACTTTTAACCACCTTAGTGACCTTAATCTTTTCAAAACATCACTTGCCAATATACATCATATTCATCATTTAATCCATTGTTTTAAAGCATTTAACCAAGCCATTTTCATCATGCATTTTAAAGCATCAATCCACATTTAAACAATGTACAAAAGCAAGGTACTCCTACCTAGAGTTACCTTCAACATATGGCTTATATCATCAGCAAAATCCATGCTAAAACATGCTTTCAAAACAGTAATTAAAAACATGCAAATCATCATTTTGCAACACATCAAAGTCATGGCCACCACTAGAGAGAAAATCCGAAAACTTACACTTGAGCTTAGCAAAGTTGTTTAGACTTAAACTAAGCTCCCAAAACCTTCAAACCTTGGTTTTAAAGCTGAAAATCCAATTTCCACAAATGTACTCACCAATTTCCACTTTGCTTCAAGCCAAAGCACCAAATTAAGCTTCCGGATCAACCAATCTTGGATCCAAAGATGCCTCCCTTGTTTCAACACATCAAAGGAGAGGATTAATGCATCATCATGCATTAATTGCTTCAATGAAAGCACCTAAACTCGCTGCTCTCATCCAACCTCCATTTTCGGCCACCAAACACAACCGAAAATGCATCCAAACCACTTCTAAACAAAGCCCAGCCCTAAACCAGCAAAACCTCACTTCCATTAACATCATATAACATCTAAAAACAGCCTATTAACAACCTTATACCTCCAGCAACATCAGATCACCAAGATCACCTCAAAAACTACCTTAAAACACAAGCTAAACTTAGGAAACTCAACCTATCTGGGATTGCATCAATCAAAACTCAATTCCACATCATTTTAGAGATCATTTAACATCAAAAACACCTCTTAAATCACAGATTACTCAGATCTAACGAAAATCATCAAAAATCATCAAAATCTTGCATAATAAGCCAAGATCCATAAATCAACTTAAAAGCCTTTAATTAAACATCAATTAAGGATTGAAAACTTAGGAATTTCAGTAAAGAACTGATAGTTTAGAGGAGAAGGACGTTCTTACCTCCAAACTTGTGTTTCTCCACTTTTTGCAATCAAAATGCTTGTTGAAACTTGTAGCAATTGAAGAGGTTTTGAAGATATGTTGATTTGGAATCAAATGAGAGTTGAAAGGAGGAATTTAGGTGAGAAAATCAGAAACAAAACTCTGGAAATGTAGTGTTTGGTTTGAGAGAAAATGAGAGAAGGAAAATGAGAAGTTAGTTGAGAAAATTGCCAAATGAGTTTTTCCCTCCTTTTTGTTATCTTTAAAATCAGAAAATAGCTTATAAAATCTTAGAAAAATCTGGAGAAATCACTTTTGGATTAATAGCTCCTTAAAGATTCAAAGTTCCAACCCTTTATAAAACAGCCACCAAACTTGCGAAAATTACATTTTGGTCACTAACCAAAATGTCACACTTCCAAAACTCATTTTCCAAAATTGATTTCACAGTTCACTTAATTATATTAAAAGATGATTTTAGAACATTTTTCCATATTTTTAATGCAACCCGAACTAGGCTTTCCTAATTTAACCTCTTAAGATTCGAACAGCACTTTGACCAACCGGTCAACGCCCAAAACTCCTAAGCCCAAAACCGGGGCGTTACATACAATCCAGCGTGGAAAGAGCATCCAAATTTTTCATGGAGCAATCCCAATAATACCCTCAATCAGAACAATTAGAACACTCCAGCAGTGGGATTCCAACAGAACATGCCTCGGCAATCGATGCTGCAGCAACCGATGTCGCGGCAACAATCAACCCCATCTAGTTCCTTGGAAAACTCTCTTAATGCTTTCATGTTAAAAAATGAATCTTATATGGCTGAGAATAGTAACTTCGTAAAAAGGACTAATGTTTTTATTAACATGACTGAGATGAGATTGCAGAATCAAAAGGCAGCCATTAAGTCATTAGAGACTCAAGTTGGGCAGTTCGCCCAAAATCTAAATACAAGACCAAAAGGAGGTTTACCCAGCGATACTAAGGTCGTAAGGGGAAGTGGCCATGAGCAGTGCAAGGCAATCGCCACTCGGAGTGGCTGACAATTTAAAGAATCTCAACCAAAGGAGCAACCACGTATTCAGGAGAATGAATCCAGCAACCAAACCCTTGACAAAACTGGTGAGTCAGAAATTGTCAAGGCAAGTCCTGATGCCTCAGCAACCACAAGTATAGATGCCCCGGCAACAACAATTGTTCATGTCTTGGCAAGACCTGATGCATCGGCAATGTCATCCACCAAGTTCCAAACTAATGAAAGAATTGAGGACATTCGACTTCCACCACCATTCCCACAGAGGTTGAAGCGACAAAAGTAAGAGTATCAATTTAAGAAGTTCCTCGACGTCTTAAAGCAAGTTCACATCAACTTACCATTGGTTGAGGCAATTGAGCAAATGTCGAATTATGCCGAGTTTCTTAATGACATGGTCTCTAAGAGGACTAGGCTAGGAGAATTTGGAACGATTTTTGTGACGGAAGGATGCATGGTCATGTTGCATAACCGAATGCCACCTAAGCTAAAAGATCTCAGCAATTTTACAATACCATGTGTAATAGGAAATCACTATGTCGGGAAGGCGTTGTGCGATCTTGGAGCAAGCATAAACTTGATGCCCAAATTAGTTTTTCAGAAGTTGGGAATCGGGAAGGCGAGACCAAAAACTATGATGCTACAGCTTGCAAACAGATCTTGTGCGCATCTAGAGGGAAAATTGAGGATATAGTGGTAAGAGTTGATAAATTTATTTTTCCCGTTGACTTTAGTGTTTTGGACTATGAAGCAGAAATATGTGCACCCATTATCCTTGGGAGACCATTCCTAGCAACGAGAAGGACCTTGATCGATGTCGAAAGAGGATAATTCACAATGATTGTAAATGACCAACAAGTCAAACTAAATGTTTTCCAAACCCTCAAGCAAGCCAACGATCCAGAGGAATGTCAAGTAATCCAAGCCACGACTAAATTCAATGTTGACATGGAAGAAAGTTGCATCATAAACTTGATTACCAAACCAAAGGAGCATGCAGAATTTGAAGAACCGATAGACAAAGCGCAAGAAGTGGCAAACTGGATAACTAGTTGACCAAGTACATACTTCGAACCATTAGATTACTCGGGTAAGGAAGGTAAACTCGAAAAACCACCCATTGTATAACCTCCCATTCTTGAGTTGAAACCATTGCCAGGGCAATTAAAATATGCTTACTTGGGAACCGAAAACACTTTGCCCATAATTATTTCTTCCAAGTTGCAGCCTAAACAGGAAAAGAGATTGATTGACATGTTGACACTGCACAAAAAGGCAATAGGGTGGAAAATTGCCGACTAAAAAGGAATTATCCCGACGGTATGCATGTTGTAACACCCCAATTTTGGGCTTGGAAGTTTAGGGTCTGAACCGGACCGATCTGATTTTCAGTTCGAATATAGAAGGTGGTTTTAGGGAAAGCCTAGTTCGACATGCATTAAAAATATAGAAAAATATCTAAAAATCCTCTTTTAATATATATATTAGAGAGTGGTGAAATCAACTTTACAAAATAAGGTTTGGAAGTGTGACATTTCGAAATAGTGACTAAAATGTAATTTTTGAAAAGTTCATGACTATTTTGTAAGGATTGAAACTTTGAATCTTTAAGGAGCTAATTTACCCAAATAAGGATTTCTCTAGATTTTTCTTAATTTTAATGACTCATTTAATGTTTAATTAAATTAAAAGAAAAGAGGGAAACCATATTTTAGTTTTCATAACCAACTTTTGCTAAAATTTTCTCATCTCATTTTCTCTCAAAATTCCCTCAGCCAAACACCTTTCCACAGCAGCATTTCATTTGATTTCACACCAAATGATGGGATGTCAATCTTCAAATGAATCCTAATCATTTCTACATCAAATCCTCTTCATTTGCTTATTGAATTTTCAAGGATTTTGGCTCTAATCAAGGAGAAATCCACATTTAGAGGTAAGGATGTCCTTCTCCTCTAAATACTCAGTTCTTTACTGAAATTCCCAAGTTCTCAATCCTTAAATTGAGTTTTATTAAAGGTTTTAATGTTGTGATCTTGATTTTGGCTTAAAATTCAAGATTTGGATTTAATTTTGAAGAAATTCGTATTGGATGTTTGGGCTCTGTTTTGAGATGTCTTTTTAATGTATTCTGGATGTTTAAATGATGTGAAATGGAGGTTTAATCAATGCAATCCCGAATAGGTTGATTTTCCTAAGTTTTTACTTGTGAAAATTGTGGGTTTTGGGGGTGATCTTGGTGTTCTGTTATAGCTGGATGTATAAGGACGAGTTTAGGTTCTTTTTGGATGTTAATTGATGTCTAAGAATGTTTATAGGTGATGGATCTTGGCTGGGTAATGTTGTGGGAGTGTTTGGATGTGATTTCGGTTGGGTTTGGTAGCCGAAATGTGAGATTTGATGAGAGCAACGAGTTTAGGTGTAATGGCTGAAGATTTTAATGCATGATGATGCATTAATCCTCTGCTTTGATGTGTTTAAAACAAGGGAGACATCTTTGGATCCTTGTGGTGTTGATCCGGAGGCTTGATCGGCGTTTCGGCAAGCTTGCGAAACGGAATTGTTGAGTGGAGTTGGATTTCCAGCTTTGTATCGAATAATTGAAGGTTTGGAGCTTAGTTTAAGTCTAATCAATTTAACTAAGCTCAAGAGTAAGTTTTCGAAAAATCTCTCTTGGATGAGCCTTGGATTGGTTCGATGCATTTGTTGATAACTGCATGTTTAAATTCTGTTTTGAAAGCATGTTTTAGCATGATTAATGCTAGTTTTGAAAGCCATGTATTGAAGAATGCTCAAGGTAAGAGATCCTTGGTTGATATTAATAATGGTGGCTTGATGCATAGTGATGCATGATAGTTTAATGGCTTTGATATGGATGCTTTAAAACAGTGGATTAATGATGATAATTGATGTATATTGGCAAGTGATGTGTTGGTTTTAAAGTACTTGAATCGGATATAGTTAGCCGGCTATAGGATTGGGTGCACCGTGAATAAAGTCGCCTTGGATGTTGAGGGGTTGTAATGGTACCGTAAACTTCATCCAAGTACACTAACGAGATGTCTAAGATCATAAAGGTGGTTAAAATTCCATGTGAGGATCTTGTGTTGTTTGTCCCGTGTTCTCGTTAGTGATGTTATACAACTACCAATGACCGATGTGGAGGGGTTGTGATTGTACCGTTAAACTCCATCACGGGTGTTGAGGGGTTGTAATGGTACCGGTAAACTCCACCTTGTGTGTTTGGTAGTGTGTATGAAGCGTATGGGACAACGCTTGTAATCCGCGTATCCGATTGTGTTTTGTGTTGAAAAATGGTTATGGATAATCACTTGTAAGCCAATATGACATGTTGATGTTAATGAAGCATGAGATGCTTGTTGTGTATGCATTGTTGCATGAGAAATGTTGTTTAAGGATTTAAAGGCCTTTGAAAGGTGTTCTATAAAATGCATTATTGTGTTGTTTCTTTAGAGCATGCCTCACTAAGCAAATGTGCTTACGCTCTCTTTCTTGAACCCATAATGCAGAGAATTGAAGTGCTTTAGGGGCAGCAAGGAGGCTAAGAATCCAAGGGGAAGGCTAAGCTCATGTATGGTGACTATTTTTACAACGTTATTAGTTTTTGGTATTTCGCAATGCGGACCTAGGTTGTGTATTTGGGAGATGATTTTGTTGAGTTGATCGAACAATTGCAAATGGACAAGGGGGTAAATTGGCAATTAAAATTTTCGTGGAAAGAAATGAGTGAAAAATAAAATTGACACAAGTAGTTAGAGTGATTCAAGTTCTCCAAATGAACTCTACACTAACTACCTTAGTTCCAACTATGGATTTTCAACCAATTCACTACTTGAATTCTTCCCTTTTTCTTGGATGAGGAGGTAACCTTACAAATTCGATTAAGCTTTCTACCCAAAGCTTAATCCACTCAAATTACATAGAGAAGTTGTGGTAAACTCAAATGATTCCTCTCAAAGGATAATTGTCTACCAATTACAATTTCAATCACCCCAAACTCACAATACAAATTGACAATTGAAAGACACTAGAGTTGGGTACAAGAATTTGACTTTGAATAGCTCAAGGGTTTTGATTTTTTCTTTGATAATGCTTGTGGGTTGAATAGTTGTTGTTGACCTTCAAAGGACTTCAATTTATACTTTCTCTATTAATTCTAGCCGTTTGGGTGGTTGGGAACTTGAATAGAGCCGTTGGAACCCTCTCTTACCACCATAAATGCACTTCTACAGCTACCCGTATCGGTACTCGGGGATCCGTATCGATACCTGTCTCAGAAAAAAAAAGAGTCGTTGTGTGCAATAGATAAGGGGTATCGAAACGCACGTAAGCGTATCGGTACGAGGTATCAAAATATCTAAGACCGTATCGATACCTTTTTCTCAACTTAGCTCACTGGAAGTTTCCGTTTCGATACGAGGGTTTACCATATCGATACGGGTCAACTACCAATTTAAAATTTGGTTACCTAACCAACTGACTCTAACGGTCGAAATCTTTAAAAGACTTGAATTTAAAATTCATCAAAACCGTATTGATACGGGTGAAGTCGTATTGGTACGCCATTCAAACTCATTTAGACTTTTACAGTGGAGCGTATCGATACAGATGGAATCTGTTTCGATACGGTGTTTTGATACGGTTAAGAGCGTATTGAAATGTGTTCCTCCAGTGGCCAACTTTGTAAAAAGGGTATCGATACGACTGGAAGCGTATCGATACACCTGGACGTTTTTCAATAGTTTGGCCTTGGAACACTTAGAAAATATTTTGAGTTTGAGTTTTTCAAATCAGTTTTAAAGTGTTGGTGATTTAAAACTTATTAAGGGACTTATAAAAACAATTTTAATTTTTTCAATTTAATCTTTAAAGATTTAATTATATCAAAATCAAACATAGGTTTCACAATCTCCCCCTTTTTGATATAACAAAACTAAAACATAAAATTTGTGACACTTTGAAAAACTTTACAAAGTTAACTCCCCCTTAATATAAGCTAGGTAACTTTTAAGTTGAAATCAAAATTTTTAAAGTGTTGTGAGCTAGTTTCTCTCCCCCTTTTTGTTAGATCAAAAATATTGAGACAATAGATAAGTACATATAATAGGCAAAGGTGTAAATAGGCAAAGGTGTAAATAGGCAACATAAATATTATTAACTTCAAAATAAAGCATAACATCAAACTTAAAAAATCTAACAAAAACATAAAATCAAACATAGGTTTAATAATAAAACAAACTTAGTCCTAAGAACATGAAACAAAAGTGCATAAATAGAAATATCCTAGATTATATGCATGAGATGCAAGGAGAAGCTACGAGGCATCATCATCAATGTCTTCATCATCTTCATCATCAACTCCCATTGGATCATCATTCCTCATGCTATTGCGCCACTCATCATGGAAAGAAGAGAGGGAAATATTCAAAGTGTTATGACCGCTTTCAAGAGAGGTGAGGCGATTCTCCATGCTCGTCATCCTTGTATCAAAAGTTGTTTCAAGGGCGGTAAGACGATTTCCCATATCCGTCCACAACCCGGTGAATTGCCCATTGAGGAATGTCATAAGAGCATCCATGGAGGGTTGAGGATGAGGTGGAGGAGCTTGATCACCTTAAGGTTCTTCAAATATTGTCGCGGCCTCGGGTGGTAGCTCGGAAAGACGTACCCAATTACCATTAAAATAATGGAACTTACCTTGTGCAAGAGATCTTTCATCAATAGGATCGGTGAGGGGAGTTGGGTAATCAAACGAGCAATCAATATCCTTTTTCATAAAGAAATAGCTTAAGGTCGTACCATAGGTAAAAGAAGTGACGAGAGAGGTGTGACGATTTTGCACAAGATAGACGATCTCCGCAAACATGATTCGGGCATGGTTTGGACGCTTTCGCTCACGGAAGCAACGGATCCAAAAATCATCCACTTGACGGATGGTAAAGTATTTTCCTCCGGAGGGCCTAAACCACCAAGACACCATCAAATGGAGAATCTGATCTTGAGCATTAAGGGCGGTTACGGAGCCACTAAGAACATGACCTAAAGCATTCTCATCATCAAGGCCTTCATCCTCCAAATCAAAAACTTCACATATGGATTTGACATCAAGGATGAATTTCTTGCCCATGGGATAAGAACTAATGGCGGTAACAACCCCATTGCGAGAAACACATTTGGCATTAGTGTAAAAGATCAAAACTAAAAGACGGTAATAAAAACCGGGAATGGAGAGAAAATTCATGAAATTCCAACGTTGGAGCAAAGGAAGATATTCAAATTTGAAACGCTCCGAGTTAAGAAAAGGAATGGATATTACCCTTTCCGCACGAATCTTGTAGTTCTCGAATTGACGAAAATATGCAAGAGCCGCGGGGTTTTCAAAAGAGTGTTCATAGATTGAAGTGTAGTTCGGACGTGCAACAACTCCAAGATTGGATGATTCACCGGTTTGAGAAACCCTTGATCTCTTCCTAGATTCCTTGGGTGCCATGATCTAAAAGAAAATCATGCATTTAGATTTCTTCATTTAAGTTAAGAACCAAGGTAAAAAAAATTTGAAAATAAAAAAAAGATTTGAAGAACAAAAATTTTGTTAAAAAGATGAACATAAAAACAAAACAAAAAAATATTGAAAAAGAAAAGGAAAGAATTTTACCTTAATAGGAATTTGAGAGAATGAAGAAAAATCTAGCACAAATTTGATGAGAAGGATCTTAGAGGTTTTCTTGATGGAAAACCTCTTTAAGATTTTGAGTTGTGGTGTGAAAATATGAGGAAGGAAGAGCCCTTTTATAGGAAAAAACGGCTAGGGTTTTTAGGTTTTGAAGAATTTTAGTTTTGGTAAAAGTTGAAGACTTTAAATGCCAAATTAAAAGTTGTCTGCGCAATCGAGTATTGATACGCCTGAAGGTGTATCGATACGGGGGTAGAAACGTCATTTCCTTAAAATGCCCGTTGGAGAATCGTATCGAAACAGATAAAATCCATATCAAAACGATTGAAGCTCGTATTGATACGGGTTTAACCGTATCGATACCCGTTTAAGGCAAAAAGAAGCCTGGGAATCTCAATGAAGAACACGTATCGATACGCATAGAACCGTATCGATACCCTATGCCCAGATATACATCGTTAGTCCTGAAGAACAACCATAGGCTCGATTTTAAAATCTCCTAAAGGTATGCAAATGATGAATGAACAGTTCTAAACATATTTTAATAGAATCATACTCCCCCTAATTATAGGCATGGATATTTTCAAGAGTTACAACACATAAAACATGCAATTTCACAAGATCAAGCAATTTTAAGCACAAAGAGGTCCTAAAAGGTCAAGATAGGCTAGCTAGACCTAACTCTCTCCTAAGGGACCAAAAACGCTCTTTATCTAAAGGTTTTGTAAATATGTCCGCTAATTGGTTCAAGGTGTCCACAAATTCTATAACAACATCGTTTTTCAAAACATGCTCTCTAATGAAATGATGTCGAATTTCTATGTGTTTAGATCTAGAGTGTTGGATGGGATTCTTAGTGAGACAAATGGCACTAGTGTTGTCACACTTAAGGGGTATGGTTCCTACTTCAACACCATAATTTAAGAGTTGTTGCTTCATCCAAAGGACTTGAGCACAACAACTCCCTAAGGATATGTACTCCGCTTCGGTGGTAGATAAGGCTACGCTATTTTGTTTCTTAGAGAACCAAGATACGAGCATACTACTTAAGAATTGGCATGTTTCGGAAGTACTTTTCCTATCTATCTTACATCCCCTATAATCCGCATCTAAATAAGCATGAAGGCTAAAGGAAGAATCTTTAGGATACCAAAGGCCTAAAGTAGGTGTGTCTCTAAGGTACCTAAAAATTCTCTTAATGGCAACTAACTGTGATTCTCTAAGACTAGCTTGAAACCTAGCACACAAGCAAACACTAAACTTTATGGATCTATCATGGATCTATAAAGCTTAGAATCAACACACTTACCTCCTTCATCTTTGTCAAGCTTTATGGAAGAACTCATAGGAGTGGCTTGAGGTTTTGCATTCTCCAAGCCAAACTTTTTGAGCATATCATTCACGTACTTAGCTTGATTTATGAAGGTGCCATCTTTCCTTTGTTTGATTGGGAGTCCCAAAAAGAATGAGAGCTCCCCCATCATGCTCATCTCGAACTCACCTTGCATTAGCTTTGAAAATTCTTTACAATAACACTCATTAGTAGAACCAAAAATGATATCATCAACATAAATTTGAACTACTAAGATGTCATTGTTATATCTTTTTATGAAGAGTGTTGTATCCACCTTTCCCTTTTCAAAACCCTTTTCAATTAAGAAATTTGAAAGTCTCTCATATCAAGCTCTAGGAGCTTGTTTTAAACCATAGAGAGATTTTGTTAGTTTAAACACATGGTTTGGAAATTTTGAATCCTCAAAACCCGGTGGTTGTTCAACATACACTTTTTCATTTATAAAACCATTTAAAAAGGCACTTTTCACATCAATTTGAAAAGGCTTGAAATTATGATAACATGCAAATGCAAGCAACATCTTAATAGCTTCCATTCTAGCTATGGGTGCATAAGTCTCATCAAAATCAATTCCCTCTTCTTGTGTATAGCCTTGAGCAACAAGCCTAGCCTTGTTTCTCACTATATTACCACTTTCATCTAATTTATTCCTAAAAACTCATTTTGTACCTATAGTAGATTGATTATTAGGCCTTTCAACTAATGTCCAAACTCTACTTCTCTCAAATTGATTTAATTCCTCTTGCATGGCCAAAATCCAAAAATCATCTTTTAAAGCTTCTTTAAAATTTTTAGGCTCAATGCATGAAAGAAATGCAACATGATTCATTAATTTGAGAGAGGATCTAGTAGTTACCCCCTTGGATGGATCACCCAAGATTTCACCACCTTTGACATAGTTTAACTCCCTTGGGTAAGAGACCTCCCTTCCTCAAGAGCCAAGTCCTTCAAGGCTTCAAGAGGTGGATCTTGTGCATCCTCATCTTTAGTTGGAACCTCATCCACCTTTGATGTTTGTCCTCCATCAATGGCATCAAGGATTCCGACATCATCATCATCACAAGATTCCTTCCTTAGAAGGAGGTTATCATCGAAAACAACATGTATAGACTCTTCAACTACTAGAGTTCTTTTATTAAATACACGATAGGCTTTAGAGCTTAAAGAGTACCCTAAGAAAATAGCTTCATCACTTTTAGCATCAAATTTACCTAAGTTTTCTTTACCATTATTAAAAAACACTTGCAACCAAAAGGATGAAAATAGCTAATGTTAGGATTCTTAGATTTTAAAATCTCATAAGGTGTTTTCTTCAAAATTGGCCTAATCATTACTCGATTTATAATATAGCAAGCGGTATTTGTGGCTTCCGCCCAAAAATATTTAGGTAAATTATTTTCGCAAAACATGGTTCTTGTCATTTCTTCTAAAGTTCGATTTTTCCTCTCAACTACCCCATTTTGTTGAGGAGTGCGAGGTGTAACGCCCCGGTTTTTGGGCTTAGAAGTCTTGGGCGTTGACCGGTTGGACAAAGTGCTGTTCGAATCGTAAGTGGTTAAATTAGGAAAACCTAGTTCAGGTTGCATTAAAAATATGGAAAAATGTTCTAAAATCATCTTTTAATATAAATTGATGAACTGTGAAAACAATTTTGGAAAATGAGTTTTGGAAGGTTGACATTTTGGCTAGTGACCAAAATGTAATTTTCGCAAATTTGGTGGCTGTTTTAAAAAGGATTGAAACTTTGAATCTTTAAGGAGCTATTTGCCCAAAAGTGAATTCTCCAGATTTTTTCTAAGATATTTTAATCCTAAAATCTGATTTTAAAGGTTTGATAAAAGGAGGGAAACTCATTTTACTATTTTTCTTTCCTAACTTCCTATTTTCTCTTCTCCTTTTCTCTCCAACCAAACATCACCATTTTCAGAGATTTTGATCTGATTTCTTCACCTAAATTCATCTTTTCAACTCACAATTGTTAGCAAATCATTGTGTAATCAAAACCTACTCAATTGCTACAAGTTTCAACAAAGTTTTCATTCCAAAAAGTGGAGAAATCACAAGTTCGGAGGTATGAACGATTCTCCTCTGAACTTTAAGTTCTTTAATGAAATTCCTAAAGTTTTCAATCCTAAATGTATGTTTAATTAAAGGTTTTCAAGTAGATTTATGGATCTTGGCTAATTATGCAAGATTTTGGTGTTTTCATTTGATTTTCGTTTGATCTGTTAAATCTGAGTTTTGAGAAGTGTTTTTGATGTTAAATGATCATTAAATTGATGTGGAAGCGAGTCTTGATTAATGCAATCCCGGATAGGTTGTGTTTCCTAAGTTTAGCTTGTGTTTTAAGGTTGTTTTTGAGGTGATTTTGGTGTTCTGGTGTTGCTGGAGGTATAAGGTTGCTTTTAGGTTGTTTTTAGATGTGGTTTGATGTTAATAGATGTGAGGTTTTGCTGGTTTATGGCTGGGCTTTGTTTGGAAGTGTTTTGGATGCAATTTCGGTTGTGTTTGGTGGCCGAAATTGGAGGTTGATTGAGAGCAGCGAGTTTAGGTGCTTTCATTGAAGCAATTAATGCAAGATGATGCATTAATCCTCTGCTTTGATGTGTTGAAACAGGGGAGGCATCATTGGATTCAAGTTCGGTTGATTTGGAGGCTTGATTTGGTGCTTAGGCTTGAAGCTAAGTGGTTTTTGGTGAGTGCAACTTTGGAATTGGATTTTCAGCTTTTTAAACAAAGGTTTGAAGGTTATGGGAGCTTAGTTTAAGTCTAAACAACTTTGCTAAGCTCAAGTGTAAGTTTCCGGATTTTCTCTCTAGTGGTGGCCATGACTTGATATTTTGCTAAATGATGATTTGCATGTTTTACTTACTGTTTTGAAAGCATGTTTTAGCATGGATTATGCTGTTGATTTAAGCCATGTGTTGAAGGTAACTCTAGGTAGGAGTTCCTTGATTTGTACATTGTTTAAATGTGGATTTGATGCATGAAATGCATGACGAAATGGCTTGGTTTAAATGCTTTAAAACAGTGGATATTATGATGAAATTGATGCATATTGGCAAGTGATGGTTTTGAAAAAAATGGAGGTCACTAAGGTGGTTAAAAGTCCTTGAGTGAGCCTTGTTACATGAACATCAAGGTGGTTAAAAGTCCTTCGATGTTGCGGACTCTAAGGTGGTTAAAAGTCCTTAGGTGCTCCTTTCCATGGTGGTTAAAAGTCCATGGGGCCAAGGTGTTTAAAAGTCCTTGGGGCCAAGGTGTTTAAAAGTCCTTGGGGTGATTCAAGTTACGGACACAAAGGTGGTTAAAAGTCCTTGTGTGGTCCATGATCATGGTGTTTAAAAGTCCATGGCCAAGGTGTTTAAAAGTCCTTGGGGTCAAGGTGTTTAAAAGTCCTTGACAAAGATGTTGATCTTGTTCATCAAAAATGGAATTTGTCACTTGTGCCAATATGACATGGAAAGTGTGTAAGAAGCATGTGATGCTTGGTTTGATTATGTTATAAGCATGTGGTTACATGGTTTTAAGAATGCTTTGAACTTATGCATGGATTGATTTAAAGCATGTTTTGTAAATGGTTTTAAATGCGTTATTGAATTGTTTTAAATGAGCATGCCTCACTAAGCTTTTGCTTACGCTCTCTACGTTTTCTTAATTCAATAATGCAGAGAATTAGAGCATCTTGTAGGCTGCAAGGGAGGGCAAGCAATCAAGTTCTACTTAAGCTCAATGTATGAGGTTTTACAAGCACATTTAGCTTTTTGGTTGATTTGGCAATGGGGGACCAATGTATATGTTTTGGGAGGTGTTTAAGACTCCCTAAGTCTGTTAAATGTTGTTGAGAATGTTGGTTTTGATTTGGAACCATATAAGCTTGCTTTGCAAGTTTGGAGTTGAATGGATAGCTTAACTAGGAAGCATGCCATATAAATTGGGGTTTTTCTTATGTGATGTTAATGTGTTAAATTGATGATGCAATTGAGGTCCTTGCATGTTGATTGACTTTGTGTAATGGTTTGGTGATGTTAATTTGATGTTTGAAGCATGTTTGATGCTGTTTTGGAGTTGTCTGCAGACAGGGGTATCGATACTCGGGCTTGGGGTATCGATACACCTGAGCCAAATTTGCAAGTTTCAGGCCAGGAGTATCGATACCTGATGAACAAGTATCGATACCATATGAGTGGCGTATCGATACTGGGGGGAGGGTATCGATACCCTTGCTTGAATTTGGTTACTGCCTTCCCCGAGTATCGATACGACACGTGGCGTATCGATATCGGACCGTTAAAATCAGTTAAAAGAATCTTTGAATGTTTTGTTTTGTTTATGTTTTGGTCCTGAATCTTGTATGATCAATTGCATGAGCTGTGGTTGTTCTTTTGAGCTGAAATTTCACAGAGAAGCATGAAACCTGACTAATTCCAAGTTGGTAACCTTAATTTGGGTTAAGTCCTTTAATTTATCAGAAATTACAGTTTGGTCCCTAAAGTTGTAATTTGTTCAATTGGGTCCCTGTTTGATCTCTGATGTTTGTGATCTTTTAATATGCTGTTTGTATGATCACACATAGGAGTAATGTACATCTAGATAAGATTAAAAAGAAAAAAAAAAGGGTTGTTAACCAGAGTTGACTTTCGGGTTGACTTTGGTTTTCCCCGTGTAATCTCCGTAGTTCGGGTCGGGCGTCTAGGCCGGGCTTCGGGGGTTACATTTGGTGGTATCAGAGCTGAGTTCTTGAGTAATTGGGAATGTTGTTGTGCATGATTGAAGCATGGTTTGGTTTGTATGCTTGTTGGGTGAAAGCATGTTCAGTGATTTATGTTGATGATGTTTTTGTGAAGTATGTTGTGATGATGCATGATAAGGGTACCCATTGCCAAACAAAAGCTAAAGAAATGATGTTGTTTTTGAAAGAGATTGAGCTTGAATACTTGAAATTGCTTACCTTGCTGGGCCTGACTTGTTTTACTTTGTATTGTTATTGCATGGTAAAGTATGGCACCACGTAGAGAGTTAAGGAGTAACGTAAGAGCTACGACTCCTGAAGGGAATGTGAATGATGAGCACACTGGTAGTGCTGTGCTACCTCCTCCTCCACCTGGTGGTGGTGCGGAGAGGGGAAGAGCTGGAGCTGAGGCAGCTGGTGCTGGAGCTGCAGGACCTGAGGTTGGTCAGGGACAAGCGATGCCTGACATGTCTGCTTTGGTACAAGCTATTGCGGGTGCTTTTAGAGCAGCGGTAGCTGGAGCTCAAGGAGCTGGGCATCAGGGAGATGCTGGTGTAAGATTACCCTTAGAGCGTCTGCGCAGTCTTGGTGGGACTGAGTTCAGAGGTATGTCAGCTGAGAGGTCGGAAGCCTGGTTAGAAAGTACCAAGCGTGTTTTGGGACAGATGAGTTGCACGGATGTGCAAAAGTTGGGCTGTGTGGTATCTTTGTTGCAAGGTGATGCCTATACGTGGTGGACGACCACAATCTCTGGGATGGCTGAAGCTGACATCACTTGGACATTCTTCCTGAATGCATTCAAGAGGAGATATCTGGGAGTGAGATATCTGGATGAAAAGAAGCGTGAATTCATGTCTCTGACTCAGGGGAACATGAGTGTGGCTGAGTATGAGGTACAGTTTGTACGCCTTAGCCAGTATGCACCGGAGCTGGTACCTGATGAGCGAGAGAGGTGCGAAAGGTTTCGTTATGGCTTGGTGCCGGATGTTAAGACCTATATGTTGGCAGCTGAGTACAATGATTTTGATGTGTTGGTTGGTCGATCCAAGGATATTGAGATGAATCTGAGTTTGTCTGCGAAAGGTGCTGGGGCTAGTTCTGGGAAGAGAGCTGCTGAGTATAGTTCCGGAGGTGGACGGAACAAGAGAGGACGTGATCAGAGGTTTCAGTCTTCAGCTAAGAGAGGTGGAGGTGCACCTGCTAGAGGAAGTTTTGCTAGGGCTGAGCCTAGTGCTTGTTGGATTTGTGGTTCCCGTGGTCACTTGAGGCGTGACTGTCCTCGTGCTGGTAGGGAGGTGCAGGCTCCTGTTGTGGCAGCTGGTAATGTTGGTTATGAGTGCTGGAATTGTGGTTCTGCTGACCACTTGAGACGTGATTGTCCGAGGTTGGCTGGTGGCCAAGAGCGTGCTCCTGTTGTTGCGGCACCGCAGAGAGGTCGTGGGCGCGGCCGTGGTAATTTCCAGAGGCGTGAGGAAGGTGGCCGAGGAGTAGCTCATGTTGTAGCTATTCAACCTGAGGGTGGAGGCCAGGCGAGGGTGTATGCTCAGCGCGAAAGAAGGAATGATGCTGATGTGATTGCAGGTACCTTTACTTTGCAATCCATGTCTTTGCTTTCCTTGATTGATTCTGGATCTACTCATTCATACATTTTGCGTGAGCATGCTGAGTTGCTTGGTTTGCCTGTTGAGTCTTTGGATGTCGGTGTTAGAGTCACTAGTTCTTTTGGTGAAACTGTTGTGACTCGTAAGCTGTATAGAAGGTGCCCTTTGGTTGTTCAAGAGCATGTCTTTCATGTTGATCTTATGGAGTTGCCCTTTTATGGTTTTGATGTGATCCTTGGTATGGATTGGCTTGCTGAGCATCGTGCTGTTGTGGATTGTGAGAATAAGCGGGTGTCGCTTAGGCTTGCGGATGATTATGAAGTAGTGGTGGTTGGTGAGAATGTGAAGTTTCTTGTCAATGTTGTTTCTACCTTGGAGGCAAGTAGGATGCTGAGGCAAGGTTGTGAAGCCTATCTTGCCTTTGTGATGAATCCTAGCTCTAAGGAGTTGAGAGTGCAAGATATCCGCGTGGTGAAGGAGTTTCCTGGTGTTTTTCCTGAGGAGTTGCCCGGTTTACCTCCTAATCGCGAGGTGGAGTTTGGTATTGAGCTGTATGAGAATACCACTCCTGTGTCCATTACTCCCTATAGAATGGCACCTAAGGAGCTGAAGGAGCTGAAGACGCAGTTGCAAGAGCTGCTTGATCGTGGTTTTATCCGGCCGAGTGTGTCGCCTTGGGGTGCTCCTGTCTTGTTTGTGAAGAAGAAGGATGGCACTATGAGGATGTGCATTGATTACCGTCAGCTGAACAAGTTGACTATCAAGAATCGGTATCCTTTGCCGAGGATTGATGATCTCTTTGATCAATTTCGGGGAGCTGCTGTGTTCTCTAAGATTGACTTGAGGTCAGGGTATTATCAGTTGAAGGTGAAGGATGTGGATGTGCCTAAGACAGCTTTCAGGACAAGGTATGGGCATTATGAGTCTCTTGTGATGCCGTTTGGTTTGACAAATGCTCCTGCTGCTTTCATGGACATGATGAATCGTGTTTTTCATGAATACCTGGACAAGTTCGTTGTGGTGTTCATTGATGATATCCTCGTGTACTCGCGTACTGAGGAGGAGCACGAAGAGCATTTGCGGGTGGTTTTGCAAGCTTTGTTGGAGAATCAGCTTTATGCTAAGTTGAGCAAGTGTGAGTTTTGGCTTAGAGAGGTGGTGTTTCTTGGACATGTCGTTTCAGCTGAGGGGATTCGTGTTGATCCTCAGAAGATTGAAGCGGTGATGAGCTGGAAGGTTCCTAGGTCTGTTCAGGAGGTTCGTAGTTTCCTTGGTTTGGCGGGATACTACCGGAGGTTTGTGGATGGTTTTTCCAAGATTGCTGCTCCTTTGACGAAGCTTTTGCAAAAAGATGTTAAGTATGAGTGGACGGAAGTGAGGCAGCAAGCTTTTGAGAAGCTGAAGTTGGCTTTGACGCAAGCTCCTATCTTGATTCAGCCTGAATCAGGGAAAGAGTTCGTAGTCTACAGTGATGCATCCTATGTTGGTTTGGGGTGTGTGCTGATGCAAGAGGGTAAGGTTGTGGCTTATGCGTCGCGGCAGTTGAAGGTGCATGAGCGCAATTATCCTACGCATGATATAGAGTTGGCTGCAGTGGTTTTTGCTTTGAAGATCTGGAGGCATTATCTGTATGGTGAGAAGTGTACTGTGTACACGGATCACAAGAGTTTGAGGTATCTGATGTCTCAGAAGGAGTTGAATCTTAGGCAGCGACGTTGGCTGGAGTTGCTCAAGGATTATGATTTGACGATTGAATATCATCCTGGAAAGGCCAATGTTGTTGCGGATGCTTTGAGTAGGAAGGTGGCTGTTGAGCTAAGGGCGATGTTTGCTAGCTTGAGCATATCGCGGGATGGTGGCCTTGTTGCTGAGTTGCAAGTGAAACCTTCGTTGGTTCAGTTGATCAAGGATAAGCAGTTGTTGGATGATTCCTTGGTGTCTCATGTTCAGGATATCGCGGAGGGTAGACCTTCAGATTTCTGCTTTAATGAGGATGGAGTGTTGTGCTTTGGTAGTCGGATAGTTGTGCCTGCTGATGTTGAGTTGAGGCGTGCTATTCTGACTGAAGGTCATAGTAGTCCTTTTGCTATGCACCCTGGTAGTACCAAGATGTATCGTGATCTTCGCGATGAGTACTATTGGGTTGGTTTGAAGAAGGATGTGGCAGAGTTCGTGAGCAAGTGTTTGGTGTGTCAGCGGGTTAAGGCTGAACATCAGGTTCCTTCTGGTTTGTTGCAACCGTTGAAAATCCCCGAATGGAAGTGGGAGAGGGTTACCATGGATTTTGTGTCCGGGTTGCCTTTGACTCCGTCGAAGAAGAATTCTTTTTGGGTGATTATGGATCGCTTGACGAAGTGTGCACATTTCTTGCCTGTGCATACTACGTTTTCTTTGGATAAGCTGGCAGAGTTGTACATTGCTGAGATAGTGAGGTTGCATGGTGTGCCTAAGTCGATTGTGTCGGATAGGGATCCGAGGTTCACATCGCGTTTTTGGCAGTGTTTGCATCAAGCTCTGGGTACAAGGTTGCATTTCAGTACATCCTATCATCCTCAGTCGGATGGTCAATCTGAGCGGGTTATTCAGATTTTGGAAGATATGTTGAGATGCTGTGTGATAGAGTTTCAAGGTTCTTGGGAGAAGCATCTGCCTTTGGTTGAGTTCGCTTATAACAACAGTTTTCAGGCGAGTATACAGATGGCACCTTATGAGGCACTGTATGGGAGGAGGTGTAGGACTCCTCTTTGTTGGGCTGAACCTGGTCAAAAGTTGGTTTCTATGCCTGCTTTGTTGAAAGGGACCACCGAGAAGGTGAAGCTCATTTGTGAGCGGTTGAAGGCTGCTTCGGATCGGCAGAAATCTTACGCGGATTTGAAGCGTAAGGAGATAGAGTTTGCGGTGGGTGACCGTGTGTTCTTGAAGGTTTCGCCTTGGAAGAAGGTGATGAGGTTTGGTCGGAAGGGTAAGTTGAGCCCTCGGTACATTGGACCCTATGAGGTTGTTGAGCGAGTGGGTCCTGTTGCGTATCGGTTGAGGTTACCTCAGGAGCTAGAGAAGATTCATGATGTGTTCCATGTTTCTATGCTCCGGAAGTATAGATCTGATCCTTCGCATGTGATGTCTGTTGAGGATGTGGTTTTGAATCCGGATTTGACCTATGATGAGGAACCGGTGAAGGTTCTGGATTCAGATAGTAAGGTTCTTCGTGGCAAGACCATTGAGTTGGTGAAGGTGCTGTGGAAGCATCGAGGTGTTGAGGAAGCCACGTGGGAGCGAAAGGAAGACATGTTGAAGCAGTTTCCTTATCTCTTTCCTTCAGGTAAATTTCGAGGACGAAATTTCTTAAGGGGGGGAGAGTTGTAACGCCCCGGTTTTTGGGCTTAGAAGTCTTGGGCGTTGACCGGTTGGACAAAGTGCTGTTCGAATCGTAAGTGGTTAAATTAGGAAAACCTAGTTCGGGTTGCATTAAAAATATGGAAAAATGTTCTAAAATCATCTTTTAATATAAATTGATGAACTGTGAAAACAATTTTGGAAAATGAGTTTTGGAAGGTTGACATTTTGGCTAGTGACCAAAATGTAATTTTCGCAAATTTGGTGGCTGTTTTAAAAAGGATTGAAACTTTGAATCTTTAAGGAGCTATTTGCCCAAAAGTGAATTCTCCAGATTTTTTCTAAGATATTTTAATCCTAAAATCTGATTTTAAAGGTTTGATAAAAGGAGGGAAACTCATTTTACTATTTTTCTTTCCTAACTTCCTATTTTCTCTTCTCCTTTTCTCTCCAGCCAAACATCACCATTTTCAGAGATTTTGATCTGATTTCTTCACCTAAATTCATCTTTTCAACTCACAATTGTTAGCAAATCATTGTGTAATCAAAACCTACTCAATTGCTACAAGTTTCAACAAAGTTTTCATTCTAAAAAGTGGAGAAATCACAAGTTTGGAGGTATGAACGATTCTCCTCTGAACTTTAAGTTCTTTAATGAAATTCCTAAAGTTTTCAATCCTAAATGTATGTTTAATTAAAGGTTTTCAAGTAGATTTATGGATCTTGGCTAATTATGCAAGATTTTGGTGTTTTCATTTGATTTTCGTTTGATCTGTTAAATCTGAGTTTTGAGAAGTGTTTTTGATGTTAAATGATCATTAAATTGATGTGGAAGCGAGTCTTGATTAATGCAATCCCGGATAGGTTGTGTTTCCTAAGTTTAGCTTGTGTTTTAAGGTTGTTTTTGAGGTGATTTTGGTGTTCTGGTGTTGCTGGAGGTATAAGGTTGCTTTTAGGTTGTTTTTAGATGTGGTTTGATGTTAATAGATGTGAGGTTTTGCTGGTTTATGGCTGGGCTTTGTTTGGAAGTGTTTTGGATGCAATTTCGGTTGTGTTTGGTGGCCGAAATTGGAGGTTGATTGAGAGCAGCGAGTTTAGGTGCTTTCATTGAAGCAATTAATGCAAGATGATGCATTAATCCTCTGCTTTGATGTGTTGAAACAGGGGAGGCATCATTGGATTCAAGTTCGGTTGATTTGGAGGCTTGATTTGGTGCTTAGGCTTGAAGCTAAGTGGTTTTTGGTGAGTGCAACTTTGGAATTGGATTTTCAGCTTTTTAAACAAAGGTTTGAAGGTTATGGGAGCTTAGTTTAAGTCTAAACAACTTTGCTAAGCTCAAGTGTAAGTTTCCGGATTTTCTCTCTAGTGGTGGCCATGACTTGATATTTTGCTAAATGATGATTTGCATGTTTTACTTACTGTTTTGAAAGCATGTTTTAGCATGGATTATGCTGTTGATTTAAGCCATGTGTTGAAGGTAACTCTAGGTAGGAGTTCCTTGATTTGTACATTGTTTAAATGTGGATTTGATGCATGAAATGCATGACGAAATGGCTTGGTTTAAATGCTTTAAAACAGTGGATATTATGATGAAATTGATGCATATTGGCAAGTGATGGTTTTGAAAAAAATGGAGGTCACTAAGGTGGTTAAAAGTCCTTGAGTGAGCCTTGTTACATGAACATCAAGGTGGTTAAAAGTCCTTCGATGTTGCGGACTCTAAGGTGGTTAAAAGTCCTTAGGTGCTCCTTTCCATGGTGGTTAAAAGTCCATGGGGCCAAGGTGTTTAAAAGTCCTTGGGGCCAAGGTGTTTAAAAGTCCTTGGGGTGATTCAAGTTACGGACACAAAGGTGGTTAAAAGTCCTTGTGTGGTCCATGATCATGGTGTTTAAAAGTCCATGGCCAAGGTGTTTAAAAGTCCTTGGGGTCAAGGTGTTTAAAAGTCCTTGACAAAGATGTTGATCTTGTTCATCAAAAATGGAATTTGTCACTTGTGCCAATATGACATGGAAAGTGTGTAAGAAGCATGTGATGCTTGGTTTGATTATGTTATAAGCATGTGGTTACATGGTTTTAAGAATGCTTTGAACTTATGCATGGATTGATTTAAAGCATGTTTTGTAAATGGTTTTAAATGCGTTATTGAATTGTTTTAAATGAGCATGCCTCACTAAGCTTTTGCTTACGCTCTCTACGTTTTCTTAATTCAATAATGCAGAGAATTAGAGCATCTTGTAGGCTGCAAGGGAGGGCAAGCAATCAAGTTCTACTTAAGCTCAATGTATGAGGTTTTACAAGCACATTTAGCTTTTTGGTTGATTTGGCAATGGGGGACCAATGTATATGTTTTGGGAGGTGTTTAAGACTCCCTAAGTCTGTTAAATGTTGTTGAGAATGTTGGTTTTGATTTGGAACCATATAAGCTTGCTTTGCAAGTTTGGAGTTGAATGGATAGCTTAACTAGGAAGCATGCCATATAAATTGGGGTTTTTCTTATGTGATGTTAATGTGTTAAATTGATGATGCAATTGAGGTCCTTGCATGTTGATTGACTTTGTGTAATGGTTTGGTGATGTTAATTTGATGTTTGAAGCATGTTTGATGCTGTTTTGGAGTTGTCTGCAGACAGGGGTATCGATACTCGGGCTTGGGGTATCGATACACCTGAGCCAAATTTGCAAGTTTCAGGCCAGGAGTATCGATACCTGATGAACAAGTATCGATACCATATGAGTGGCGTATCGATACTGGGGGGAGGGTATCGATACCCTTGCTTGAATTTGGTTACTGCCTTCCCCGAGTATCGATACGACACGTGGCGTATCGATACCGGACCGTTAAAATCAGTTAAAAGAATCTTTGAATGTTTTGTTTTGTTTATGTTTTGGTCCTGAATCTTGTATGATCAATTGCATGAGCTGTGGTTGTTCTTTTGAGCTGAAATTTCACAGAGAAGCATGAAACCTGACTAATTCCAAGTTGGTAACCTTAATTTGGGTTAAGTCCTTTAATTTATCAGAAATTACAGTTTGGTCCCTAAAGTTGTAATTTGTTCAATTGGGTCCCTGTTTGATCTCTGATGTTTGTGATCTTTTAATATGCTGTTTGTATGATCACACATAGGAGTAATGTACATCTAGATAAGATTAAAAAGAAAAAAAAAAGGGTTGTTAACCAGAGTTGACTTTCGGGTTGACTTTGGTTTTCCCCGTGTAATCTCCGTAGTTCGGGTCGGGCGTCTAGGCCGGGCTTCGGGGGTTACACGAGGTGCGGAAAAATTGTGGCTAATCCCATTTTCATTTAAAAACTCATCGAAACCTAGATTTTGAAATTCGGTTCCATGATTACTTCTAATGTGAGAAATTTTAAGTTCAAGATCATTTTGAGTTATTTTAGAAAATGTGATGAAATTTTCTAAAGCCTCATCCTTTGTACTTAGGAATAGAACCCAAGTAAACCTAGAATAGTCATCTACAAGCACAAAAGCATATGATTTTCCACCCAAGCTCATTGTTCTAATAGGCCCAAAAGGATCCATATGAATCAATTGTAAACATCTACTAGTAGAGACATCATTTATGGATTTAAAAGAAGTTATATGTTGTTTACCCTTTGAACATGCATCACAAATTTTATCATTAGAAAATTTAAGTTTGGGTAAACCTCTAACTAGATTAAAGGAAATTATTTTTTCTAAGACACTCATGCTAACATGTCCTAATTTTCTATGCCAAAGCCATGAGTCATGTTCATCTCGTGGGTGAGTAGAGATCCAACAAGAGCATCAAGCTTGAGAGTTTTCAAATCTCTAGCTTCAATAATAGCCGTTCTCTTGCCATCCCATGACTTCGGAAGAGAGTACAACAATTTTCTCACTAGTTTGTCTTCGGGGATGATCTCGCTGAACCCCTTCAATCTGTTGACAATGACCGAGAATCGATCAAACATCTTGGAGACACTTTCATCGGGATCCATCTTGACGTTTTCATAGCTTAGATTGAGTAGCCCAATCTTTGTCTCCTTGACATCACTAGTCCCCTCATATGTTGTCTCGAGGGTGTCCCAAACCTCCTTGGCATTTTCGATTCAAGACACCTTGGAGTAGATATCCAGACCAAGTGCACAAAATATCACATGGATGGCTTTGTCATTCACTTGCATCCTTCTTCTTTCATCATCCGTCATCTCGGCTTTTACCTTTAGGACGAGTCTTTCTCCATCTCTCTTCATGGGAATGTATGGACCTTCTTCAACCACATCCCACACCATGTAATCGGTAAACTTGATGAAAAGCCTCATCCTATTCTTCCAATATGGGTAGTTGTCCCCATTGAAGAATGGTGGCTTGGTGGTGGATTGGGACTCACAGTTGGAGGTGGATGTCGTTGCTTGACTTGTTGTTGATCAAACTCTCCTAGAATCGACTCAAGAGGGTTGTAATCCTTCCAATGAGTGTAGCTCTGATACCAATTGTTGAGTTGATCGAACAATTGCAAATGGCCAAGAGGGGGTGAATTGGCAATTAAAATTTTGGTGGAAAGAACTGAGTGAAAAATAAAATTGACACAAGTAGTTAGAGTGGTTCAAGTTCTCCAAATGAACTCTACATCCACTACCTTAGTTCCCACTAATGATTTTCAATCAATTCACTACTTGAATTCTTCCCCTTTTCTTGGATGAAGAGGTAACCTTACAAATTCGATTAAGCTTTCTACCCAAAGCTTAATTCACTCAAATTACAAAGAGAAGTTGTGGTAAACTCAAATGATTCCTCTCAAAGGATAATTGTCTACCCAATTACAATTTCAATCACCCCAAACTCACAATACAAATTGACAATTGAAAGACACTAGTGTAACGCCCCGGTTTTGGGCTTAGGAGTTTTGGGCGCTGACCGGTTTGGTCAAAGTGTTGTTCGAATCTAAAAAGGTGAAATTAGGAAAGCCTAGTTCGGGTTGCATTAAAAATATGGAAAAATGTTCTAAAATCATCTTTTAATATAATTAAGTGAACTGTGAAATCAATTTTGGAAAATGAGTTTTGGAAGGGTGACATTTTGGCTAGTGACCAAAATGTAATTTTTGAAAGTTTGGTGACTGTTTTATAAAGGGTTGAAACTTTGAATCTTTAAGGAGCTATTATTCCAAAAGTAGTTTCTCCAGATTTTTCTAAGATATTTTAAGGATTTATTCTGATTTTAAAACATATCAAAAGTGGAGGGAAAGCCATTTTGGCCATTTTGATAACTAACTTCCTATTTTCCTTTCTCTCATTTTCTCTCAACCCAAACACTTTCTTTCCAGAGGATTGTTTCTGATTTTCTCACCTAAATCCCTCCTTTCAACTCTCTTTTGATTCCTAATCAACATATCTACAAAACCTCATCATTTGCTACTTGATTCATCAAGGTTTTTTATTCCAAAAAGAGGAGAAACTCAAGTTTGGAGGTAAGAACGTCCTTCTCCTCTAAACTATCAGTTCTTTACTAAAATTCCTAAGTTTTCAATCCTTAATTGATGTTTTATTAAAGGCTTTTGAGTTGTGAATTGGATCTTGGCTTATAATGCAAGATTTGGTGATTTTTGATGATTTTCGTTTGATCTGTTAAATCTGTGATTTGAGATGTGTTTTTGATGTTATTTGGACTCTAAATTGATAAGGAATTGAGTTTTGATTAATGCAATCCCGGATAGGTTGAGTTTCCTAAGTTTAGCTTGTGATTCTTGATGGTTTTTGAGGTGATCTTGTGGATCTGATGTTGCTGGAGGTATAAGGATGTTAATAGGTTCTTTTTAGATGTTAAATGATGTTAATAGATGTTTGGTTTTGTTGGTTAATGGCTGGGCTTTGTTGAGAAGTGGTTTGGATGCATTTTCAGTTGTGTTTGGTGGCCGAAAATGGAGTGTGGATGAGAGCAGCGAGTTTAGGTGCTTTCATTGAAGCAATTAATGCATGATGATGCATTAATCCTCTGCTTTGATGTGTTAAAACAGGGGAGGCATCTTTGGATCCAAGAGTTGTTGATCCGGAAGCTTGATTTGGTGCTTCGGCAAGAGGCGAAGTGGAATCGGTGAGTGAAATTGGGTTTTCGGCTTTGAAACCAATGTCTTGGGAGCTTAGTTTAAGTCTAAACAACTTTGCTAAGCTCAAGTGTAAGTTTTCGAAAATACTCTCTAGTGGTGGCCATGTTTTGATTGTTGTGCAATGTGGTTTATTGCATGTTTTAAATTCTGTTTTGAAAGCATGATTTAGCATGGTTAATGCTGTTTTTGTAAGCCATATGTTGAAGGAAGCTCAAGGTAAGAGTTCCTTGTTTTTGAACATTGATTAAATGTGGTTGGATGCTTTTAAATGCATGATTATTATGGCTTGGTTAAATGCTTTAAAACAGTGGATAAATTGATGATAATGATGTATATTGGCAAGTGATGTTTTGAAAAGGTTAAGGTCACTAAGGTGGTTAAAAGTCCTTGAGTGAGCCTTGTTTACTTAAGATCATCAAGGTGGTTAAAAGTCCTTGGATGATTCTTGATACGGACACAAAGGTGGTTAAAAGTCCTTGTGTGATCCTTTCCATGGTGTTTAAAAGTCCATGGGGCCAAGGTGTTTAAAAGTCCTTGGGGCCAAGGTGTTTAAAAGTCCTTGGGGTGAAACTTGATACGGACACAAAGGTGGTTAAAAGTCCTTGTGTGGTCCTTTCCATGGTGTTTAAAAGTCCATGGGGCCAAGGTGTTTAAAAGTCCTTGGGGCCAAGGTGTTTAAAAGTCCTTGGGGTGAAAGTTGATGAACTTGTTTTTAAAGAAATGAAATTTATCACTTGTGGCCAATATGACATGTTCTGATATGAAGCATGAGATGCTTGTTTAAGTATGCTTTTGAGCATGTGTAAATGATGATTGAAGCATGATTTATAAAGTGTTTTATAAATGCATTATTGAATGGTTTTAATGAGCATTCCTCACTAAGCTTTTGCTTACGCTCTCTTTCGTTTTCTTAAATCAATAATGCAGAGCATTAGAGTACTTTGAGGGCAGCAAGGAGGGCAAGCATTCAAGTGAAAGTAAAGCTCAAAGTATGGAAGGTTTCTTAAGTACATTTTTAGCTTTTGGTAATTTGGCAATGGGGGACTTATGTGTATGTTTTGGGAGAGGTTTTGAACTCCCTAAGTATGTTGAATGTTGTTGAGAATGTTGGTTTTTGAGTTTGGCCTTTACATGCTTGAAATGGAAGTTTATGCTTGAATGGTTTGCTTGTGTAGGAAGCATGCCTATAGCTTTGGGGCTTTTTACATGTAATGCTATCTTGATGTTTGGATGATTCCTAAATGTCTTTTATATGTTGAATTGCATGCTGGTAAAGTTTGGTAGCATTTGGAGCACGTTTGGATGATCAATTGCATGATTAAGTAAGCTTTATGCTGCAATCTGTGCAGGGTGTTTCGGAACAGTGCACACCGTTCCGGAACGGGTGCCTTGAATGAGCCCAGGCGTCCGAAACGGTAGGCATCGTTTCGAAACGGAAAGGCCACTGCCAGCCCCTGTTTCGGTACGCGTTGCGGAACGGCCCCGTGTTTCGAAACAGGCTCTGCCTGTTTCAGAACGGTCGACCGTTGGGGGCTGACATTGGCAGTTAAATGTTTTGAATTGTTTGCGTTTTAGTCCTGAACCTTGTTTGTGCAATTGTATGAGTTCGGGAAGTCCTTTTGAGCTGAAATTTCACAGAGAAGCATGAAATCTGACTAATTTCAAGTTGGTAACTTTAATTTGGGTTAAGTCCTCCTATTTATCAGAAATTACAAATTGGTCCCTAAAGTTGTAATTTGTTCAATTGGGTCCCTATTTGATCTCTGATGCTTGTGATCTTTGAATATGTTGTTGAGTGATCACAACTAGGGTTAATGGGCATCTAGACAAGATTAAAAAGAAAAAAAAAGGTCGTTAATCAAGGTTGACTTTGGTTTTCCCCGTGTGACTTTCTTAATTCGGGTCAACCGTCTAGGCCGGGTTAAGGGGGTTACAACTAGAGTTGGGTACAAGAATTTGACTTTGAATAGCTCAAGGGTTTTGATTTTTGCTTTGATGATGCTTGTGGGTTGAATAGTTGTTGTTGGCCTTCAAAGGACTTCAATTTATGCCTCCTCTATTAATTCTAGCCATTTGGGTGGTTGGGAACTTGAATAGAGCCGTTGGAACCCTCTCTTACCACCATAAATGCATTTATGCAGCTACCCGTATCGGTACACGGGGAGTCGTATCGATATCTGTCTCAGAAAAGAAAGAGCTATTGTGTGCAATAAATAAGTGGTATCGAAACGCACGTAAGCGTATCAGTACGGGGTATCGAAACGGCTAAGACCGTATCGATACCTTTTTCTCGACATAGCACACTGGAAGTTTCCGTTTCGATACTAGGGTTTACCGTATCGGTACAGGTCAACTACCAATTTAAAATTTGGTTACCTAACCAACTGACACTAACGGTCGAAATCTTTAAAGAACTTTTTTAAAATTCATCAAAACCATATCGATACGGGTGAAGTCGTATCGGTATGCCATTCAAACTCATTTAGAATTTTACAAAGGAGCGTATCGATACAGATGGAATCTGTTTCGATACGGTGTTTTGATACGGTTAAGAGCGTATCGAAACGTGTTCCTCCAGTATCCAACTTTGTAAAAAGGGTATCGATACGGATGGAAGCGTATCGATACACCTGGACGTTTTTCAATAGTTTGGCCTTGGAACACTTAGAAAATATTTTGAGTTTGAGTTTTTCAAATCAGTTTTAAAGCGTTGGTGATTTAAAACATATTAAGGGACTTATAAAAACAATTTTAAGTTTTTCAATTTAATCCTTAAAGATTTAATTATATCAAAATCTAACATAGGTTTCACAGCTTTGGACTCCCTAAGTGTGGCATTATGCCTATAATGTTTGGACTTGTAAATGGCCATTTGGTGTTTGCTTTGATGATTTGATGAATGGTTGGTTTCAATACTAGGATGCATGCCTATAGTCTTGTGGTTTTTCCTAATTGATGCCATGATCGTCTTTTGATGATGCTAATATGTTCCTTTAATGTATGTTAACTTGTTGGCATGATTAGGAGGTCATGGGGGTATGTTTAATTGGGTAAATGTATGTTAAACCAGAAAAATCTGCACTTTCTGGGTTAACCGTATCGGAACGGGCACTACCGTTTCGAAACATGGCCATGTAATGGCCTCTGTGTATCGAAACGGGTAGAGGCCGTTCCGAAAAACTTTTTCTACTGCCAAGCCTTGTTTCGGAACGGGTTTCGAAACGAGCCCAAGTTTCGGAATGGTCAACCTCCGTTCCGAAACACTTGACCGTTGGGCACTGATTTGAATGGTGTATGGTTTGCATGCTTTACGTTTTAGTTCTGAATTTTGTATATGGAATTGCTTGAGTTCGGAATGTCTGTTTAAGGTGAAATTTGATAGGGAAGCATGTAATATGATTAATTTGATATTGGAAACCTTGAAATTGGTTAATAAGTAATTAGACAAGATTAAAAAGAAAAAAAAGGTCGTTAATCAAGGTTGACTTTCGGGTTGACTTTGGTTTTCCCCGTGTAATCTTCGTAGTTTGGGTCAACCGTCTAGGCCGGGCTAAGGGGGTTACACATGCACAAAATCCTTTTGAAGGATGATGATAAACCGTCAATTGAGGAACAAAGAAGACTTAACCCCGCTATGAAAGAAGTCGTGAGGAAAGAAATCATCAAGTGGATTAATGCCGGTATCAGTTATCTTATCTCTGATAGTACATGGGTAAGTCCGATACAATGTATACCAAAAAGGGGATGTATAATCGTGGTAAGTAATGAAAGCAATGAAATTATTCCAACCAGGATTGTGACCGATTGGAGGGTTTGCATGGATTACTATAAGTTAAATAAAACTACTAGGAAATATCACTTTACTTTACCCTTTATTGATCAAATGCTTGATCGTCTTGAAGGTGAACCCTTTTATTGTTTTCTTGATGGTTACTCAGGTTATAACCAGATTGCCATATTATCGAATGATCAGGAAAAGACCACTTTCACATGCCCATACGACACTTAAGCCTTCTGAAGGATGTTGTTTGGATTATACAATGCCCCGTCAACCTTCCAAAGATGCATGATGGCAATTTTTTCCGACATGGTTAAAGACTGCCTTGAGATCTTCATGGAAAATTTCTAGGTATTTGGGAATGATTTCGAAAATTGCCTCGATAATTTGGAAAAGGTGCTGACAAGATGTGAAGAATTCGGCCTAGTGCTTAACTGGGAGAGGTGTCATTTTATGGTGGATGAAGGAATTGTGCTCGGCCAAAAATTTCATCCAAGGGCATCGAAGTTGATAGAGCCAAGGTGGAAGTGGTTGAAAAATTACCTCCACCAAATTCAGTCAAGGGAATTCGAAGCTTCCTAGGACATGCGGGTTTTTACAAAAGGTCTATACACAATTTTTCTAAAATAACTAAACCCTTGTTTAACTTTCTTGAAAAGAACAAGGCCTTCAATTTTGATGATTCTTGTGCCCAGTCATTCCAAACTCTTAAGGAAAAACTTGCTTCGGCACCCATTGTCGTTCCATCCGATTGGACTTTACCTTTCAAAATCATGTGTGATGCAAGTGATTTTGCAGTAGGAGCAGCTGTAGGCAAAATAACAGGTAAAATTTTCCATGTTATATACTACGCTAGTAAAACTCTTAATGATGCCCAATTGAATTACACCTGACGGAAAAGAAGTTATTAGCCGTAGTTTTTGCCTTTGACAAATTTCGCTCCTACTTGATTGGAACTAAGGTAATTATTCATACTAACCACTCGGCAATTAAGTATTTGTTTGCTAAGAAAGATGCCAAACCTCATTTGATTTGTTGGATATTTCTATTACAAGAGTTTGACATTGAGATTAAGGACAAGAAAGGGATAGAAAATCAAGTTGCCGATCACTTGTCATGCTTGGAACACAACAAAGAAGAGAAAACGGAGATGGAAACATGCGATGCATTCCTAGATGAGCAGATGCTAGTTGCCTCGGCAACTACCATAGCGCATGTCGTGGCAACTCAAATAGCGCATGTCGCGGCAACTCAAATAGTGCATGTCGCGGCAACCCAAGTAGCCCATGTCGTGGCAAATATCGTAGTGCATGCCTTGACAACTCCAGTAGCACATGACGCGACAAGACCTGATGCCTCGGCAATACCCTGGTATGCAAACTTAGTTAATTTCCTTGTTAGTGTTATTTTACCTTATGGCCTTACTCACCAAGGAGAGAAGCGGTTCCAGCATGATGCTAAGCATTATGATTGGGACGAGCCTCTTTTGTTTAAACAATGTGCAGATCAGGTTATACGACGATGTGTTCCCGAGGAAGAACAACAAAACGTGCTCAGGCAATGCCATGATTCACCATACGAAGGTTATTTTGGAGGCACTCATACCGCAACCAAAGTTTTACAATTCGGCCTGTATTACCCCACACTCTATAAGGATGTACCCAAATTTTACAAATAGTGTGATCGTTGTCAACGAACGAGCAATATCTCTAGACGACACGAGAGGCCACTGCAGAACATTCTTGAAGTCGAATTGTTCGATATGTGGGGAATTGGCTTCATGGGACATTTCCCATCATCATATGGAAACCTCTACATCTTACTTGCCGTCGACTATGTGTCTAAATGGGTAGAAGCAATTGCAACTCCTAAAAACTACTCAAAAATCATGCAGAGATTTCTACAGAAGAATATATTTACACTGTTCGGAATGCCGAGGGCAATCATCAGTGATGAAGGAAAGCACTTCGACAATAAACTTATTGCCAAGATGTTTCAACACTTTGGCGTAACTCACAAAGTTGCCACGATATATCACCCACAGACCAACGAGCAAGCTGAAATTTTCAACCAGGAATTAAAGGGTATCCTCAAAAAAGTGGTAAATCCCTCTCGAAAGGATAGGTCATTGAGACTCGATGATGCACTTTGGGCATACCGCACCGCATTCAAAACACCTTTAGGTATGTCTCCTTTCCAACTTGTCTACGGTAAGACTTGCCACTTGCCGGTGGAAATCGAGCACAAGGCGTATTAGGCGATCAAAATTGTGAACATGGATTAGGAAAGTGCTGGGCAAAAACGTTTTTTGGATCTCAATGAAATAGAAGAATGTTGTGCCTTAGCTTACGACAACACAAGGATCTATAAGGAGAAAACAAAGCGTTGGCACGACAAAAAGTTATCGTCGCGGCAATTCATGCCAGGGCAACTAGTCCTTCTATTTAATTCTTTTCTAAAATTGTTTTTGGGAAAACTGAGATTAATATGGTATGGATCATTCGAAGTAGTCAAGTCATTCTCTCATAGTGTCGTGATAATCAAGTCCACCATTGATGGACATGAATCCAAGGTTAACGTGCAAAGATTGAAGCACTACAACGGTGCCCATGTGGAGCGCAACAAAGAAGTGGTCACACTAGGAGATGCATGATCATTCTCTCCTTTCAATTTTTTTTATTTTTCTTAATTTTTATTTTCGATTAATTTTAGGATAGATTTATTTATTTCTTTTAGGATTTAAGTCTTTATCTTTATTTAGTAATTATCTAGTTGTTTTTGCATTTTTGGATTAAGAGTTCTTGTTATTTATTTATCTTTCCACATCGTTATCTATTTCTTGTTATTTGATTATTTTATTTAATTCTTATCTTATTTGTTTTTGAATTTTAGGACAAGAGTCCAAGAAAAAGAGAAATTTGATTCAAGAATGAAGTATTGGTCAACAAGAAAACCTATGGGCTGGAAATTAAGGCTTATATTAAGCTCCAAATTTACCCTAGCCCCCTCCCATATTCAGCCAAGAGAAACCCTTCCCCTTCTCCATCATAGTGTGCCGCCCAACCCCACAATCAAATCTTTGCTTACTTTCTTTCCCTTCAACACCACCCACCCATCTTTATTACCCATCCTTTCACTCTTTTCTATCTCCCATCACCATTAACCTTCCAAGAATCAAACAATCTTCATCTTCTTGCTTCTCTAAGGTTTCTTCCACATTCTCTTTTTCTCCTTTTCTCACCGATTCAAACCCAAAGAAAAAAACAATAGCCTTGAAACTCAAAACACTCTCTCATCCAAGCTCTTCCCAAGAACTTGAGTACAAGATGTTTGCCACAAAGACGGTCGAAGCTCGATTCCGCTCCAGGTTCAAAAGTAGAAAGATTTGCAAAGAACAAGGCTTTCGAGTACTCTAGCTCTCACCAAGATTTCGGCCTTGAACCATTCATCTTCCGGGTCATAGCGCACCAAAAGTGGCAAACCTTTTGCCACCAAGAGGAACCGGGAAACATCACATGGGTGAGGGAATTTTATGCTTATTCTCCTAATCATGATAACCCCTATGTGTTTGTTCGTGGCAAGGTAATTCCCTTCGATGCCGACAACATCAACACCTTCTATGGAGTTTACATCGAGAAGGACGAGCACCAAGAATTTGTCGATCAAATGATGCCCCGACAACTCAACAAGGTGCTAAAGAACCTCACGCTACCAGGCACTCAATGGAACGACGACAAACACAAGGGCACGGTAAGCCGCCTTTGGCTAAAACCCAAGGCGAAATTGTGGAATAAATTTGTCAAAACTTCTTTAATGCCCACAACACCATTGTCGATACACCTCGTGTTTTACTCATAGATTCTATCTTGCATAATCGCATCATTAACATTGGAAAAATTATTTGTGATGAGATTGTTGCATGTAATCAAAAGGACAAAGGCTCTCTTTTCTTTCCTAGCCTCGCATCACAACTTTGAAAACTTTTTGTCGTATCAAATATGGGATTCATAGTTGAAAGGATAGGGTGAGATTCTTTAGAGGCTTGATTGGCGTGATTCATATTCCGGGAATTTTGTTTCCTTTTTTCAACTAGCATTATCTTGGTTCTGCAATTTGGGACATATGTCCTTAAGGTGGCCATAGATACCATAGTGGAAGCACACAGTGGGTAGCGATTCATACTCGACAATTTGTGGACGGCCATTGATGATAAGCTTAGAAACTAGAGGCCGACGAAGGTTGAGACTCACGGCCATACGTACAAACCGACCACGACAACCATTATCAGTTTTTGAAGTTGATTTTGATTAAGGAGCCTATTTGATTTATATTAGATTCAATAAAGTTGCACTTGTAGAGGGCTTCCAAATACCATAAATCCTGTTATGAAGCATGTTATAGCCAATTCGCCTTCCAAAACCTTAACAACAAGGGTTAGATCTATGCTCTTGATAGCCAGATTCTGAACTCGCTCGAAGAAGTCGATGGTGGGGATACCATTCATGGATTCGAGAGCAATGTCTACTTCTAGAAGCTCGATGTCATCATCACCCAAGTCAATGCTTTTGGAATCTTGATGAGAGTCAGTATGGCTTGTAACAATATCCTTATAAGAGACAATCGTCCTTCCGGTCGTCGGAGCATCACACTCCATTCTCAACGCAAGGTTACTACTAATGGGGTCAGGGGAATCGGGCGGGTCTTTATTGCGGCATTGTTGCTTCTTTGGCTGTCGGGGAGTGGCATAGGATAAAAAAGAACAAGCGGGAGAGACATGTTCGGGATCCTTTTCAACTATTATAGAAAATGTGTTTCATTAAAAAAAATTGAATAATTTTTGAAAAAGAAAATTTGTGAGAAACAGAAAAACAATAAAAATATTTTAAATTTTCATTAAAATATTTTATAAATTTGAAATAATCAAAAACACTTTTTCAACATTTTTTAAATATTAAATCTATACTCTAATTCAAATACAATAAATATAAGATTTTTTTACGACTTAATAAAATACTTTTGAAGTTTTACCCACTATCATTTGAGACCTAGTTTTCTTCTCTTCTAAAAGTTTTTTACGACGCGGCTTTTCCTTCTTTTGATTTATGAGTCAAGTGTCGACAACTAATTTTAGTATTGGTGTCAACCATCGGTGTTCATTATTTTTATTGTTCTTTCATATTTTGTTTTCTCAATTTTAATAAGAATCTATGCTCTTGTGGCACGCGTTTCCTATGCCTTTGTGGCACATTTTTATTGGCTTTTGTGATTCGTTTCATCTATCGTTTGACATGATTTCAGCATACCTTAGCGGTCGTTTGATGCTCATATAGAGATCCTCGGGTGCTAGTTTTTGGATTTGATTTTGTCGATGATCATAGAAAAGATTGATCCCCACTTGTTGATGGTTTGTTAGCCGATGTAATCAAAACTGTATAGCAAAACAATCTGTCTGATGGTTTGGTTCGCTCACTACTCCTTTTTCATCCCGTAAAACGTCTTGTTTGGTAGAGACATGAGATTCATGAAGGTTTTTGAATTTTGATGGTATACTAATCTCCATGGAAGTGTTTGTTTTTTTTTCTTGTTGTACATTTATATGAAATTTTTGGTGGACTAACCACTTTTTTTTCTCTTTTTTGATATATTGTATTTGTAATATTTTTCAGTGTTTAATAAAATACAAATACCATTGTTCAGAAAAATATAATATTTTTATTGTTTTTATTATGTTACTAATATAAAAAGCATAAGTAGTGTTCTCACTTTTTCATTATTGGTAACAATTTTCGTTAAAAATTACAAACATATTTTCTATTGTTTTAAAAAATAAAATTATAAACAACAAAACAGTATTTTTATAAAAAAAACAACGTTTAATTGTTCTTATTTGTCCATTTTCAAAATCAAAAAGGGATTGAACTACTTTTGTTGTTCTTTTTTAAGAGGTTCAGTCAACCGATTTCAAAATTAACAAAAACTTTTAAATTTTAGTTTACATATACTTGTGAATTTTAGAAGTCTATTTAAAGCTTAGGTTGTATGACTTACCATTTAAGATTAAAATTTAAAGTTAGAATTTAGAATTTATTGTTTAGACTATATGAAGTTTTAAATTTTAGATTTTATAGTTTAAAAATGAATGATTGTGCAAATGTTTTTTGCACAGATTATGCGTCAAAATATAACCCTTTTAAAATTTAAAAGTTTTACACTAATTTTAGACCATTAAACAAGCATGCATTTATGAGTGAAATTATCTACTTTCTTTTGTTTGCCTTAAAAATTTACTCATTTTAACTTTTAATCTCAACCATCAATTTACACTCATCCAAAATTAATACAAAACTAAAAGCTTTTGCATTGTATAACCACACTATCCCTTTAAAAACATATTTAATATTAAACTATCTTTCCTTTGCTTGCATTTTTCACAATTTTCTTTTGATCATATTTTAACATTGATGCTTTGTGCACATATCACACTTGTTGAATTGGTTATTATCATATCAATTTTAAAACCATTTTCGTCCCAGTTTTCCTTTTTCCTTTCTCATCTTTCTAATCTCATGTTTAACCAAGCAAAGCCTTAACAATACAAGTTAATAGACTTATAAATGTGTAGAGATTAATTTACTAAAAATTAAATTATATAAAAACTACAAATACTAATTATAAAATATGATGCATATAACTTGATTTTCTACAAAATACTGATTATATAACATAAATATAATTCAGATGATTATAAAGTGTATAAATTGAAATTCAATAACATAAATCAGATGGTCATAAAAAGCAAAGCAATGCAACCTTTCCCTACTACAGAAACTTTTGCCTTAAAAAAGCTCAAAATTTCAAGCTGAACTGTTTTTACCATTGTTCCGAACTTTATGTTTGTTAACCAAGGAATGGTTTACTAGATCATAGGAAGTTACCAAAGTAAAATGTTCCAAAGTTCAGCTTTTACTACATATAATCCATACTAATTAGTAGTACCTTCATAAAAAACAAATACTAAAATAATTAAAAAGGAAATGCACAGGCCAAATAAAGGAAGCTGAAGTTGGCAATCCCTAACTAGAGATAACACTTAAAGTCTAGTTGAGAATTTGATCAGACTGGAATAAAACATCAAACAAAAGAACGTTGAAGATTTTTTTGTTGTTTAGATATGCCAGAATTCTGGCATTTTCAAACCTTCCAACATTAGTTAGTTGTTGTGGCGTGATAGTGTACCATTGGTCACATCTGTTAGAAGTCAATAATGAAAGGAAAGAATTGTTAGGCGAACCTTTTGGCCTCCGTTATTCAATATCGGGAGTGATGTTTGTGTTGGTGTATTTTGTGCAGTCGAACGGTCCAACTCCTTGATTGTTTTTCTTTCTCACCTGAAAATCACATTAGCTTGTGGAATTAGTTGCATGTACATTACAAGGGAACGTTTTAGTTCCCAGAACATATCTATGAAAAAAGACTCATACAATATTACAGTAATCTCTGAACCAATATCAAAAGCATCGGTTCATATGAGTTAACGTATCGTCTACATGTACTCCATTAGAAACAATATCACTTTAATCATGATGCTCAAACAGCATACAAGGAGAAATAAAGCATGTCAAGGTCAAATTTAAACTCTTGTCCATGCTACCTGGGCTCGGGTGGACATTAGATATGGAAAACATGCCAATTTTAAATATACTCATAATTCTTTTTTAAAAAATGACAATACGGAATAGCGATTGTAATCTTTTAAAGGAAGTTGAACTGTACCGGGGACCATGGACCTGGCTCTGGCAGAGATTTGTCCGTAGGCGAATTTTGTACAGCACCACTTTTCATTGTTAGAATTTCCTGAGTAGCAGAAGTGGCATTATTAAATATGGCTAAACAAAATCTTAAAAACTCCCTTCCGCTGTTAACCGACGTTCCAATCAAGCCAGAAGACGTAAAACATTAAATTTTCCAAAACAGATTTTTTTTTGAGTTTCCAGTTTAGGTAAATTTGTTTAGTCATTAAACTGACTGCTTAATAATAGTCTTGATCATGATACTTCATTACCAAAGCAATTTCGTGTCTTCAACCTCACGAAATAAAAGGAAAAGAGTATGATAAGATTACCTCTCCAGCAGCTTCAAGTGCAGCTAACCATTCATCTGAAAATGGAACAGCGTTCAAAGGGGGCTTTACTAAAGGAGCAACTTGCTTTTTGTCATTGCCCATTTCCTCACTGCCATCAAACAAGCCAGACTTGAGCATCTTTCTGAAACTATGACGCCTTAAAAATTCTCAAAAAGCCTAGCGAAAAATGTGGATAGAGATTGAACTAAGTGGGATGCTTACACCAAAGATGCACTACGCTTAGCTTCCACGTGGGTCATTGAACTGTTTAATTCCTGCGGAACATCATTCTCCGGTCTGTTGAATTCTTCCTCTACGAAACTTTCATTTGATGATATGTGATTTGTTTTGATTGAGGAGATAGATTCCTCAGTCAAAGAGCAAAATGCTTGAGACTTGCAGGTATTTTCGACCCCAGAAACTTGATATTCGCTCAGTGAAGACAACCCAACATTCAAAGAGGTTACTTGGCAAATTTGATCTTTGTTGGGCATGATCATATCATTACAACCATCATGCTTGTTATCAGGGAGATTAATCTTGACATAACTCGATATTTCCTCAGTAACAGACAATCCAATTTTTTCTGGCTCTGGTACAACAGTAACCACATTTTGAAGCTCATGAGGTTTATTTAAATTCTCGACTACTGCAAAATTGATATTTTCTGCAGAATTGAAAAGGTTAGTTTTGCAGCTATCAAATGAATTACCATCATTGAAGGACTGCAAGCATGCATCTTTGCTGAAAGATCCATTAGTCATCTCATTATCTCCAGCAGCACACTTGTGACTTGGTTCATCTGTTCGCACCTGAGGCAGATCAGGACCTTCCACTGCTTGTATAACAGAACCCTTGTTTCTGGGACCCACATCTGCACAATTGTCACTATCAAAATTTTGGGACTCGGCTAATAATTTTCTCTCCGCTGAGAAAAGGCCATGACATGCCTCTAGAATCGGATTATCTAGGAAGGTTTTACCAACTTCAGAGGACTGTATCAGGTCATCTTGGGCAATAGTCTCACAATCATTTCTCTTATCCATCAATGAGTTAGCAAGCATGCCTGGTGCATTAAAATGACAAGAAATCATCTTTTCTCCTGGCTCTGAAATGACATCTACTAGGCCAAGGGGAGATATTGAATGGGAATCGTCCATCTCTCTGGTATCCAGATTGTCACTTCTTTGACAGTCATTGCTGACAATTGCATCACATGCAGTTATTGCTCCAGTTACTTGGTCTTCCTCGATCCTTTCTAATCCCTTAGATGAAGTAGCTTCACAAAGGAGCTCAATGTCATGGTTGCACTGTGTATCAGTAGAAACTGAAGCCTCATTCTCCACATTTAAGCACTCAACCACCTCAGCCATCTTGTGAACACAATTCTGCAGTGTGGGTGGAAAATTGCATGGAACACTGGAATTTTCCAGTTCACTTTGACAGGCAACATCTTCAGAAGAGAAGATTTCTCCATGTAATAGGCAATCAGTTGAATGTGATCCATAATTATCTTGGAAAACTGTTTCTACTACAATGCATGGATCAGGAATTGGTGGCTGCTCAACTAGCTTTTTATTTACATCATTGACATGTGCATGCAGAATGTCAGCTTCTGAAGCATTCTGAAGATAACTGCTATTTTCGAGAGGTAAATTACATTCAAAAGAATGCTTTTGTGCATCTGCAACATGTGATTGCTGGTTCAAATCAGTAGCCCCAACAGTGCCATCATTTCCTGGAATTTTGTCTTCATAATGCAATAGACCATTGGTCCTTTTCAAATCACTGCCATTGCAATCACTAATGTTTGGACAGATACCTTCACGTTGCACATTGTTGAAACTAAGAAACTCTTCTGAAGGATCAACCTCCTTGAGCAAGGCACCATCATTAATATGCGGTTTTTGAATCTCGTTAGTTATATGATCATCTTCGAAGGTACAAGGTTTTACACGTTCAGTTTCAGCTGTTTTGCTTGAATATTCATGGCTATCATGAATGCTTATCTGGTCATTGTTTAGAGAACCATGTATGTTACTACAATTCACTTCACAAGAATGCAACTGTGGAATGAGATCAAACTCCTCAGTCAATGAAATATTCTGTCCATTCCCTGAGAGTTGGTTGCCAGCATCATCAGCCTTCGGGCCTCTTTTTACCTGCAGTCCATGAGAAATAAAACGGGGATCTTTGAATTCACTGCCAATGTGATTTGGACTTCTGGGGATAACAAGATCTTCCCTCTTACAACCAAATTTCACTTGTTCGGAGGATTGACTTTGCAAGAGTAACTTGTTATCACTATACTGAAATTCTGCATTATCAGTTTGCTGCTTAAGACTACCGTCAATAGTGTGCAATTTCTGCCGACTATTAGTTAATTCATGATTGTAAGAATTACAAGAAACCTTCACTTCCACCCTCCGCATTTTACTATCTCTTGAATTTGGACTGATATCTTTGCAGAAGGAACTAGCACTTGATGTAACAGAGGGTTCTTTGCTTGGGGTCCATGAACTTTCAATTGCTGCTACATCACTGGCCACTACATGTATTTTCTTAGATGGAGTGGGGATCTCAGAAGTAGAATGTATGACACCAAGCTTCAACAAATTAGGAATATTAGACTTTGGGTTATTGCATTTTTGAGTGCTTCTTTGTATATTATGTGAAGCATTAGTCTTTGACTGCAAAACAAGATCAAGAATCAATAAGAGAGAGAAGAGAACCACCACTGATGCTTCTAAAAGTTGATGAATACGGAAAAACTTACAGTCGGCATAAGCAAAGTTGACATACCTGACTAAAAAATCCTAATGATGGCGAAGGCATCCGTAAGCCAGATGGTTTTGCCATTTGTGGCTGTGAATATTGAGTGTTTACACCGGTATGGCAATGACTTTGAAGAAGAGAAACGAATTTGTTGGAAACAGCTTCACGATTAATAGATCCATAACCAGAAGCCACAACAGGATCTTGGTTGACCTTTAAGCCATTATCGGCCTTGGTAACTAATGGATGTCGTGACTGGGCTGATGAATGACTTCCCAATGCTGAGCTTTTCTGTATAAAGAAAAAGATATATGGAAGATAAGGAGCATGTTTTTCTTAGTTTCAAAAGAAATGCAGGAACAGAAAATTGTTAATCATCATTTAATTCCAAAAAAAAAAATCCATAAACAATGACATCTAAAAGCTTTAGTCTCACCACATTTCTTTTAGGCTGTATAGAAGACAATTTGGTAATTTGGGATTTACTAGAAAGACTAGATTTTGCATCATTTTGAGTACTTTTGTTGGAACCTGTCAAGGAAATGCTTCTGTGGGCACTGACTTCTGTATGAGCACAGACACAAATGTATCAAATTTCCTCTTACACAAAAGCGAGATATGAATTCAGACAACAATGTGTATGTATCAGACTACGAAAGTGCAATAACAAGTGAAGAAGAAACAAAGACAATCATGATACAAAATCTGTGCTAAACCATCAAATGTAGGTTAAACCAAAAAAAAAACTAATTTAACATAAAAATACAAAACAAGGAGAAAGTGTTAAGAACAATTATATGCCCTGTTACCTGCTTGTACGCTCTGATTTCTCTTCGGTTTGTTTATGTTCGGCGAACTCCTGGCAGTTGAGGAACCTGACTTTGGAGCAGGTACTTTAGAAATTTTTGGCTCCTTAACAGCTGTTTTTGTTGTGCTCATATTTGCAGGTCTTTTAAGAGTGCGGAAAAGTCAAGGTAAACTCTTCAATAAATCCCAATACATAAAGAAAATAAGTATGTAAATAAGCCCACTCTACTTAACAATTGAATAAAACCATAACTAGGAAGGATATGCAGAAGACGTCACAGGCCTCGGACATCCACTACGCTTAGAACCACTTCTATTTACATCATGAATTGAAAGCACGTTTTGTTTCACCTGACCAAATTCATATTTAACATGATTAAAAATTGCTTTCATTTCACAGAGAAAAGAAATTAGAGCTACTTTTATAGACATATATATTGGAGAAGAACTAACTAACCACGGATTGAGAGGCTGAACCAGAAGTCTTCTGCCGTAGGCTACTATTAGCAACCTTGCTTGCCACTTTCGTATTACTATTATTGCATGGCAACTCTTTAAACAAATTGTTTTCAATTGCCTGCAAATCCGGTGAACCACTCGATAATGATTCTCCAGGCTCTTCTTCTATGGCCAACAGTTTCTCACCACTCAACTCACTAAAATTCCCACTAATCAAAGATAATTCTGTTGAATTCAAAACACCTAACACAAAACCCATAAAAATGAATTTCATTCTTTAAATTAAAAAACCCAAAACGAAAACAAAGTAGGCAATTGACGAATACCTTCTTCAGTGAAGAAAGCGCGATCCCAAGCTAAACTTTTTCTCAAATTGTAACCTCCACCTTTCTTTTTCCTCTTCATTTTCTGTGGCTCTAAACTTAGCTTCTGAAGTTCAGATTTATGCTCAGTATCGTCAATATTCTCTTTATTAATGTTGGAAGAAAAGCTAGGATTCTGCGCTTTCACATCTGAAAAATGCAAGACCAGTGCATTCAAATTTAGATCAAAATCTACGAAAACAAAGAGTAAACAAACACTAGGGCAAAAGTGACCTGCGGGATTAGATGTAGGGAAATGGAGAGGAGAACAAGAGAAAAAGGAAGGATCAAAGGTAGAAACGGCGTCGGTTAGGGTCTGTTGGTGCTGTAAAACCAAGGAATCGTTGTCTTCCTCGGAGATCTCCAAGAGATCGCTCTCCATTTCTGTCCAATTTTCTCAGTTTCTGGGAAATGAAGGACGGAATGTAATGATTGGAGTTGGAGGGATCTACCAGAAGGTTTGGGAGTTAAGAAGTTGAAGTTTTCAAACGAAAAATCTTAAAGTCTGTCGAATTTCAAACTCGGAACTTTGGATTTCTTTTTCATCTTTCTTTATAAACTTTTTTTTATTAAAATTTTGAATGGCGAGCGGGAAAGGAGGATGACAGATGATCACGTGGCTGGCCTTTATGTTAAATGACGTAAATACCCATACATGATACATGTAAACGGCCTAGGCCCGCCCTAGACCACTGGCCACTTTTAACAATTGCTTGAGATTTACAGAGCATGTTTCATCCTCTCTAGGGTTGTAAAAACAAAAAAATTGAAAACCTGTCTGAAACCTGCTCGAGTCATAAACCTGATTTGATTCGAGAATTTGATGATCCGAACTCGAATTGTAATTGACTGTTGCTGACCCGAACCCGAGTTGAACTTGTTATTGTAGCAACTGAACCCGATCTGCGTCCTACTGAAAACGACTCGAACCTGAATCTGGCCTGTTAATTTTGACCTGAAACCCGACTTGCATCCGACTGAAATGAACCCGAACTCGAGACTAACTTAGCAAAATACATGATATTATCCGACTGAATCGACCCGAGATCTGATTTTACCCGACCTGTTTTGAACCTGACCTGTTTTGAACTTGAACTGTTGTTGACCTGAACTAATGTAGACCTGCCTAAAAATGTTAAATAATTTAAAGTGTAAATTGTTCATTATAAACTTAATAATTTTTTAATAGATTATGTTAATTTCATTATACTTAGAAAAAAATTATCTTACATTATACTTAGAAATTTGTCTTAATTTGTAACTACATTATGTATAATAAAATTATATACTTTGAAATTTGTTTAATTATAATAATATATATTATGTATAATAAAATTATATACTTAAAAGATTTGTCTTAATTTTTACTGAGGCGTATCTGACAAGGAACATGAATCTGACAACTCGGTAAGAACCTAATTAGCATACATCACCAAGGTAGTTGAAAACCTGCAGCGGCAGAACGAATCTAAGGCGGTATTTTCTGCCGAGGAGATGTGTAAAACTTGCAGTGAAAACCACAAAATACAGAGGAGTGTCCCCTACAACTAGAAACATGAATGTATGTTGGAAACTACAATAAGAATAAAAGGCTACGACTCCAACAATTACAACCCGAACTAGAGGGAAAACCCTAAATTCTCTTGGGGTAACCTAGAAAATGCTTTGAATTCTCCAGTCTAGAATAATCAGAATCAAGGAGCTCCCAGAATACTATCACGATAACTGCCGGCATCATCCATAAGTACATTAGAACAGACCCTGGCAGCTTTCATGTCTCAAACTAGGGGTGATAACGAGCCGAGCAGAGCCCGAGCCTAGCCAGGCTCGGCTCGGCTCAGCTCGAAATGAAAAATTTTGCTATAGTTTTTTTATATAAAATATTTGTTAAAAATCCCTTTCATAACCAACACTAAAACGAAATTTAATGACAGAAAAGGGAAAAAGGTGCAAAAAATTAGATTAATCCAAATAATCAATAAATATTCTTATAATACAAACACATAATTAAAGAAAATACAAAATAAACAACAATCAACTAATGAAAAAAAATACACACACATAATTTATTTTAGTGCATATGTAGATTTCGAGCCTGTTCACGAGCGTTTCGAGCCGAGCCTAGGTATGCTCGGCTTGGCTTGTTAAGGTTTCGAGCCCGAGCTCGAGTCGAGCTCACTAGAGCCGAGCTTTGACCGAGCCGAGCCCGAGTAGCTCGCGATCCGGTCAGGCTCATTATCACCCCTATCTCAAACTAGAGCATATATGGCCAACATGGATCACTTTGTCAAGAAGACTGAAACATTTATGGATAAAACAGAGATGAGATAGACAAACTATGAGGTTACTTTAAAGTCTTTAGAGACACAGATGGGTCAGGTAGCACAGTTCATCAACACCAGACAGAATGGAGGATTCCCTAGTGATACTGAGGTCACTAGAAAACCACCACATGAGCATTGTAAAGCTATAACAACAAGAAGTGGGAAACAGTTACAAGGGCCGAAAGTTAAAGAAACATCTAGTAAGGAACCGACCCTACTGACATGTGCCGACAACACTGCCCCGACAAACATGAAATAATCTACTGTCGCCACCCCTGCCACGACAACAGAAGAATTGTAGGAGGCGACAGAAGAAGTTGAAGAATGTGAGCCTCTTCAGATCCGAATTCCATGTGAAGAACGTCTCGAAGATTTTCATCCTCCACCCCTTTTTCCATAGCGGTTGAAGAAACAGAAATAGGAGTACCAGCTTAAGAAGATCTACGATGTTTTTAAGCAAGTATATATAAATATTTCGTTGTTGGAGGCCATTAAGCAGATGCATGGTTATGCCAAGTTCCTTAAAGATGCAATGTCCAGGAGATCCAAACTTGGGGAGTTTGAAACTGTAGTCGTTAAGCAGATGCATGGTTATGACAGAAGGTTGTATGGAAATCCTACATAACCTTACACCCCTAAAGAAGGATCCTGTGAGTTTCATTATACCATGCATAATCGGTGATCAGTATGTGGGTAAGACACTTTCTGATCTTGGAGCTAGTATTAATCTAATGCCCAAATCTGTCTTTTAGAAACTAGGTATTGGACAAGCAAGACCCACAACAGTCATGCTTCAATTGGCAGACCGCTCTTACATGCAGCCGAAAGGAAAAATTGAAGACATCATGGTAAGAGTGGATAAATTCATATTTCCCGTTGACTTCCTTGTTCTAGACTGTGAAGCAGACGAGAATGCATCGATCATCCTAGGGCAACCCTTCCTTGCCACATGTAGAACAATGATCGATGTAGAGAAAGGAGAACTGACTATGAGAGTCAACGACCAGTAGATAAAACTAAATGTTCTCCATGCCATGAAACAAGCTGATGTACAGGAAGAATGTAAGTCAATATTAGAGGTAATTGTAGACCAACCCTACATCAGATCAAACTGTCACGACAGACAAATTGGTCATTGTCGCCATAGCCACTTAGAAGACTACCACGACAGCACTGGTGACAGCAACTCCTCAGAGAATGACACATTTGACACTAAAGGTCCTAAAGAGGTAAATTAGATAGGCATGCGTTCAGGTAAGTTCTTCGAACCTCTGAACTATACCTCTAACGAACATGTAATTCGAAAGCCTTCCGTAGATCAACCACATGCATTAGATCTTAAACCCTTGCCATGGCAACTTAAATATGTTTTTATTGGTCTCAATGATACGTTGCCCGTGATCATCTCTTCTAAGTTGATGCAGGAACAAGAACAACAACTGATTGGTATGCTACAACAGCATAAGAAGGCAATTGGATGGACCATTGCTGATATCCAGGGCATTAGTCCGGCAATTTGCATGCATAAAATCCTCTTGGAGGATGATCATAAGCCGACGATAGATGCCTCAAGATGATTAAACGAAGCTATGCGAAAGGTGGTACAAAAGGAAATTGTCAAGTGGCTTAACGCTGGAATTATTTATGCCATCTCGTATAGAAAGTGGGTGAGCCCTGTGCAATGAGTACCCAATAAGGGAGGAATAATTGTCGTAACCAACAAGGATAATAAGCTAATCCCAACCAGGACTATTACCGGTTAAAGAGTTTGTATGGATTACCGGAAGCTTAACAAAGCTACCCAGAAGGACCACTTCCCCTTGCCTTTTATTGACCAAATGCTAGATAGATTAGCGGGAAAACCTTACTATTTTTTCCTTGATGGTTATTCAGGTTACAACCAAATAGCCATTGCACTATATGATCAGGAGAAGACAACCTTCACATGCCTCTATGGAACATACACCTTTAGGAGAATGCCATTTGGACTGTGTAATGCACCAACAACGTTTCAGCGGTGTATGATGGCTATATTTTCCGATATGGTGGAAGATTTCCTGGAGATCTTCATGGATGACTTTTTCGTCTTTGGAGATAGCTTCAACAATTGCTTAGGCAACTTGGAGAAAGTGCTTGAAAGATGTGAAGAGGCAAATCTTGTACTGAACTGGGAAAAGTTCCATTTTATGGTAGATGAGGGTATAATGTTGGGACACAAAGTCTCCTGTCGTGGCATAGAAGTAGAATGAGCTAAAATCGAAGTCATAAAAAACTGTCACCACCCACCACAGTCAAGGGCATTAGGAGTTTCTTAGGACACACATGTTTTTATCGTAGGTTTATTACTAATTTTTCTAAGATTACTAAACCTTTGTGTCTTTTGTTGGAACAGAATAAGGCCTTTGATTTCAATATCGAATGTACTGAAGCATTCAAGACACTGAAAGAGAAGCTGGTAACAGCCCCAATAGTACAGCCACCATACTGGAGTTTACCGTTCGAGATAATATGTGATGCCAGTGACTATGCTATGGGGGCATCACTAGGGCAGCAGAAGAAGAAACTCTTCCACGTAGTATACTATGCAACCAAGACCTTAAACGATGCTCATATAAACTACACCGTGACAGAGAAGGAGTTGCTAGCTGTGGTATTCACCTTTTGCAAGTTCAGACCATACATACTTGGAACAAAAGTGGTGGTTCACACGGATCATTCAGCAATAAAATATATGTTCACCAAGAAGGATGCACGACCATGATTGATACGTTGGATTCTGTTGTTACAAGAGTTTTGTATAGAAATCAAAGACAGAAAGGGAATAGAAAACCAAGTAGTCGATCACTTGTCAAGACTGGAGCTGGGAAATGATCAAGATAAAAACAAGGTTAACATACATGAGACTTTCCCTAATGAGCAGTTATTCACTGCCACAAGCATTGCCGCGATAGCCACGTTGACATGTAAGTTTTCTGAAGCTCCTTGGTATGCTGACATAGTAAACTATCTCGTTAGTGGTTTATTACCTCCTGAACTTAACTACCAAGCAAGGAAGAGGTTCCAAAATGATGCAAAACATTATTATTGGGACGAAGCTCTTCTGTTCAAACATTGTGCAGACTAGATTATCAGAAGATGCATACCGAAGGAAGAACAAGAAAAAGTACTCCACCATTGCCATGTTGCTCCTTACGGAGGACACTTTGGTGGAAACAAAATTGTTGTCAAGGTTTTGCAGTCCAATTTATTTTGGCCTACATTGTTCAAAGATGCACAAGCCTTTTACAAGCGTTGTGACAAATGCCAAAGGACATGAAACATCTCTAGAAGGCATGAGATGCCCATGCAGAACATTCTCGAAGTCGAATTTTTTGATGTTTAGGGAATCGACTTTATGGGACCATTCCCAGCTTCTTGTGAGAATCTATATATACTGCTGGCAGTAGATTATGTGTCCAAGTGGGTAGAGGCCATTGTCACACAAAATAATGATGTCAAAACCGTCTAAATATTTTTACACAAACACATCTTCACCAGGTTTGGCATCCCAAGGACAATCATTAGTGGTGAAGGTAGGCATTTTGACAATAGGGTGATTGCTAACGCATTGAAGAAATATGGAGTGACCCACAGAATCGCAAAAGCATATCACTCTCTGACCAATGGGCATGCCGAGATCTCCAATAGAGAAGTGAAGAACATTCTGGAAAAGATGGTTAAGCCATCTAGGAAGGACTTGTCTCTCCGCTTGAATGATGCATTATGGGCTTACAAGACTGCTTTCAAAACACCATTGGGAATGTCACCTTATCGACTCATCTATGGAAAAACTTGTCACCTACCTGTCGAGATAGAACATAAAGCATATTGGGCTATTAAGACAATTAACATGGATTGGGATAGAGCAAGGCAGAAAAGGCTCTTGGATTTAAACGAAATTGAAGAAATTCGAGCCATAGCCTACGACAACGCCAAAATCTATAAGGACAAGACAAAGAAGTGGCGCGATAGAAAACTTCTGCCACGACAGTTCACACCATGTCAAAATGTGCTGTTGTTCAACTCCTGGTTGAAGCTCTCCCCAGGGAAGCTAAAGTCTAGATGGTCCGGACCCTTCCAGGTAGTTCAAGTTTTTCCTCATGGTGCCATCACAATAAGATCTATCAAGGATGGACACCAGTTCAAAGTAAATGGATAGAGACTCATGCACTATCATGGGACAGAAGCCCCAAGAGAACAAGAAGTGGTTACTTTAGGAGATGCCCCTCAAGGCATCCCTAATTTAACTTAACTTAACTTATTTTTATTTTATTTTATTTCTTTTATTTTTATTGCTTTAGGAAGTAGGAATTTAATATTAGTTTATTTTAGTTTTTAGGCAAATAAAAGAAACGAAGAAAAGAGAAGGAATGGACTAGCCCATCATACTCACCTCAGCCTAAGAAGCCCAAGAGAGAGAGCTTAATGGTAAAAAGGCTGTCGTGACAGACTATCACCAGCTGTTGCGACAGACACGAAAAGATAGATTGTCACCAACTGTCGTGGCAGATGCGGGAAAAACACGGAAACACGTAAAAGACACATCCAGAAACTGCGTGTAGCCCCCTTAGCCCGACCTAGACGCCCGACCCGAACTAAGAAGATTACACGAGAAAACTGAAGTCAACCTCGATTAACGACCTTTTTTCCTTTTATCTTCTCTAGATGCACATTATTACCTTATATGTTCAGAAAAGAGATTAGGCGAAAACGACACAACGATCGGAGTTCAATTAGGGGTTCAATTACATACATTTAACTTTTAGGGATTAAACTGTAATTTCCAATAGGGACTTTCAAGATTTTAAAGTTACCAATCTTCAATTTGTCATGTAACATGCCAACATGCCAAATTTTAGCTTAAACGGATCATTCAAACACATTCAATTGCATACACAAAATTCAGGGACCAAAATACAACATTTCCAAACTTAAAAGATTCTTTTAACTGATTTTCAACTACCCGTATCGATACGTAAAATGGCAGTAGCCAAAGTTGAGAGAGGGTATCGATACACATCCCTCGTGTATCGATAAACCCTACTAAAATTGCACAGGTGTATCAATACACTTGATGCCCGTATCAGTACACCTGCACCATTTTAGCATAAGGGTATCGATACACCCTTCAAAGATTGCACAGGCGTATCAATACACCTGATACCCGTATCAATACACATGCACCATTTTAGCTTAAGGGTATCGATACACTTGCCCGGGTATCGATACCCATACCAGAAATGCTAAAAAAATAGCTCAAAAACACTTTTAACATCATCTAATCATGTCCTAATCATTCTAACATACAATAATCAACATACCAACACTTATGTATCAACAAACATCCACCACATAAACAACAAGTATGGCAATTCATGGAGAGTCACTAACTATTCAAGCATGCTTTAAAAACTTAAACCATAACATATCCAAAATGCAAAATGAGGACCCAAAGACCACATAATGGCTATTTACAAGTCCCAAACCATAAACCAAACTTGTTCAAGGTGTCACATAACACCAAGCAACACATGAGTGGAAATCCCTCCCATTTCCTCTTATTACACTAAAGTAAAACCACATACATTGTTTAACCAAAAACTCTTGGAATCCCCTTGCTCTTGGGCTACATTGATTTCTCAATTCTCTGCATTGATGAAACAAATGAGCGTAAGCATAAAGCTTAGCGAGGACCGCTATAAAACCAAAACATTCATCAATGCATTTTAAAAACCAAAACATCATTCTTTGTAAACACATGCCTTCCTTTAAATCATGCACTTAAAAACAACACTTCCTCTTTCAAATCCACATGCTCATAACATCATTAATGACAACGGCAAAAACCTTGCGGTGGGATTACACTCATCACTGTTTCACACGGAGGGGATTCCACTCATCCTCACGCCCCATCGATGGGATTCCACTCATCACCAACTAACATATATATATATATATATATATATATATATATATTTCCGGGCAAACCCGTACTCCATCTTGATGACTACCATCACCATGACCACGCGCGCATTTTGACTCCCGTGTGCACACTAAACATCTTAATGATCGATCATTGTACATAAGTATACGAGTGCCAATACTAACACAATTCATAACCATTCACAACACCATTCCATATCAACTTCCGTGCTTAGCACGTACTCACCATGACTTACCGTCATGCACAACCCACATACATATAACAATGCATCAATACCATGCCTTATCACAATAATCACAAATAAAACATGAGGCATAATCAACATTTAAAGTTCAACCAAAGTCTCTAACTAATGATTAGGATTAGACTACCAATCTAATCCCAACTCTAAGTGGGTCTACCAAGCCCAACCTAGTCCACATGCTTGGACAACCTTTGAAAATCAAATTTAAACCATGTTGAAATCATTAACCACTCACCGACTATTCCAAGCTCAACAACTCTAGCCGATCAAGCTCCCAATGGTTCCGGATTCGTTTTCGAGGCTTCACCAACACAATTCCTTGCTTCTAAACATCCCAACACAATCAAAACAACTACAAATCAGTCCACAAATCAATGTAGCAACCCGGAACACAAACCAAGCACAAAACACATGATTTCAAGCTAAAGACAACCCCCAAAATCCTCATTTCCGAGCAGCCCTAAAGCACAGCCAAAAACTATTGATTTCAACTCTTATAACACCCTCAAAAGCTTCCAAAACAACTCCTAACTATCAACCAACCATCAGCCATCAAATTCCCACACAAAACACTCCCAAAACTCAACCTTTGAACTCTCTAAAACCTCCATAAAATCCAATTTCGGGAATCATCATAAAACCTTGTAAAAATCAAGTATGTTGGACCTTTTAGGTAGCAAACAACTTATATAACGTCAACAAATCAAAATCTTAAGTTACAGTTGATAAAGATGACATCTTTAATATAAAATCCCAAAACCTCAAAATGCAAAACTATGAGCTTTAATAAAAAATAAAGGTACAATCTTGTAGAGGAAGGAGAGGACAAGTCAAAAATGGTTTTACCTTTGAAAAATCTCCAACAACAAGCAAGAAGGATGATGGAATAGTGAACACAATGGTGAAGGGGTTTTTGTCGGAAAGTGAAAGAGAAGGGGGGAGAAGATGAGTTAAAAAAAAGTCTTTTAAATAAAATGAGTGTTATTTTCAAAAGGCCTTGAAATTACAAGAATGCCATTAATGAGATGGCCATCTTCCACTATTCCAAAATCCATGGAGTTTTGGGTTTCAAATTAAAATTGGATCCAACATATTAAATGAATTTTTAAAACAAAAAGGGAAAACCCAAAACATTATTTTAATATTATTTTCACCTGACCCCCAAACCCGGGTGTTACAACGCCTCTAGAAATTATCCCTGACATGGTCTCGACCCCTAGCAAGTGCAACCACAATGGCTGCTTGAACCGGTGCACCTCCAATCAACTTTGAACAATCACGTTTTTTATGCTCTCTCGAACAACATTCCCAACAAAATCTAGGTATTCCCCAACACGTCCATGGGTGGCGACTTCCGCAAAGCTTACAATCAACTACAACAACCACAGAAGGTTGAGCATTCTAATCGCGTCTACTACTACAACCACCTCGCTTGTTATCCGAATTAAAACGTTTGTCCCTTGACTTCTTATTCTAACCACTAGAAAAGTCGGACTCCGTGACTCTCTTTCCCAAACTAACATTCCCAAACTAACCAGTTGGGCCCAAGGATTGTTCAATATCCTTGGCCCTATTGACCAACACATCAAAATCAGTGTAGTCAGCTGCAAGCAAAAATGTCTTGATGTCTTTCACAAGGCCATAATGAAACCTATCACAATGATGACGATCATCCGGAACCAGTTCAAGAGCATACTAGCTCAAACGAACAAATTTCACCTCATACTCATCCACTGACATTCGACCCTGTACCAAAGCCATGAACTCTCTCTTTTTTACATCCTGAAACAGCTGACCCAGATACTTCCTCTTGAAATCCCTTCGGGAGAATTCCCAAGTGAAATTAGCATCCGGTACTTTAGCTATAGTGGTTATCCACCAATGATATGCATCACCATGAAACAGAGGCATAATGAAATCGAGCTTCTGTGCACTCGTACACTCTATTTGAGCAAGACTTTGCTTGGTTCTCTCTAGCAACTCTTTTACAAATTTAGGGTTCAATCCTCGAAACTTAACTCCTCATAAGCTACGTAGACACTCTAATGGCAATCCATGATTAGCCACAATAGCAGGAGTTGGTGCTTGAGCTTGCAATCCAGCAAAAGCTGCTTGGAAAGCTCCAGTCATTGCCTAAATTAAAGGTGTCATGTCTCTAAAAAGGCGTCCTTCTGGGGCACGTTTCCAATACTCGCTCCAATCGGTGGGATAGGCGGGGGAGGAAGAAATTCGATACAAAGAATCATGCCATCCTCGAGATTTTGGTTATTCTGAGCGTTACTCATGTTAGCTCGAGTTTCACGTCGTGGGCCCATGTTCACTAACAATTAGAACATGCAAAAGCAATTTTATTTAAGCATGCATTTGGCGAAGGATCCAAGACAACCTGCCTAAAATCATTTGAAAACAATTGTAATAGGCAATGTGTCCCCATTCTACCCACATTTAAGCAGACAAACATCACAACAGATAAAAGTCATGCTTAAACACATTTAACATCGCAGAACAACTCAAAAATAACTGAAACATTTAGCAAACCATCCCAACTTTTCGTAAATCGGGCTCTGATACCAACAAATATAACCCCCTTCACCTGGCCTAGGTGCTAGACCAAACAGAGCGAGCTACATTAGGTTTGCCTAAACAAACTTAAACTAAATAACACAAATTAGGTTCATTTTTTTTCTTTTTATCTTATCTAGATGTATTATTAGAACCTAGAATGTTTCAATTGGCAACAATTAAATTTGCGTCTAAAATGGACAACAGATCGACATCCAATTGTATCTAGAAAATGACAAGGAATTACTTAGGTTTAGGGTTACCAATCCTTAATTAGTCAGGTTTCATGCTCACAAGTTTCATTTCGGCTGAAATGAATCATGCAAATACGTACAATTCACATACAACGAAAACAGACCAACATGAAAGAATCTTAATCTATGGTAGCCAAATAACTAACATAACTACCTTTGGTATCGATACACGGGGTACCGTACCAATACTTGGCCTCATAACAAGGCTTGTACTGGTACAATTATACGTGTACCGATGCACAGGTATGAATACATAACGCCCATACCGATACACCCTTTAGTTGTATCGGTACCCAAGCTTAATTTGCCAAAATACAAATTCCAGTAGCAAAAACTCGTGTCGGTACACTTGCTCTTGTATCGATACGCATGCCATATTCCCACCTTCTAGACCTGATTCAAGTCCCAAGTATCAATACAGGGAACCCCGTATCGATACCAGGGGCATATAATGTCTGATTTACCTTGTTTTTACCTTCAAATCAATATACATTTTTAACATAGCCAATATACATTTAGCATATACATTATTCCCATTTGTAACATAGCCAATATACACTTTTAAACACATTTACTTATTGATTTCCATGTGCATATAACAAAACATTTCCATATGCAAATATCACATTGCCCAAAGGTAACAACCACAATCCATTTAGGAACCATTTCCCAATGCTCTAATCATCCATATATTTGTTAAATCATTGCATATCATTTAAAAGATGGATAAAACAATAAGTAAATCAATTCATGCATTTAAACTAAAACATGTAATTCAAGTTGCATATTAAACCAATATTCAAAGGTGCAATTAAGGAAAACTTACTTTTGAGTTTAGTTAAGCTTGCTAGGCTTATTTTAAACTCTCAACTCCTTATTCAAACCATTAAGAGTGTCTGAAACACATTTACACTCATCGATACACAACGTCTCGCTTGTTGTTGCATTCCAAGCTTTGGAAATGAGCCGAATTCCAAAAAAATGAGCTTGGATTGACTCTCCCCTTATTTGGAAACACAAAACTAGAGGCAAAATGCATTAAAATACATTATAACACCAGCCTACAATCATTCCATTCAACATCTACAAAATTGCATCCAAAAGCCATCCGAAAACACCAAAAACTACTCCAAACAACATCCGAACAAACTTCAGCCATAACCTAACGGTTCTAACATCCTAGCAACATCAAAGAACATCCAAGAACATATTCCAACCATCCTTATACCTCCATAAATTAAGAATATACCAAAACACGCCCAAAACTATTCTTAAACTACCTTAGAAATTAGCTAATTAAAGTTTTGGGATTGATTATGAACATCTCATTTCACATTATATTTATACAATCAAAATGTGAATTAACCCAATAGAAATCTCCAACAATCATCTTGTAAAACAAGAATTTAGGCAAAATACCAAAATCATCAATTAATCTCACTTTCTTGAATTAAATTGCAAAAGCATGTTATAATACATAGAACACAAGTGAATCACTAGGGAATATCAACAATGAACCTTAGTTTTAAGAGAGAAGAAAAAATATACCTTTGAAGAACCTTCCATGAAATTGATGTTAGTTTTCTCTTGAAAATAACTTGGGAAATAGATGAGATCTTTATGAAATCTCAACTAATTTTTGTTAGGAAATAGATGTGGAATCAAATGATGTAATCTCCAATGAAAAATAGCAAATAAATCTTAAAATCTTGTTTGGGAAAAGGTGATGGAAAATAAGAGGAAATTAGAAGATAAAATCCAAGAAAATTGATAGAATAGCAAAATGATTTGGAAAAACAATTAACCGTCAAAACCTCACTCAATAAGGTGGAAAACTTTTAATTTAAAGATTTGGAAAAAAGATCTCTAAGGATTCTTTTTATTGGTCCAATTAAACTTTAGTCATTAAAAATAATTTGCATTTATTAAGTTTTGGTCACTAAATCTGAAATGTGAGCTCAATTGAATCGATTTCAAATTTTCAACCCACAACGATTAAAATATTTATTAAACATTTTTTAAATGCTTTAACTGAATTTTATCCCTTTAAAATTCCCATTTCAAAAATAATTATTCCCAAAACATATTTTAATCGCTAAACTCGATTCCCTAGTCCGAACCTAATCCACCAAAACTCCTATTCCCATTTTGGGGTGTTAAACAAAAGAACTCAAAACGTCGAGAAACCCCCGGGTAGAGTCCCCAGAAAAAGACAACCGCTCGATCAACCTGGTCAACGGCTCGATCGACACCGGCTTGGAAGACTGCTTGGGTAAGCTCGGCCCAGCCGATTGGATGGCTCTCCAGCGCGCTGAAGCACACCCACTCAAATGGCGGCTCGTGGGGCATCCTCCGACAATCGGACGATGGCGTTGAGCTCCAAACTCGTTGTTCTGACACTGGTGAACACGCTGGTGCACTCAGATTTCAGGTTTGACCACCAAAACTACCCCACTTTGGTTTGGCTGAAGCTTCCTTTCTCTCACCTTCTCCGACGCCGACTCTGATGGTGGTGCTGCTGATACCGGCAGATTTGTCTCGACGAGATGAACACATTGGCAATGGTGGTGACGATAACGGATGGCCGGATCTCGGTATATCAGAGTTTCAAAACTTCTCCCTCAACTTTTCTCTCCTTTCCTCTTCTCTCTCTCTCCCACTATCCACATTCCATCTTTTTCTTTCTCTCTCTCATCCAACATAATATCTCCCCCTTATCCTCAATCCTCATCCTTTTAAAATTCAAACTTCTCCCCCAATGTAATGGGCCCAACTTGAAATATTCTTAACTAGACTTCCCAATTCACTAATCCGAAAATTGGGTCTTTACAACTCTTCTTTCCTTAAAAGAAATTTTGTCCTCAAAATTTGTATCTATAAAACAAGAAGATGCTAAAACCTTTATACATTATAGATGACAAGCAAAACCAATTGGTACCCCGACAAATTGTCACACGAATATGTCATCAAAGAAACTCAACTTATATTGTAGAACCCAAAAGATTGATGTACAACAAAATCCTTTCATCGCTCCGTATGATCCAAAAAACATTAGCTTAACCAGACGTTGTAACCAAACAAAATGATTCTTCTCTCAGTGACATAATCCCTTATCAACATCATTTTTTTCCCGATGCAAGACTTTTGAAAGCAAAAGACATCTCTCGATGTCTCTAGGTTGACGGTAAATCTCGGCATGTTTTACATAAATGACAACTAAAGCAACTAAAGAAACTCGGTTAACACAGAAGTCTTACACTTCAAACTATAATGTGTTTGGAAAACACATCATCTATACGATCACTTAGATCTTTCATCACATGAAACCCCACCAAAGGATAAATTTCTATCACGAACCTCGAACCTCGTGTCAAAATGAAGCATGTACACATCACAATATCAAACGGTACATACCAAGAGCTATATCATTACTCAACGTAATCCCAATGAAATTGTTCACCCATAAATTACTTGATTGTCTTATGTTTAGGTGTGATGGAGAGTGATCAACAAGTCCAAATTTGAGGGGGAGCTCCATACACACAAGGAAGAACACTTGAAGAAGGAAGGCTTGACATCCTCCCTTGAAGTTCAACTGTTGGTAAAATTTCTAGTTGTTTCTATTTTAATTAGATTATTTTTTTACAACTAGATTATCATATTGTTGGACTAACAATATTTGATGCTTTGAGTAAGGGGGAGCGAATTTTAAAACCAAAAGTTTTTATTGTGTCATTTTTTACCTCTTATGTTATTTTGAGCTTAATTTCTTTTAAATTCTTTTTGATATAACAAAAAAAGGGAGAAATGGTTTGAAAAATTGATTTTTCAAGAGAATAAGGGGGATCTTTAACTTCATTTAATTTTCAAAATCTCTTATTCAAAATTTTAAATACTAAGGGGGAGAATCCCAAACAATTTTTTCAAGTTGGTTTTATTATATCAAAAAAATGGAGATTGTAGAAATATATGTTTTGATATAATAATTGAAAAATATTTTGGACTTAATTGAAAAGAATTTAAAATACACTCTAAGTCAAAACAACTTGAAAATAAGTTTGAGGTGTTTTCAAAAGGTTTTTGGCAATGTTTGAAACGTTTTTAAGTAGCCAAACGAGTGCTTTTAATGTACTAGTTTCGATACAGGCATAATTTGTATCGATACATTTTGAAACTGCCAAAACCCGTTTCGATATAGGGATTACCTATTTCGATACGGATAGGTGTGGTTTCGAAACATCCTTTGGTGTTTCTATACGCCTACGCGACATACATCTCAACAGCTAAAATCCCCAACGACCTTTTGAATTGTAGGTTGTTTCGATACGAGACTAGGCGTTTCGATACAGTCGTTCCGATACGACCCAAGATTTTTTGGTACGGCCTCTTTAATGCGCATAACAACTCTTTCTATTTTAGTCATGTTTCGAAATAGGTAGGTATCGTTTCGATACAGGCAACTGCAGAACTGTAATTATGGTGAGAAATAAATTTTCCAACGGCTCTAATTCAACCCCAGTGGTCCTCAATGGCTAAAAACTCAATTGGGGGTATAAAAGGGACCTCCAAGCATCAAGTGAAGATGAATGCTTCAATTGTCAACAACCATATAATGTCAAATTGTCTTTAGAGCTTAATTGTCATTCTCTTGTATAGGTTTTGGGTGAGTGCTTAGAGTTGCAAACACATACCTATCAGAGGGATTTCTTGTTTGCTTCGAATTTCACTTGTAAGAGAGTGTTTGTTTAAGCTAAGGGTAGATAGCTTAATCATTGTAACGGTTTCCTCCTAAGCCTAGAAAAGGGGAAGAAATTCAAGAGTGAATTTGGTGAAATACTTAGTGGGAAGCTAAGGTAGTATATATAGGTACTTGTTAGAAGGCCGAACCACTCTAAATTATCGTGTCTTTTATCTTTTAGCTTCCACACCTTAATCCCCCAAAATTTCAACTTCTCCACCACTTGGCAATCCATAACGGTTGAAGAAAATCAACCTTATCAAGGCTAACAAACAACAATGATGCCCCTAAATGGAGTTAAAACAACACTCGGAAGGCCACACTATTCTAGATCAAAGAACAAGCCAAATCCTATAAGCCAAAACCATTCGTGATGGAGAATGTTCGAAGAAAACAAGTAGAAGTCCAACCCCGTTCGAGAGAAATAGAGTGCTTCAAATGCTTGGGGCATGGTCATATGGAGAATCAGTGTCCAAATTGTAACACTATGCTGATTTTAGATAATGGTGAGATTACATCAGACCAGGAGGAAGACATTAAGGAAGAATCCAAGATTAAAGAAGAAGAAATTGAACCAGCCGTTGATGGAAAACTATTAGTGGTCAAAAGGCTCCTCAGTGCACAAATGGCCAAAGAAGAACAACAATGAGAAAACATATTTTACACTCGGTGTCATGTGAAAAATAAGGTATGTTTTATGATCATTGATGGCGGAAGTTGCACGAACAAGACAAGCATAATTATGGTGGACAAGTTGGGTTTGAAGACTCTAAAACATCCCAATCCATACAAGCTTCAATGGTTGAATGATTTCGGAGAATTAAAGGTCACCAAACAGGTTTTAATTCCTTTCTCAATTGGAAAATATAAAGATGAAGTTTTGTGCGATGTTGTGCCTATGCATCCCGACCATATTCTACTTGAGAGACCATGAAAATATGACAAAAGAATCATGAATGATTGCTTCATTCGATATTCATTCAAGCATGAGGGGGATAAGATAATTCTTGCGCCATTAACACCAAGACAAGTGCAACATAACCAGAATCTGATGAAACAAAGTGTTAAGACTTGGAAGAGTGAAAAAACCAAGGCAAAGCTCAAGAAGGAAACAAAAGGAGCAAATGCTTCTACCGACATTGAAATGATTAGGGAATGTCTTTTGACACACCATATGATCAAAAACCCATTATGCTTACCCAACCCAAGAGCTTTTATTTACTTTTGATTTACAAGTTGATGATCAAAGCAAATCGTGCAAGGATGCAGACAAGGAATTAGTTGGTCCAACACCAAAGAAATGTCCAGAAACAAGTTGCTTTGATTTGAGGGCAAATCACCTCAGAGAAAGGGGAAGATGTGAACCCATTTCTGCTCATTTTCACCAATCTTTCATCTTGTTCTACAAGAATGAAAGAAGTGGGAGTTTTTTCTCATTTTCTTTACTATACTTAAATATTTATAATAATCTTAGTTAAGCATGCACATAACATTCATAATACATATGTTCATATCATACTTAAATACATGCACTATGAATTCGGTTATGCATTTTATTTCATATTGTTAATTTTGCATATTAAATAAAGGTCATGCATGCTTTAACTATTAAACCACATCTTTACTTCTCTATGCATTTCAGTCCCTATACTTATATTTTGTTTTTATGCATATATTAGTTTCATTACATTTACTTATGTTATTTGGTGTTTTCTTTGTAGGACACATGACCCACATGTACAAGTATTAAAGGGTAGCTCAACAATAGCTCGTGTGATTCAAAACCATCTCAAAATAGCTTAGGAACATGCCAAAGCAATGATAGCTTCAATTCAGCTCCTAGAGACTCTAATAGCTCGAGATAAGCTCAACGACACTAAAGAATAGCTCACCTAGCTAGAGGTAGCTCGGATTAGCTGAAAACAGCTCCAGAGATTAGCTAGCTCAATCAGCTAGCTAGCTTAGCTCAAGTCAACTCACTTTCTGCTCAATCAGCTCAGCTCGCCCTACAACCTTCAGCTCTACCATGGAAGGACATGTTCCCTCCTCAAGGGACACAACCGACCAGCCTTGGAGGGAAACCAAGTTAGGCGCCAAAATATTGGAGGGAAATACATGGAGGGGGCACCATTCAGCCGAATGGTTATTAATGCCTTGGAGGGAGGTTCAACTATTTTGGAGGGAGACATGAGCTTGGTCGAACATCCACAACACCCTTGTATCATGCCCATTCGGCAGACCCTTGTAATCCTATAAATAGGGCCATTAAGCCACTTTTGTAAACACACAATTCTCATCAATTAAATTCCTTTTTGGGAGTTATTCTCTCAAACTTGTTCTTTTAAGAATTTCTTGACTTTTAAAGCCTTTCTAGGTTTGTGGCGTCTCCTATCTTCCATTATGATACTTTAGGTTGTTGGTTTTTATAGCCATTCAGTCTAAGTCCCTATTTACCACCCTCAAAGTCCTTTCTTTAAGAAACGATATTATACACTTAGTATAATTTCTTTCTTTGAAAAATTTGAATGTAACACCCCAATTTTGGGCTTAGAAGTTTAGGGTCTGAACCGGACCGGTCTGTTTTTCGGTTCGAATATAAAAGGAGGTTTTTAAGGAAAGCCTAGTTCAGGATACTTTAAAAATATGGAAAATATCTAAAAGTCCTCTTTTAATATATATATAAGAGAGTGGTGAAATCAATTTTACAAAATAAGCTTTGGAAGTGTGACATTTTGAAATAGTGACTAAAATGCGATTTTTGAAAAGTTCAGCGGTGACTATTTTTGAAAAGTTCAGTGGTGACTGTTTTGAATCTTTAAGGAGCTAATTTACCCAAGATTGATTTCTCAAGATTTTTCTTAGATTTTAATGATTTAATTAATGTTTAATTAATTAAAGGAAAAGTGGAAAACCAATTTTTAGATTTTCATAACTATCTTTTATTAAAACTTTCTCATCTCATTTTCTCTCAAAATTTCCTCAGCCAAACACATTTCTAAATCAACATTTCTATTGATTTTCACATCAATTGATGAGGTTTCAATCATCAATTGATTCCTAATCCTTTCTACATAAAAATCTATTGTTTTCCTTATTGGATTTTTAAGGAAATTGTCTCTAATCAAGGATAAATCTACATTTAGGGGTAAAGATGTTCTTCTCCTCTAAATACTCAGTTACTTACTGAAATTCCCAAGTTCTCAATCCTTAAATTAAAGTTTTATAAAAGGTTTTAATGATATGAACTTGATTTTGGCTTAAAACTCAAGATTTGGAAGAAATCTTGAAGAAATTCGTGGTGATTGTTTGGGCTATGTTTTGAGGTGGATTTTAAATGTATTTTGGATGTTTAATGATGTGTAATTGAGTTTTAATCAATGCAATCCCGAATAGGTTGAATTTCCTAAGTTTTTACTTATGAAAATGGTGGTTTTCGGGGTGATCTTGGTGATCTGTAATAGTTGGAGGTATAAGGACGAGTTTAGGTTCTTTTTTGATGTTAAATGATGTTTAGGACTGGTTAGAAGTGATGGATCTTGGCTGGGTAATGTTGTGGAGGAGTTTGGAAGTGATTTCAGTTGTGTTTGGTAGCCAAAATGTTAGATTTGGTTAGAGCAACAAGTTTAGGTGTGATGGCTGAAGATTTTAATGCATGATGATGCATTAATCCTCTACTTTGATGTGTTTAAAACAGGGGAGGCATCTTCGGATACTTCTGGTGTTGATCCGGAGGCTTGAACGGCGTTTCGGCAAGCTTGCGAAACGAAATTGGTGAGTGAAGTTGGGATTTCCAGCTTTGTAATGAATATTTGAAGGTGTGGGAGCTTAGTTTAAGTCTAAACAACTTAACTAAGCTCAAGAGTAAGTTTTTGGGAAAACTCTCTCTCTTGGATGAACCATGAGATGGTTGGATGCATTGTAGTTATTTTGCATGTTTAAATTCTGTTTTGAAAGCATGTTTTAGCATGATTAATGCTAGTTTTGAAAGCCATGTGTTGAAGGATGCTCAAGGTAAGAGGTCCTTGGTTTGATATTAGTAAATGTGGTTTTGATGCATAGTGATGCATGATGGTTTAATGGCTTTGATTAATTCTTTAAAACAGTGGATTATTGAGGATAAATGATGTATATTGGCAAGTGATGTGTGGTTTTAAAGTACTTGAATCAGATATAGTTAGTCAGCTATAGGATTGGGTGCACCGTGAATAAAGTCGCCTTGGATGTTGAGGGGTTGAGATTGTACCGTAAACTCCATCCAAGTACACTAACGAGATGTTTAAGATCACAATGGTGGTTAAAAGTCCATGTGTGGATCTTGTGTTGAGTGTCCTGTGTTCTCGTTAGTGATGTTATACAACTACCGTTGAGTGATGTTGAGGGGTTGTGATTGTACTGTTAAACTCCATCACGGGTGTTGAGAGGTTGTGATTGTACCGGTAAACTCCACCTTGTGTGTTCGGTAGTGTGTATGAAGCGTAAGGGACAACGCTTGTAATCCGCGTATCCGATTGTGTTTTATGTTGTAAATGGTTATGGTTTATCACTTGCAAGCCAATATGACATGTTGATGATGATGAAGCATAAGATGCTTGATGTGTATGCAATGTTGCATGAGAAACGATGTTTATATGTAAAAAGGCTTTGTGAAAAGTGTTTTATAAAATGCATTATTGTGTTGTTTCTTTAGAGCATGCCTCACTAAGCAATTGTGCTTATGCTCTCTCTCTCTTGAACCAATAATGCAGATAATTGAGTTGTTTGAGGGCAGCAAGGAGGCTTAGAATCCAAGGGAAGGCTAAGCTCATGTATTGTGAAGTTTTCACAAAACTATTAGTTTTTGATATTTGGCAATGGGAACCTAGGATGTGATTTAGGAGATATTTTGGACTCCCTAGTTGTGGCATGATGCCTTAAATGATTTGGATTTGTAAATGGCCATTTTGTTGCTTGTTTGGTGCTTTGATGGGTGTTTGGTTTTGGACACTAGGATGCATGCCTATAGACTTGTGGATTTCCTTGATTGGTGTCATGCATGTGTTTTGGTGTTGCAAATGTGTACCTTATATGTATGATGACCTGTTGGCATGATTAGGATGTCATTAGGATGTGTTTGTGTGGCTTAATGTGTGTAAAACCAGCAAATTATGCAACTTCTGGGCAGTCCGTATCGGAACGGGCACTAGCGTTTCGAAACGGGGGCTTGTAAAGGCCTTCGAGTATCGAAACGGATAGAGGTCATTCCGAAACGTTTTGGTCACTGCCAGGCCCTATTCCGATACAGGTCTCGAAATGAACCCTAGTTTCGAAACGGTCAACCCCGTTTCGAAACAAATGACCGTTGGCACTGATTTGAATGGTTTTAAGGTTTGCAAGCTTTACGTTTTAGTCTTGAAAATTGTATTTGCAATTGCTTGAGTTTGAGATGTCCGTTTAAGGTGAAATTTGACATAGAAGCATGTAATATGGTTAATTAAGTATTGGTAACCTTAAAATCAGTTAAGTCCTCCATCTTTCCAGAATTTACAAATTGGTCCCTAACTTATGTATTTGTGCAATTGAGTCCCTTATTGTGTTTCGATCGATGTGCTTTGCAAGAAAGCGTTTCTCGAGAGTACGCTTAGGTTTAATGTGCATCTAGATAAGATTTAAAAAGAAAAAAGGGTCGTTAATCAAGGTTGACTTTCGGGTTGACTTTGGTTTTCCCCATGTAATCCTCGTAGTTTGGGTCAACCGTCTAGGCCAGGCTAAGGGGGATTACATTTGGTGGTATCAGAGCTAAGTTTTCGAGTAAACAGAAATGGTTATGTGGGTGATGTATGTATGATTGCATAATATGCCTTTTAAATGAAAGTATGATGTGTGAATTGTAACCATGTTGCAATTGTGTTGTTATGCTATGTGGAAGCATGTTAGAGGAACCCATTGCCATATCAAAACTAATGAAATGAATTGTTTTTGAAAAATGAGCTTGAGTGCTTGGATTACCTACCTTGTTGAGCCTAATTATGTTTATTGCATTGTGTCAGTGCATTGTTTTAGTGAATGGGACCTCGTAGAGAGACGAGAATTAATACAAGAGCTATAGCTCAGAACGAGAATGAGAAAAATGCTGATAATGTTGTGGATATACCTCCTCCTCCTGGTGATGGACCGCCCGACGATGGTGGTGCTGGAGGTGATGGAGCTGGTGTTGGTGCTGGTGCTGGGGTCGCTGGACCTGAAGCTGTGTAGGGGAAAGCTGCTCCTGACATGACAGTTTTGGTACATGCTATTGATGAAGCCTTTCAGGCGGCAGTAGCTGGAGCTCACGGAGCTGGGCATCAGGGTGATGCTAATGCGAGATTACCTTTGGAACGTTTGCGCAGTATGGGAGGGACTGAGTTCAGAGGTTTATCTGCTGAGGGTTCCGAATCTTGGTTGGAAAGTACCAAGAGGATATTGGGACAAGTGAACTGCAATTATGTGCAGAAGTTAGGTTGCGTGGTATCGTTGTTACATGATGATGCATATACCTGGTGGACGACCACTGTCTCCGGGATGGAGGAAGCTGATGTGACTTGGACGTTTTTTTTGAACGTGTTCAAGCGAAAGTATCTAGGTGTGCGATACCTGGATGAGAAGAAAAGAGAATTTATGTCTCTTGTGCAAGGAAGTTTGTCAGTGGCTGAGTATTAGATCCAGTTTGTCCGCCTTAGCCAGTACGCACCTGAGCTTATCCCTGATGAGCGGGAGAGGTGTGAGCGTTTCCGGTATGGTTTGATGTCGGATATGAAGACCTTTATGCTTGCAGCTGAGTACACGGATTTCTATGTCCAATTACATTGATACTTAAAATGTGAAACAGACTCAATTGGAAACTCAGCCACAGATTAACCAAACAGGGGTGAAACTAAGAGTAAACGTGATCATAATCAATGATAAATTCACATCAGGCATGGATGAGTTTTGGATTTCCCATCCCAGGCTAGTTAAACATCTCACTGTCAAGTTAATTTATAAGGGCACCTTCTCAATGTTCGAGTCAATTTATAAGGGCACCTCACAGGTATATCCTAAAACTATTCTCTAAAATAAGTTAATGCCATTAGTAAAACTTACTGGCGGAGTAAATCCAGGTAAAACTTGATTGTGAGAGAGCACAAAGTTGCCAACAGCAGTAGGGCAGGATGTTTCCTCACAAAGGGGATGAATTTCTTGATGGATATGTACCCCAAAGTAGGAAACATCAATTACCGCTTTGCCTCCAGAGATTGCTTTACCTGCAAAATAATATGCACACATGAAAAGCCCGCAAAAGGCTATCTCTGTTAACAAAGGACATAAATACATAGAGCAATTCTTAGGTACACATCCAGATGGGTACCGCATAAATTAAGGCATTTGATGACACGGACCAAGAAATTTCAGGACGTCAAGAATTCATGTCGAAGCTATTAATTCCAAAAATATATATTTATGGGTTATAACAGAATGCGGGTTTCGAAAGATTTCATGATACAGGTTTAGGCCTTTAGGGTCATGCTCGTACTGTGAACTGCCAGATAACATTTTTAGAGGTATGTTTGACTGTGAATTTAGTAACAATTCATATGGAGGATTCAAAATTTAATTCTTAGCTAGGTTTCTTGCTCAACAACCCCAAGATTCCCACCTATGTTTAGGAATGTTTCGTACCATCCTAAAGCAGACTTTTTCTTAATATCATGAAGGGGAACAAGTCACATGTTTATTTCTAGCGTTACAAAAGCAGGTTCCAACATACTTGAGCTCTAAACCAGTAAACCAATTATGCTTCTTCCATAAAGCAACTCGTATTCACGAGCATACAATCCTTGGACTGAAAAATCACAGAAATCTTGGATGTTTGGCTTGATACATCAAAAACTAAATTATTAAACGCTTTGAGCCAATTATTCCTGCTTTACTTCTTCTGTCAAAAGATACAGAATCTAAAGTTCAACTGAATTGAATCCATGGTCAAATATGAAGTGGTTACATTGATTTCTCTTAATTAATAGTCTAAATGAAGCCCTATTCCATTTCCCCCATTTTTTTTCACTCTACCCTCTTTTTTTCATAATTAAAGATTGACTACCACTAGAAAGTTGAAGGAAGGGAAAGTTTACCGGTAGAAGCTGAGATGTTGAAGGTAGCTGGTTGGCCTCTAACCACGGGATTAGGTGATATATCGATTCCACTGACTTTCACAACATAATTGGCTTCCGTATCTGCATTCGTTTCAATCCAGGAATTGATCATGCGTGCATTAGAAGAAAAAAAAGCTAAGTAATTGAACAATTGGAAAGAAGAAAAAAAAACCCTCAAAAGCAATCAAGAATATATGGACTAACATATAGGAGAACTCCAGTAGATAATTCAGGGAAAATGGAAAGAACCCAACAATAATCTAATAGGAGGAAAGAAGAAAACAGACCGCAGTATTTGAAATAGGTGGCCTGAAGAGAAGGCAAGAAAAGTAAAGAAAGGGCGAGCTTGAACTGAAGTGCTGCAGTGTCCATGGCAAGGTAACTTGCGAGAGTTGTTTCTTTGGTGTTCGAGTTGAAGTTGCCCACCGTTTGCCAATTTTGTCGACAGATAATTGTTGTGTAAATGTGATTTATTGATACTGCAAAATTATGGAGGTGTGTTTTGACTTATATGCTATTTAACATAAAAAGAGGCCAAAACCCAGAATCTGATATGTGTTCATTGAATAATAAATAAGTGAAGAGGTGGGCTGGTTGAATAACATAGCCATTACTGCTTCAGAAATTTCCACAGCCGAATAAGTCTAAACTCCAAACCATGCGATGCTCAAGGCCATTCTAATGTACAACAGTTTTAGAGTGCGACTAAAAGAGGAAAGTTTTGACGCATGCCTATAAACTTAAAATATTAAACTTTTTTTGTTAATATTTTAGATTGATTTTTTCATTTTTCTGACAAATTTCGATACTTACAAAACAAATATCGATACTTCTAAAATGTATCAAAAAATTAAGTATCAAAATTTGTCCATAAAACAGAAAAATAAACCTAAAATGTTATAAAAAAACGTCAACATTTGTCAACAATCTCTAGAGCAAGTAGTTAAAAGCTCTCGGTTGACACCTTTTCTAAAATCCTAAACTCGGATAACACATTTGGGCCTCAAACTCAAGCCTAATACAATAAAATTTTCAAACTGGGTTTAGCCCAACAAAGCATTTTCCCAAAATTATTTAAAACCAACAGTTGAAAATATAGATAAGAGATCAAAACGTTAGAAATGAGCCCCATTTAAAATAAAATATTTAAACATTCGATTTGATTAATACAATTTGCAAAATAAGATTTAAAGACTCCGCCACGTAAGCTCCTATGAATACACTGCCCACTAAACACAAGTATCGTACTCTGAAAATCACCACATGCTTGAATCTCATACTAATAGTGTAACCCCCTCGACCCGGCCTAAACGCCCGACCAAACCGAACGGGTCACACGTGGAATATTGAAGTAAACCTGAAAGTTTAACTCAATAAATGTAACCTCCTCGACCCGGTCTGGGCGAAAGACCAAACCGAGCGGGCCATACGGGGAGTATTGAAGTAAACCGGAAAGGTTTAACTCAATAAACAACCTAATTTTTTTTCTATTTTATCTTGTTTAGATGCTCAATATTAACCTATATGTAAAGACTCATAGCGAAACACTTAGCTTCTCAATCAGACTTTGATTAGACACTCAATTGGATTCAAACACGTTTTAGGGATCATTTTGTAATTTCATCATATTATAGGGACTTCTTCAGTTTTTAGAATACAAATCACTAATTAATCATATTACATGCCTCTCTGTCAAAACTCAGCACAAAACAATCATCCAAGCTCAGTTAATTGCATCCACAACAATTAGGGACCAAAACGTAAAGAAACAAAACTTCAGAAGATTCCAATAACCAACTTAACATCTGGGTGTTTCAGTACATGTTGTCATGTATCGGAACACTCGTTTTGGAACAGGGTCAAGCGTCTCGAAGCTCGGGCTCGTATCGAAACACCCTCTATGGTGTTTCGGAATACGTGATTCCAGTAGCCAAATGTATCGAAACACCCATCTCTATTTCGAAACCCCTAGGCCATATAAGGCTCACCGTTTTGGTACAACCTTGGGCGTACCGAAACACCTATGCCTGTAATGACACTTTTTGCTGGTTTTTCACACTTTAATTCAATCAAAATCAATCTAACATGTTCCAACATGCATACAACATATTTAAACATCAATCCTCAATCATTCATAGCATATTCATCATCATAACATGAGCATATGCATTAAAGGGAAAATAGAGGCATGAAACCTAGCATACAAGCCAAGAAAGATATCAAAATGCAAAGTAAAGCATAAACCAAATACCATAGGCCATTTACAAGTCTAAAACAACAAACCAAACTTGCTCAAAAGAGAGTTTACATAAATCTTCCAACAACTCAACAGATCCCCCATTGCCCTTATTACATATAGTCTAACAAAAACATACTTTTGCGATTGAAGTCTCTTGTGATCCCTTTCTACTTGTTGCCTCCAAAACCTCAATTATCTACATTGATGGACAAATGAGAGCGTAAGGACACAAGTCTTAGTGAGGAGACTCATAAACAAAACACCATCAATGCATTAAAACCATTTTCATGTCCACATTGAAATCTCATTTCAATTTACTAAACATCATTTGTAAGCCATCATGCCCTTTTAAAACCATGCACTTTCCTTAAACAAAAACAAGTATGTTATACTTCATGCTCATGTATAGCTACCATATGCAAAGCTTAAAGAGTAAAACATGCATAAACGAAATTTTGCAACATAAACTATCTCATGGTACACCATCAATTATATTGGGTTACAAGTGATCATTAAACAAGTACATATCTCAAAATTATATATCGGATACACAGATCCAACAATTGTCTACTCGACACTTCAAGCTATCTTATCCGGAATGGTACATTCACAACCAAAGGTACTCTATCAACCGGGTACAATTACAACCCATAGGGACACCAACCCTATCATCAGTTAGATGCTTAACCACTAACGAGATACAGGACACCAACCTCTTTGATCCTTAGGGTACTTGGATGGAAACACGAGACACCAACCCCTCGACATTCAAGGTGACTTTTTATAGTGCACTCAATCTTATAGCCGACTAACTATATCTGATATCATTTATAAATAATTTTCACAACATCACTTGCCAACATAATTCACATTTAACACATACCTCACTGTTTTCAAAGCATCATCAATAAATCACATTTCCAAGCATTAAACCATGCTTAAAATCACAAGTAAAAATCATATGCTTACAAGGATCACTTACCAAGTGCATCCTTCGACATCACATCATTAAAAATAGTAAACACATTCTTAAAACATTCTTTAACAGTAGGTAAATTTGTTAAACCAAAACTGTGCATAAATCATCACATAATAGCACAACCGAGAGAGAAAATTCCTATCACTTACTTCTGAACTTAGTTAAGTGTTTCAAGCTTACCACTAAGTTCCCAAATCATCTTTTAAATCTTTTCAAAACTGAAATTCATGTTCTCACTCACTGACACACACAACCTTGACTAGCCAACATGAATCCAAGTGTATAAAACACACAAAACTACCGATTGCTTCCGATACATTCTCTCATGTTTATACCACACAAGAATAGAGGATTAATGCATCACCATGCATTAAAATCTCCAGCAAACAAACCTACCACGTTGCTCTACCCAAAAACACTGTAGAACTAATGTTTTGATATAATAATTGAAAAATGTTTTGGACTGATTTAAAAAGTATTTAAAACATTTCCAAAGTCCAAACAACTTGAAATTATGTTTAGGAAATTTCTTAAAAGGGGTTTTCATGATTTTCAAAGCCAATCTTAACAAAACTGTCCAGGTGTTTCGAAACACCTTAGGGCGTTTCGAAACAGGGGGCTCCAGTAGCAAAATCGTTTCGAAACGAGTTTCGAAACGAGCCTTCATTGGACATGATTTTTGCCCAGCGTTTCGAAACGGGCTAGGCCTTTTCGATACGCCTACGTGGCGTGGACCACAACGGTCTTAAAACCCCAACGACTATTTTCCCAACTAACTTTTAAATGCAGGCGTTTCGATACGAGATTACAACGTTTCGATACGCGTTTCGAAACGGCAAGGGTTGTTCCAAAACGGGTATCCTGACAGACTGCAACGACTCTTTCTACATTGAGAGTGTTTCGAAACGGCTTCAAGCGTTTTGAAACGGGTAGCTGCAGAACTGCATTTATGGTGGGAATTAAAGTCGTCAACAGCTCCATTTTGATCCCAACGGCTAGTAACGGCTACAAACTCAATTGGGAGTATAAAAGGGACCTCCAAGCATCAAGAGAAGGCTAATGCTCATATTGTCAAACATCAAAAGATCAAAGATTGTCTTAGCACTTAAATTTTCAATTCTTGTATAGACAAACACTAGTGAGCCAAAATTGTCAAATTTGCGCAAGTGTTTTAGGTTTTGGGTGAGTGCTTAATTGTGCAAACAAACACCTATTAGAGGGTTTTAAGTTTGCTTTATTTATCTCTTTGTAAAGAGGGTGTTGATCAAGGCTTTGGGTAGAAGCTTGATCGGTTGTAAGGGTTTCCTCCTAATCCTAGAAAAGGGGACGAATCAATTAGTGGAATTGGTTGAGAAATCCTTAGTGGGAAGCTAAGGTAGTGGATGTAGACCTTGGTTAGAAGGTTGAACCACTATAAATCTTTGTGTCCTTTTTCATTTTAGCTTCCTAAACCCTTCCACCCAAAAATCCATCTCTCCACCACTTGGTGAGCTAAATTGGTTGATCGAATCGAGCCCCACACATCTCAACAAACACCAAAATGTCTATCCGAAACAACCGAAAACACCTTCGATTACACTGCAAACTCAACCCAGCTAAAACCTAACACTTCCAATCATTTATAATCATTGATTAACATCCAAAATCATTCTATTATCAACCTTATACCTTTAGCATTCCCAATTTCACCTAAACACCACAAAAACCTAAATCTACTAACCCAAACAACTAGAGATCAAACTTGTTTCGAGATTGATATGATCAAACCTTTATTTCAACATTATTTAACATGCAAAACCAGATTAAAATGAATCATAACCCAGCCAAATCATATCTAATACGAAAATCATTCAAAATCATCATGTAAGCTTGGTTTAACCATTTTTATCAAATTAATTGATGCTCAACTTTCACGCGCTGACAAACCATACACTTGCTCACAAATTCAGCGACATCCTTCTTCAACCCAACCCAATAGTACTCATCTTTCAACCCAAGATACATCTTTGTACTACCAAGATGCATATCAAAAGGATTGCTATGAGCCTCAGTCAAGATAGTGCGCCTCAGCTCAACATCCTTCGGCACAACTATTCAACTTTTAAAGCATAAAACACCATAATCATTGAAACAAAAATTCGTTGCATTACCATCTGCTATGTCCTGAACACGAGGCACCAAAGAATCATCAAGCAACTGCTTCTCTTTAATCAACTGAACCAAGGAAGGTTTCACTTATAACTCAGCTATCAATCCACTATCATGCGATATACTCAACCGAGCAAACATCGCTCTCAATTCTACAACCACCTTCCTACTCAAGGCATCAGCCACAACATTGGCCTTTCTGGGTGATACTCTATCATCAAGTCGTAATGCTTAAGCAACTCCAACCATCTTCGTTATCTAAGATTCAACTCTTTCTGAGACATTAGATATTTCAAACTCTTATGATTCATATAAACCATACACTTCTCACCATAAAAGTAATGCCTCCAAAACTTTAAAGCAAACACAATTGCAGCAAGCTCCAGGTCATGTCTAGGATAGTTGCACTTGTGCACCTTCAATTGTCTAGATGCATACGCCACAACTTTCCCACTTTGCATCAACACACATCCTAAACCAACATATGATGCATCACTATAAACTACAAACTTGTTACCCGATTCAGGTTGAATCAAGACAGGAGCTCGCGTCCAAACTTCCTTCAACCTCTTGAAAGCTTGTTGTCTAACATTCATCCACTCAAAACGAACATTCTTTTGTAACAAATTGGTTAACGGAGCAGCAATCTTAGAGAAACCATCCAAAAACCTTCGATAGTAACACACCAAACCTAGGAAACTACGAACTTCCATCACTGATTTAGGCGTCTTCCAATTCATCACCGCTTCAATCTTATATGGATCAACCTGGATGCCTTCGGTCGACACCACAAGTCCAAGAAAGACAACTTCCCTGTGCCAAAACACACACTTACTCAACTTGGCATAAAGTTGATTTTCCAATAACACTTGAAACCCAATCCGCAAATGCTTATCATGATCCTCCTCGGTATGAGAGTACACGAGAATATCATCAATAAATACAACCACAAACTGATCCAAAAACTTATGGAACACATGATTCATCATGTCAAAAATCAACTAAAATGGATCATTCAAACTCACTAATTTAAGCAGCCAACATTTAAGGACCAAAATGTAAGAATCAGAAACTCGGGACAACTCAAAATTCAAATCTAACGGTCATTCATTTCGGAACGCCTGCCCTGGTATCGAAACAAGGTATTTTGAGCTAGGTTTTAAAACCACATACATTGTTTAACCAAAACTCTTGGAATTCCCTTGCTTTTGGGCTACTTTGATTGCTCAATTCTCTACATTGATGAAACAAATGAGCGTAAGCAAGTATCATATGCATTCTAGCATAATCCTCAAGCATCACATGCTTTCACAAAACAAATGCTCTTCACTAAAACTTTGAGTCACCATCATTATATTGGCTCACAAGTGACCTTCAAACGTATATCATAACAAACACATTACACTTGACACACTTAGATACGCGGATCACAAGCGTTGTCCCACACGCTTCATACACACTACCATACTACATAAGGTGGAGATAAAAGGCACAATCACAACCCCTCAACACTCGTGATAGAGATAAATGGCACAATCACAACCCCTCAACACCCGTGGTGGAGTTATTGGCACAATCACAACCCCTTTACATCACTCATCGGTAGTTGTATAGCCCACTAGCGAGAGTCGGGACACAAACAAGCCTTATAAATGGAAATTACCTCAACCATTGTAATCACCTTAACCAAGCTCACACACGAGAGAATTCCTCCACCGTAGTGTCTCTTAACTAAGTCTATCCACGAGAGCCAACCTCCATCGCGATGACTCTAATTCCTCAATTGCTAGGGTACTCGGATGGAGATTACGGCACAATCACAACCCCTCGACATCCAAGGCGACTTATTCACGGTGCACCCAATCCTATAGCCGGCTAACTATATTAGATTAAAGTACCCAAAACCCATTTAAATCACTTGCCAATATAATCATTTAACCACATTAATCCACTGTTTTACAAGCATAAACTCAATGCCATTCCCACAAGCATAACATACTTACATCATATGCATTCAACACGTAAAAACCATAGATCACTTACCTAGTGCATCCTTAACATAATGTGTTGAGTTGTGAGGAGCTCGATTCGTTCAACCGATAAAGCTCACAAAGTGGTGGTGAGGTGAATTTTTGGGTGGAAGGGTTGTGGAAGCTAAAAAGATAATTGACACAAAGATTTATAGTGGTTCAACCTTCTAACCAAGGTTTACACCCACTACCTTAGCTTCACACTAAGGATTTCCAATCAATCCACTATTGATTCGTCCCCTTTTCTAGGCTTCAGAGGAAACCCTTATACACTATCAAGTTTTCTACCCAAAGCCTTGATCGAAACCCTCTTTTACAAAAAGAAGCAATAAGCAAACTTAAATCCCTCTAATAGGTATTTGTTTGCACAATTTAGCACTCACCCAAAACCTAAAACACTTGAGAAAATTTGACAATTTTGGCTCACTAGTGTTTGTCTATACAATAAATGACAATTTTAGCTCTAAGAAAATTATTGATCATTTTTTGATTAACAATATGAGCATTAGCCTTTACTTGATGCTTGGAGATCCCTTTTATACTCCTTGATGAGTTTATAGCGGTTGGGGTTGAATTGGAGCTGTTGAGGACTTTAATTCCCACCATAAATGCAGTTTTGCAACTCATCGTTTCGAAACTCTTGAACCCGTTTCGAAACACTCTTTAAGTAGAAAGAGCCGTTGCAGTCTGACAAGGCACCGGTTTCGGAACGCCCCTGGCCGTTTCGGAACACGTATCGAAACGCCTAGACCCGTATCGAAATGCTGTGCATTTAAATGTTAGTTCGGAAATAGTCGTTGGGGTTTATGACCGTTGTTGTCCATGATACGTAGGCGTATCGAAACGGCATAGCCCATTTCGAAACGCTGGGAAAAAATCTCATCCAGTGAATGCCCGTTTCGATACCCGTATCAAAACACTTTTGTGACTGGAATGCACCGTATCGAAATGCCTGTGTACTTTGGCTTTTGAAAACATGCAAAATCCTTTATAAAATATCCCTAAACATAGTTTCAAGTAATTTGGACTTTGGAAATTGTTTTAAATACTTTTTAAATTAGTCCAAAACATTTTTCAATTATTATATCAAAACATTAGTTCTACAACCTCCCCCTTTTTGATATAATAAAACTATCTTAAAAAATTGTTTGGGATTCTCCCCCTTTAACTTTAAAAATGTGAATAAGAGATTAAAGATTTGAAATCAAATAAAGTTCCCCCTACTCATTTGAAAATTCAATTTTTCAACCATTTCTCGCCCTTTTTGTTATATCAAAAAGAATTTAAAACATTAAGTTCAAAATAACATTAGAGGTAAAAATTGACAAAAATAAAAATTTGGTTTTAAAATGGCTCCTCGTTACTCAAAGAATCAATAAAATGTTAGTCCAACATTTATGATCATCTATTTGAATTAAATAAAAAATAAAACAAAAAAATGCAAAAACAACTAGATTTTATCACACTTGAACTCAAGGGAGGATGTGAAGCCTTCTTTCTTCAAGTGTTCTTCCTTAGTGTGCATGAAGCTCCCCCTCAAGGTTTGACTTGTTGATCATCTCCATCACACCTAGCAAAAGACAATCAAGTGATTTTTGGTATCCAAATTGCTTTGGATCCATAAACATTATTAGCACAATTTTTAGACCCCTTTGGAATCCATTTTTCAATGTCATCATTTTTAATTGAAGTGGTTAGTTCTTTTGGGACCCAAACACTTCTAAAACATTTTCCTTTTACAAATCTAGGGGCACTAGATTGTCTTACATAAAAATTTGATTTTCCAAAATTGTCTTTCTTTTCAAGCTCATTGGAAATCAAATCATTTTCCTCTTGAACTTTTTGAAGCAAATTTTGTAAATCAAAACATTTTAATTCAAACTCTTCGAGTTTTGCTTCAAGTTCAAGTTTGGTTTTAGAAATTAAATCATTTTGAATTTTTAACTTTGAAATCAATTTATTGTTTTTCAAAATGTGATTTTTAAACTATAAAACCAAATCATCATAGGCATCTTATAATTCATCAAAAGAGTAAGAGCATGAAATAAATGAATTAGAAGTTACCATTAAATCTTCTTCCATGGCCATAAGGCAAAGGTTGGCTTGTTCATCATCGGTGGAGTCCTCATCACTCCAAGTAGCCACATGTGCCTTCTTCTTATGGCTTGAAGTGCTTGCCCTCTCCTTTTTCTTGAATTCTCTTTCAAGCTCTCTCAAGGCTTTCTTCATGAACGGGGCACACTTCTTGAAGAGATGAACTATCTCATCTTCTTCATCCTCCTCTTCACTTGAGTAGACATGATGGCAAGTTGAGGATTTTAGAGCCATGGCACTTGCGTTGATGCCTAGCCCTTTGATTTTCTTCTCTCCCATAGCTCTAATTTCTTCCCTCTTCTTCTCATCTTCTTTATTCTTCTTCATGATTTGATGAGTAAGGTGTGACCCCATGAGTTCATCAAGCTTCAAAGTCTTCAAATTCTTTGCTTCGATGATGGCGGTCCTCTTTGAGTCCCAGGACTCGGGAAGTGAGTAGATGAGCTTTCGAACAAGCTTTTTCTTTGGGATTGCTTCTCCATAGCCTTTGAGACCATTGGTGATATTGGAGAACCTATCATACATCTTCTCGATGTTCTCTTCCGGATCCATTTGAAGTTCTCATACTCTAAGGTTAGGAGCCCAATCTTGGTCTCCTTGACTTCATCGGTCCCCTCGTATGTGACTTCAAGCTTGTCCCATACCTCCTTCACACTCTCACAAGAAGACATCTTCTCATAGATGGTTGGACCAAAAGCACAAAACAAGATGTGCGAGGCTTTGCAATTAAGCTCCATCTTCTTGTGATCGTCGGCACTCCACTTCGCTTTGCTTCGTTGCGGCACGGCCGAACCATCTTCAACTATGTCCCATAGCTTGTAGTCTCTTGATTTGATAAAGAACTTCAACTTTGTCTTCCAAAGGGTATAGTGAGTTCTGTCAAGGAAAGGTGGTTTGTTGATTGATTGTGCCATTTGAGCCGGTTGATGAAATAGTGATCGAGCTTGCCGGATCTTCTCAATAGGATGTGGATCCCCTTCGATTGAGCCAAGCTATGATACCAATTGTTGAGTTGTGAGGAGCTTGATTCGTTTAGCCGATAAAGCTCACCAAGTGGTGGAGAGGTGGATTTTTGGGTTGAAGGGTTGTGGAAGCTAAAAAGATAATTGACAAAAAGATTTATAGTGGTTCAACCTTCTAACCAAGGTCTACATCCACTACCTTAGCTCCCCACTAAGGATTTCCAATCAATCCACTATTGATTCGTCCCATTTTCTAGGCTTAGGAGGAAACCCTTATACACATTCAAGCTTTCTACCCAAAGCCTTGCTCGAAACCCTCTTTTACAAAGAGAAACAATAAGCAAACTTAAATCCCTCTAATAGGTATTTGTTTGCACAATTTAGCACTCACCCAAAACCTAAAACACTTGAGCAAATTTGAAAATTTTGGCTCACTAGTGTTTGTCTATACAATAAATGACAATTTTAGCTCTAAGACAATTATTGATCATTTTTTGATTGACAATATGAGCATTAGCCTTTACTTGATGCTTGGAGATCCCTTTTATACTCCTTGATGAGTTTATAGTCGTTGCTAGCCGTTGGGGTTGAATTGGAGCCGTTGAGGACTTTAATTCCCACCATAAATGCAGTTTTGCAACTCACCGTTTCGAAACGCTTGAACCCATTTCGAAACACCCTTTAAGTAGAAAGAGCCATTGTAGTCTGACAAGGCACCCGTTTCAGAACGCCCCTGGCCGTTTCGGAACACGTATCGAAACACCTAGACCCGTATCGAAACGCTGTGCATTTAAATGTTAGTTGGGAAATAGCCGTTGGGGTTTATGACCGTTGTGGTCCATGCCACGTAGGAGTATCGAAATGGCATAGCCCGTTTCGAAATGCTGGGAAAAAATCTCATCCAGGGAATGCTCGTTTCGATACCCGTATCGAAACACTTTTGCTACTAGAATGCACTATATCGAAACGCCCTAAGGTGTTTCGAAATGCCTGAAAGGTTTTGTGTACTTTGGCTTTGAAAACAATCAAAACCCTTTATAAAATATCCCTAAACATAGTTTCAAGTAATTTGGACTTTGGAAATCATTTTAAATACTTTTTAAATCATTCAAAAACATTTTTCAACTATTATATCAAAACATTAGTTCTACATAATGGCATTAAAATCTAGCAACATTCATGCTTAAAACAGCAATCAAAACACATTTAAACCAAGTGCATTTTAAACCAAAACATAGCACAATCCGAGAGAAACTTTTGATTTACTTACTCTTGAGCTTAGCTAAGTGTTTCAAACTTACACTAAGCTTCCAATATCACATTCAAACCGTTTCAAAGCTTGAAAACTCTTTTACACTAACCGATACACAAAGCTTTGCTTGCCGACATGAAAATTACACCCCCGGAGCCTCCAAATTCACCTCATTCACTTCCAGATCAAGATCCCCTGTTTTCACATCATCAAAACAGAGATCTAAATGCATTAAAATGCATTCTAACACCAGAAACAAATCACAAACTCGTTGCCCACTCAAACTACACCAAAATACCTTTCCAAAACAACCGAAAACTCAATCGATTGTTTCTTAAACCAAGCCCAGCAAACATACATAACTTCCAAAGCATTAACAACATTAAAACATATCTAATAAACAACTTAACTCATCCTTATGCCTCCAATAAGCAAGATTCCACCATTTCACCTAAAAATCTCACTTAAAACAACCAAGAAACTCAAGGATTTCTAGGATTTCGGGATCTATGTTATCAATTCTTCATTTTAACATATAAATCAACTTAGAACTCAATTAAAATCAATACAAAACAGAGCCCAACTCATCAAGTCTGAAAATCATGATTTCATCCACAATTTCACAAGATTTTGATCTCAAATCAAAACTATATTGAAAACTCACTCAAAAATAGTATTCAGAAGCCAAATATCTTGGGAATTTCAATAAAGAACTTAGATTAGAGGTTGAGAACGAGATTTACCTCCAACCCTTGCTCCCTTCAATAGATCACAAGTTTTCCTTGCAAAAATCTTGAAGAATTATGAAAGATCTCTTAAAAATGATTTAGAAAATGTTGAGAAAGTTTTTGGGAGAAAGAATTCTGGAAAAAGATGAGAGAAAATGATGTTTGGCTGAAAATGAGAGGGAATTGACAGTTACGTAAATGAAAAATCCCTTTAACTACCTTTTAGTTAATTAATATAAAAATCCAATTAAAAATCATTTAATTAAAAACCCTTTTAAATCACATGTCATATTGAAGAAAGGTCAAATTGACTTAAAGCCCCCTAAAGATTCTAAGATTTTGGCTTCCACCTTAAAAATCACATTTTTCCAGTTTTGAAACTTTACAATTTGGTCACTACCCAAAATTTCCATTTTCCAAAACCCTTTTTGTAAAATTAACTTGACCAACCTCTTAATTATATTTTTAGAGGATTTTAGCAATTTTACCATATTTTTATCCTATCCCGATCCTTGATTTCCAAAAATCACCATAAGCGATTCGAACCATTCTCGACCGGTCCGATCTGCTATCTATAACATCTAGGCCCAAAAACAGGGCGTTACAACTCTCCCCCACTTAGGAAATTTCGTCCTCGAAATTCTCACCTGAGATGTGGAAACTGCCTCAGCATGTCCGCCATATTTTCCCACATGGCCTCCTCAACTCCTCGGTGTCGCCACAACACTTTCACAAGCTCTATTGTCTTACCACGAAGAACTTTGCTACTCACATCCATAACCTTTATTGGTTCCTCATCATACAACAGATCCGGATTCAACTCTATCTCCTCAATAGGCATCACATGCGAAGAATCCGATCTTTATTTCCATAACATGGAGTCATGAAACACATCATGTATCTTTTCCAACTCCGCAGGCAATCTCAACCGATATGCCACATGACCAATACCCTCCACAATCTCGTAAGGTCCAATGAACCTTGGGCTAAGCTTACCCTTACACCCAAATCTCATCACTTTCTTCCAATGCAATACTTTGAAGAGTACACGTTCGCCAATCGCGAACTCAATTTCCTTACACTTCAAGTCCGCACAAGACTTTTGCGTAACCGATGCTGCCTTCAAATACTCACAAATGAACTTCACCTTCTCGGTAGTTCCCTTAAGTATAACCGACATTAAAATCAACTTTTGCCCAGCTTCAGCCCAACATAGAGGAGTTCTACACCTTCTCCCATACAAAGCTTCGTGAGGAGCCATTAGATACTTGCCTGACAACCAATGCTACAAGCAATCTCAACCAAAGCGAAAGCCTTCCCGATAAACCTTGGAAATCTAAACACAACATCTCCACATAACCTCAAGCACCTGAAAAACATGCTCCGGTTACCCATCCATAAAATGATGATAAGAAGTACCGAAACTCAGCCATACCCCAAGCTCTACTCAACCATCCCCAAAACTTCGATGCAAACCTTGAATCTCTATCCAAAACAACATACTCTAACACTCCGAGCAATCGCACAATATTAGCGACAAACAACTCAACCAACCTATCCAACTCATTCGCAATATGCACTGCCAAGGAATGCGCACTCTTTGCAAAATGATCAACAACCACTCAACAACAATCCTCGTAATAAAAATCCACAATAATCCAACCAAGAATCCACGACAATCCATCACCCCCAACTCCGTTCCTGGTAACCCCAACGGTTACCACACCTAAACAATAAACAATCTCAGCTTCCACCTAGTAACAATCCAAAATTTTTGCCTACGAATTCATTGTCACCCTTTCATATCTTATCCGTCAACCCTCAAATTATGATACACCTTCGTACAACCAGGGCACACTACGGAAGAACAACCAAGAGTTTCATCCAGCTTAGAGTACCGCAACTCAACACCATTGACACCAAACTTCAACGCTTTCCACTCATGACCTCCTAAACATACGATACAAGGAAATCATCATGCAACTGTTTATCCCTGATCAAATGGTTTAGGGATGGTTCCATCCACACTTCGGGCACGAGATCACCATCTTGCGATATACTCAAGCGAGTAAACATTGCCCTCTACTCAACAACCACATTCCTACTCAAGCATTGGCCTCAACATTGGCCTTTCCAACATGATACCTCATCACGAGACTCTAACACCGTCTCCAACCACTACTTCACTCACAACAACCATCACAAAAAGGTTTACTTACACTCAGCAAACAGACCACCCTCACATGAGAAACCAGCCAAGACATCATGGCTTTTGAGCTTACATAACCACGCGTAAAGCTCATTTCCCAAGCACTTGCATTCGACTGAAGGCACATCCTACAAAATATACAAGAGTTAAGAACCCTCTACACAACCCAACTAAACCTCAATTAAAACCATTGTTAGATCTTCCTTCCAAATCCTTCAGGGTCTCCGTCAAAACCTTAACAATCTAAAACAATAATCCTACTATGACTATTCAAGCAAGAATACATGGTACTTTAAAACCACAACCCAAAACCTACAACAACCGTTCAACCTAGAGCAACGACAACACCCCACAACTACATACAAATTGCATTTAAATTCACACTATAAATCCTCGACCGCATTCTAACCAAAATGGTCCCCTCTCTACCATCAATCCGCCAAGGCCTTAAAACACCTAGTAAACTTTTCCTCCGGCTAGCCCAAACTAGACCATACTCACCCCTAATGGTTAACTTATTCACTTTCTAACCTCACGCCAAAACAAACCTTAAACCCACAAACTACTCTAATCATAACACTCCACTACCAGATCCAAATCAGCTATTAGTAAGTGTAAACATTCATGTACATGATTGGTTACATGCCCTTACGAATGCCTATGCACATGTATGCATACTCCTAATGTCATGCCCAATGTATGCATGTACCAACATATGTATTATATTTATACAAATGATTTAAACTGTGCATGTATGTCTGTTCACAACTACTAATAACGTCTTCGAACCATACCTGGAACAACTCCACGTCCTATTTCCAAACTTTCCTACTCCACCATCCTCACAACTCATTACAACACTTTTTCAACTACAATTCCTCTTCACCAATATTGTTCTAAAAACAACAACGACACTATTCATAACTCACTGACTATTGAACCCCAACACTACCCAAGAGAATGCAAAGCAAAACTAAGCAAAGATAACAATAACACGAATTGCACAGAAAAGATACCTGCAATCACATCATTGTGTTCCAAACAACAAACACTCGTACCCTTTTCTGCAGATCCACCATGGTCTCCTTGTTGGAAAGAACCATAACTGCATGTGTGACCACGAGGAGCTTCAAAAGACACCCCACCAAGACCACCCAGAGCTAACACTAGACAATCTCGCCTCAAATGCCCAATAGACCCACAACTCCAACAAGATTCAACCAACAAACACCTTGCATCTCTCTACCTTTCTTGCAATCTCTGAACCCTGTCTCAGCCACGTTCACGACCTTTCCGAGGTGCAGCCATAGAAGGTGTACGTCCTTGGCCTCTACTTGCTAACAGAGGACACTCACGCCTTAAATGATCTGCTGAACCACAATTTCAGAAAGAATTCTCTGTCACTACAACAGGAGCATGTACTTCTCCAACCGCACGAGAACAGTCCCTCCTCAAGTGCTCTCGAGAACCACACGTCCAACACGTGTGCTGCTCCATCCTCACCATGTTCCCTTGAACCAATGCACCATGTCCAAGGTTACCCCGCCTAGCAACAAGCTGATACCTCCTATCTCGGCCTTTATTGGTCCGTTTACTTCCACAATCGAATTCAACAGCTCTCTTACCAGAGCTAGAACCACCACCATGAGATGTCAGGCCCAAATTCTGCTCATGAACATGAACTGAAACCATACCCCCGCGCTCTTGGCTACCTGAAAGCTTATCTTCAATATACCTCTTCATAAAGGCATCTGAAAAGAATTCCAAATCAACATCTCGAATGTTTGATGCCATCGACACAGATGTCCACCACATACTAGCATCATCCAACATTAACGTGACAACGCTTCCCAGCTTACAAGCGTGGTCACACCCTTCCCGATCCAAGATTGAGATTGTACTGGCCAACCAACCATCAAACACCTCCGACGTCGACCCATGATACTCAACAGCTCCCAAATCATGCAGACGATGTTTTGACAAACCAGCCTGTCTGACAGACGGTATGTGCGCAAGCTTTTCTTTATCCACACCCTGAGATGCTCCAGACATCTCCTGAACCACTAATGATAAAACTTTCACCACCGGGCGAGCCCCTTCACGCTGCCCTATCGCCTCAAATCCAAATGAGAACGGTCGAACATACACATTCTCAATAGACGGAACATCGTTCCCTTGGCTACCCTGCTCACCCGCAGGTACGATCGTATCCGATCCCAACTCTCTCCTCGGACTCATTGTGTTATTTTAACAAAGCATAATAACAAAAACAACAAATCAAACCATGATTTTGGCCAGCCTCAAGCAAGGATCCAAGTTTACAAAAACAATTAATTAGTGTAATAAGGCAATAGGTACCCCAATTTCCCTCAACATAGCATAGCATACAGTGACACATCATGCTCAACATGCTTTTCATCATCCAAATTAAGCACATAACAGCATAGCATCATCGTCACACACTCACATTCATTTCACAGGCTATTCACATAAATCAAGCATAGCATAAACTTCAAAATTTAACAAATTGCATGCTTCTCAAACATCATACTTCAACACATAACAATTTCACATGCCAATATTCCCAAGTCTTTCGTAACTTGGCTCTGATACCAACAAATGTAACCCCTTTAGCCCGGCCTAGACGTTTGACCCAAACCACGAAGGTTACACGGGGAAAACCAAAGTCAACCCAAAAGTCAACCTTGATTTATGACCCCTTTTTTCTTTTGTCTTTTCTAGATGCATATTATTAAACTATGAGTTCAACAAAGCGATTAGGGTAAAACGACACAGCGATCGGAGTTCATTTAGGGGTTCAATTGCATACATTTGACTCTTAGAGACTAAATTGTAAATTCCACAAATTACGAGGAATTTCATGATTATAATATTACCAAACATCAATTAATCACATAACATGCCATCATGTCAAAATTCAACTCAAATGGATCATTCAAACTCACTAATTTAAGCAGTCAACATTTGAGGACCAAAATGTAAGAATCAGAAACTCAGGACAACTCAAAATTCAAATCTAACGGTCATCTGTTTCGGAACACCTGCCCTGGTATCAAAACGGTCGTATCGAAACTGAATTGACGGTTTTTATACCCGGGCTCGTTTCGGAACCTGTATCGAAATAGGGTCTTCTAGTAGCCAAAGTGTTCTGAAACACCTTCATCCGTTCCGAAACACTATGGCCATTTTGGGCCCCTGTTTCGAAATAGATAAGGGTTTTCTGATACACCCTGCCCTGCAACAACACATTTTTTTAGTTTTTCAAGCTTTTTTCACAATCGAAACCTACCCGAAACATACCACAACATATATACATCTCATACACATACCATAGACCAAATTTATGAAGCTTGAACTAGATCATGGCATCATTCATGCAATCATAGGTACTAAAGGCATGCTCCCTAGCTTACCAAAACCATAACAAGCTATAACTACATTCAAACCGAAATCCATACATAAAAGCTCATTTACAACTCAAGTATAAGCAATTCAAAATGCTTAAAGTAAAGGGAAACATCCTCAACCGTTCAGATGCATAAATCACACCCATTGCCTCTTATTACACTTAAGTAAAACCACATACATTGTTTAACCAAAACTCTTGGAATTCCCTTGCTTTTGGGCTGCCTTGATTGCTCAATTCTCTACATTGATGAAACAAATGAGCGTAAGCAATAAGCTTAGTGAGGTCCGCTATAAAACCAAATGCATTTTAAAACCAAAACATCAACCTTTGTAAACATATGCCTTCCTTTTAAAACATGCACTTTAGAACACCAAATCACTTTCAAAACAACATGTTCATAGCATCATTAATTACAATAACAAGAACCTTTACTCATGCTTAAACCAAGCATCATATGCATTCTAGCATAATCCTCAAGAATCACATGCTTTCACTAAACAAATGCTCTTCACTAAAACTCTAACTCACCATCATTATATTGGCTCACAAGTGACCTTCAAACGTATATCATAACAAACACATTACACTTGACACAATCGGATACGCGGATCACAAGCGTTGTCCCACACACTTCATACACACTACCAGACTACATAGGGTGGAGATAAAAGGCACAATCACAACCACTCAACACTCATGATGGAGATAAACGGCATAATCACAACCCTCAACTCCCGTGGTGGAGTTATTGGCACAATCACCACCCCTCTACATCACTCATCGATAGTTGTATAACCCACTAGCAAGAATCGGGACACAAATAAGGCTTACAAATGGAAATTACCTCAAACATTGGAATCACCTTAACCAAGCTCGCACACGAGAGCATTCCTCCACCGTAGTGACTCTTAACTAAGTCTACCCACGAGAGCCAACCTCCATCGCGGTGACTCTAATTCCTCAATTGCTAGGGGTACTCGGATGGAGATTACGGCACAATCACAACCACTCGACATCCAAGGCGACTTATTCACGGTGCACCCAATCCTATAACCGGCTAACTATATCCGATTAAAGTAACCCAAAACCATTTACAACACTTGCCAATATAATCATTTAACCACATTAATCCACTATTTTACAAGCATAAGCACAATGCCATTTCCACAAGCATAACATACTTACATCATATGCATTCAACACGTAAAAACCAAGGATCACTTACCCAGTGCATCCTTAACATAATGGCATTAAAATCCAGCAACATTCATGCTGAAAACATGCCTTTAAACAGTAATCAAAACACATTTAAACCAAGTGCATTTGAAACCAAAACATAGCACAATCCGAGAGAAACTTTCGATTTACTTACTCTTGAGCTTAGCTAAGTGTTTCAAACTTACACTAAGCCTCAAGACCACATTCAAACTGTTTCAAAGCTGGAAAACTCATTTCCACTCACTGATACGCGAAGCCTTGCTCGCGGACACCAAAATTACACCCCTAGAGCATCCAAATTCACCTCATTCGCTTCCGGATCAAGATCCCCTGTTTTCACATCATCAAAACAGAGATCTAAATGCATTAAAATGCATTCTAACACCAGCAACAAATCAAAACTCGTTTCCCACTCAAACTACACCAAAGTACCCTTCCAAAACAATCGAAAACTCAATCGATTGTTTCTTAAACCAAGCCCAGCCAACATACATCACCTCCAAAGCATTAACAACATTAAAACATACCTAATAAACAACCTAACTCATCCTTATACCTCCAACAAGCAAGATTCCACCATTTCACCTCAAAATCTCACTTAAAACAACCAAGAAACTCAAGGATTTCTAGGATTTCGGGATCTATGTTACCAATACTTCATTTTAACATATAAATCAACTTAGAACTCAATTAAAATCAATACAAAACAGAGCCCAACTCATCAAGTCCGAAAATCAAGATTTTAACCACAATTTCACAAGATTTTGATCTCAAATCAAAACTATATTGAAAACTCACTCAAAATTAGTATTCAGAAGCAAAATATCTTGAGAATTTCAATAAAGAACTTAGATTAGAGGTTGAGAACGAGATTTACCTCCAATCCTTGCTTCCTTCAATAGATGACAAGTTTTCCTTGCAAAACTCTTGAAAAATTAAGGAAGATCTCTTGAAAATGATTTAGAAAATGTTGAGAAAGTTTTTGGGAGAAAGAATTCTGGAAAAAGATGAGAGAAAATGATGTTTGGCTGAAAAAGAGAGGGAATTGGTAGTTACGTAAATGAGAAATCCCATTAACTACCTTTTAGTTAATTAATATAAAAATCCAATTAAAATCATTTAATTAAAAACCCTTTTAAATTACATGTCATATTGAAGAAAGGTCAAATTGACTTAAAGCCCCCTAAAGATTCTAAGATTTTGGCTTCCACCTTAAAAATCACATTTTCCTAGTTTTGAAACTTTATAATTTGGTCCTTACCCAAAATGTCCATTTTCCAAAATCCTTTTTGTAAAATTAACTTGATCAACCTCTTAATTATATTTTTAGAGGATTTTAGCAATTTTTACCATAGTTTTATCCTATCCCGATCCTTGATTTCCAAAAATCACCTTATGCAATTCGAACCGTTCTTGACCGGTCCGATCTGTTGTCTATTACATCTAGGCCCAAAACGAGGGCGTTATACATTCGTCAAACCAAACGACATCACCATGAACTCATAATGTTCGTACCTTGTACGAAAATTTGTCTTAGGAATGTAACACCCCAATTTTCGGCTTAGATGTTTTGGGTTTGAACCGGACATGTCGAATTTTCGGTTCGAATATAAAAGGTGGTTTTAAGGAAAGCCTAGTTCGGGATGCATTAAAAATATGGAAAAATATCTAAAAATCCTCTTTTAATATATATATAAGAGGGTGGTGAAATCAATTTTACAAAATGAGGTTTGGAAATATGACATTTTGAGTTAGTGACTAAAATGTAATTTTTGAAAAGTTCGTGACTGTTTTAAAAGGATTGAAACTTTGAATCTTTAAGGAGCTAATTTACCCAAGGGAGGATATCTCCAGATTTTTCTTGATTTTTAAAGGCTCATTTAATGTTTAATTAATAAAAAGGAAAGAGGGAAAAAGATATTTTTAGTTTCATAACTAACTTTTACCAAAATTTCCCCATTTCATTTTCTCTCAAAATTCCCTAAGTCAAACACATTTCCACAGCAACTTTTCCTTTGATTTTCACACCTAAAGGTGAGATTTCAATTCCTAAATGATTCCTAATCATTTCTACATCAAATCCTCACCATTTGCTTAATGAATTTTCAAGGATTTTGACTCTAAACAAGGAGAAATCCACATTTAGAGGTATGAACGTCCTTATCCTCTAAATACTCAGTTCTTTACTGAAATTCCCATGTTCTCAATCCTTAAATTAAGTTTTATTAAAGGTTTTAATGTTGTGATCTTGATTTTGGCTTAAAATGCAAGATTTGGATTTAATTTTGAAGAAATTCGTATTGGATGATTGGGCTCTGTTTTGAGATGTCTTTTTGATGTATTTTGGATGTCTAAATGATGTGTGATTGAGGTTTAATCAATTCAATCCCGAATAGGTTGATTTTCCTAAGTTTTTACTTGTGAAAATGGTGGTTTTTGGGGTGATCTTGGTGTTTTGTTAATGATGGAGGTATAAGGACAAGTTTGGGATCATTTTGGATGTTAATTTATGTTTAAAAATGGTTAGAAGTGATGGATCTTTGTTGGGTTAAGTTTTGGAAGAGTTTGAAGGTGATTTCGGTTGTGTTTGGTAGCCGAAATGTTGGATTTGCGAAGAGCAGCGAGTTTAGTTGTGTTGATGGTGTTTTTAATGCATGATGATGCATTAATCCTCTTTTGTTATGTGCTTGAAACAGGGGAGAATGATCCGTGAGCAATAGAGGTGGCGTTGATGGTTTCGGATGCTTGGAAGGCTTGTTGGCTAGCCTAGTTTTGTGTATCGGTGACTGAAGTGTGGTTTTCAGCTTTGAAACCAATGTTTGAAGGTTTTGGGAGCTTAGTTTAAGTCTAAACAACTTGTCTAAGCTCAAGAGTAAGTAAATGGAATTTCTCTCTTGGTTTGTGCTATGAATTTGTTTTTAAAGCACTTGTGATGGTTGGATGCAATGCATGTGATTTGCATGTTTAAATTCTATTTTGAAAGCATGTTTTAGCATGGTTTAATGCTGGTTTTGAAGTCATGTGTTGAAGGTTGCTCAAGGTAAGAGATCCTTGGTTTTGTACTTTGGAATTGTGGAATTGATGCATAGTGTTACATGTTGTTTAATGGCTTTGTTTAATGCTTCAAAACAGTGAATTAATGATGGTAATTGATGGTATTGGCAAGTGATGTAAGTGGTTTTGGTTACTTTAATCGAATGTAGTTAGCCGGCTATAGGATTGGGTGCACCGTGAATTGAGTCGCCTTGGATGTCGAGGGGGTTGTAATTGTACCGTAAACTCCATCCGAGAATCCTAGCGATTAAGGAAATTGGTGTCACCACGATGGAGGATGGCTCTCGTGGGTGGGCTTTGTTAAGTGCCACCACGATGGAGGATGGCTCTCGTGGGTGGGCTTGGTTAAGTGCCACCACGATGGAGGATGGCTCTCGTGGGTGAACCTTGTTAAATGTCACCATGATGGAGGATGGCTCTCGTGGGTGGACTTTGTTAAGCGTCACAACGGTGGAGGGTTGCTCCCGTGTGTGAGATTGGTTAAGGTGATTACAATGGTTGTGGTAGCTTGTAAGCCTTGTGATGTGTCCCGACTCTCGCTAGTGTGTTATACAACTTCCGATGAGTGATGTTGAGGGGGTTGTGATTGTACTGTTAAACTCCATCACGGGTGTTGAGGGGGTTGTGATTGTACCGGTAAACTCCACCTTGTGTTGTTCGGTTGTGTGTATTGAGCGTGTGGGACAACGCTTGTAATCCGCGTATCCGATTGTGTCTTGTGTTGTGATGGTTTGTGAATTATCACTTGGAAGCCAATATAATGTTCTTGGATGTAATGAAACATGGGATGCTTGAAATGATGCAAGGTTGCATGGAAAGTGTGTAATGTTCCAAGAATGCATGTATTACTTGTTAAGCTTGTACAAGTGTTTATCTTATATTTTTCAAAAGAGGTTTTTCAACCAATGCTTTGATTTATCGATTTACAACTACTTTTTAAAGAGGTTTTATGACTCGCTGCATTGATGGTGTTTTGGTTTTGAGCATTCCTTACTAAGCATTATGTGCTTACGCTCCTTTTTGCCCATCAATGCAGATATTTGAAGTTGGGACTGCAAGAAGCAAGGGGTTCAAGGAGAGCTCCACTTGAGAAGTATGTCTCGGTTAATAGCTATAGATAATAAAGGCAATGAGGGAAGAGTCTTTTATAATTGATGTATAATGAGATTGTGTATGTTGGACAAGTTTGGTTTATGATCTTGAACTATGTGGTTTAACGCTTGCAACGTTTGAATCTTCTTATTCATAAGTCGTTATGTTATGCTTCTTGTTTTAAAAGCATGATTAAGTGTTGGATGTGTTGAATGAGTTGGTGCATCTAGGAGTTGTTTCGTATATAGATTTTAATGAAATTTGGTAGTTATGATGCTTGTCATGTTGTTGCTTTGTTGAGGATTGATTTGGAGCATGTTCGATGGGGTTTAGATGTGTTAAAACAGGCCTATATGCTGTTTCTGGGCAGGGTGTTTCGAAACACCCTTGCCTGTTTCGAAACAGGTGCCTGATTTGGCCTGGGTGTTTCGAAACGGGTAGAGGTGTTTCGAAACACTTTGGCTACTTCCAAGGGGTGTTTCGGAACGGCCTAGACCCGTTCCGAAACACTTGACCGTTGGGCACTGATTTGAATGGTTTTGAGGTTTGCAAGTTTTAGGTTTTAGTCCTGATTTTTGTATGTGCAATTGCTTGAGTTCGAGATGTCCGTTTAAGGTGAAATTTGGCATAGAGGCATGAAACATGACTAATTTCATAATGGTAGCTTAAAAATTGGTAAAGTTCTCTTAATTTTCAGAATTTACAAATTGGTCCCTAAATTCGTATTTTGTGCAATTGGGTCCCTTGTCGTTTTCCGATTGCTGTGATTTTTGAGTATGCTTATCTCAAGAGTATGCCTAGGTTTAATGTGCATCTAGACAAGTTTAAAAAGAAAAAAAAGGGTCGTTATTCAAAGTTGACTTTCCGGTTGACTTTGGTTTTCCCTGTGTAATCTTCGTAGTTCGGGTCAACCGTCTAGGCCGGGCTAAGGGGGTTACATTTGGTGGTATCAGAGCTGGGTTGCGAATGCTTGGGGAAATGATAAATTGTTGTAATAAGTGTTTAATGTTTATTCTGATGTGTGGTTGAAAGTCGGTTGAAATGTGTGTCTGTGAGCGAATTGTTGATGTTTTTGTCATGCTTTTTGATTGTGAATCTTCATTGAGCTAATGTGGATTTGTGCTGATGATATGCTGGTGATGTGAGCTGATTTTATGAATGATGGAAGTGTGATGGGTATGATATGTTGATGTTATGCTGTTGCGGGTGAATGTGTTTGATGGGAGTATGACCGTAGTATGTTGATTGATATGCTCGATGTTGTGATATACATGTTTTTATTGACTGTTATGTCATGTAAAAGGGGAGAATTTGGGATACCCATTGCCTTATTATTATAGCTATTGTGTTATGTTGGAATTGAAGTCTTGAATCCTTGCTTGAAGTTGGCCTGATCGTTTTGTTTGTTTTGTTATGATAGCTTGTTGTTAATAGCATGGTGAAATCGATGAGAGAATGTCAGTTGGGTGAGATGGTTGCTGCTTTAGAGCAGGTTGTTAAGGCGTGGAATTCACCTTTTAGTGGAGGTGTTTCGTCTCAGTCTTCTGTGCCTGGAGTTGAGATAGTGAGGCAGGAGGAAGAAGCTGGTTCTGTGATGAAGAGTTCATCACCTATTGTTCAAGAGGTGTTGGGAACATCTCAGGCTGTGGCGAAGGCGAGGCTTGTAGACGTGCTGACTGTGGGACATGCGAGTTTGTCGAAACAACGTTTGTATGATTTGGGAGCTGTGGAGTATCGTGGTTCGACACCTAAGACGTTCGAGGCCTGGTTGGCCAGTGTAATTCTGATTTTGGATCAGGAAGGTTGTGACTACGCTTGTAAGCTGGGAAGTGTTGTCTCATTGATGTTGGAGGACCCCTGTGCCTAGTGGACATCTGTGGCGGTGGCATCACATATCCACGATATAGATTGGGACTTCTTTGTGTCTGCCTTTTGTGAAAGGTACCTTGGAGAGAAATTTCCCATGGTTAAGAAGCGTGGGGGTGTGGCTTCAGATTATGAAGGTGAGAAAAATTTAAGCAAGAGAATTGTGAGTACTGACCTCCGGAGCAGTCAGCGTAAGAGGCTATGTGATAGAAGGTTTTGCTTGAATCGAAGTCTGGGTGGTAGTGCAGACGTAGGTCAAGTGCGGTATGATCAGGGAGTGGTAGCTCAGTTGCCGAAGTGTGACCATTGTGGAAGGTGTCATGTTGGAGGTTGTCGGGGCACGAGAGTTTGTTGGAACTGTGGTTCTAAGGAACATGTGAAGCGAAATTGTTCTCAAGTGGTGAGATCAGCTTTAGTGGTAGCAAAAGGGTCTCTGAAGGGTCGTGGGCACGGCCAAGAGAAAGTTCGAAGGTGGCAGGAAGGGCAGAAATGTGTGAGAAGCTTGGGGAAAGAATCTTGTTGGAATTGTGGGTCTGTTGGACATTTGAGACGAAATTGTTTGAAGTTGGCTCGGGGTAGTCAGGGTTCTTTACCGCAGGAAGATGGTGATGACCTTAATGTGTTAGCTGATGCTGCAGTGGTACGGCTGGAGAATGATGGTTCTGCGAGGAAGAGAGCTCGTCTGTTGAAGCTCTGGGGCAGTGAGGTGTTTATAGGTAACCTTGTTAAGTAACCTTTACCCTAGTTATCTTAGTTTGGTTTCGATTTGGTTTTCCCTTGCGTAGTGGTTTGGTCTTATCGCTAGCATGTTTGGGGTAGTAGTTGGTGTTGTTTTGAAAACAACTTTAGTGTAAAGAGGGTATTAGCGGGTATTTCGTGGTTAATGTGTTATTGGAATGGTAGGGTTGGACAAGTTGGAAGTGAGATAGGAGGTTGTTCTTAGGCGGATTCTGAGGATGTTATTGGTGGGTGTGAACCGACATACATGCACAGTTAAAACCATTGTTATATACTATATTATATATATGTGCTGGTCCAAGCATACATGTGACATGACATTAGAGGTTTTGCATACATGTACACAGGCATTGATAGGGCATATTGGTGACCATGCATAGGAACGTTCCCACTCGCTAATAGCTAATCGGGTCTGTTAGTGTTGTGATAGGGTTAGGTTGGATGATGGGTTTTAAAAGTTGTTTTGGTGCTAGGAGAATGTTAGAAGTAATGGGGGGTATTAAGCGAGCTGTCAGTATTGTGAGTGCGGTATAGCTTGTTGGCAGAAGGAAAATGTTTTGGCGCTTAAAGAGTTTAGTGGTGTGGTGGTGAGGAGATTACCAGTTGAAGTTAGAATCAGTCAAAGTGGTTGTGAATAGCTTGTTGTCAGTATTGTGAGTGCGATATAGCTTGTTGGCATATTGATGTTGTAGTAGAAGGGTTGTTTTTTTGTAGGTGATGGTTCATAGCAACCTTCGAAGAGTTGAGAAGAGGTTGTGTTGTGGGTTGTAGAAAAAGGTTGGCCTGGGGTGAATAGAAGTTTTGTAATCTTAATATGTATGTATAGAATGGGCGGTGTTCTGGTAAGGCTAGTGTTGTAGTCAAAGTTTGAAGTGGAAAGGCAATGTGAGTTCAAGGGCCATTGTGGGTTGGACGGGCTCTTGTGAGAAATGGTTGGCTAGTCGTCTATAGTAAATCCCTTCTGAAGTCAGCTAGTGGTATGTGGAACAACTGGCAGAGTCAAGGTTGGGGTTCTGTGACGAGATTTTTTCGAATGTTGTGTGAGTAGTTTTGGTGAGCCGTTATGGTAGTGATAGTGGCGGTTGTGAAGGAATGTCGTCAATACGTTGAGAAGTTTGAGTAAGCAGTTGATGCTTAAGAAATTTTCCTTGATGTGGTAACCTTTGGAAGAGGTTGAGTAGTTTTGCAAGGGGTTTTAGAAGCAGTAAAGGTTTTGGGTCACATGGTGGCTGAACTAGATTGGTTGGTGTCACCGTGTGTACGAGTTTTGGGAGTTATGAGTTAAGGTGGTGTATGCTGTAAAAGTTTGGAGGTTCTTCAGGTTGTTGTTGGGGCTATGTGCAGTCTGGAAGTGTGAAAGGTTAAGATGTGGTTAACATCTGAGTGTTCTGGAATTCGTGAACAGTATGTGGTGGTGTTGGGTTTGGTGGAGTTTTGTGTGGAGAGTGTTCAGTGGTGGTTAAGTCTCCTATGTTGCCTTGTGAGTTGTTTTGAGAAGTTTGGTTGTGCTCTTTTCGCCGGTTGAAATTTCGAGGACGAAATTTCCTAAGAGGGGGAGAGTTGTAACACCCCAATTTTGGGCTTAGAAGTTTTGGGTTTGAACCGGACCGGTCGAATTTTCGGTTCGAATATTAAAGGTTGTTGAGTGGATCGCAAGAACGTTATTGACCAAGAGGGGGTGAATTGGAAATTTAAAGGTTTTGTGGTGGAAATTGCAAATTGAAAATAATAGACAAGGAATTTAGAGTGGTTCAAGTTCCAAATGAACTCTATATCAACTACCTTAGCTTCACTAAGGATTTGCAACAATTCCACTAATTGCTCTTCCCCTTTTCTAGGACAAGGAGGCAACCCTTTACAATTTCGGTTGATTTTTCTACCTAAAAATCAACCCAATCCTCACACAAGTGAACAAAGAAATTTGATGGCTAATAAGGTATCTCTCAATACAAATGATAGCCCAATTACAAGCACTCAACCCAATTGAACAAGATATGAATGAAAATTACAATTGGGGTTTTAGACAAAATGAGATTTTTGCACAATTGCTTGGATTTGATGTTTGGATGTTTGCTTTAGGATCAATAGTTGTTGCTGGAGCTTTTAAAGGTCTCTTTTATACCTTATCATTGATTTCTAGCCGTTGTGGTTGTTGCACTCATCAATAGAGCCGTTGGGGATGTTATCTCACCACCATATATGCAGTCTACAACAACCCGTTTCAAAATGCGGGGTACCTGTTTCGGAACAGACTAAAATAGAAAGAGCCGTTGGGGTGCATTTAAGAGCCCGTTTCGAAACACTTTTGCCACTATCAAGGGTCGTTTCGAAACGGGCTAAGACCGTTTCGAAACACCTTAACAATTTTCTGAAATTCAGTTAAAAACAACTTTAACGGTTATATTTTCAATTTAAACTTAAGACGTGTTTAGAAACGCTTTGGCTTCGTTTCGAAACGGATTTGCTACTGTCAAGGGTCGTTTCAGAACGGCCTTAGCCCGTTTCGAAACACCCTTTTTATCTTTTAATAATCAGCAAAAATATTGCAACCGTTATGCCTTTTCAAATCAAATATGAAGAACAGTTTCGAAACGTGAGAGATCGTTTCGAAACACTTTAACCCGTTTTGATACGCGTTTCGGAACAGGGGTTGACAGTGATGAAAACGTTTCGAAACGCCTTAGGGCCGTTTCGAAACAGGGACTTGAAAATCACTGTTTTGGCTTTAAACACTTAGAAAAATGTTTGAAAAACTTTGTTTTTAACTTGGGCATAATCTTAAAATTATATGGGGGATATTTTGAGGACTTAAAATTCGTTTTGACATTTTCAATTTAGTCCTTAGGTTTTTAGTTATATCAAAATTAAAATATTTGTTTCACAATCTCCCCCTTTTTGTTATAACAAAACCAAAGTTAGAATTTTTAAGAATTTGAAGGTTTTGAAAAAATTCTGACTCCCCCTTAATTTAAGATAGGTTTTTAAAGTTAAAAAAATGTTTTACTTGAAATCCAAGTTGTAAAGCTTTTAAAAAAATTTAAAACGAATTTTAATTTTAGTTTGTGGCTCTTAAATTTATTCTCCCCCTTTTTGTTAGATCAAAAAGAATAATGAAAGCTCATAGAGAAGACAAAGGATTAGTACCAATAAGCATTAATAAGAAACCATAATATTAATACATAATATCAAAATATCCAAAACATAAACCAACATTAAGTTCAACATAAAATCCCAAATAAAAGATCAAAAGCATATGTTCCTAAAACATAAGAAGACATAAAAGATGCAATCTTAATCCTAAAATGCATAGATAATATGATATGATATGATATGAAGATCCTAGGCCTCATCATCATCATCCGAAGTATCATCATCGCTCTTGACTTGAGAACGGTGAAACTTCGTCTATTGCCCATAGTGCGTAGAGAAGGACAAATCCAAGTTCGAGTGGGAAGTCTCAAGAGTATGAAGACGATCCTCGACATTTTTCAAACGATTGTCCATGGCAGTAAAACCCGAAGCAATGCTAGTATCCAAAGCATTGAATCGCTCGGTAATGAGAGCCGTGAGGGCTTCATTGTTTGCAACCTGAACTTGCGGTGGAGGAGCAACGGGAGGAGGAACAACTTCTCTATCAACTCTTTCCCAAACATCATTCACATATGTAAACCCGGACTTGCGAAGGGAGGACTCACCAATCTTGGTCTTGTGAGGTTCCGGAGAGTCGTAGGTACAATCGATACCAAGATCATGAAAGATGTAGCTCAAGATTGTTCCATAGGTAAAAGACTTCAACTCATTTGTGTCAATAAGCTTAATATTATTGACTATCTCGGCAAAAATAATTTTAGGCACATTAGGGCGCTCACCTCTACGGAAACACTCAAGCCAAAAATGATCAGTTTGACGGATATGAGAGTATTTACCTCCGGAAGGTCGAATGAACCAAGAAACCATCAAGTGAAGAACGCGACCGTGCACATCCAAAGTAAGTGCCCGACCGGTGAAAGTGCCAAAGTGACGTTCATCCTCAAGACCCTCATCTTTAAGTTTAAAAATAGACTCCAAAAGAGCAACATTAACAACAAACTTTTTGCCCAATATGAAAGATTCAATTCCTATAATCTCGGTTTTGGTCTCATCATAAATAAAAGGAGCATTAGAGTAAAAAGGAGTACCATGTGTTTGTAGCGAATATCCGGAATGCTCAATAAAAGGATAAGATTCCACTCACTCAAACGGTCGAGATAACGGAATAGGAATCGCTCGGAATTGAGGAAATCAAGATCAATGACACGTTCTTTACGAATTTTGAAATCCTTGACATAAGAGAAGCGAGCACGCATCTCCGGAGTTTTAAGGGATTTCTGAAAAAGCAGAGCAAGATTCGGACGAATGCTCGAATCACCGGTTTGAACGGCCTTACGCTTTTTGTTAGCTTGTTCCGCCATCTAAAAACAATAAGCAAGTATATTTTAAATTAAGTGTATGCATAGATATTTAGAATCAATCCAATAATAAATCCCACTTAGGTTTTTGAAACAAAATTAAAATCAAACAAAAAGATAAAAAGAAAAAAAAGAAAAAAATTAAAAAAAATACGACTGAAAAATTTTATATTCGAATAAAAAATTTTGAGTTTTTGATTTTTTTTACAAGATATGGAAAATCCACAAAGAAAAAACTATAATTTATGCAAAAATAAAATTTTCTAACCTAAGATTCGAACATAAATTGAAAGAAAAAGAAAAGATAAAAAAAATACCTTAGTTTGGGATTTTGGATGATTTGATGAAAATCCTTGCACAATGTTGATGAAACTTGCTTAGACTTGAGTTTTAGAGTAAAACCCCTCACAATTTTGTGAAAATCAATGAGTTTGAGAGGGTATTTATAGAGAGGGAGGCGGTTTAGGGTTTTTAAGAGTTTGATAAAAAGTGAATTTTAACATTAAAAGCCCTAAATAAAGCAATCCGTGATGTCGTTTCGGAACGGTCAGGACCGTTTCGAAATGGGACAACTAGGGTTTGACCGTTTTAAGACCATCAGCTGACCGTTTTGATACGGTGTTGACCGTATCGAAGCCCTGTTGACCCGTATCAAAACACGTTTCAGTACACCCCTTGGCAGTAGCCAAAACGTTTCGAAACACATTGGAGGCGTTTCGAAACGCCCTTCTCTCAGAACTGGATTTAAGGTATCCGTATCGAAACTGGGTCACCCGTTTCGATACACCTGGGCCTGGAAGTGCAGAAGAGGCTCTAAAAGTGCAGAAAAATGAAGTTTTAATAGGCCGAACATGCATAAATGCCATGAATGAGCAGGCAAAACATATTCAAGCATAAACATACTCCCCTTGCTATAAGCATGGATGTGATTAAGAGTTTAAACACATAAACATGGCATTTCACAAAATTAAGCATATTTAAGCACAAAAGAGGTCCTAAAAGGTCAAGATAGGCTAGCTAGACCTAACTCTCTCGTAAGGGACCAAAAACGCTCTTTGTCTAAGGGTTTTGTAAATATGTCTGCTAATTGATTCAAGGTGTCTACATACTCTATAACAACATCTTCCTTAAGGACATGATCTCTAATGAAATGATGCCTTATTTCATTGTGTTTGGTTCTAGAGTGTTGGATGGGATTTTTTGTTAAACATATTGCACTAGTGTTGTCACATTTTAGGGGTATGGTTTCAACTTTAATTCCATAATCTAAGAGTTGTTGCTTCATCCAAAGGACTTGAGCACAACAACTCCCTAAGGATATGTACTCGACTTCGGTGGTAGATAAGGCTACACTATTTTGTTTCTTAAAGAACCAAGATATGAGCATACTACCTAAGAATTGACAAGTTCCCGAAGTACTTTTCCTATCAATTTTGCAACCCCCATAATCCGCATCCGAGTAAGCATGAAGGTTTAAGGTTGAGTCTCTAGGATACCAAAGACCTAAACAAGGAGTATCTCTAAGGTATCTAAATATTCTCTTGACGGCTATAAGGTGAGACTCTCTAGGACTAGCTTGAAACCTAGCACACGAGTAAACACTAAACAAGATATCCGGTCTACTTGCGGTAAGGTAAAGCAAAGATCCAATCATAGAATGATAAAGTTTAGAGTCAACACACTTACCTCCTTCATCTTTGTCAAGCTTTGTAGATGAGCTCATAGGAGTGGCTTGAGGCTTTGCATTCTCCAAGCCAAACTTCTTGAGTATATCCTTTATGTATTTTGCTTGGTTGATGAAGGTGCCATCCTTCTTTTGCTTGATTTGGAGTCCCAAAAAGAATGAGAGCTTCCCCATCATGCTCATCTCAAATTCACCTTGCATTAACTTAGCAAACTCTTGACAATGACATTCATTAGTAGAACCAAAAATAATATCATCAACATAAATTTGAACTACCAAGATGTCATTTTTATACATTTTTATAAAGAGTGTAGTGTCCACCTTACCTTTTTCAAATCCTTTTTCAATCAAAAAATTTGAAAGCCTTTTATACCAAGCTCTAGGAGCTTGTTTTAAACCATAAAGAGCTTTGGTAAGTTTGAAAACATGATTTGGAAATTTTGAATCTTCAAAACCCGATGGTTGTTCCACATACACTTCTTCATTTATAAAACCATTTAAAAAAGCGCTTTTAACATCCATTTGAAAAAGCTTGAAATTATGATAACATGCATATGCAAGCAACATCCTAATGGCTTCCATTCTAGCTATGGGTGCATAGGTTTCATCAAAATCTATTCCCTCTTCTTGAGTGTAACCTTGTGCTACAAGTCTAGCTTTATTTCTCACAATGTTACCACTCTCATCTAGTTTGTTCCAAAAGACCCATTTAGTTCCTATTGTAGATTGATTACTAGGCCTATCAACTAATGTCCATACATTACTTCTCTCAAATTGATTTAACTCTTCTTGCATAGCCATAATCCAAAAGTCATATTTCAATGCTTCTTTTATATTTTTAGGCTCTATGCATGAGATCAATGCAATATGGTTCATTAATCTAAGAGAAGAACGAGTGGTTACCCCCTTGGATGGATCACCCAAGTTTTCACCATCTTTGACGTAGTTCAACTCCCTTGGGTAGCTCACTTCCTTTTCCTCAATAGCCAAGTCCTTCAAGGCTTCAAGAGGTGGATCTTGTGAGTCCTCTTCCTTTGTTGGAATCTCATCCTCCTTTGAAGTTTGACCTCCATCAAAGGCATTTATGATTCCTACATCATCATCATCACAAGAATCCTTCCTAGGAAGGAGGTTATCATCGAATAAAACATGAATTGATTCTTCTACCACTAAAGTTCTTTTGGTAAATACTCGATAGGCTTTAGAGGTTAAAGAGTAACCTATAAAAATGGCTTCATCACTTTTTGCATCAAATTTACCTAAGTTATCTTTCCCATTATTTAAAACAAAACACTTGCACCCAAAAGGGTGGAAATAACTAATGTTAGGCTTTTTGGATTTTAAAATCTCATAAGGTGTTTTCTTTAAAATTGGCCTAATCATTACTCGATTTACAATATAACAAGCAGTGTTTGTGGCTTCCGCCCAAAAATATTTAGGTAAATTGTTTTCACAAATCATAGTTCTAGCCATTTCTTGTAAAGTTCTATTTTTCCTCTCAACTACCCCATTTTTTTGAGGAGTTTGAGGAGCCGAAAAATTATGGCTAATACCATTTTCATTTAAAAAATCTTCAAACCCTAAATTTTGAAATTCGGTTCCATGATCACTTCTAATATGTGAAATTCTAAGCTCAAGATCATTTTGGGTTAATTTTGAAAATGTGATGAATTTTTCCAAAGCCTCATCTTTAGTACTTAAAAAGAGAACCAAAGTAAATCTAGAAAAATCATCAACTAGCACAAAAGCATAAGACTTACCACCCAAGCTCATAGTCCTAATTGGCCCAAATAAATCCATGTGAATTATTTGTAAGCATCTACTAGTAGAAACACCATTAATGGATTTAAAGGAAGACTTATGTTGTTTACCCTTTGAGCATGCATCACAAATTTTTTTCATTTGAAAATTTTATCTTAGGTAAACCTCTAACTAGATTTAGGGAGACTAGTTTTTCCAAAACACTTATGCTAGCATGTCCTAGCTTCCTATGCCACAACCATGCATCATTTTCATTTTGAGCAACTAAGCATGCATGATATGTATGAATGTCATCTAGATGCACCATGTATATATTCCCTATGCGATGACCTATGAGCATAATACTATTAGATTTAATGTCTACAATTTTGCATCCATTTTTATCAAATAAAACATTAAATCCTTTATCACACAATTGACTTATGCTCAATAAATTGTGTTTAAGATCATCGACATATAAAACATTTTCAATGAGAATGGTAGAGTGATTACCTATGGAGCCAATACCTTTAATGTGGCCTTTGGAGTTGTCACCAAATGTTACTACTCCTCCACTTTTTGGCTTTAGATCCATGAATCGACTCTTGTCTCAGGTCATGTGCCTCGAGCATCCACTATCAAGGTACCATGAGTTTTGACATTGTGCATTGGCCTTGTAGCAATGCTCCCCCTACAAACAAAGATATTAAACTTTGGTTTTTGGTACCCAAATCATTTTGGGTCCATGAGTGTTAGCTCCCAAAACCTTGGTTCTGTAACGCCCCGGTTTTGGGCTTAGAAGTTTTGGGCTTGGACCGGTTCGGTCAGTGTGCGGTTCGAATATAAAAAGGTGAAATTAGGAAAGCCTAGTTCGGGTTGCATTAAAAATATGGAAAAATGTTCTCAAATCCTCTTTTAATATATATATATAAGTGAACTGTGAAATCAATTTTACAAAATGAGGTTTGGAAGGGTGACATTTTGGCTAGTGACCAAAATGTAATTTTTGAAAACTGCGTGACTGTTTTAAAAAGGATTGAAACTTTGAATCTTTAAGGAGCTATTTACCCAATGGGAGTTTCTCCAGATTTTTCCTAAATATTAGTGATTTAATTAAAGGCTTTTAAATTAAACAAAAGTGGAGGGAAGATATTTTTAGTCATAACTAACTTTTCTCTTAAATCTTCCATTTTCATTTTCTCTCATTTTCTCTCAACCCAAACATCTTTTCTCCAGAGTTTTTCCTCTGATTTTGTCTCCTAAATACCTCTTTTCAATCCTCCTTTGATTGCTAATCATCTCATCAACAAAACCTCACCATTTGCTAATTGGATCTTCAAGCTTTTTGATTCTAAAAAGGGAGAAACTCAAGTTTGGAGGTAAGAACGTCCTTCTCCTCTAAACTCTCAGTTATTTACTGAAATTCCTAAGTTCTCAATCCTTAATTGAAGATTTATAAGTGGTTTTAAAGTTGTGTAATGGATCTTGGCTTTAAATGCAAGATTTGGTGATTTTTGATGGATTTTCGTATGATCTGATTGGGCTGTGTTTTAAGGTGTTAATTTGATGTTAAATGAATGTTAAATTGATGAGTAATTGAGGTTTAATCAATTCAATCCCGAATAGGTTGAATTTCCTAAGTTTTACTTGATGTTTTTGGTTGTTTTTGGAGTGCTTTTGATGATCTGTTATTGCTGGAGGTATAAGGACGTGATTGGGATCATTTTGAATGTTAATTGATGTTTATAAATGGTTAGAAGTGATAGATCTTGGCTGGGTTAAGTTTTGGAAGTGTTTGGAGGTGATTTCGATTGGGTTTGGTAGCTGAAATGTTGGATTTGCTAGGAGCAGCGAGTTTAGTTGTGTTGTTGGTGTTTTTAATGCATAATGATGCATTAATCCTCTGTTGTTGTGTGTTTGAAACAGGGGAGATTGATCCGTGAGCTTTAGAGGTGGTGTGGAAGGTTTCGGATGCTTGGAAGGCTTGTTGGCTAGCCTTGTTTTGTGTATCGGTGAGTGAAGTTGGGTTTTCAGCTTTTAAACCAAGGTTTGAAGGTTTTGGGAGCTTAGTATAAGTCTAAACAACTTAGCTAAGCTCAAGAGTAAGTAAATGGAATTTCTCACTTGGTTTGTGTATGAATTGGTTTTTAAAGCAATTGTGATTGTTGGATACAATGCATGTGATTTGCATGTTTTAAATTCTGTTTCGAAAGCATATGTTAGCATGGTTTAATGCTGGTTTTGAAAGCCATGTGTGATGGATTCTCAAGGTATGAGATTCATGGTTTTGAACATTGGAATTGTGGAATTGATGCATAGTGTTGCATGTTGTTTAATGGCTTTGTTTAATGCTTCAAAAACTGTGGATTGATGATGGTAATTGGTGGTTCTGGCATTTTGGTTATGCTTGAAAAGCAATGGATTAATGTGGTAAGATGGTTATATTGGCAAGTGATGTAAGTGGTTCTTGGTTACTTTAATCGGATATAGTTAGCCGGCTATAGGATTGGGTGCACCGTGAATAAAGTCGCCTTGGATGTGGAGTGGTTAAGAGTGAACTGGTAACTCCATCCAAGTATCCTAACGAGATGGTTAAGGTCATAATGGTGATTGGAATCCCATTCGAGGACCTTGGGTAAGCAAAGGTAATAATGGTGGTTAAAATTCCATTTGAGGACCTTGTGCTTGTTAAGATCACAATGGTGGTGTAAAGTCCATGTGTGGATCTTGTATAGGGTGTCCCGGATCTCGTTAGTGATATTATACAACTACCAATCGGTGATGCTAAGGTTATATGGTGATTAAAAGTCCATATATGGGGACCTTGTGAATGTTAAGGTTATATGGTGATTAAAAGTCCATATATGGGAACCTTGTGAATGTTAAGGTTATATGGTGATTAAAAGTCCATATATGGGAACCTTGTGAATGTTAAGGTTATATGGTGATTAAAAGTCCATATATGGGAACCTTGTGAATGTTAAGGTTATATGGTGATTAAAATTCCATATATGGGAACCTTGTGAATGGTAAGGTCAAATGGTGATTAAAATTCAATTTGGGGACCTTGGATTGGTAGTGTGTATGAAGCGTAGGGACAACGCTTGTGATCCGCGTATCCGATTGGAATGTTGAGTTGAAAAGTGGATATGATTTATCACTTGGAAGCCAATATAATGTTCTTGAATTAAAGTGAAGCATGAGATGCTTGAAGTGATGCATGGTGCATGAGAGTGTGTAATACTTTATAAATGCATGAGTTACTTGTTAGCTTGAGCAAGTGTGTTTTATCTATTGATAATGATGCATGAGTGCATGAAATCTTCTTAGTGCATTGAAGTCTTGCTAAGACTTGTTTTTAAAGGCTTATGATGCAAGTTGTGATGTTGTGGTTCATATGTCGCAATTGTGTAATGAACATGTTAGATTGAATGAGTAAATGGTTTTAAAAGGTTTCTTGCCTAAAAGATGGTTTTCAAGTATGAGAAGGGTATGATGTGAATTGGAAGTGATTTCCAAGGTTTTGAATTTAACTTTGCATATGATGTTCATGCATGGAATGGTTAAATTGATGGTATTGCAAGTTTATGTTTTGAAAAGGGTTTACTTAGCTTTCTAAGCTAAGGGTTGGTTTTCAAGTTTGAGCAATGCATGATTCTAAGCATGTTGACGAAAAGGGTTTTCAAGCAATGCTTTGGTGTATCGAATCGAGTTTGCTTTTGAAAGTGGTTTTATGATTCGCTGCATTGATGGTGTTTTGGTTTTGAGCATTCCTCACTAAGCATTATGTGCTTACGCTCCTTTTTGTTCATCAATGCAGATTCTTGAAGTTGGAACAGCGGGAAGCAAGGGATTCAAGGAGAACTCCACTTGAGATGTATGTCTCGGTTAATAGCTATAGTTAATAGAGGCAATGGGGGAAAGAATCTCTTGTGTGGATGTTAATGGGTTTGTGTATGTTTGGACAAGAATGGTTTTATGTTGTTGATAATGTTGGAACATGTATCTGGTCTTTATGAGTTGGTTTAATCAATTGATGCTTGAATGGTTTGCTAAGTAGGAAGCATGCCTATAGATTTGGGGCTTTCCATATTTGATGTCATGACGATGATTGAATGATGCATATATGTTCCTTACATGTTGAATGCCTTGCTGGTAAAGTTTGGTTGCATTTGGAGCATGTATGGTTGATCGATTGTGTGTTTTAGCAGCCGATTTTCTGCATTCTGTGCAGGCCGTATCGGAACGGGAGCTACCGTTTCGGAACGGGTGCCCTGTAGTAGCCCAAGCGTCCGAAACGGAAGAAACCGTTCCGAAATGGAAAGTCCTCTGCCAACCCTCGTTTCGGAACCCGTTGCGGAACGGCCCCGCGTTTCGAAACAGGTTCTTCCTGTTTCGGAACACCTGACCGTTGGGGGCTGACATTGGCAGTTATATGTTTTGAAATGTTCGCATTTTAGTCCTGAAACTTGTATGTTCAATTGTATGAGTTTGGGAAGTCCGTTTGAGCTGAAAATTTGCAGAGAAGCATGAAACTTGACTAATTACAAGTTGGTAACACTAATTTGGGTTAAGACCTTATAATTTACAGAATTTACAATTTGGTCCCTTAAGTTGCAAATTGTTCAATTGGGTCCCTGTTTGATCTCTGATGTTTATGATCTTTGAACATGCTGTTTGAATGATCATAACTAGGGTTAATGTGCATCTAGACATGTTTTAAAAAGAAAAAAAAAGGGTCGTTAATCAAGGTTGACTTTCGGGTTGACTTTGGTTTTCCCCGTGTGACTTTCTTAATTCGGGTCAACCGTTTAGGCCGGGTTAAGGGGGTTACAGGTTCCCTTAGGAATCCAAGATGAAATAGCAATAATATTATTAGATTTTACAAGTTCCTTAGGAACCCATACACTTCTAATTCTTTTAGCTCTAGTATGTCTAGGGTAGCTACCTTGTTTGTAGTAGTTAGTCTTTTTCTTAGGTTGGTGTGTTCTAGATGATTCTCCTACTTCATGCTTGACACTACCAACATTTTTAAAGACTTTTTGAGCTCATTTAGCTCACCCAACACCTTTTGCTGTTCACAATTACATTGAGATAAAAGATTATTAAGATCAACATTTTTATCTTGAAAAAATTTAAGTTCATCTTTTAATCCTAATATCTTTTTTCTCAAATTTAGAATTAGCTTGAGTAAGTGAGTCATTTTTCTCATTTAGTTCTAGAATAATCTTTTTATTCCTAATAACCAACTCTTTATATTTCTCAACTAATTCATCATATACCTCTTGTAACTCATCATATGCATCATTTAACTCTTCATATGAAAAATCTAAAGTAGATGAGTTAGAGGTTACCAAGGAGGAATCTTCCTCAAGTGCCATGAGGCAAAGATTAGCCACTTCTTGTTCGTCATCCTCCGATGACTCCTCATCACTCCAAGTAGCAAGCTTGGCTTTGAGTCTCTTCTTCTTCTCAAAGCCCTTCTTCTTGAGTTGAGGGCACTTCGAACGTATGTGGCCGGGTTGTTTGCACTCAAAGCAAATGATGGGATCCTTTCCTTCTTCTTTGTTCTTGCCTTTGAAGTCCATCTTCCTTTGGATTTTTCTTCCCCGGTTGGACCTCATCAAACGTGAGAACCGTTTGACTATCATAGCCAATTCTTCAAGTTCATCCTCCTCACAAGATGAGCTCTCATCATTTTGTGAAGCTTTAGCCTTGAGAGCTATTCCCATATTCTTCTTCTTATCAACCTCAAGCTTCTCTACCCTTTTCTCTTCTTTCTTCTTCTCATCTTCCCTTCCTTGCTTCATGATCTCATGAGTAAGGAGAGAACCCACAAGCTCATCAAGCTTCAAAGTCTTCAAATTCTTTGCTTCGATAATAGCGGTTCTCTTCCCATCCCAAGACTCGGGAAGTGAATAGTGTAGCTTCCGGACAAGCTTGTCTTCCGGTGTGATCTCTCCAAAGCCCTTTAGACCATTGACAATCGTGGAGAAACGATCAAACATCTTTGACACCGTCTCATTGGGCTCCATCTTGAAATTCTCATAGCTAAGATTGAGAAGTCCAATCTTAGTTTCTTTAACATCATTGGTGCCTTCATAAGTGGTCTCAAGAGTGTCCCACACTTCTTTGGCACTTTCAATTGATGAGACCTTTGAGTAGATGTCCGGACCGAGAGCACAAAATAACATGTGGAGAGCTTTATCATTGACTTGAATCTTTTTCCTTTCCTCTTCACTCATCTCCACTTTCTTCTTTAGCACCATCTTGCCTTCACCATCTTGCTTCAATGGAATATATGGCCCATCCTCAATGACATCCCACACATGATAGTCATTTGACTTGATGAATAGACGCATTCTATTCTTCCAAAAAGAATAATTATCACCGTTGAAGAAGGGAGGCTTTGTAGTGGATTGTTACTCGTACATTCCAGAACCGGAGGTTGAAGTCATCTCTTGATATTTTGATGATCACACTTTTCCAAGGAACTCCTCTTGTAACACCCCAAAAATATCCCTAATTCAAAAAAACCATAATTTTGAAATCCCTAAATTCAAAACCTGTCAATTGAGAATTTAAATATGAAACCCGAATTAAGAAATTTGGGAATTAATTGAATTTTAAACAAATTTAGTGACCTTTTTATAAAGAATTGATGTTAACTACCTACTTTGTGAACCCTAGGATGTCAATGACTTACTTTATAATTACCCAAGAGGATTGTGTATTTATAATACTAAATTTCATAAACCCTATTTTATTATTTTCCTTTGGCCGTCTCTTTCCCCCACATATGAATCTAAACTCTCACATCTGTTGCTTCACCTAGATGCCACAAAAAAAACAATCGCACAACCTACCCGAGCCGAATATCCACATTCACCATAGCTAAATCGTATGAGTCCCTTGGTTACAATTGAACTCCAACCCTACGCAAGGTTAGTTTATCATTGTTTTCAAGATAAAGCAATTCTTGATTGCATTGTTTTACAGTAATATATATATATATATATACACGTATGTTTCTTTGTTACCAAATTAAATTGTCAGTAAGTTAATTCAATGCAATATTAATGTATTTCGTCTTTCTTCAAAATACGTGCTCAGATAGACCCCAAGCATTGAACAACCAATGTTCTCGATTAACATTCACACCTTTAACCATCAGAACCCCCTAAAAATTGAGAGCACCGATTATGACCCATAATCAATTAGTTGACCGTTGAGAATTTATTATTAGATTATGATTAAGTTTATTGTGGTGATTAAGGTGATCATTATTCTTCTCACTGTGAGTCTAGTAAAATACCACCCTTTTCACATGTTCGATTTAACTGTGCACGTATCACAAGGACTTCACGTGAGTATTCCTTTAGATTAGTATTAGTGTTTTAGTCTTAGTTTGGTGGCATAGTGATAATAGTGCTAATATCGAAATTATTTTCATAGGTTCTGATACAGCTAAACCCAGTGGTTTTGATCGTGGGAAACACATTATTAAGTAGGTTGATTTGCTTTGGCTAAGGTGTGTTCTCTTCCTGTGCTATATATTTTGATTTTGTGATTGTGATTTTACGCTTGAGTGATTTTCAATTGTGTTGTGATTTTACATTATGATTTTCGTGCATACTATTTCTGGACTGTGAATAAAATTGTGATTTAAAGTAAATGAGTTGTGAATCTCGGATTTGTTATCAGACTGTGTTGAGACTGTGAAAACTGTGGTATCTTTTTACTGTGTTATCATGGGTTGGGATTGTACGGAGGAAGTTAATTGTTTATACCACTTGTGTTGGTGACTATGTAGTGAGAGGTTCAGGGGAACCTACTCTTTTTGGTGACTATGGAGTATGGGTGCATTGCATTGTGATTTCATAAAACTGTGTTTAAACTTACTTTGTGTATTTTTAAATATTTTGTGAAAAATTTATTGTTGTGAAATTGAGTTTGTGATTGTCTGCACTTTAGAGACACACTGAGCTTAATAGCTGACTCCCCCTTAGTTCTTGTTTCAGATTCTCAAACATAGGCTTTCGGTACTTGGAGGACCACAGTTTAGATGATTTATTTCAGTATTCAGTATGAACGTTTTAGATTTTCAGACTTATTTCATTTTTATATCAGTTATTTTATTATTTGGGAAATTTATGTAAGTCAGATATATATATATTTTGATTTGGGATTTTTCAACTGTTTTAGCATGCATGAGAATTTTAAGTTGATATTTTTCCTACTTTGTTTTGGATTATCTTATATATACGACTGCGTTTTCGAGATAAAAATTTTAATGATAAACGATACTGTTTTAAAATAATATTTTGAGTATTAATTTCCGGAAACCTAATAAATAAATTACTTGAGGGTTACGTTTTCAATCTAACTTCCTAGATTCGGCCCATAACCCTTGGGTCGGATTTAGGGGGTTACACCTCTTGTGGTTGTTAATCCCCAAAGAGTTAGGCTCTGATACCAATTGTTGAGTGGATCGCAAGATCGATATTGACCAAGAGGGGGTGAATTGGAAATTTAAAGGTTTTGTGGTGGAAATTGCAAATTGAAAATAATGGACAAGGAATTTAGAGTGGTTCAAGTTCCAAATGAACTCTACATCCACTACCTAAGCTTCACTAAGGATTTGCAACAATTCCACTAATTGCTCTTCCCCTTTTCTAGGACAAGGAGACAACCCTTTACAATTTCGGTTGATTTTTCTACCCAAAAATCAACCCAATCCTCACACAAGTGAACAAAGAAATTTGATGGCTAATAAGGTATCTCTCAATACAAATGATAGCCCAATTACAAGCACTCAACCCAATTGAACAAGATATGAATGAAAATTACAATTGGGGTTTTAGACAAAATGGGATTTTTGCACAATTGCTTGGATTTGATGTTTGGATGTTTGCTTTAGGATCAATAGTTGTTGCTGGAGCTTTTAGAGGTCTCTTTTATACCTTCTCATTGATTTCTAGCCGTTGTGGTTGTTGCACTCATCAATAGAGCCGTTGGGGATGTTATCTCACCACCATATATGCAGTATGCAACAACCCGTTTTGAAACGCAGGGTACCTATTTCGGAACGGACTAAAATAGAAAGAGCCGTTGGGGTGCATTTAAGAGCCGGTTTCGAAACGCCTTAGGGCTGTTTCAAAACACTTTTGCCACTGTCAAGGGTCGTTTCGAAACGGGCTAAGACCGTTTCGAAACACCTTAACAGTTTTCAGAAATTCAGTTAAAAACAACTTCAACGGTTATATTTTCAATTTAAACTTAAGACATGTTTCGAAACGCTTTGGCTTCGTTTCGAAACGGATTTTCTACTGTCAAGGGTCGTTTCGGAACGACCTTAGCCCGTTTCGAAACACCCTTTTTATCTTTAAATAATCAGCAAAAATATTGCAACCGTTATGCCTTTTCAAATCAAATATGAAGAACAGTTTCGAAACGTGAGAGATCGTTTCGAAACACTTTAACCCGTTTCGATACGCGTTTCGGAACAGGGGTTGACAGTGATGAAAACGTTTTGAAACGCCTTAGGGCCGTTTCGAAATAGGGACTTGAAAATCACTATTTTGGCTTTAAACACTTAGAAAAATGTTTGAAAAACTTTGTTTTTAACTTGGGCATAATCTTAAAATTATATGTGGATATTTTGTGGACTTAAAATTCGTTTTGACATTTTCAATTTAGTCCTTAGGTTTTTAGTTATATCAAAATTAAAATATTTGTTTCACAAAGGTGGTTTTAAGGAAAGCATAGTTCGGGATGCATTAAAAATATGGAAAAATATCTAAAAATCCTCTTTTAATATATATAAGAGGGTGGTGAAATCAATTTTACAAAATGAGGTTTGGAAATATGACATTTTGAGTTAGTGACTAAAATGTAATTTTTGAAAAGTTCGTGACTGTTTTAAAAGGATTGAAACTTTGAATCTTTAAGGAGCTAATTTACCCAAGGGAGGATTTCTCCAGATTTTTCTTGATTTTTAAAGGCTCATTTAATGTTTAATTAAAAAAAGGAAAGAGGGAAAAAGATATTTTTAGTTTCATAACTAACTTTTACCAAAATTTTCCCATTTCATTTTCTCTTAAAATTCCCTAAGCCAAACACATTTCCACAACAACGTTTCCTTTTATTTTCACACCTAAAGTTGAGATTTCAATTCCTAAATGATTCCTAATCATTTCTACATCAAATCCTCACCATTTGCTTAATGAATTTTCAAGGATTTTGGCTCTAAACAAGGAGAAATCCACATTTAGAGGTATGAACGTCCTTCTCCTCTAAATACTCAGTTCTTTACTGAAATTCCCAAGTTCTCAATCCTTAAATTAAGTTTTATTAAAGGTTTTAATGTTGTGATCTTGATTTTGGCTTAAAATGAAGATTTGGATTTAATTTTGAAGAAATTCGTATTGGATGATTGGGCTCTATTTTGAGATGTCTTTTTTGATGTATTTTGGATGTCTAAATGATGTGTGATTGAGGTTTAATCAATGCAATCCCGAATATATTTACTTTCCTAAGTTTTTACTTGTGAAAATGGTGGTTTTTAGGGTGATCTTGGTGTTTTGTTAATGCTGGAGGTATAAGGACGAGTTTGGGATCATTTTGGATGTTAATTCATGTTTAAAAATGGTTAGAAGTGATGGATCTTGGCTGGGTTAAGTTTTGGAAGAGTTTGGAGGTGATTTCGGTTGTGTTTGGTAGCCGAAATGTTGGATTTGCGAAGAGCAGCGAGTTTAGTTATGTAGATGGTGTTTTTAATGCATGATGATGCATTAATCCTCTGTTGTTATGTGCTTGAAACAGGGGAGAATGATCCGTGAGCAATAGAGGTGGCGTTGATGGTTTCGGATGCTTGAAAGGCTTGTTGGCTAGCCTAGTTTTGTGTATCGGTGAGTGAAGTTGGGTTTTCAGCTTTGAAACCAATGTTTGAAGGTTTTGGGAGCTTAGTTTAAGTCTAAACAACTTGGCTAAGCTCAAGAGTAAGTAAATGGAATTTCTCTCTTGGTTTGTGTTATGAATTGGTTTTTAATGCACTTGTGAGGGTTGGATGCAATGCATGTGATTTGCATGTTTAAATTCTGTTTTGAAAGCATGTTTTAGCATGGTTTAATGCTGGTTTTGAAGTCATGTGTTGAAGGTTGCTCAAGGTAAGAGATCCTTGGTTTTGTACTTTGGAATTGTGGAATTGATGCATGGTGTTGCATGTTGTTTAATGACTTTGTTTAATGCTTCAAAACAGTGAATTGATGATGGTAATTGATGGTATTGGCAAGTGATGTAAGTGGTTTTGGTTACTTTAGTCAGATATAGTTAGCCGGCTATAGGATTGGGTGCATCGTGAATTGAGTCGCCTTGGATGTCGAGGGGGTTGTAATTGTACCGTAAACTCCATCCGAGAATCCTAGCGATTGAGGAAATTGGTGTCACCACGATGGAGGATGGCTCTCGTGGGTGGGCTTTGTTAATTTCCACCACGTTGGAGGATGGCTCTCGTGGGTGGGCTTGGTTAAGTGCCACCACGATGAAGGATGGCTCTCGTGGGTGAACCTTGTTAAATGTCACCATGATGGAGGATGGCTCTCGTGGGTGGACTTTGTTAAGCGTCACAACGGTGGAGGGTTGCTCTCGTGTGTGAGCTTGGTTAAGGTGATTACAATGGTTGTGGTAGCTTCCATGTGTAAGCCTTGTGATGTGTCCCGGCTCTCGCTAGTGTGTTATACAACTTCCGATGAGTGATGTTGAGGGGGTTGTGATTGTACCGTTAAACTCCATCATGGGTGTTGAGGGGGTTGTGATTGTACCGGTAAACTCCACCTTGTGTTGTTCGGTTGTTTGTATGGAGCGTGTGGGACAACGCTTGTAATCCGCGTATCCGATTGTGTCTTGTGTTGTGATGTTTTGTGAATTATCACTTGGAAGCCAATATAATGTTCTTGGATGTAATGAAGCATGTGATGCTTGAAATGATGCAAGGTTGCATGGAAAGTGTGTAATGTTCCAAGAATGCATGTATTACTTGTTAAGCTTGTACAAGTGTTTATCTTATATTGAGAATGGTGCATATGTGCATGGGAATCTCTTTAGTGCATTGAAGTCTTGTGAGGATTTGTATTAAAAGGCATGTAGTGCATTGATGTTTTTGGTAGTTCATGTGTTTTGCATTTGTTGAATGCATGAGATAGTTTGAAGGAACCAATGGTTTTTGAATGGTTTTTCTTTGAAATGACCATCAAGCATATGGTAAGTATGTTGTGAAGTGGAAGTGTTTTCCAAGGAATTTGAGTTTAACCTTGCATGTGGTGTTTATGCACGGAAAGGTTTAATTAATGGTTTTTGCAAGAATGTGTTTGGGGTAAATTGTTTAGCTTTTCTAAGCTAAAGGTTGGTTTTCAGGTTGAGCAAGACATGGTTTAAAACATGATTTTTCAAAAGAGGTTTTTCATCCAATGCTTTGATTTATCGATTTACAACTACTTTTTAAAGAGGTTTTATGACTCGCTGCATTGATGGTGTTTTGGTTTTGAGCATTCCTCACTAAGCATTATGTGCTTACGCTCCTTTTTGCCCATCAATGCAGATATTTGAAGTTGGGACAGCAAGAAGCAAGGGATTCAAGGAGAGCTCCACTTGAGAAGTATGTCTCGGTTAATAGCTATAGATAATAAAGGCAATGGGGGAAGAGTCTTTTATAATTGATGTATAATGAGATTGTGTATGTTGGACAAGTTTGGTTTATGATCTTTAACTATGTGGTTTAACGCTTGCAACGTTTGAATCTTCTTATTCATAAGTCGTTATTGTTGGGTTTTTAGCACGCTCGAATTGATCACTAAAACCGTCAAGGAGGGTTGTAAATGTTTGGTGGTTGAATTTGCTAAAATCGAAATAAAGGTAGACAAGAGACACAATGATTTTAGAGTGGTTTGGCCTTCTAACAAGAACCTACATCCACTACCTTAGCACACCACTAAGGATTTCCCAATTCACTCAACAATGAATTCGTCCCCTTTTCCCAGTTTAGGAGGAAACCGTTACAACCCTATCTTTTGGACTTGGCTAAGATAGAACCAACTCTAGTTATTCTCTCAAGGCTAAACTGGAACCTCTCCTTTTACAAGGGATTTGTTTGGTAAACTTAATACCTCACAAGGTGGGTGTTTACAAGAATTAAGCTCACAAGAGTGTAAAGAATAAAACAATGAAAAACACTCTCTATACAATATATACAAGAGAAATGAAGAATAAAGACTTAAATGTTATTTCTCTTGATCATGAAGCTTGGATATTGTCTCTAACCATCTTCAAGTGTCCTTGTGGTGTTTATATAGTGTGGAATGAGTTTCTAGCCGTTTATGGCCATTGGGGATGAGTCATAGACGTTGGGGATGCAAAATAGCCGTTACCTACAAACAATTCAGCATTTATAACACGAGGGATCGATCCCATAAACCAGGGGATCAATCCTTTTTCATAAAAATATGACCGTTACAGTGAAGGGATCGATCCCATAAACCAGGGGATCGATCCTTTTGCACTTGGAGGCTGGAAGCAAAAGTTGAACGAATCTGCCAACAAAGGGATCGATCCCTTTTATCAGGGGATCGATCCTTTTTGCCTTAGTGACTGAAAAAAACAGCTTTAGTGCAAAAACGGATCATACATGTTTTAAAAAGATCGGCTAAAGTTAGAAATCATTCGAAACAAATTTTTCAAGTTTGTTTGGACTCTAAATTATTTTTGTAAGATTTAATAAATTTGATTAAGTCCAAAAACATTTTTCTTTTAATTTGTTATATCAAAATATTAGTTCAACAATCTCCCCCTTTTTGATATAACAAAACTCTTTGAAAAATTGTTTTTGACAAAAGCTCCCCCTTAGGAAAATAATTTTTGAGTTGATAAATGGTTTCAAAAACTTGTTTTAAATCACAACTATTTAAGCTCCAATTTTGTTTAAAAACTCAATTTTTCATTATTCGCTCATATTTCTCCCCCTTTTTGTTATATAAAAAATAATTCAAACAAAGTTTGAAATCACATTAAGTTCAAAACAATAGAGTGAAAATATTTTCCCTTTTAAAATCAACGCTCCCCCTTAATCAAAGCATTCCATTTAAAAAAATTTAGCTCAAAGTTTGACACTTAAAGACAATGAATTTCAAGATAAAATCAAATTAAGAGTATGTGAAATTCAATTTATCCAAGACTTAAAATATCTTTATGCAAACATATGAATAAAACCATTAGACTCATATGCATAAAATTTTCAAATAATGCCATGCTTGTTTAGATATTGAAATAAAAGCTCAAATGCATGAACATTAATCAAACAAAAATTAGATAACCAAATGTATACAATAAAATCATTAAGCTTAGAGGTTACCCAATCTTCTTCTCATGTGTGATTTGAGCATTCTTTGATTTTTGCTTTGCTTGCCATCGCTCCAACACACCTACAAAAGACATTCACTTGATTTTTTGTATCCAAATTGCTTTGGATCCATTTACGTTAGTCACAATGTCTTTAGTTCCCTTGGGAACCCATACTTGTCTAATCCTATAAGATTTTCTCTTCCTAATAGGACAAGTATGTAAGGAATGACCATGATAATGGCAATGTGAGCATTTTGCCATTATGTGACAAGATGAATTATTGAAAACAATTTCTTTTTTTTTGTTAAGCTTTCAAGCTTAACTTTCAAATCAATATTTTTTTTTTCTATAACATCTTTACTTGTTTTTGAAAACTCTAAATCATTTTTCAAAATTTCATTTTGGTTTTCAAAATCCACTTTTGTTTTCAAAAGAAAATCATTTTCAAATTCAAGTTTTGAAATCATTTTCTTAAATTTGGAATTCATGGCCTCAAATTCAAAAAATAATTCATCGAAAGCATCTTGCAACTCATCGAAAGAGTAAGAATTAATCTCATTTGAGTTAGAAGATACCTTAGGCTCATCGAGAGCCAAAACACCATCCACCTTTGGATTGGAGAGAAGGTTTGCACATGATTGATCATCATATTTCTTTTCTCCCTTCTTGTTGTCATAAAGCTTCTCAAGTTTCTCCAATAATTCTTTGGCACTTTTGCATGTGAAGATTCTTTTGGAAACTTCTTCGCTAAGGCCACAATAGAGAATGTGCATCGCCTTGGTGTTTAGCTTTGCCTTCGTCTCGTTGACACTCCTTTGTTTTTTCTTCTTTTTCGGAGCTTCCAGGTACCCATCTTCAATAATGTCCCAAATCTCATAGTCTTGAGACTTGATGAAGAATTTCATGATAATTGCCCATTGGAAGTATGCTTCTCCTTCGAAGAGCGGAGGACACGAGATAGAGCGGCCTTCTTCAAATCTTGCCATTTTCTTGAACGGTGGACTACGAGCGTTGGATTTTTACTCCCGGATGTTAGTCCTTCGATGGAGACGAGGCTCTGGTACCAATTGTTGAGTGGATCGCAAGATCGAAATTAACCAAGAGGGGGGGTGAATTGGAAATTTAAAGGTTTGTGGTGGAAATTTGCAAATTAAAAATTGATGGACAAGAGATTTAGAGTGGTTCAAGTTCCAAATGAACTCTACATCCACTACCTTAGCTTCACTAAGGATTTGCAACAATTCCACTAAATTGCTCTTCCCCTTTTCTAGGACAAGGAGGCAACCCTTTACAATTACGGATGATTTTTCTACCCAAAAATCAACCCAATCCTCACACAAGTGAACGAAGAAATTTGAAGGCTAATAAGGTATCTCTCAATACAAATGATAGCCCCAATACAAGTACTCAACCCAATTTAACAAAATATGAATGAAGATTACAATTGGGATTTTTAGACAAATAGGAATTTTGGCACAATTGCTTGGATTTGATGAATAGGTGTTTTCTTGAAGATCAATAGTTGTTGCTGTAGCTTTTAGATATGTCTTTTATACCTCCACATTGATTTCTAGCCGTTTGGGTGGTTGGGAACATAAATGGAGCCGTTGGAACCCTCTCTTAAAACCATTAATGCACTTCTGCAGCTACCGGTATCGGTACACGGGAAGGGGTATAGGTACTTGTCTCAGAAAAGAAAGAGCCGTTGTGTGCATTTAATAAGGGGTATCGATACGCACGTAAGCGTATCGGTACTGGGTATCGAAACGGCAAGGGCCGTATCGATACTATTTTCTGAACTTAGCTCACTGTCCGCAACCGTATCGGTACGAGGGTTTGGCGTATCGATACGGGTCAACGAACTTTTAAAGTTTGGTTACCAACCAACTGACACCAACGGTCATATTTTTAAACCGACTTAACTTTCAAAAATTATAGGGGTCGTATCGATACGAGGGTTTGTCGTATCGGTACGATATTCAAACTCTTTGAATTTTAACACAGAGACGTATCGATACGAGGGTTTAGGGTATCGATACGGGTTCCGACAGTAACCAAGTTTGGTAAAATTGTATCGATACGCTTGGTGCTGTATCGATACGCCTGGACGATTTTCAATGGTTTTGTCTTGGAACACTTAGAAAATATTTTGAGTTTAAGTTTTATAAATTAGTTTCAAAGTGTTGGTGTTTTAAAACTTATTAAGGGACTTATAAAAACAATTTTAAGTTTTACAAAATGATCCTCAAAGAGTTAATTATATCAAAATCAAACATAGGTTTTACAGTTATGTTATGCTTCTTGTTTTAAAAGCATGATTTAGTGTTTGATGTGTTGAATGAGTTGGTGCATCTAGGAGTTGTTTCGTATCTAGATTTTAATGCAATTTGGTAGTTATGATGCTTGTCATGTTGTTGCTTTGTTGAGGATTGATTTGGAGCATGTTCGATGGGGTTTAGATGTGTTAAAACAGGCCTATATGCTGTTTCTGGGCAGGGTGTTTCGAAACACCCTTGCCTGTTTCGAAACAGGTGCCTGATTTGGCCTGGGTGTTTCGAAACGGGTAGAGGTGTTTCGAAACACTTTGGCTACTGCCAAGGGGTGTTTCGGAACGGCCTAGACCCGTTTCGAAACACTTGACCGTTGGGCACTGATTTGAATGGTTTTGAGGTTTGCAAGCTTTACGTTTTAGTCCTGATTTTTGTATGTGCAATTGCTTGAGTTCGAGATGTCCGTTTAAAGTGAAATTTGGCAGAGAGGCATGAACATGACTAATTTCATAATGGTAACTCAAAAATTTGTAAAGTCCTCTTAATTTTCAGAATTTACAAATTGGTCCCTAAATTCGTATTTTGTGCAATTGGGTCCCTTGTCGTTTTCCGATTGCTGTGATTTTTGAGTATGCTTATCTCAAGAGTATGCCTAGGTTTAATGTGCATCTAGACAAGTTTAAAAAGAAATAAGGGTCGTTAATCAAGGTTGACTTTCAGGTTGACTTTGGTTTTCCGCGTGTAATCTTTGTAGTTTGGGTCAACCGTCTAGGCCGGGCTAAGGGGGTTACAAGGCACATCTACATCCTTTACCCTCAACTGATAATATCCAGATCTCAAATCAATTTTAGAAAACACTAAATCACCTCGAAACTGGTCAAACAAATTATCAATCCTTAGCAAAGGATACTGGTTCTTAACTGTCAACTTGTTCAGTTGGCGATAATCTATACACATTCACATCGTGCCATCTTTGTTCTTCACAAACAAGGCAAGTGTACCCCAAGGTGAAACACTAGGCCTAATGAACCCTCGATCTAGCAACTCCTGAAGTTGCGCCTTCAACTTCCTAAACTCTTTTGGAGCCATTCGTTAGGGAGCAATAGACACTGGAGTCGTATTTTCATACATCTCTATGCCAAACTCAGCCTCTCTATTCAGCGGAAACCTAAGCAACTCTTCCGAAAATAAGTCGAGAAACTCACATACTGTAACGCCCCAAATTTTGGGCTTAGAAGTTTTGGGTTTGGACCGGTTCGGTCGGAGTGCGGTTTGAATATAAAAGGGTGAATTTAGGAAAGCCTAGTTCGGGTTGCATTAAAAATATGGAAAAATGTCTTAAAATCCTCTTTTATTATATATAAGAGAATGGTGAAATCAATTTTACAAAATAAGGTTTGGAAGTGTGACATTTTGGTTAGTGACCAAAATGTAATTTTCGAAAACTGTGTGACTATTTTAAAAAGGATTGAAATTTTGAATCTTTAAGGAGCTATTTACCCAATAGGAGTTTCTCCAGATTTTTCTTAAATATTAAAGGTTTAATTAATTATTTTAATTAAAAGTAAAAGGGAGGGAAAGATATTTTTGGCATTTTCAACTAACTTTTCCAAATTCACATTTTCCTTTTCTCTCATCTTTTCTCTCAAACCAAACACATTCTCCATCACATTTTCCCTCTGATTTTGGCATCCAAATATGAGATTTCAATCCTCTTTTGATCTCTAATCATTCCTTCAACAAAACCTTATCATTTGCTAATTGGATTTTCAAGAATCTTGGTTCCAAAAAGGGGGAGAAACTCAAGTTTGGAGGTATGAACGTCCTTCTCCTCTAAATTCTCAGTTCTTTACTGAAATTCCCAAGTTCTCAATCCTTGATTTGTGTTTTATTAAAGGTTTTACAATTGTACTCTTGATCTTGGCTTTAAAATGCAAGATTTGGTTGATTTTTGGTAGAATTCGTATAATCTGATTGGGCACTGATTTGAGGTGTCTTTTTGATGTTAAAAGGATGTTTAATTGATAAGAAATTGAGGTTTAATCAATGCAATCCCGAATAGGTAGATTTTTCTAAGTTTAGCTTGAGTTTTTGGTTGTTGTTGGAGTGATCTTGATGATTTGTTGTAGCTAGAGGTATAAGGACGTGGTTAGATCCTTTTTGGATGTTAATTGAGGTTTAAGAATGTTTAGAATTGATGGATAATGGCTGGGTAGTGTTGTGGAGTTGTTTGGAGGTGATTTCGGTTGTGTTTGGTAGCCGAAATGGGAGTGTTGATGAGAGCAGCGAGTTTAGGTGCTTTCTTTGAAGATATTAATGCATGATGATGCATTAATCCTCTGCTTTGATGTGTTTAAAACAGGGGAGTCATCTTTGGATCCTTGTGGTGGTGATCCGGAAGCTTGATTGGTGTTTCGGCAAGTGGCGAAACAGAATCGGTGAGTGGATTTTGGTTTTCGGCTTTGAAACCAATGTTTTGAAGGTTTGGGAGCTTAGTTTAAGTCTAAGCAACTTAGCTAAGCTCAAGAGTAAGTTTTCGGAAAAAAACTCTCTTGATGATGAACCATGAGTTGGTTGAATGCAAGGTGATTTGTTTGCATGATTTAAATTTTGTTTTAAAAGCATATTTTAGCATGTTATTTGCTAATTTTGTAAGTCATGTGTTGAAGGATGCTCAAGGTAAGAGATCCTTGTTTTTGAACATTGTTTAATGTGGTTTTGATGCTTAATGATGCATGATGTTTATGACTTTGTTAAATGCTTTAAAACAGTGGAATAATGTTGTTAATGATGCATATTGGCAAGTGATGTTTTGAGAAAGGTTAAGAACACTATGGTGGTTAAAAGTCCATAGGTGGTTCTTGTTTTAAGAACAACATGGTGGTTAAAAGTCCATGGTTGGTTCTTGGTTAAGATCACAAAGGTGGTTAAAAGTCCTTGTGTGAATCTTGTGTATTTTAAGAACAACATGGTGGTTAAAATTCCATGGTTGGTTCTTGGTTAAGGTCACAAAGGTGGTTAAAAGTCCTTGTGTGAGCCTTGTATATTTAAGAACACCATGGTGGTTAAAAGTCCATGGGTGATTCTTGTTAAGGACACAAAGGTGTTTAAAAGTCCTTGTGTGGTCCTTGTGAATTGTAAGAACATCATGGTGTTTAAAAGTCCATGGATGATTCTTGTGCTAAGGACACAATGGTGTTTAAAAGTCCATGTGTGGTCCTTATGAATTGTAAGATCGCAATGGTGTTTAAAAGTCCATGTGTGGATCTTATGTAGATTGTATCACTTGTGGCCAATATGACATGTTATAAACTTGAAGCATGAATTGCTTGTTTTAAATGCTTATGTGCATGTACAAATGATGATTTGAACTAAAGTTTATAAAGGTGTTTTATAAATGCATTATTGTGTTGTTTTAAATGAGCATTCCTCACTAAGCTATTTGCTTACGCTCTCTCTTTTCTTAAATCAATAATGCATAGCATTGAAGTGAATTTGGGGCAGCAAGGAAGCCAAGCATCCAAGTGAAGATTTAAGCTCATGTATGGTGAACATTTTCCTAAAACTATTAGCTTTTGGGCATTTGGCAATGGGGGACCTATGTTGTTGTTTTGGGAGATGTTTTGGACTCCCTAAGTTGGTTTTATGTTGTTAGAACATTTAATTGGCCTTTGTGAGGTGGTTTTGGTATATTGATGCTTGAATGGTTTTCTAAGTAGGATGCATGCCTATAGAATTGGGGATTTGTTTAATAGATGCCATGTTTGAGTATGGTTGATGCAATTATGTTCCTTATGCATGAGATGACTTGCTGGTATATTTTGGTTGCATTTGGAGCTTGTTTGATGGGTCAATTGTGTGTTTAAGAAGCAAAATTCTGCAAATCTGGGCAGGCCGTATCGGAACGGGTGCTACCGTTTCGGAACAGGGGCCTGAAATGGCCTAGGTGTTTCGAAACGGGAGGAACCGTTTCGGAACGGAAATGCCACTGCCAAGCCTTGTTTCGAAACCAGTTTCGGAACGGTCCCGCGTTTCGGAACAGGTCCTCCCTGTTTCGAAACACCCGACCGTTGGGCACTGAAATTGACGGTTGTATGTTTTGAAAAGTTTGCGTTTTAGTCCTGAACCTTGTTAATGCAATTGAATGAGTTTGAGACGTCCGTTTGAGCTGAAATTTGGCAGAGAAGCATGAAAGATGATTAATTTCATTATGGTAACTTTTAATTGGGTTAAGTCCCTACAATTTTCAGAATTTATAATTTGGTCCCTAAATTCATGTTTTGTGCAATTAAGTCCCTGAATGTCTTCCGATTGCGCTGATCTTTGAGTATGTTGATCTGGTGAACATATCTAGGGTTAATGTGCATCTAGACAAGATTAAAAAGAAAAAAAAGGGTCGTTAATCAAGGTTGACTTTCGGGTTGACTTTGGTTTTCCCCGTGTAAACTTCTTAATTCGGTTCAACCGTCTGGGCCGGGTTAAGAGGGTTACACATACTGTACGCATGTCCTGTACACACACTTGCTTCGATCCTGGATTCATCATATAAGCTAAGAAAGCCTCACAACCCAACTTCATAAAACGACTCGCCCTAAGAACTGAAACAATATTGGACAAGAATTTCACATTCTCACCCAGGATTACCACTTCGTAATCATCAGCAAGTTTCAAGGTAACTCGCTTAGCATCAAAATTGACCACAACTCTATGCTCGGTCACCTAATCCATCCCAAGGATTATATTAAAACCATAGAAAGGCAACTCCATTAAATCAACTGCAAACACATGACCTTGAATAGATGAAGGATATCTCTTATACAACCTGTAACCCCCTTAGCCTGGCCTAGACGGTTGACCCGAACTACGAAGATTACACGGGGAAAACCAAAGTCAACCTGAAAGTCAACCTTGATTAACGACCCCTTTTTTTTCTTTTTAATCTTATATAGATGCTCATTAACCTTAAGCGTACTCTTGAGAAAAGCATACTTGAAAACCACAACTATCGGAAAGCAATAAGGGACTCAATTGCACAACATACAAAGTTAGGGACCAAAATGTAAATTCTGGAAAGATGGAGGACTTAACTGATTTTTAAATAACCAATATCAATTAGTCATATTACATGCTTCCCGGTCAAATTTCAACTCAAACGGACATCTCAAACTCAAGCAATTGCAAATACAAAATTCAGGACTAAAACGTAAAGCTTCCAAACCTTAAACCATTCAAATCAGTGCCTAACGGTCAAGTGTTTCGGAATAGGGGTTGACCGTTCCGAAACGCAGGTTTGTTTTGAGACATGTATCGAAACAGGGCTTGGCAGTGGCAAAAGTGTTTCAGAATGACCCTATTCGTTTCGATACACGAAGGCCATTTCAGGCCCCTGTTTCGAAACGTTAGTGCCCGTTCCGATATGGACTGCCCATAAAGTGTAGAATTTTCTGGTTTAACACAAAATTAATCACTCCAACACATCCTAATGACCTCCTAATCATGCCAACAAGTCATCACACATATAAAGCACATGTTTGCATAATCAAAACACATTCATGGCATCAATTAGGAAAAATTCACAAGTCTATAGGCATTATTCCTAATATCCAATGCAAACAACCATCAAAACATTCAAGCAAGCACCCAAAATGGCCATTTACAAATCCAATACAATTAAGGCATCATGCCACAACTAGGGAGTCCAAACATCTCCCAAAATCACATCCTAGGTTCCCATTGCCAAATATCAAAATCTAATAATGTTGTAAAATAGTCACCATACATGAGCCTAGCTTTCCCTTGGATTCTTAGCCTCCTTGCTGCCCACAAACACCTCAATTATCTGCATTATTGGTTCAAGAGAGAGAGAGCGTAAGCACAAATGCTTAGTGAGGCATGCTCTAAAGAAACAACACAATAATGCACTTTATAAAAACACTTTCCATAATGCCTTTTAACACACATCAACATCATTCATGCAACATTGAATTCACAACAAACATCTCATGCTTCAATATAATTAACATGTCATATTGGCTTCCAAGTGATAAACCATAACCTTTTACAACACAAAACACAATCGGATACACGAATTACAAGCGTTGTCCCATACGCTTCATACACACTACCGAACACACAAGGTGGAGTTTACCGGTACAATCACAACCCCTCAACACTCGTGATGAAGTTTAACGTTACAATCACAACCCCTCCACATTACTCATCGGTAGTTGTATAACATCACTAACGAGAACACGGGACACACAACACAAGATCCACACATGGACTTTTAACCACCATTGTGATCTTAAACATCTCATTAGTGTACTTGGATGGAGTTTACGGTACAATTACAACCTCTCAACATCCAAGACGACTTTATTCACGGTACACCCAATCCTATAGTCGGCTAACTATATCCGATTCAAGTACTTCTAAACCAACATATCACTTGCCTATATACATCAATTATCATCAATAATCCACTATTTTAAAGCATCTAAACAAAGCCATTTACAACATGCATCACTATGCATCAATCCACATTTTTATCAAATCAAACCAAGGATCTCTTACCTTGAGCATCCTTCAACAAATGGCTTACATAACCAGAATTAACCATGCTAAACATGCTTTCAAAAACAGAATTTAAACATGCAATTATCAAAAAATGCATCGAACCAATCCATGGCTCATCCAAGAGAGTTTTTCCGAAAACTTACTCTTGAGCTTAGTTAAGTTGATTAGACTTATACTAAGCTCCCAAACCTTCAAACATTTGATACAAAGCTGGAAATCCAACTACACTCACTAATTCCGTTTCGCAAGCTTGCCGAAACGCCGTTCAAGCCTCCGGATAAACACCACAAGGATCCGAAGAGGTCTCCCCTCTTTTAAACACATAAAAGCAGAGAATTAATGCATCATCATGCATTACAATCTTCAACCATTACACCTAAACTAGCTGCTCTAACAAAATCTAACATTTCGGCTGCCAAACACAACCGAAATCACATCCAAACACTTCCACAACATTACCCTAGCCAAGATCCATCACTTCTAAACATTCTTAGACATCTATTAACATCCAAAAAGGACCTAAACTCGTCCTTATACCTCCAGCTATAACATAACACCAAGATAACCCCAAAACCACCATTTTCACAAGCAAAAACTTAGGAAAATCAACCTATTCGGGATTGCATTGATTAAACCTCAACTACACATCATTAAACATCCAAAATACATTAAAAGCCATCTCAAAATAGACCCCAAACAATCACCACGAATTTCTTCAAGATTTAATCCAAATCTTGAGTTTTAAGCAAAAATCAAGATCACAACATTAAAAACTTTTATAAAACTTAATTTAAGGATTGAGAACTTAGGAATTTCAGTAAAGAACTGAGTATTTAGAGGAGAAGAACATCCTTACCTCTAAATATAGATTTCACCTTGATTAGAGCTAAAAACCTTGAAAAATCAATAAGCAAATGAAGAGGATTTGATGTAGAAAGGATCAGGAATCTTTTGATGATTGAAACCTCATCATTTAGTGTGAAAATCAAAAGAAATGTTGCTGTAGAAATGTGTTTGACTGAGAGAATTTTGAGAGAAAATGAGATGAGAAAGTTTTCAAGAAAGTTAGTTATGAAATCACAAAATTGGTTTTTCCCATTTCCTTTAATTAATTAAACATTAAGTGAATCATTAAAATCTAAGAAAAATCTAGAGAAATCAATCTTGGGTAAATTAGCTCCTTAAAGATTCAAAGTTTCAATCCTTACAAAAGAGGATTTTTAGATATTTTTCCATATTTTTAATGCAACCTGAACTAGGCTTTCCCTAAAACCACCTTTTATATTCGAACCGAAAATCAGACCGGTCCAGTTCAGACCCTAAACTTCCAAGCCCAAAATTAGGGTGTTACACAACCTTCTTGTAACAACAGTTTCACAAAAGAAACTAGTTACATGCATTCCCATATATAACACTTCTAAAACAAATCGTTTAAGCCACAACTCCGAAAAACATTAGCAACAACAGGCGCAAAAAGCTATACCCACCGATCAAACGTGCACAATCTCGCCTCACGTGGTCACACGTTCCACATACCTAATAGGTATCAAATGCTACTCAAGCCCTAACACACTGACCCTAAGGTCCTTCCCAAACATTACCACAACCTCACCTCAACCCAGGCGATACCTTTCAACATGACTATTCTTAAACTCGCTACCGTTAAAACTAGAGTCCGCAACTCTCTTTCCAAAGCTAGAACCTCTTATATGAATTAATAAACTCAGGTTCAATTTAGTGCACCTCGCCCGTGTAACCAATACGTTGAAAATGGTGTAGGTAATAAAAACAACATATATAGCCTAACATCATACACCAATCCATAAAAGAATCAATTGCATCAATGTCTCACGTCCAATTCAAATTCAGGAGCATGTCCGCTCAACCAAACAATATGTGCCTTAAACTCAGCCACAAACATATTATTTTAAACCAAAGCCATGAATTCACATTTCTTGTCAACCAAGTATCTAACTCTCAAATACTTCTCCTTAAGAATAGTTCAAAAGAACTCCCAAATAACAACATCGAGTTCCACACCCACAATTGTAGTTTTCCACCAGAAGCATAAATCTCTCCACAATTGAGATATATCTCATTTTCAATCTTTGGCCCATTATACCCCATTTGTTCCATAATCCTATTAGTACAGGCCATCCACTCCATTGAAACCTCAAGTGACAACCAATAAGCTCAACTTCTTCCACATTACGTAAGCGTTCTTACAACAACTCACAGTCATCCAATAGCTAGTGTAGTCTCATGCACTCTAGCATTAACAGCTTCTCAAGCTCCAGACATCGCCTATGTCCTAGGCACCATGTCATCAAACACTGGCCCAACTGACACAGGTTGTACTTACATCGGGGTGTCAAACACCCATGATACATTACACACCCTCTACTCCTTGCCCAACGGCAACAACAATCGTACCAGATTGCTACTCTCTCCTCGGTTTATTGTGCTAAAAGAATTATTTAAGGCATGAAAATAACTAACTAAACAAAACATTCAAGCCAGCTTCGAGCAAGGATCCAAGACTTCCAACTCAATTTAAAACACTTTAACTATAGTAATAAGGCAATGGGTATCCCGACTTTCCTCACTCATAGCATGAAACAAACAAAGCACATATCAAAAACACCGTGAATAGCAAACAACAACTTTCATTTCTCATCATCACTATACCAGCTTACCAACATCTCAATCTTTCAAAGACTTACTCCACATAGCATATCTCAATCAACATGCATATAGTAATAACCATCCATAACAATCAATTAGATTCAGCTCATATCATCATCATGTATATACAAAACACATAACTCATAACCAATATGCATGCCATCGATATCATTTATTTATGAAAAACATGATTATAACAATCATCGCACAAAGCAAACCTCATCATTCCCTTCGAATCACATCCCGTCAACTTACCAATTACTTACCATCATCCCATTCTTTCGTAACCTGGCTTTGATACCACCAATTGTAACCAACTCGACCTGGTTTAGGCGAATGACCGAACCGAACATGTCACATGAGGAGTATTGAAGTAAACCGAGAAGTTTACCGCAATAAACGACCCTACTTTTTTCATTCTATCTTTTCTAGATGATCATTGTTAACCTATGTGATAAACATCACAACAGAACGATTTGCAACTTGATCAGACAACAATTAGAAACTCAATTGCATACAAACACATTTTAGGGACCATTTTGTAATTTTGCCAAAATATAGTAACTTCTTCACTTTTTAAGTTACCAACCTTTAGTTAATCATATTACATGTATCTCTGTCAAATCACAACTTAAAATAACAATCCAAGCTCATTTAATTGCATCGACAACATTTAGGGGTCAAAACGTAAAAAAATCAGAACTTTAGAAGATTCCACTAACCAACTTAACTGTAGGGTTTTTCGGTACAGGTCACCCTGTATCGAAACACCCGTTTTGAAATAGGACTATTTGTTTGGTACCCGAGGCTATTTCGATACAACCTCAAACATGTTTCGAAACCCAAGCTTCCAGTAGCCAAACATACCGGAACGCCTTTCCCTCTTTCGAAACCCCAAGGTCATTTCAAGCACCCTGTTTCGGTACATGCTTAGGTGTACCAAAACACATGGGCCTGTAATGTCACTTATTGCTTGTTTTTGTAGGGCTTGTAGGTGTTCCATTTTTGTGGGAGCGCAAGTGCACACTCCTGCCAAGTTATAGTATAAAAGATGCTGAATCCCACGAGGATTGGATAGCTTCTCTTGTTCTTTAGTTCCCGCACAATGGAAAAGTAAAAAACACAATTGAATGATTGGTTGATATCGAAAAGTTAATAAAAACACAACTAGAAGACAAGAGGTGAATCAAGTAAATAGAGCAGGCAGAGTTATGCTGCCACTTAGTGTGAAAACTACGTTGAATTAGATAGGAGTTATCCTTTACTACCACGATGTGCTGCCTTGGCGAGAATGGCGGGTGGAAAACTACGAACTTGTCACGCGGCCGCAACAGGTTACTGCCACTACAGGGGTGTGTACTATCTCGATAGGCGGAATGGAAATACTTCTAGGCGGCAAGTCTGGCAGATACTCTAAGTTCGACAGGATAGTCGACAGTGATCCCTCTTATTTCTAGGTTAGGATGCTCGAGATTGATAACTTGAAGACTAGTGTGGAACCAAGTCGATCAACTCAGTTAGAAATCCCTTTTAGCCGCTGAAACTTGTGGACTAGTGTGAAACCAAGTAAGTCATGCCTCCCGTTGTGACCATACTTAACCATTTCGTAAGCCTTGCACTTTCGTGCCCGACAAATAGATTCTCTTAACGACTGGTGTGGAAAGATTGAAATAATGAAGAACAATGGATTAAGTAAACTTGGAATATTTTATTGAAGAAATAACTCAAAAATATAAAACAACTATTTCACTCTAGTTACAACATAACCCTAACCCAACAAAGATTTTGAACATTGCGACAAAGAAGAGCACAAGTAAAGTCTATAGAAAACCTAGGATGATTTAAACAAGAAGTACAATGGATATTTATAGACTCAAAACTAGGTCAAGTCCTTCTTGGAGTAAAAGTCCTCTAAAGTAGCTTTTCCTCTTTAATGTAGCTTTAAACGATGACTTCTTTTCTTGTAATATGGACTCTTCCCCGTTTTCTTTCGCCGCAAGTAAGCTTGGGATTTCACTTCGGCAACCCTAGCCAATGCTACAGATGTCAGAAAATTACATGAATGCCAACGATAGATTTAAGAGTTTTTTCTCTACAGATCACACTTCGGTTCTCCAAAATCCCATAGTCAGCTTCCGCGGGCAGCAAGGTAGGCAGCATCTTTACTCGGCAGGTGCTCTGCAGGAACTTATCTTCAACTGGAACTGCTTCAGTATAGCTCCTGGGTTTGCTTCTTAGCGTTATGTCCTCCATTCCTTTGCTCCCTTGTTCAGCTGTTAGTACCTACAAGCAAGAATACACTAAACCAATATCTCTTATTCACCAAATAAATGATAAGTTATAAAAGCAAGGTAGAACAATGAAACACTGTCAAATGCTATGCATGAACCTACATATGCCTAAAATGTGCTTAAAAACAGTAATAATAAGAGTTGGAAAGTGCATGAAATATATGACTTTTAGACACTTTACACACCCCAAACTCGAACTATTGCTTGTCCTCAAGCAATGCAATCTAAAGTACTTGCTCTAATAATAGTCAGAAAGAAAAACTTGTTTTAACCTGATTTTCTGCCTCAAGGCCGTAGCACCTATATATATATATAAAACTCAATGAAGAGAATTAAACATGAAAATCACTCAGAATTAAATTCCTAATGCTCGTGTGATGTTTGCAAATCTGTAAGAAAGCTGAATACGCAGAATAAAAGATTTAAACAAAGATATTGTTGTAATATAAAGGTTGTTGACAGACAACACAATTTCAGCACATTATTAATTTTTAATCAAGGCAGTGAGGGCTTCAGCTTATCACAACTACTCTTCCAGGTTGGACGTTTAGATAGGAGCAAACTACAGAACCCCAAACCCTTGGAGTAGAGTCATTCAGAGAAGGCTTTCATTCACTCATGCTAATTTGTTCGTCACTTTTATGCTTTCAGATTCATGGACTTTGATTGCAGCGAAGTGTCCTTGCTCATGATTCTTCCTAGAGCCTATTGTGGGCACCTCTAGGGTAACACATCACATTTTCTTTGTTTTTGATTTTGTTGCCTTTGGCAGTTCTATATTTTTTCTATTTCTTTTGCCTGCCTCGACGGGTACCTGCAATTATCGTTATAATTTTGCAAAGAAAACCAACATGTAGTGTTCATCAAATATTCTACACATTCAGCAAGTAACATATATATTCAACATTTTCAGGCAGAAAGAAAAAAAAATCTAAGTCATAATTCATGCTTTTTCTCAAGGTTATGTTTAATTTTTAATTATGTGTGAAAATAAAGTAACCGACTATCCTATCATAGGCACAAGTCATAACAAACTTTTCTTTTCCAATTATTACTAAGGTAAGTACAATGCAACCTATATGCAACTAAAAATGCCTACAAATGATGCGAGAGCTACCCCCCCAAACTTGAGATGGGCATTGCCCTCAATGCACAAAACAAAAAGTAAGAGAAAAAAAATACATGTTAAAGATAATACAAATAAAACAGAAAAAGATAACGATTAAAGAAAAGAAAATAAGTTAAAAGTTTGCTGAGGGTTGAGAGGAGGCTGGATTCTAGTTAGTTGAGGAGCATTAAGATGTTCGGACAACGAAGCTACTTTTGGCAGATGCCTTGGCGGCGGTTCGAGCAGGAGAGGTCTTTGCTTTCCGCGGCGGCTGGACTGTCTTTGGTGTCTGCTGTGGATCTTCTAGAGGCTCGGCAAGGGGAACAGTGTCAGATGCGTCGCTTCCTTCTGACTCTGTCTCGAGGCCCATATGTTCTTCTGCTATTTTGTGCCACTTCCTCTTCTTTTTCTCTTCCTCAGTGGGTGCTGCCGGACTGATGAATGCCATTGGGATGGCTGTTGTTGCCACTACTACTGCTGTTTCTGGCAGTGGCTTCTCAATCTTCTCTTATGAGGAAGAGTCTGCCACTGTGTTGGTTGTGCAGGCTGGGGAGAGATTAAATGGTGCCTCTTAGGGGAATCTGCCACTGTGTTTGATGGGGTGGTAGTTGAGTGCTGCGGATAATGCATAGGAGAGGGCAGCAGATGAAGTTCTTCGTGCTCTTGCTGCTGCTGCAAGCTCATCAACAAAGGGCGACATGGTGGGCACGTCACCAGAGAATTTCTGCAGGAAATAAGTCACAAGGGCTTCTTGGGCCTCCCCCACATAGTTCATGAAGGCCAACTACTGTTGCTCTATCCGTTTTGTGTGTTCGAGGAGTGTCTAGAGTAGCGAGAGGACCTCTCTCTCTGGTGCAGCATCAGTAATGCCAGGGGCGACTGGCATTTCAAACTGTGAGATAGAGGGCTGACTGGGCGTTGCTAATTCTTTCTCTGCATCCTGTAGCATCTGAATGCAGAGCTTTTTGGTCCAGCCCTCCTTAGCAGTTGTAAACTTGTTGCGTGTAAAAGAGTCTATCGCAATTGTAGTGCAAGTGTACACGACGCAAGTAGTAAAGTGATACGAAGTATCGAATATCGTCTTCACAGGGATTGGGCTAATAGCTTCACCTTATTTCATTGCACGAAGTAAAGAAAATATTTAAGAGAATTGTCACGAAAATAATAAGAAAAACACAAATAAAAGAATTGAGATATCAAGATAGAGAGAATGGGCTAGTATTGAATTGCTCAGTAGTGCAGGTATTGCAATGCTTAGGAACTCCAATTCTGTCGTCGCGCCTGACGCGGCAGCACCTGTCGCGGCAACTGTCTGTTGGTTGTCGCGGCAGCAAACACACCAACTCCGTACTTCAAGTTTGGCAAGAATCCTAGATCTGCCTTGGCCTATCCCTAGGTCCAAATCTGTCGATGATCACGTCTTGATGATACCTCCCGGCGTGAATCGAAGGATGAACACCGATATGTATGAATTCTTCTTTAGCCACTTAACCTTGCCCTATCCCTAGGCACAAGATAGTTCAACTATAAACTAGAGAACTCGCTCTTATTTCTTTCGTATACTTAACTCTCTCGATGCTAAGTAAATGGATAACCTCACAATGCTCTCCCGATGCTCTTGTAAGATGTTAATAACCAAAATAAGAGAACTTGAAGTTTATTTTATTGAACTTGGAAAATCCTAAAACAAAACAACCCTTGCAACTACTTTACAAATCAACTCGTGGCCCTAGGGGGTTTTTAGAACATGTCGGCGGCGGGTAAACGGCGGAGGGGTTCGGTTATCGGTTATGGGGTATATGATGTCTCCTAGGTTAAAATTTATGCCCTTATATAAGCTTTGGGCTCAAGTATTCTAAGTTAACAAGGATTACAACTTTAATTAAAAGTAAGATTCTAATAAAGACTTAATCTTCAAGTATCCTACTTTTCAGCCGCCTTCCTTGTTTCTTGGGATTTCTTCTCCTTGAGCTTTGGCTTGTCATATCTTTTGATCCGGGGCTTGGAAAAATATATGGTTTTCACACGACAAACGAGCATAATTTTCTCTATCTATCGAGGTGCACTTTGCTTTTCCTCCTCTAAATTGATGTCGTCCTCTGCTGTCACGGCAGCTCCATGGCAGCATCGTCCTCTTCGTCTGGTTGTCCAGTTCAGCTCTTCTGCTTATCTGCCCTGCGCCCACGTTCACCATCTACGACGGCGGCAACCTGCAAAATCAGCCATCTTTTAGTAGAATCCGTGCCTTTAATATATTTGTGATGTTTTGCTGTAAACTAACCTAAATGCAATGCAATGGTGCTTGAATGCAGCAGAAATATGGGTCAAAAAAGGTGTAAATAATACAACTTTTACACACTCAACACACCCCCAAACTCAAGTTTTTTCTTGCCCTCAAGCAATTAAGACTTTAGAAGAAAATGAATTTTTTTGTGTTGGCTTTCAAATAGTGAACTATCCCTTACCCTTCGCTCATTCTCTATGGCAGCAGCAACATGTTGGAAAGATTAGGATCTGTCCGGAATCTCACTATAGTCCTCGTGCAGTGTGTGCATGCTTGTGAACAGTTATATGCCAAGACTCTCTTAGTTTCACTAGAATATTCAACTTTTTAACTCGAATTTTATGCCAAAGTTTATTTTTGAAGACACATTTTCATGCCTCTTTTATTCTATTTTCAAGTTGAGTTTTACTAGAGCCAGTTTCGGGCACCTCTAGTTAGCTTCCTAGAGCCGGTTTCGGGCACCTCTAGGTTTTTGAGTTGGTTTTGTTTAACTTCTTTCCTAGAGCAAGTGTTAGGCACCTCTAGGGGCTATTCAAGTACTAAGCATCCTATTCTAGTTTGGCTAAAAGAAATCTAAGCAATATAGCAGTCACAATGGTGTTTAAGTTTTTTAGAACTATAGAAAGGCTCTAAACTTCTCCTTAAACTGTCCTAAAGATGCTGTCACGACAGAGCTGTCATGACATGTAAGTTTACTTCACAGTTTTAAGCCAACAATTTTTTTAAGAGAACTTAATTAAATAAAAGACACAACAATTAATTAAAGATGTACTAAGACTCCATTAAAATGAAGTGTTGCCACCCCCAAACTCGAGGGTTGCATTGCCCTCAATGCAAATGACAGATGAAATGAAGGCATGTACCTCACAAAATATATAAAGCAGGCAGCATTAAAAAGAAAATAAAAGACTTAGATTTTAATCTCTGTTTTCACTGCTGCTGCTGACACGGATCTGGTGGCGGCGTCTGGGCTGTGGGGCAGGCTGGGCAGGTTGCTCTACGACCTGGATGTCTGAGCTGCTGCCGCTATCCCAAGTGTTGGTGGTGGTGGTGTTGGCCTTGGGCATTAGCTTTCTGTCGGCCACATGTTTCTGCCTCTTGACAGGCGTGAACTCCTTCTCCAAATTCCTCCTAATAAGAGGTTCTGCCTCGCTGTTATTTGAGGCTGGTCGCTTCGTTCCTTGGGCGGAGGTGTCGGCCGGAGGACTGCTAGCTGCCGTCGGGGCAGGTGATGGGGTGGAAGCAGCAGAATGTGCATGTGGGGAGGCAGGTGGTGTAGGTGTGTGGACAGGGGTGGGGATGTGGAAATAATGGGCAAAGAAAGTGGGGGAAAACAACATCGGGATAATTTAAAGTATTGGTAATGAAATTTACCGTTGAATTGACGAAATCCCGGATGAATGTCATTAGCCCCAGCTGTCTGTCTTCCACCCGCTGTATGGCAGCAAGGATTTGGGCAGATTGGTCTGTCTGGGCGGCTGCTGCGGCAGGTTCAGGAGCAGGTTCTTCGGATGATTCTGCTGGGGAGGCAGCCGGGTTGAAGGAGGAGAGGGGGGTTGCGACTATCAGCTCCATGAGGCTGGTAATGTTGTTGTCAGTCCAGCCTCGTCCTTGGACCAGTTTATCGGTGGTGGCCTCTGGGACGGCAGCGCAGCGGCAGAGAGAAGTGATCATGAATGGTAGGCAGAGGCGGGAGGTTGATCGATGTGTGCAATCCAAGACGCTTTCTCTCATATAACGACCCACGTTGATAGGCCGGTCGTTCATGATTGAATGAATGAGGGCGAGCCTCTGCTGGTCCACCGTCGTATGATGGGAGGACGGTAAGATACGTTCCATAGCTTGGCTTCCAGAAGAAGCTGCCCCCTTTTGACAGAGTTGGGGTTCTTTTTGCTTGTGTTCCATTCCGTTCCTTCTTCTGTCACCTCTGCCGTGACAGCACCGTAGGCGGCAGAGTCGAGGGTGTCCAAGAACTGTTGATGGGCATCGTCGTTGGGACCAAAATAGAGGCCATACATGTGGTTGATGCTATCGGCTGTGAATGGCACCTCTGTCCCACGGACAGTTGATCCGAGTGCTTGCTAGATCTGTGGTTCACGTGGTCACATGAAGCGTGACTGTCCTCGTGCTGTGAGGGAGGTGCAAGCCCCTGTTGCGGCAGCTGGTAATGGGTGCTGGAATTGTGGATCTGCGGATCATTTGAGGCGAGATATTCCTATGTTGGCTGGTGGCCAAGTGCGTGCTCCTGTTGTTGCTGCACCGCAGAGAGGTCGTGGGCGCGGCCGTGGTAATTTCCAGAGGAGGGAGGAAGGTGGCCGAGGAGTGGCCCATGTTGTGGCTATTCAGCCTGAGGGCGGTGGTCAAGCGAGGGTGTATGCTCAGCGTGAAGGGAGGAATGATGCGGATGTGATTGCAGGTACCTTTACTTTGCAGTCCTTGTCATTACTTTCCTTGATAGATTCTGGATCTACGCATTCATATATTTTGCGTGAGCATGCTGAATTGCTTGGTTTGCCTGTTGAGTCTTTGGATGTTGGTGTTCGTGTCACTAGTTCTTTTGGTGAGACTGTTGTGACTCGAAAGTTGTATAGAAGGTGTCCTTTGGTTGTGCAAGAACATGTTTTCCATGTTGACCTTATAGAGTTGCCCTTTTATGGTTTTGATGTAATCCTTGGTATGGATTGGCTTGCTGAGCATCGTGCTGTTATGGATTGTGAAAATAAGCGTGTTTCGCTTAAGCTTGCGGATGATTATGATGTTGTTGTAGTTGGTGAGAATGTGAAGTTTCTTGCCAATGTGGTGTGTACCTTGGAGGCGAGCAGGATGCTGAGGCAAGGCTGTGAAGCTTATCTAGCTTTTGTGATGAATCCTAGTTCTAAGGAGTTGAGGGTGCAAGATATCAGGGTTGTGAAGGAGTTTCCTGGTGATTTTCCTGAGGAGTTGCCTGGTTTACCTCCTAATCGCGAGGTGGAGTTTGGAATTGAGCTGTATGAGAATACAACTCCTGTGTCCATTACTCCTTATAGAATGGCACCTAAGGAGTTGAAGGAGCTGAAGACGCAGTTGCAAGAGTTGCTTGATCGCGGTTTCATCCGGCCGAGTGTGTCACCTTGGGGAGTACCGGTGTTGTTTGTGAAGAAGAAGGATGGCACTATGAGAATGTGCATTGATTACCGTCAGCTGAATAAGTTGACTATCAAGAATCGGTATCCTTTGCCGAGGATTGATGATCTCTTTGATCAATTTCGGGGAGCTGCTGTGTTCTCTAAGATTGACTTGAGGTCAGGGTATTATCAGTTGAAGGTGAAGGATGTGGATGTGCCTAAGACAGCTTTCAGGACAAGGTATGGGCATTATGAGTTCCTTGTGATGCCGTTTGGTTTGACAAATGCTCCTGCTGCTTTCATGGACATGATGAATCGTGTGTTTCATGAATACCTGGACAAGTTTGTTGTGGTGTTCATTGATGATATCCTCGTGTACTCGCGTACTGAGGAGGAGCATGAAGAGCATTTGAGGATTGTGCTGCAAGCTTTGTTGGAGAATCAGCTTTATGCTAAGCTGAGCAAGTGTGAGTTCTGGCTTAAAGAGGTGGTGTTTCTTGGGCATGTAGTTTCTGCTGAGGGGATTCGTGTTGATCCTCAGAAGATTGAGGCGGTGATAAACTGGAAGGTTCCTAAGTCTGTTCATGAGGTTCGTAGTTTCCTTGGTTTGGCAGGATACTACCGGAGGTTTGTGGATGGTTTTTCTAAGATTGCTGCACCTCTAACGAAGTTGTTGCAGAAGGATGTTAAGTATGAGTGGACGGAAGCGAGACAGCAGGCTTTCGAGAAGCTGAAGGCGGCTTTGACGCAAGCTCCTATCTTGGTTCAGCCTGAATCAGGGGAAGAGTTTGTGGTCTACAGTGATGCATCCTATGTTGGGTTGGGATGTGTGCTGATGCAAGAGGGTAAGGTTGTGGCTTATGCATCGCGGCAGTTGAAAGTGCATGAGCGCAATTATCCTACGCATGATATTGAGTTGGCTGCGGTGGTTTTTGCTCTGAAGATCTGGAGACATTATCTGTATGGTGAGAAGTGTAATGTGGACACGGATCACAAGAGTTTGAGGTATCTGATGTCTCAGAAGGAGTTGAATCTTAGGCAGCGGCGTTGGTTGGAGTTGCTCAAGGATTATGATCTGACCATTGAGTACCATCCTGGAAAGGCTAATGTTGTTGCGGATGCCTTGAGTAGAAAGGTAGTTGTTGAGCTGAGGGCTATGTTTGCTAGTTTGAGCGTTTCGCGTGATGGTGGTCTTGTAGCTGAGTTGCAAGTGAAGCCATCAATGGTTCAGTTGATCAAGGAAAAGCAGTTGCTGGATGATTCCTTGGTGTCTCATGTTCAGGATATCGCGGAGGGTAGACCTTCGGATTTCTGCTTTAATGATGATGGTGTGTTGTGTTTTGGGGGTCGAATAGTAGTGCCCAATGATGTTGAGTTGAGGCGTGCTATTCTGACCGAAGGCCATAGTAGTCCTTTTGCTATGCACCCTGGTAGTACTAAGATGTACCGTGATCTTCGCGATGAGTACTATTGGGTGGGTTTGAAAAAGGATGTTGCTGAGTTTGTGAGCAAGTGTATGGTGTGTCAGCGAGTTAAGGCTGAGCATCAGGTTCCTTCAGGGTTGTTGCAACCGTTGAGAATCCCTGAATGGAAGTGGGAGAGGGTTACCATGGATTTTGTATCTGGTTTACCTTTGTCTCCATCGAAGAAGAATTCGGTTTGGGTGATTGTGGATCGCCTGACGAAGTGTGCGCATTTCTTGCCTGTGCATACTACGTTTTCCTTGGATAAGCTTGCGGAGCTGTACATTGCTGAGATTGTGCGGCTGCATGGTGTGCCTAAGTCGATTGTGTCGGATAGGGATCCGAGGTTCACATCGCGTTTCTGGCAGTGTTTGCATCAAGCTTTGGGTACAAGGTTGAATTTCAGTACATCCTATCATCCTCAGTCGGATGGTCAGTCTGAGCGCGTTATTCAGATTTTGGAGGATATGTTGAGATGTTGCGTGATTGAGTTCCAAGGTTCTTGGGAGAAGCATCTGCCTTTGGTTGAGTTTGCTTATAGCAATAGTTATCAGGCGAGTATACAGATGGCACCTTATGAGGCTTTGTACGGGAGGAAGTGTAGGACTCCTCTTTGTTGGGCTGAAACTGGTCAAAAGTTGGTTTCGATGCCAGCTTTGTTGAAAGGAACCACCGAGAAGGTGAAGCTCATTTATGAGCGGTTGAAGGCAGCCTCTGATCGCCAAAAGTCTTACGCGGATTTGAAGCGTAAGGAGATAGAGTATGCGGTGGGTGACCGTGTGTTCTTGAAGGTTTCGCCTTGGAAGAAGGTGATGAGGTTTGGCCGGAAGGGTAAGTTGAGCCCTAGGTACATTGGACCATACGAGGTGGTTGAGCGTGTGGGTCCTGTTGCGTATCGGTTGAGGCTACCTCAAGAGTTGGAGAAGATTCATGATGTGTTCCATGTTTCTATGCTCCGGAGGTATAGATCTGATCCTTCGCATGTGATGCCTGTGGAGGAAGTGGATTTGAATCCGGATTTGACCTATGATGAGGAGCCGGTGAAGGTTCTGGATTCGGATAGCAAGGTTCTTCGTGGCAAGACCATTGAGTTGGTGAAGGTGCTATGGAAGCATCGCGGTGTTGAGGAAGCCACGTGGGAGCGGAAGGAAGACATGCTGAAGCAGTTTCCTTATCTCTTTCCTTCAAGTAAATTTTGAGGACGAAATTTCTTAAGGGGGGGAGAGTTGTAACGCCCCGGTTTTGGGCTTGGTAGTTTTGAGCGTTGACCGGTTTGGTCAAAGTGCTGGTCGAATCTAAAAAGGTGAAATTAGGAAAGCCTAGTTCGGGTTTCATTAAAAATATAGAAAAATGTTCTAAAATCATCTTTTAATATATATAAGTGAACTGTGAAATCAATTTTGAAAAATGAGGTTTGGAAGGGTGACATTTTGGCTAGTGACCAAAATGTAATTTTTGAAAGTTGCGTGACTGTTTTATAAAGGGTTGAAACTTTGAATCTTTAAGGAGCTATTATTCCAAAAGGAGTTTCTCCAGATTTTTCTAAGATATTTTAATGTATAATTCTGATTTTAAAGCTTAAGAAAACTGGAGGGAAATCATTTTACTATTTTGTAACCAACTTTCCATTTTCTTCCAATTTTCCTTTTCTCTCATTTTCTCTCAACCCAAACACTTTCTCTCCAGAGAATTTCTTTCTTATTTTGTCACTCAAATTTATCTTTTCAATTCTCTTTGGATTCCCAATCATTTCAACAACAAAACCTTGCAATTTGCTAATTGGATTTTCAAGCTTTTTAGCTCTAAAGAGGAGAAACTTAAGTTTGGAGGTAAGAACGTCCTTCTCCTCTAAACTATCAGTTCTTTACTGAAATTCCTAAGTTCTCAATCCTTAATTGATGTTTTATTAAAGGCTTTTAAGTTGATTAATGGATCTTGGCTTAAAATGCAAGATTTGGTGATTTTTGATGAATTTTCGTTGGATCTGTTAAAGCAGTGTTTTAAGGTGTTGAAATGATGATTAATGAATGATAATTTGATGAGGAATTGAGTTTTGATTAATGCAATCCCGGATAGGTTGAATTTCCTAAGTTTAGCTTATGATTCTAGGTTGTTTTTGGTGTGATCTTGTGGATCTGTTGTTGCTGGAGGTATAAGGATGTTGTTAAGCTCTTTTTAGATGTTAATTGATGTTAAAGGATGTTAGGTTTTGAAGGTTAATGGCTGGGCTTTGTTGAGAAGTTGTTTGGAGGCATTTTCGGTTGTGTTTGGTGGCCGAAAATGGAGTGTGGATGAGAGCAGCGAGTTTAGGTGCTTTCATTGAAGCTATTAATGCATGATGATGCATTAATCCTCTGCTTTGATGTGTTTAAAACAGGGGAGTCATCTTTGGATCCAAGAGTTGTTGATCCAGAAGCTTGAATTGGTGCTTCGGCAAGAGGCGAAGTGGAATCGGTGAGTGAAAATGGGTTTTCAGCTTTGAAACCAATGTCTTGGGAGCTTAGTTTAAGTCTAAACAACTTTACTAAGTTCAAGTGTAAGTTTTCGGAAATACTCTTTAGTGGTGGCCATGGTTTGATTGTTGTGCAATGTGATTTATTGCATGTTTTAAATTCTGTTTTGAAAGCATGTTTTAGCATGGTATATGCTGATTTTGTAAGCCATATGATGAAGGAAGCTCAAGGTAAGAGTTCCTTGTTTTTGAGCATGGTTAAAACGTGGTTTGATGCTTATGAATGCATGATGAATATGGCTTGAGTAAATGCTTTAAAACAGTGAGCTAATTGATGAATATGATGTATATTGGCAAGTGATGTTTTGAAAAAGGTTAAGGTCACTAAGGTGGTTAAAAGTCCTTGAATGAGCCTTGTGGATTCTAAGAACTTCATGGTGGTTAAAGGTCCATGATGATTCTTGTAAGGTCACTAAGGTGGTTAAAAGTCCTTGAGTGAGCCTTGTTACTTAAGAACATCAAGGTGGTTAAAAGTCCTTGGATGATTCTTGTTAAGGACACAAAGGTGGTTAAAAGTCCTTGTGTGGTCCTTGCCAAGGTGTTTAAAAGTCCTTGGGGCCAAGGTGTTTAAAAGTCCTTGGGAAGAACACAAAGGTGGTTAAAAGTCCTTGTGTGTTCTTGGAATGTATAAGATCACAATGGTGTTTTAAAGTCCATGTGTGAGTCTTATGTTGAACTTGTTTTAAAATGATGAAACTTATCACTTGTGGCCAATATGATATGAAATGATGTGGAAGCATGTATTGCTTGTTTAAATTGCTTTTGAGCATGAGTAAAGTATGATTTGAAGCATGATTTATAAAGTGTTTTATAAAAGCATTATTGGACGGTTTTAATGAGCATTCCTCACTAAGCTTTTGCTTACGCTCTCTTTCGTTTTTCTTAAACCAATAATGCAGATCATTGAGGTACCTAAGGGCAGCAAGGAAGGCAAGCAATCAAGTGGAAGTTGAGCTCAATGTATGGAAGGTTTTCTTAAGTACATTTTAGCTTTTGGTAATTTGGCAATGGGGGACCTATGAGTATGTTTTGGGAGATGCTTTGAACTCCCTAAGTATGTTAAATGTTGTTGAGATTGCTGGATTTGTAATTGGCCAATATATGCTTGTTTTGGAAGTTTTATGCTTGAGTGGTTTGCTTGTGTAGGAAGCATGCCATTAGAATTGGGGCTTTTCATTCATAATGTTAATACGTTGATTTGTTAATGCAAGTATGTCTCTTATATGTTGAATTGCATGCTGGTAAAGTTTGGTAGCATTTGGAGCATGATTGGATGTTTAATTGCATGTTTAAGTGTGCATCTTGTGGCATTCTGTGCAGGGTGTTTCGGAACAGTGCCTACCGTTTCAGAACAGGTGCCTTAAACCAGCTCAGGCGTCCGAAACGGGAGAGACCGTTCCGAAACAGAAAGGCCACTGCCAGCCTGTGTTTCGGTACGCGTTGCGGAACGGCCCCGCGTTTCGAAACAGGCTCTGCCTGTTTCGGAACACGTGACCGTTGGGGGCTGACATTGGTAGTTAAATGTTTTGTATTGTTTACATTTTAGTCCTGAATCATGTTTGTGCAATTGTATGAGTTTGGAATGTCCATTAGAGCTGAAATTTGGCAGTGAAGCACGAAACCTGACTAATTTCAAGATGGTAACTCAAATTTGGGTTAAGTCCTCATATTTTTCAGAATTTACAATTTGGTCCCTAAAGTTGTAATTTGTTCAATTGGGTCCCTATTTGATCTCTGATGTTTATGATCTTTGAGTATGTTGTTCGCATGATCAAAATTAGGGTTAATATGCATCTAGACAAGATTAAAAATAAAAAAAGGGTCGTTAATCAAGGTTGACTTTCGGATGACTTTGGTTTTCCCCGTGTGACTTTCTTAATTCGGGTCAACCGTCTAGGCCGGGTTAAGGGGGTTACAAAAATCACCCTAAAAACTACTATTTTCACAAGTAAAAACTTAGGAAAATCAACCTATTCGGGATTGCATTGATTAGACCTCAATTACACATAATTAAACATCCAAAATACATTAAAAAGACATCTCAAAACAGACCCCAAACAACCTCCACGAAATTCTTCAAAATTTAATCAAAATCTCAAGTTTTAAGCCAAAATCAAGATCACAACATTAAAACATTTAATAAAACTTAATTTAAGGATTTAGGCCTTGGGAATTTCAGTAAAGAACTGAGTATTTAAAGGAGAAGAACGTTCATACCTCTAAATGTGGATTTCTCCTTGTTTAGAGCTAAAATCCTTGAAAATTCAATATGCAAATGAAGAGGATTTGATGTAGAAATGATTAGGAATCATTTGAGGATTGAAATCTCATCATTTGGTGTGAAAATCAAAAGAAAAGCTGTTGTGGAAATGTGTTTGGCTGAGGGAATTTTGAGAGAAAATGAAATGGGAAAATTTTAGCAAAAGTTAGTTATGAAACTAAAATATGGTTTTTCCCTCTTTCTTTTTATTAATTAAACATTAAATGAGTCTTTAAAATCAAGAAAAATCTGGAGAAATCCTCCCTTGGGTAAATTAGCTCCTTAAAGATTCAAAGTTTCAATCCTTTCAAAACAGTCACAAACTTTTCAAAAATTACATTTTAGTCACTAACTCGAAATGTCATTTTTCCAAGCATTATTTTGTAAAATTGATTTCACCACTCTCTTATATATATATTAAAAGATGATTTTTAGATATTTTTAATGCATCCCGAACTAGGCTTTCCCCAAAACCACCTTTTATATTCGAACCGAAAATCAGATCGGTCCAGTTCGAACCCTAAACTTCCAAGCCCAAAATTGGGGTGTTACAACTCTCCCCCCTTAAGAAATTTCGTCCTCAAAATTTACATGGAGGAAAAAGGTATGGAAACTGCTTCTCCATGTCATCCTTTCGTTCCCACGTGGCTTCCTCAGCACCACGATGCTTCCACAACACCTTTACCAAATCAATGGTCTTGCCTCGACGAACTTTACTGTCTGATTCTAGAATTTCCACTGGTTCCTCATCATAGGTCAAATCCGGATTCTATTCCACTTCCTCCACAGGCATAACATACGAAGGATCCGATCTATACCTCCGGAGCATGGAGACATGAAACACATCATCAATCTTTTCCAACTCTTGCGGCAATCTCAACTTGTACGCAACAGGACCAACACGCTCAATCACCTCGTATGGTCCAATGTACCTAGGGCTCAACTTCCCCTTTCGGCCAAAACTCATCATCTTTTTCCAAGGCGAAACTTTCAAAAACACACGGTCACCCACCACATACTCAATCTCCTTACGCTTTAAATCCGCGTAAGACTTTTGCCGATCAGAAGCTGCCTTCAATCGCTCACAAACGAGCTTCACCTTCTCGGTGGTTCCTTTCAACAAAGCTGGCATCGAAACCAACTTCTAACTTGTTTTAGCCCAACAAAGAGGAGTTTTGCACTTTCTCCCGTACAAAGCTTCATAAGGTACCATTTGAATACTTGCATGATAGCTATTATTATAGGCAAACTCCACCAAAGGTAAATGTTTCTCCCAAGAGCCCTGAAACTCAATCACACAATACCTCAACATATCCTCCAGCACTTGGATAACTCGCTCAGACTGTCCATCCGACTGTGGATGATAAGAAGTACTGAAATTCAACTGTGTACACAAAGCCTGGTGCAAACACTGCCAGAAACGCGATGTAAACCTCGGATCTCTATCCGACACAATCGACATTGGCACACCATGCAGCCGCACAATCTCAGCAATGTACAACTCCGCAAGCTTATCCAAAGTGTACGTAGTATGCACAGGCAAGAAATGCGCACACTTCGTCAGGCGATCCACAATCACCCACACCGAATTCTTTTTCGATGGCAACAAAGGCAAACCATACACAAAGTCCATGGTAATCCTTTCCCACTTCCACTCTGGAATCCTTAACGGTTGCAACAACCCGTAAGGAAACTGATGCTCAGCCTTAACTCACTGACAAACCATGCACTTGCTCACAAACTCAGCAACATCTTTATTTAAACCCACCCAATAATACTCATCACGAAGATCATGATACATCTTAGTACTACCAGGGTGCATAGCAAAAGGACTACTATGAGCTTCAGTCAGAATAGCATGCCTCAACTCAGCATCATTGGGCACTACTATTCGACTCCCAAAGCATAAAACCCCGTCATCATTAAAGCAGAAATCTGATGGCCTATCCTCAGCAATATCCTGAACATGTGGCACTAAGGAATCATCCAACAACTAATTATCCTTTATCAACTGAACCAAGGATGGTTTCACTTGCAACTCAGCCACAAGACCGCCATCATATGAAATGCTCAAACGGGCAAACATAGCCCTCAACTCCACTGCTACCTTCCTACTCAAGGCATTCGCTACAACATTAGTTTTACCCGGATGGTACTCGATTGTCAGATCGTAATCCTTAAGCAACTCCACCCAACGTCGTTGCCTAGGATTCAACTCTTTCTGAGACATCAGATACTTCAAACTCTTGTGATCCGTATACATAGTACACTTCTCACCATACATGTAATGTCTCCAGATTTTCAAAGCAAAAACCACCGCAGCTAACTCATTGTCATGCCTAGGATAATTGCGCTCATACACCTTTAACTGGCGCGATGCATAAGCCATCACCTTACCCTCTTGCATCAACAAACACCCCAAACCAACGTAGGATGCGTCACTATACACCACAAACTCTTTCCCTGATTTAGGCTTAACCATGATAGGAGCTTGCATCAAAGATGCCTTAAGCTTCTCAGAAGCCTGTTGTCTCGCTTTCGTCCCCTCATACATAACATCCTTATGTAGCAAGTTCGTCAAGGGTGCATCAATCTTCGAAAATCAATCCACGAATCTCCGATAGTATCCAGCCAAACCAAGGAAACTATGGACTTCATGAAGAGACTTAAGAGGCTTCCAATTCATCACTTCCTCAATCTTTTGAGGATCAACACGAATCCCCTCAGCAGAAACCACATGACCGAGAAACACAACTTCTTTAAGCCAAAACTCACACTTGCTCAGCTTGGCATAAAGCTAATTCTCCAAAAAAGCCTGCAACACAATTCTCAAATGCTCCTCATGCTCCTCTTCAGTACGAGAGTACACGAGAATATCATCAATGAACACCACAACAAATTTATCCAAGTATTCATGGAACACTCTATTCATTATGTCCATAAAAGCTGCAGGAGCATTTGTCAAACCAAACGACATCACAAGAAACTCATAATGCCCATACCTCGTTCTGAAGGCTGTCTTTGGCACATCCACATCCTTCAACTACAACTGGTAATACCCTAACCTTAAGTCAATTTTAAAGAACACAACCGCTCCCCGAAATTGATCAAAAAGATCATCAATCCTCGGCAATGGATACCGATTCTTGATAGTCAACTTGTTAAGCCGACGGTAATCGATGCACATTCTAATAGTGCGATCCTTTTTCTTCACAAACAAGACCGGTGCACCCCAAGGTGACACACTCGGCCGAATGAAACCACAATCAAGCAACTCCTGAAGTTGCGTCTTCAGCTCCTTCAACTCTTTAGGAGGGAATCCAGGTAACTCCTCCGGAAACACACCAGGAAACTCTCGCACAATCTTGATATCTTGAACTCGCAACTTCTTAGAGCTAGGATTCATCATGAAGGATAGGTAGGCTTCACAACGTTTCCTTAGCATCCGGCTCGCCTTCAATGTAGACACCACATTGGCAAGAAACTTCACATTCTCACCCACCACTACTACCTCATAATCATCCGCAAGCTTCAACAAAACTCGCTTGTTCTCAAAATCCACCACAACTCGATGTTCAACCAGCCAATCTATACCAAGGATTACATCAAAACCATAGAAAGGCAATTCCATGAGATCAACATGAAAAACATGGTTTTGCACAACCAAGGGACATCTTCTATAAAGCTTTCGTGTCACAACAGTCTCACCAGAAGAACTACTTACACGCATACCAACATCCAAAGACTCAACAGGCAAACCAAGCAATTGAGCATGTTCACGCAATATGTATGAGTGTGTAGATCCAGAATCAATCAAGGAAAGTAATGACAGGGATTGCAAAGTGAAAGTACCTGCGATCACGTCCGTGTCATTCCTCCCCTCCCCCTGAGCATACACTCGGGCCTGGCCACCACCCTCAGGTTGGACAGCCACCACGTGAGCCACATTCCTTCCACTATCCTCTCTGCGCTGGAAGTTACCACGGCCGCGCCCACGACCTCTTTGTGGTGCAACAACTCCAGGAGCACGTCTCTGACCACCACCGGCCAACAGAGGACACTCCCTCCTCATGTGATCCACCGAACCACAGTTCCAGCATGAATTATCGGTCACCACAACAGGAGTCTGCACCTCTCTCGCTGCTCGAGGACAATCACGCCTCAAGTGACCACGCGATCCACACGCCCAACATGTGTTCTGATCAGCTCTCGCCCTGTCTCCCTGAATAGGCGCACCTTGCCCTCCACCACAACGCCTAGCCGAAGACTGATACCTCCGATCTCGTCCTCTCTTGTTCTGTCCACCACCGAAAATATACTCGGCAGCTCTCTTGCCCGCACTAGAACTAGCACTCCTAGAGGACAAACTCAGATTCAGCTCAATATCCTTTGCTCTACTAACCAGCACAACAAAGTATATGTACTCCGCGGCCAACACATAAGTCTTTACATCCGTCACCAAACCATAACGGAAACATTCACACCTCTCCCGCTCATCAGGGATAAGCTCAGCTGCGTACTGACTGAGACGGACAAACTGAATCTCATACTCAGCCACTGACATACTCCCTTGAGTAAGGGACATGAACTCTCTTTTCTTTTCATCCAGATATCGCACACTCAGATACTTCCTCTTGAACGCGTTCAGAAAGAACGTCCAATTTACATCAGCTTCCTCCATTCTGGAGACAGTGGTCGTCCACCAGGTATACGCATCATCATGCAACAGCGATACCGCACACCTTAGCTTATGCACATCATTGCAGTTCATTTGTCCCAAAATTCTCTTACTACTTTCCAACCAAGACTCGGAACCCTCCGTAGACAAACCCCTTAACTCAGTCCCTCCCAGACTGCGCATACGTTCCAAAGGTAGTCTAGCATTAGCATCTCCCTGATGACTAGCTCCATGAGCTCCAGCTACTGCCACCTGAAAGGCTCCAGCAATAGCCTGTATCAACACTGTCATATCAGGAGTAGCTTGCCACTGCCCAGCTTCAGGTCCAGCAACCCCAGTGCCTGCACCAACACCAGCTCCATCACCTCCAGCACCACCACCACAAGGTGGGGGAGGTAAATCCACTACATTCTCAGTATTCTCTTCGTTCTCGTTTTGAGCCATAGCTCACGTCTTAATCCTCGTCTCTCTACGATGCCCATTCACTAACAATGCACTAACATAAGTGCAATAAACATAATCAAGCTCAACAAGGTAAGAAATCCAAGTACTCAAGCTTACTTCCAATTAAAAACAAATCATTTCATTAGTTTTGATATGGCAATGGGTCCCTCTAACATGCTTCATCTCAACATACATCACATGTAACCCCCTTAACCCGGCCTAGACGGTTGACCCGAATTAAGAAAGTCACACGGGGAAAACCAAAGTCAACCTGAAAGTCAACCTTGATTAACAACCTTTTTTTTTAAAAAACTTGTCTAGATGCACAAACATGTTTCAGGACCAAAATGCAACATTTCAAAACATATAACTGCCAATGTCAGCCCTCAACGGTCAGGTGTTCCGAAACAGGGAGAACTTGTTTCGAAACGCGGGGCCGTTCCGTAACGGGTTTGGAAACGAAGGCTGGCAGAGGACTTTCCGTTTCGGAACGATGTCTTCCGTTTCGGACGCCTGGGTTACTACAAGGCACCCGTTCCGAAATGGTAGCTACCGTTCCGATACGGCCTGCACAGAATGCAGAGAAATGGCTGCTAAAACACACAATTGATCAATCATACATGCTCCAAAGGCTACCAAATTTTACCAGCAAGACATTCCACATACAAGAGACATATTTGCATCAACCATTCATCATTATATCATCATATATGAAAAGCCCCAAATCTAAAGGCATGCTTCCTACCCAAGCTAACCATTCATGCACTAAAACCTCCAAAACCAAACACATAATGGCCAATTACAAAATCCAGCATTATTAACAATCATTAAACAATCTTAGGGAGTTCAAAACATCTCCCAAACATCCACATAGGTCCCCCATTGCCAAATGCCTAAAGCTAAAAGTGTTTAGAAAAACCTTCCCATACTTGAGCTTAACTTCCACTTGATTGCTTGCCTTCCTTGCTGCCCTCAATGCACCTTAATGCTCTGCATTATTAGTTTAAGAAAAAGAGAGAGAGCGTAAGCAAAAGCTTAGTGAGGAATGCTCATTAAAACCATTCAATAATGCACTTTTAAAACTAATTTATAAACCATGCTTCAAGCAACATTAACCATGTTCTTAAACATTTAAAACAAGCATCTCATGCTTCAAGTATCATTAATCATGCTCATAACATTTCAACAAGCATCTCATGCTTCATGTTCATAACAGGTCATATTGGCAACAAGTGATACATTTCACATAAGATCCACACATGGACTTTTAAACATCATTGTGATCTTATCCCCATGGACTTTTAAACACCATGGACCCATGGACTTTTAAACACCATGGCAAGGACCATACAAGGACTTTTAACCACCTTTGTGTCCTTAACAAGAATCATCCAAGGACTTTTAACCACCTTGATGTTCTTAAGTAACCAAGGCTTTCCAAGGAATTTTAACCACCTTGAGCCTTAACCAAGAACCAACCATGGACTTTTAAACACCATGTTGTTCTTAAACTTTACAAGATCCACACAAGGACTTTTAACCACCTTTGTGATCTTAACCAAGAACCATCCAAGGACTTTTAACCACCTTGATGTTCTTAAATATACAAGGCTCACACAAGGACTTTTAACCACCTTTGTGACCTTAACATCACTTGCCAATATGCATCATTATCATCAATATATCCACTGTTTTAAAGCATTAAACCAAGCCATAATCATCATGCATCTTTAAGCATAAAACCACATTTAAACAATGTTCAAAAACAAGGAACTCTTACCTTGAGCTTCCTTCAACACATGGCTTAAAATCTCAGCAAATAAACATGCTAGATATGCTTTCAAAACAGATTTAAAATCATGCAAACAACACATTGCATACAACCAAAAACCATGGCCATCACTAAGAGAGTTTTTCCGAAAACTTACTCTTGAGTTTAGTTAAGTTACTTAGACTTAAACTAAACCCCCAAACCTTTAAAACACTGGTTTCAAAGCCGAAAACCAAATTCCACTCACCGATTCCATTTCGCCTCTTTGCCGAAACACAAATCAAGCTTCCGGATCACCACCACTTGGATCCAAAGATGACTCCCCTGTTTTAAACATATCAAAACAGAGGATTAATGCATCATCATGCATTAATAGCTTCAATGAAAGCACCTAAACTCGCTGCTCTCATCCACACTCCATTTTCGGCTACCAAACACAACCGAAAATGCATCCAAACAACTCCTCAACAATGCCCAGCCATAAACCATCAAAACTAAACATCCTTTAACATCATTTAACATCTAAAAAGGACCTAAAAACATCCTTATACCTCCAGCAACATCAGATCCACAAGATCACACCAAAACAACCAAGAATCACAAGCTACACTTAGGAAATTCAACCTATCCGAGATTGCATTAATTAAAACTCAATTCCTTATCAAATTAACATTCATTTATCATCAAATTAACACCTTAAAACACAGCCCAGTCAGATCAAACGAGAATCCATCAAAAATCACCTAATCTTGCATTTTAAGCCAAGATCCATTACACAACTTTAAAACCACTTATAAAACATCAATTAAGGATTGAGAACTTAGGAATTTCAGTAAAGAACTGAGAGTTTAGAGGAGAAGGACGTTCTTACCTCCAAACTTGAGTTTCTCCTCTTTTAGAACCAAAAAGCTTGAAGAATCAAGTAGCAAATGGTGAGGTTTTGTTGATGAGATGATTAGCAATCAAAAGAGAATTGAAAAGAGATGTTTAGGTGAAAAAATCAGAAGAAAAACTCTGGAGAAAAGGTGTTTGGGTTGAGAGAAAATGAGAGAAAGGAAAATTGGAAAATATGGAAAGTTAGTTGCAAAATAACTTCCCTCCACTTTTCTTTTGTTTAAAAATCAGAATTAAATCACTAAATATCTTAGAAAAATCTGGAGAAACTCCCTTTGGGTAAATAGCTCCTTAAAGATTCAAAGTTTCAATCCTTTCTAAAACAGTCACGCAGTTTTCAAAATTTACATTTTGGTCACTAGCCAAAATGTCACCCTTCCAAACCTCATTTTGTAAAATTGATTTCACAGTTCACTTATATATATTAAAAGAGGATTTTAGAACATTTTTCCATATTTTTAATGCAACCCGAACTAGGTATTCCTAATTTCACCTTTTTATATTCGAACAACACTTTGACCAAACCGGTCAAAGCTTAAAACTTCTAAGCCCAAAACCGGGGCGTTACAACTCCCCCCCTTAAGAAATTTCGTCCTCGAAATTTACCTGAAGGAAAGAGATAAGGAAACTGCTTCAGCATGTCTTCCTTCCGCTCCCACGTGGCTTCCTCAACACCACGGTGCTTCCACAACACCTTCACCAACTCAATGGTCTTGCCACGAAGAACCTTGCTATCCGAATCCAGAACCTTCACCGGTTCCTCATCATAGGTCAAATCCGGATTCAATTCCACTTCTTCCACAGACATCACATGCGAAGGATCAGATCTGTACTTCCGGAGCATAGAAATATGAAACACATCATGAATCTTCTCCAACTCCTGAGGTAGCCTCAACTTGTACGCAACAGGACCCACACGCTCAACCACCTCGTATGGTCCAATGTACCTAGGACTCAACTTACCCTTCCGACCAAACCTCATCACCTTCTTCCAAGGCGAAACCTTCAAAAACACACGGTCACCCACCGCATACTCAATCTCCTTACGCTTCAAATCTGCGTAAGACTTTTGCCGATCAGAAGCTGCCTTCAAACGCTCACAAATGAGCTTCACCTTCTTGGTGGTTCCTTTCAACAAAGCCGGCATCGAAACCAACTTTTGACCCGTTTCAGCCCAACAAAGAGGAGTCCTACACTTCCTCCCGTACAAAGCCTCATAAGGTGCCATTTGAATACTTGCCTGATAACTATTGTTATAAGCAAACTCCAACAAAGGCAAATGCTTCTCCCAAGAGCCTTGAAACTCAATCACGCAGCACCTCAACATATCCTCCAAAATCTGGATAACACGCTCTGACTGACCATCCGACTGAGGATGATAAGATGTACTGAAATTCAACCTTGTACCCAAAGCTTGATGCAAACACTGCCAGAAACACGATGTGAGCCTCGGATCACTATCCGACACAATCGACTTAGGCACACCATGCAGCCGCACAATCTCAGCAATGTACAGCTCCGCAAGCTTATCCAAAGAAAACGTAGTATGCACAGGCAAGAAATGCGCACACTTCGTCAGGCGATCCACAATCACCCACACCGAATTCTTCTTCGATGGTGACAAAGGTAAACCAGATACAAAATCCATGGTAACCCTTTCCCACTTCCACTCAGGGATTCTCAACGGTTGCAACAAACCTGAAGGAACCTGATGCTCAACCTTAACTCGCTGGCACACCAAACACTTGCTCACAAACTCCGCAACATCCCTTTTCAAACCCACCCAATAGTACTCATCACGAAGATCACGATACATTTTAGTACTATCAGGGTGCATAGCAAAAGGACTACTATGACCTTCAGTCAGAATAGCACGCCTCAACTCAGCATCATTGGGCACCACTATTCGACTCCCAAAACACAACACACCATCATCATTAAAGCAGAAATCCAAAGGCCTACCCTCCGCGATATCCTGAACATGAGGCACCAAGGAATCATCCAGCAACTGCTTTTCCTTGATCAGCTGAACCAAAGATGGTTTCACTTGCAACTCAGCCACAAGACCACCATCACGCGAAATACTCAAACTGGCAAACATAGCCCTCAGTTCAACAGCTACCTTCCTACTCAAGGCATCCGCAACAACATTAGCCTTTCCAGGATGGTACTCAATCATCAAATCATAATCCTTGAGGAACTCCAACCAACGCCGCTGCCTAAGATTCAACTCCTTCTGAGACATCAAATACCTCAAACTTTTGTGATCCGTGTACACAGTACACTTCTCACCATACAGATAATGTCTCTAGATCTTCAGAGCAAAAACCACTGCAGCCAACTCAATATCATGTGTAGGATAATTGCGCTCATGCACCTTCATCTGCCGCGATGCATAAGCCACCACCTTACCCTCTTGCATCAGCACACATCCCAAACCAACATAGGACGCATCACTGTAGACCACAAACTCTTTCCCTGATTCAGGTTGAACCAAGATAGGAGCTTGCGTCAAAGCCGCCTTAAGCTTCTCAAAAGCCTGCTGTCTCGCTTCCGTCCACTCATACTTAACCTCTTTCTGCAACAACTTCGTCTAAGGTGCAGCAATCTTAGAAAACCCATCCACAAACCTCCGATAGTATCCCGCCAAACCAAGGAAACTAGGAACCTCATGAACAAACTTAGGAACCTTCCAGTTCATCACCGCCTCAATCTTCTGAGGTTCAACACGAATCCCCTCAGCAGAAACTACATGCCCAAGAAACACCACCTCCTTAAGCCAGAACTCACACTTGCTCAGCTTGGCATAAAGCTGATTCCCTAACAAATCTTGCAGCACAATCCTCAAATGCTCTTCATGCTCCTCCTCAGTACGCGAGTACACGAGGATATCATCAATGAACACCACAACGAACTTGTCTAGGTATTCATGAAACACACGATTCATCATGTCCATGAAAGCAGCAGGAGCATTTGTTAAACCAAACGGCATCACAAGGAACTCATAATGCCCGTACCTTGTCCTGAAAGCTGTCTTAGGCACATCCACATCCTTTACCTTCAACTGGTAATACCCTAACCTCAAGTCAATCTTAGAGAACACAGCTGCTCCCCGAAATTGATCAAAGAGATCATCAATTCTCGGCAAAGGATACCGATTCTTGATAGTCAACTTGTTCAGCTGACGATAATCAATGCACATTCTCATAGTGCCATCCTTCTTCTTCACAAACAAGACCGGTGCACCCCAAGGCGACACACTTGGCCGAATGAACCCACGGTCAAGCAACTCTTGCAACTGTGTCTTCAGCTCCTTCAGCTCCTTAGGTGCCATTCTATAAGGGGTAATGGACACAGGAGTTGTATTCTCATACAACTCAATTCTAAACTCCACCTCGCGATTAGGAGGTAAACTAGGTAACTCCTCAGGAAACACACCAGGAAACTCCTTCACAACTCTGATATCTTGAACACGCAACTCCTTAGAGCTAGGATTCATCACAAAAGATAGGTAAGCTTCACAACCTTGCCTCAGCATCCGGCTCGCCTCCAAGGTAGACACCACATTGGCAAGAAACTTCACATTCTCACCAACCACAACAACCTCATAATCATCCGCAAGCTTCAGCGAAACTCGCTTATTTTCACAATCCACAACAGCACGATGCTCAGCAAGCCAATCCATACCAAGTATCACATCAAAACCATAGAAAGGCAGCTCCATAAGGTCAACATGAAAAACATGTTCTTGAACAACCAAAGGACACCTTTTATACAACTTTCGAGTCACAACAGTCTCACCAAAAGAACTAGTGACACGAACTCCAACATCCAAAGACTCAACAGGCAAACCAAGCAATTCAGCATGCTCACGCAAAATGTATGAATGCGTAGACCCAGAATCAATCAAGGAATGTAATGACAAGGATTGCAAAGTAAAAGTACCTGCAATCACATCCGCGTCATTCCTCCCCTCTCGCTGAGCATACACCCTAGCTTGACCTCCACCCTCAGGCTGAATAGCCACAACATGGGCCACTCCTCGACCACCTTCCTCTCTCTGCTGGAAGTTACCACGGCCGCGCCCACGACCTCTCTGCGGTGCAACAGCAACAGGAGCACGCACTTGGCCACCAGCCAACATAGGACACTCTCGCCTCAAGTGATCCGCAGATCCACAATTCCAGCACCCATTACCAGCTACCGCAACAGGAGCTTGCACCTCCCTCACAGCACGAGGACAGTCACGCTTCATATGACCACGTGATCCACAAATCCAACAAGCACTCGGATCAGTTCTAGTGTTGCCTCCCCGAGCAGGTGCTCCACCACCCCTCATGGCCGAGGACTGATACTTCTGATCACGTCCCCTCTTGTTCCGTCCACCACCGGAACTATACTCAGCTGCTCGCTTTCCAGCACTAGAACCAGCACTTTTGGCAGATAAACCCAATTTCATCTAAATATCCTTAGCTCGGCCCACCAACACATCAAAATCATCATACTCGGTGGCCAGCACATACATCTTCACATCCTTCACTAAACCATAACGGAATCTTTCGAACCTCGCCCGCTCATCAGGTACCAGCTCAGATGCATATTGACTGAGTCTAACAAACTGCACTTCATACTCAGCCACAGTCATGCTCCCTTGGGTAAGAGACATGAACTCTCGCTTCTTTTCGTCCAGGTACCTTACACCAAGATACCTTCTCTTGAACACATTATGGAAGAATGTCCAAGTTATGTCAGCTTCAGCCATCCCAGCTATAGTGGTCGTCCATCACGTATAAGCATCATCGTGTAGCAAGGATACAACACACCCCAGCTTTTGCACATCAGTGCAACTCATCTGACCCAAGATCCTTTTGGTACTCTCCATCCAGGATTCAGAACCTTCAGCAGACATACCCTTGAACTCAGTCCCACCTAGACTGCGCAAACGCTCCAAGGGTAGTCTCACTCCAGCATCTCCCTGATGCCCAGCTCCTTGAGCTCCAGCTACTGCCGCTCGAAAAGCACCAGCAATAGCTTGCACCAACATCGTCATGTCAGGCATAGCTTGCCCCTGACCAACCTCAGGTCAAGCAGTTCCAGCACCAGCTGCAGCTTCAGCTCTTTCACCCTTAGCACCACCACCACCGGGTGGAGGAGGAGGTAACACCGCACTTCCCGCATTCTCCTCATTCTCATTCTCATTCGGAGCCGTAGCTCGCACATTACTCCTCAACTCTCTACGAGGGGCCATATTCTAACCATGCAATCACAATGCAAATAAACAAAGTCAGGTCCAGTAAGGTAAGCAATCCAAGTACTCAAGCTCATTTTCATTTAAAATCAACATCATTTCATTAGCTTTGATTTGGCAATGGGTACCCACAACATGCTTCATCACAGCATACAACTCAATTGCATCAAATTCACAAACCACTCATCATGCTTTCACTCATCAAGCATACATAGCATACATACTTCAATCATGCACACATTCATTCCCAATTACTCGAGAACTCAGCTCTGATACCACCAAATGTAACCCCCTTAACCCGGCCTAGACGGTTGACCCGAATTAAGAAAGTCACACGGGGAAAACCAAAGTCAACCTGAAAGTCAACCTTGATTAACAACCCTTTTTTTTAAAAAAAACTTGTCTAGATGCATATCAACCCTAGTTATGATCATTCAAACAACATGCTCAAAGATCACGAACATCAGAGATCAAACAGGGACCCAATTGAACAATTTACAACTTTAGGGACCAAAATGTAAATTCTGTAAATTATAAGGTCTTATCCCAAATTAGAGTTACCAACTTGTAATTAGTCAAGTTTCATGCTTCTCTGCAAATTTTCAGCTCAAACGGATTTCCCAAACTCATACAATTGCACAAACATGTTTCAGGACCAAAATGCAACATTTCAAAACATATAACTGCCAATGTCAGCCCTCAACGGTCAGGTGTTCCGAAACAGGGAGAACCTGTTTCGAAACGCGGGGCCGTTCCGCAACGGGTTTCGAAACGAAGGCTGGCAGAGGACTTTCCGTTTCGGAACGATGTCTTCCGTTTCGGACGCCTGGGTTACTACAAGGCACCCGTTCCGAAACGGTAGCTACCGTTCCGATACGGCCTGCACAGAATGCAGGGAAATGGCTGCTAAAACACACAATTGATCAATCATACATGCTCCAAAGGCTACAAAATTTTACCAGCAAGACATTCCACATACAAGAGACATATTTGCATCAACCATTCATCATTATATCATCATCTATGAAAAGCCCCAAATCTAAAGGCATGCTTCCTACCCAAGCTAACCATTCATGCACTAAAACCTCCAAAACCAAACACATAATGGCCAATTACAAAATCCAGCATTATTAACAATCATTAAACAATCTTAGGGAGTTCAAAACATCTCCCAGACATCCACATAGGTCCCCCATTGCCAAATGCCTAAAGCTAAAAGTGTTTAGGAAAACCTTCCCATACTTGAGCTTAACTTCCACTTTATTGCTTGCCTTCCTTGCTGCCCTCAATGCACCTTAATGCTCTGCATTATTATTTTAAGAAAAAGAGAGAGAGCGTAAGCAAAAGCTTAGTGAGGAATGCTCATTAAAACCATTCAATAATGCACTTTTAAAACTCATTTATAAACCATGCTTCAAGCAACATTAACCATGTTCTTAAACATTTAAAACAAGCATCTCATGCTTCAAGTATCATTAATCATGCTCATAACATTTCAACAAGCATCTCATGCTTCATGTTCATAACAAGTCATATTGGCAACAAGTGATACATTTCACATAAGATCCACACATGGACTTTTAAACACCATTGTGATCTTATCCCCATGGACTTTTAAACACCATGGACCCATGGACTTTTAAACACCATGGCAAGGACCACACAAGGACTTTTAACCACCTTTGTGTCCTTAAAAAGAATCATCCAAGGACTTTTAACCACCTTGATGTTCTTAAGTAACCAAGGCTTTCCAAGGAATTTTAACCACCTTGAGCCTTAACCAAGAACCAACCATGGACTTTTAAACACCATGTTGTTCTTAAACTTTACAAGATCCACACAAGGACTTTTAACCACCTTTGTGATCTTAACCAAGAACCATCCAAGGACTTTTAACCACCTTGATGTTCTTAAATATACAAGGCTCACACAAGGACTTTTAACCACCTTTGTGACCTTAACATCACTTGCCAATATGCATCATTATCATCAATATATCCACTGTTTTAAAGCATTAAACCAAGCCATAATCATCATGCATCTTTAAGCATAAAACCACATTTAAACAATGTTCAAAAACAAGGAACTCTTACCTTGAGCTTCCTTCAACACATGGCTTAAAATCTCAGCAAATAAACATGCTAGATATGCTTTCAAAACAGATTTAAAATCATGCAAACAACACATTGCATACAACCAAAAACCATGGCCATCACTAAGAGAGTTTTTCCGAAAACTTACTCTTGAGTTTAGTTAAGTTGCTTAGACTTAAACTAAACTCCCAAACCTCCAAAACACTGGTTTCAAAGCCGAAAACCAAATTCCACTCACCGATTCCGTTTGGCCTCTTTGCCGAAACACAAATCAAGCTTCCGGATCACCACCACTTGGATCCAAAGATGACTCCCCTGTTTTAAACACATCAAAGCAGAGGATTAATGCATCATCATGCATTAATAGCTTCAATGAAAGCACCTAAACTCGCTGCTCTCATCCACACTCCATTTTCGGCTACCAAACACAACCGAAAATGCATCCAAACAACTCCTCAACAATGCCCAGCCATAAACAATCAAAACTAAACATCCTTTAACATCATTTAACATCTAAAAAGGACCTAAAAACATCCTTATACCTCCAGCAACATCAGATCCACAAGATCACACCAAAACAACCAAGAATCACAAGCTACACTTAGGAAATTCAACCTATCCGGGATTGCATTAATTAAAACTCAATTCCTTATCAAATTAACATTCATTTATCATCAAATTAACACCTTAAAACACAGCCCAATCAGATCAAACGAGAATCCATCAAAAATCACCAAATCTTGCATTTTAAGCCAAGATCCATTACACAACTTTAAAACCACTTATAAAACATCAATTAAGGATTGAGAACTTAGGAATTTCAGTAAAGAACTGAGAGTTTAGAGGAGAAGGACGTTCTTACCTCCAAACTTGAGTTTCTCCTCTTTTAGAACCAAAAAGCTTGAAGAATCAAGTAGCAAATGGTGAGGTTTTGTTGATGAGATGATTAGCAATCAAAAGAGAATTGAAAAGAGATGTTTAGGTGACAAAATCAGAAGAAAAACTCTGGAGAAAAGGTGTTTGGGTTGAGAGAAAATGAGAGAAAGGAAAATTGGAAAATATTGAAAGTTAGTTGCAAAATAACTTCCCTCCACTTTTCTTTTGTTTAAAAATCAGAATTAAATCACTAAATATCTTAGAAAAATCTGGAGAAACTCCCTTTGGGTAAATAGCTCCTTAAAGATTCAATGTTTCAATCCTTTCTAAAACAGTCACGCAGTTTTCAAAATTTACATTTTGGTCACTAGCCAAAATGTCACCCTTCCAAACCTCATTTTGTAAAATTGATTTCACAGTTCACTTATATATATTAAAAGAGGATTTTAGAACATTTTTCCATATTTTTAATGCAACCCGAATTAGGTATTCCTAATTTCACCTTTTTATATTCGAACAACACTTTGACCAAACCGGTCCAAGCCTAAAACTTCTAAGCCCAAAACCGGGGCGTTACATCACAATTTTAACACTCTTCACAATTCACACATCATACTTCATTCACAAGGCACATAATGCATTCATACATACATCACCCACATAACCATTTACGATTACTCGAGAAATCAGCTATGATACCAACAAACGTAACCCCCTTAGCTCGGCCTAGACGGTTGACCCGAACTACGAAGATTACACGGGGAGAACCAAAGTCAACCCAAAAGTCAACCTTGATTAACGACCCTTTTTTGTTTTTAAACTTGTCTAGATGCACATTAACCCTAGGCGTACTCTTGAGATAAACATACTAAAAAATCACAGCAATCGGAAAGCAATAAGGAACTCAATTGCACAACATACGAATTTAGGGACCAAAATGTAAATTCTGGAAATCAAGAGGATTTAACTAATTTTTAAGATACCATTATGAAATAAATCATATTACGTGCTTCTATATCAAATTTCACCTCAAACGGACATCCCAAGCTCAAGCAATTGCATATACAAAGTTCAGGACTAAAACGTGAAGATTGCAAAACAGAAACCATACAAATCAGTGCCCAACGGTCAAGTGTTTCAAAATAGGGGTTGACTGTTCCGAAACGCGGGACCGTTTTGAAACCTATTCTGAAACAGGGCTTGGCAGTAGCAAAAGTGTTTCGGAACGACTCTACCCGTTTCAAAACACCAAGGCCATTTCAGGCCCCTGTTTCGAAACGGTAGTACCCGTTCCGATACGGGCTGCCCAGAAAGTGCATAATTTTCTGGTTTAACACACATTCGACCATTATAACACATCCCTATGACCCCTAATCATGTCCACAAGTCATCATGCATTAAAGGAACATATTTGCATCAACAAAACATGCTCATGGCATCAACTAGGGAAAGACTCAATCTATAGGCATGCAAACTATTCCCAAAACCAACCAAACATCAAATCATCAAGGCAAACACCAAAATGGCCAATTACATATCCAAAACATCATAGGCATCATGCCAAACTTAGGGAGTCCAAAACATCTCCCAAAAACATAACCTAGGTTCCCATTGCCAAATACCAAAAATAATAATGTTGTAAAAATAGTTACCATACATGAGCTTAGTCTTTCTCTTGGATTCTTGGCCTCCTTGCTGCCCTTAAAGCACTTCAGTTCTCTGCATTATTGGTTCAAGAAAGAGAGCATAAGCACATATGCTTAGTGAGGCATGTTCTAATGAAACAACACAATAATGCACTTTATAAAACACCTTTCAAAGGCCTTTAAATTCATAAACATCATTTCCCATGCAACAATGCATACAAAACAAGCATCTCATGCTACATTACATCAACATGTCATATTGGCTTTCAAGTGATAATCCATAACAATTTTTCAACACAAAACACAATCGGATACACGGATTACAAGCGTTGTCCCATACGCTTCATACACACTACCAAACACACAAGGTGGAGTTTACCGGTACAATCACAACCCTCAACACTCGTGATGGAGTCTAACGGTACAATCACAACCCATCCACATCACTCATTCGTAGTTGTATAACATCACTAACGAGAATACGAGACACACAACACAAGATCCTCACATGGAATTTTAACCACCATTATGATCTTAGACATCTCGTTAGTGTACTTGGATGGAGTTTACGGTACCATTACAAACCCTCAACATCCAAGGCGACTTTATTCACGATGCACCCAATCCTATAGCCGACTAACTATATCCGATTCAAGTACTTTTAAACCAACACATCACTTGCCAATATACATCATTTACCATCATCAATACACTATTTTAAAGAATTAAACAAAGCCATTAAACCATCATGCATCACTATGCATCAAACCACATTTATCAATGTCAAACCAAAGATCTCTTACCTTGAGCATCCTTAAACATATGACGTTCAAAACCAGCATTAAACATGCTAAAATATGCTTTCAAAACACATTGCATCCAACCATCTCATGGTTCATCAAAGAGAGAGTTTCTCCGAAAACTTACTCTTGAGCTTAGTTAAGTTGCTTAGACTTAAACTAAGCTCCCAAAACCTTCAAACATTGGTTCCAAAGCTGAAAACCAAACTTCACTTGTAACGCCCCGGTTTTGGGCTTAGAAGTTTGAGCGTTGACCGGTTCGGTCAAAGTGCTGTTCGAATCTAAAAAGGTGAAATTAGGAAAGCCTAGTTCGGGTTGCATTAAAAATATGGAAAAATGTTCTAAAATCATCTTTTAATATATATAAGTGAACTGTGAAATCAATTTTACAAAATGAGGTTTGGAAGGGTGACATTTTGGCTGGTGACCAAAATGTAATTTTTGAAAGTTGCGTGACTGTTTTAGAAAGGATTGAAACTTTTAATCTTTAAGGAGCTATTTACCCAAAGGGAGTTTCTCCAGATTTTTCTAAGATATTTTAAGGTTTAATTCTGATTTTAAAGCATAAGAAAAGAGGAGGGAAATCATTTTGGCTACTTTTGTAACTAACTTTCTATTTTCTCAATTTTCCTTTCTCTCATTTTCTCTCAACCCAAACACTTTCTTTCCAGAGAATTTCTTCTGATTTTGTCACCTAAATCTCTTCTTTCAACTCTCTTTTGATTCCTAATCATCATATCTACAAAACCTCACTATTTGCTACTTGATTCATCAAGGTTTTTGGTTCTAAAAGAGGAGAAACTCAAGTTTGGAGGTAAGAACGTCCTTCTCCTCTAAACTATCAGTTCTTTACTGAAATTCCTAAGTTCTCAATCCTTAATTGATGTTTTATAAATGGTTTTTAAGTTGTGAAATGGATCTTGGCTTAAAATGCAAGATTTGGTGATTTTTGATGAATTTTCGGTTGATCTGTTAAATCAGTGATTTGAGATGTGTTTTTGATGATTAATGAACATTAATTTGATGTGGAATTGAGTTTTGATCAATGCAATCCCGGATAGGTTGAATTTCCTAAGTTTAGCTTATGATTCTAGGTTTTTTTTGGTGTGATCTTGTGGATCTGATGTTGCTGGAGGTATAAGGATATTATTAGGCTCTTTTTAGATGTTAAATGATGTTAAAGGATGTTTGGTTTTGATGGTTTATGGCTGGGCTTTGTTGAGGAGTTGTTTGGAGGCATTTTCGGTTGTGTTTGGTGGCCGAAAATGGAGTGTGGATGAGAGCAGCGAGTTTAGGTGCTTTCATTGAAGCTATTAATGCATGATGATGCATTAATCCTCTGCTTTGATGTGTTTAAAACAGGGGAGTCATCTTTGGATTCAAGTGTTGGTGTTTCGGAAGCTTGAATTGGTGCTTCGGCAAGAGGCGAAGTGGAATCGGTGAGTGAAAATGGGTTTTCAGCTTTGAAACCAATGTCTTGGGAGCTTAGTTTAAGTCTAAACAACTTTGCTAAGCTCAAGTGTAAGTTTTCGGAAAAACTCTCTAGTGGTGGCCATGATTTGATTGTTGTGCAATGTGGTTTATTGCATGTTTTAATTTCTGTTTTGAAAGCATTATTTGGCATGATTATTGCTGATTTTGTAAGCCATATGTTGAAGGAAGCTCAAAGTAAGAGTTCCTTGTTTTTGAACATTGATTAAATGTGGTTTGATGCTTTAAAATGCATGATGAATATGGCTTGGTTAAATGCTTTAAAACAGTGGATTAATTGATGAAAATGATGTATATTGGCAAGTGATGCTTTGAAAAGGTTAAGGTCACTAAGGTGGTTAAAAGTCCTTGAGTGAGCCTTGTGGATTCTAAGAACTTCATGGTGGTTAAAAGTCCATGATGATTCTTGCTAAGGTCACTAAGGTGGTTAAAAGTCCTTGAGTGAGCCTTGTTACTTAAGAACATCAAGGTGGTTAAAATTCCTTGGATGGTTCTTGTTAAGGACACAAAGGTGGTTAAAAGTCCTTGTGTGGTCCTTGCCATGGTGTTTAAAAGTCCATGGGCCAAGGTGTTTAAAAGTCCTTGGGGCCAAGGTGTTTAAAAGTCCTTGGGAAGAACACGAAGGTGGTTAAAAGTCCTTGCGTGGTTCTTGTTTATTATAAGATCACAATGATGTTTAAAAGTCCATGTGTGAGTCTTATGTTGAACTTGTTTTCAAAAAGATGAAACTTATCACTTGTGGCCAATATGACATGAATTGATATGGAAGCATGTGTTGCTTGGATAAATTGCTTTTGAGCATGTCTAAATGATATTGAAAGTATGTTTTGCAAATGAGTTTTACAAATGCATTATTGAATGGTTTTAATGAGCATTCCTCACTAAGCTTTTGCTTACGCTCTCTTCCGTTTTCTTAAACCAATAATGCAGATCGTTAAGGTACTTGAGGGCAGAAAGGAAGGCAAGCAATCAAGAGGAAGTTAAGCTCAAGTATGGAAGGTTTTCTTAAACACTTAAGCTTTTGGCAATTTGGCAATGGGGGACCTATGTGTATGTTTTGGGAGATGTTTAGAACTCCCTAAGTATGTTTAATGATGTTGGAAATGCTGGTTTTGTATTGGCCACTATATGCTTGATTTGGAAGTTTATGCTTGAATGTCTTGCTTGTGTAGGAAGCATGCCTATAGAATTGGGGCTTTTCTTATATGTGGTTAATATGTTGTTTGGTTGATGCAAACATGTCTCATATATGTTGAATTTGTTGCTGGTAAAGTTTGGTAGCAATCGGAGCATGATTGGATGATCAATTGCATGTTTAAGTAAGCTTTATGCTGCAATCTGTGCAGGGTGTTTCGGAACAGTGCACACCGTTCCGGAACGGGTGCCTTGAATGAGCCCAGGCGTCCGAAACGGTAGGCAACGTTTCGAAACGGAAAGGCCACTGCCAGCCCGTGTTTCGGTACGCGTTGCGGAACGGCCCCGCGTTTCGAAACAGGCTCTGTCTGTTCCGGAACGGTCGACCGTTGGGGGCTGACATTGGCAGTTGAATGTTTTGGATAGTTTGCATTTTGGTCCTGAATCTTGTTAGTGCAAATGTGTGAGTTTGGAATGTCCGTTTGAGCTGAAATTTGACAGAGAAGCATGAAACCTGATTAATTTCAAGAGGGTATCTTTATTTTGGGTTAAGTCCTCATAATTTACAGAATTTACAATTTGGTCCCTAAAGTTGTAAAATTGTACAATTGGGTCCCTGTTTGATCTCTGATGTTTGTGATCTTTGAGTATGATGTTTGTATGATCACCATTAGGGTTAATGAGAATCTAGACAAGTTAAAAAAAGAAAAAAAAGTGTCGTTAATCAAGGTTGACTTTCGGGTTGACTTTGGTTTTCCCCGTGTGACTTTCTTAATTCAGGTCAACCGTCTAGGCCGAGTTAAGGGGGTTACATTTGGTGGTATCAGAGCTGAGTTCTTGAGTAATTGGGAATGATTGTGTGTATGTTTGAAGTATGTATGCTATGTATGCTTGGTTGATTGAAAGCATGTTTAATGGCTTGTGATTTTGATGCAATTGAGTTGTATGCTGTGATGTAGCATGTTGTGGGTACCCATTGCCAAATCAAAGCTAAGTAATGATGTTGATTTTGAATGAAATTGAGCTTAAGTACTTGGATTGCTTACCTTGCTGGGCCTGACTTTGTTTATTTGCATTGTGATTGCATGGTTAAAGTATGGCACCACGTAGAGAGTTGAGAGGTAATGTGCGAGCTACGGCTCCTAATGAGAACGAGAATGAGGAAAACACGGGTAGTGCGGTGTTACCTCCTCCTCCACCTGGTGGTGGTGCTGAGGGTGAAAGAGCTGAAGCTGCAGCTGGTGCTGGAGCTGCTGGACCTGAGGTTGGTCAGGGGCAAGCTATGCTTGAAATGTCGATGTTGGTACAAGCTATTGCGGGTGCTTTTCGAGCGGTAGTAGTTGGAGCTCAAGGTGCTGGGCATCAGGGAGATGCTGGTGTTAGACTACCTTTGGAACGTTTGCGCAGTCTTGGTGGGACTGAGTTCAGGGGTATGTCTGCTGAAGGTTCTGAAGCTTGGCTGGAGAGTGCCAAGAGGATCTTGGGTCAGATGAGTTGCACGGATGTGCAAAAGCTGGGTTGTGTTGTATCCTTGCTACAGGATGATGCTTATACGTGGTGGACGACCACTATTGCTAGAATGGCTGAAGCTGACATATCTTGGACATTCTTTCAGAATGCGTTCAAGAGGAGATATCTTGGTGTAAGATATCTTGATGAAAAGAAGCGTGAGTTCATGTCTCTTACCCAGGGGAGCATGACGGTGGCTGAGTATGAAGTGCAGTTTGTGAGACTCAGTCAGTATGCACCTGAGCTGGTACCTGATGAGCGGACAAGGTGCGAAAGATTCCGTTATGGTTTAGTGACGGATGTGAAAATGTATGTGCTGGCCACTGAGTATGATGATTTTGATGTGCTGGTGGGCCGAGCTAAGGATATTGAGATGAACTTGGGTCTATCTGCTAGAGGTGCTGGAGCAAGTGCTGGTAAGCGAGCTGCTGAGTTTAGTTCCGGTGGTGGACGGAACAAGAGAGGACATGATCAGAAGTATCAGTCCTCAGCTAAGAGAGGATGGTGGTCGTGGAGTGGCCCATGTTGTGGCTATTCAGCCTGAAGGTGGTGGTCAAGCGAGGGTGTATGCTCAGCGTGAAGGGAGGAATGACGCGGATGTGATTGCAGGTACCTTTACTTTGCAATCCTTGTCATTACTTTCCTTGATAGATTCTAGATCTACGCATTCATACATTTTGCGTGAGCATGCTGAATTGCTTGGTTTGCCTGTTGAGTATTTGGATGTTGGTGTTCGTGTCACTAGTTCTTTTGGTGAGACTGTTGTGACTCGAAGGTTGTATAGAAGGTGTCCTTTGGTTGTTCAAGAACATGTTTTTCATGTTGATCTTATGGAGTTGCCTTTCTATGGTTTTGATGTGATCCTTGGTAGGGATTGGCTTGCTGAGCATCGTGCTGTTGTGGATTGTGAAAATAAGCGAGTTTCGCTGAAGCTTGCGGATGATTATGATGTTGTTGTGGTTGGTGAGAATGTGAAGTTTCTTACCAATGTGGTGTCTACCTTGGAGGCAAGTAGGATGCTGAGGCAAGGTTGTGAGGCTTATCTAGCGTTTGTGATGAATCCTAGCTCTAAGGAGTTGAGGGTGCAAGATATCAGGGTAGTGAAGGAGTTTCCTGGAGTGTTTCCTGAGGAGTTGCCTGGTTTACCTCCTAATCGCGAGGTGGAGTTTGGAATTGAGCTGTATGAGAATACAATTCCTGTGTCCATTACTCCCTATAGAATGGCACCTAAGGAGCTGAAGGAGCTGAAGACGCAGTTGCAAGAGCTGCTTGATCGTGGTTTCATTCGGCCAAGTGTGTCACCTTGGGGTGCACCGGTCTTATTTGTGAAGAAGAAGGATGGCACTATGAGGATGTGCATTGATTACCGTCAGCTGAACAAGTTGACTATCAAGAATCGGTATCCTTTGCCGAGGATTGATGATCTCTTTGATCAATTTCGGGGAGCAACTGTGTTCTCTAAGATTGACTTGAGGTCAGGGTATTATCAGTTGAAGGTGAAGGATGTGGATGTGCCTAAGACAGCTTTCAGGACAAGGTATGGGAATTATGAGTTTCTTGTGATGCCGTTTGGTTTGACAAATGCTCCTGCTGCTTTCATGGACATGATGAATCGTGTGTTTCATGAATACCTGGACAAGTTCGTTGTGGTGTTCATTGATGATATCCTCGTGTACTGAGGAGGAGCATGAAGAGCATTTGAGGATTGTTTTGCAAGCTTTGTTGGAGAATCAGCTTTATGCTAGGCTGAGCAAGTGTGAGTTCTGGCTTAAAGAGGTGGTGTTTCTTGGGCATGTAGTTTCTGCTGAGGGGATTCGTGTTGATCCTCAGAAGGTTGAGGCGGTGATGAATTGGAAGGTTCCTAAGTCTGTACATGAGGTCCGTAGTTTCCTTAGTTTGGCGGGATACTACCGGAGGTTTGTGGATGGTTTTTCTAAGATTGCCGCACCTTTGACGAAGTTGTTGCAAAAGGATGTTAAGTATGAGTGGACAGAAGCGAGACAGCAGGCTTTTGAGAAGCTTAAGGCGGCTTTGACGCAAGCTCCTATCTTGGTTCAGCCTGAATCAGGGAAAGAGTTTGTGGTCTATAGTGATGCATCCTATGTTGGTTTGGGATGTGTGCTGATGCAAGAGGGTAAGGTTGTGGCTTATGCATCGCGGTAGCTGAAAGTGCATGAGCGCAATTATCCTACGCATGATATTGAGTTGGCTGCGGTGGTTTTTGCTCTGAAGATCTGGAGGCATTATCTGTATGGTGAGAAGTGTACTGTGTACACGGATCATAAGAGTTTGAGGTATCTGATGTCTCAGAAGGAGTTGAATCTTAGGCAGCGGCGTTGGTTGGAGTTACTCAAGGATTATGATCTGACGATTGAGTACCATCCTGGAAAGGCTAATGTTGTTGCGGATGCCTTGAGTAGGAAGGTGGCTGTTGAGCTGAGAGCTATGTTTGCCAGCTTGAATATATCGCGTGATGGTGGTCTTGTAGCTGAGTTGCAAGTGAAACCATCTATGGTTCAGTGGATCAAGGAAAAGCAGTTGCTGGATGATTCCTTGGTGTCTCATGTTCAGGATATCGCGGAGGGTAGGCCTTCGGATTTCTGCTTTAATGACGATGGTGTGTTGTGTTTTGGGAGTCGAATAGTAGTGCCTAATGATGCTGAGTTGAGGCGTGCTATTCTGACTGAAGCTCATAGTAGTCCTTTTGCTATGCACCCTGGTGGTACTAAGATGTATTGTGATCTTCGTGATGAGTACTATTGGGTGGGTTTGAAGAAGGATGTTGCGGAGTTTGTGAGCAAGTGTATGGTGTGTCAGCGAGTTAAGGCTGAGCATCAGGTTCCTTCAGGATTGTTGCAACCGTTGAGAATCCCTGAATGGAAGTGGGAAAGGGTTACCATGGATTTTGTATCTGGTTTACCTCTGTCTCCGTCGAAGAAGAATTCGGTTTGGGTGATTGTGGATCGCCTGACGAAGTGTGCGCGTTTCTTGCCTGTGCATACTACGTTTTCTTTGGATAAGCTTGCGGAGCTGTACATTGCTGAGATTGTGCGGCTGCATGGTGTGCCTAAGTCGATTGTGTCGGATAGGGATCCGAGGTTCACATCGCGTTTCTGGCAGTGTTTGCATCAAGCTTTAGGTACAAGGTTGAATTTCAGTACATCCTATCATCCTCAGTTGGATGGTCAGTCTGAGCGTGTTATTCAGATTTTGGAGGATATGTTGAGGTGCTGCTTGATTGAGTTCCAAGGTTCTTGGGAGAAGCATCTGCCTTTGGTGGAATTTGCTTATAACAATAGTTATCAGGCAAGTATACAGATGGCACCTTATGAGGCTTTGTATGGGAGGAAGTGTAGGACTCCTCTTTGTTGGGCTGAAATTGGTCAAAAGTTGGTTTCGATGCCAGCTTTGTTGAAAGGGACCACCGAGAAGGTGAAGCCTATTTGCGAGCGTTTGAAGGCAGCCTCTGATCGGCAAAAGTCTTACGCGGATTTGAAGCGTAAGGAGATAGAGCATGCGGTGGGTGACCGTGTGTTCTTGAAGGTTTCGCCTTGGAAGAAGGTGATGAGGTTTGGCCGGAAGGGTAAGTTGAGCCCTAGGTACATTGGGCCATATGAGGTGGTTGAGCGTGTGGGTCTTGTTGCTTATCGGTTGAGGTTACCTCAAGAGTTGGAGAAGATTCATGATGTGTTCCATGTTTCTATGCTCCGGAAGTATAGATCTGATCCTTCGCATGTGATGCCTGTGGAGGAAGTGGAATTGAATCCGGACTTGACCTATGATGAGGAACCAGTGAAGGTTCTGGATTTGGATAGTAAGGTTCTTCGTGGCAAGACCATTGAGTTGGTGAAGGTGCTGTGGAAGCATCGTGGTGTTGAGGAAGCCACGTGGGAGCGGAAGGAAGACATGCTGAAGCAGTTTTCTTATCTCTTTCCTTCAGGTAAATTTCCAGGACGAAATTTCTTAAGGGGGGAGAGTTGTAACGCCCCGGTTTTGGGCTTAGAAGTTTGAGCGTTGACCGGTTCGGTCAAAGTGCTGTTCGAATCTAAAAAGGTGAAATTAGGAAAGCCTAGTTCGGGTTGCATTAAAAATATGGAAAAATGTTCTAAAATCATCTTTTAATATATATAAGTGAACTGTGAAATCAATTTTACAAAATGAGGTTTGGAAGGGTGACATTTTGGCTGGTGACCAAAATGTAATTTTTGAAAGTTGCGTGACTGTTTTAGAAAGGATTGAAACTTTTAATCTTTAAGGAGCTATTTACCCAAAGGGAGTTTCTCCAGATTTTTCTAAGATATTTTAAGGTTTAATTCTGATTTTAAAGCATAAGAAAAGAGGAGGGAAATCATTTTGGCTACTTTTGTAACTAACTTTCTATTTTCTCAATTTTCCTTTCTCTCATTTTCTCTCAACCCAAACACTTTCTTTCCAGAGAATTTCTTCTGATTTTGTCACCTAAATCTCTTCTTTCAACTCTCTTTTGATTCCTAATCATCATATCTACAAAACCTCACTATTTGCTACTTGATTCATCAAGGTTTTTGGTTCTAAAAGAGGAGAAACTCAAGTTTGGAGGTAAGAACGTCCTTCTCCTCTAAACTATCAGTTCTTTACTGAAATTCCTAAGTTCTCAATCCTTAATTGATGTTTTATAAATGGTTTTTAAGTTGTGAAATGGATCTTGGCTTAAAATGCAAGATTTGGTGATTTTTGATGAATTTTCGGTTGATCTGTTAAATCAGTGATTTGAGATGTGTTTTTGATGATTAATGAACATTAATTTGATGTGGAATTGAGTTTTGATCAATGCAATCCCGGATAGGTTGAATTTCCTAAGTTTAGCTTATGATTCTAGGTTTTTTTTGGTGTGATCTTGTGGATCTGATGTTGCTGGAGGTATAAGGATATTATTAGGCTCTTTTTAGATGTTAAATGATGTTAAAGGATGTTTGGTTTTGATGGTTTATGGCTGGGCTTTGTTGAGGAGTTGTTTGGAGGCATTTTCGGTTGTGTTTGGTGGCCGAAAATGGAGTGTGGATGAGAGCAGCGAGTTTAGGTGCTTTCATTGAAGCTATTAATGCATGATGATGCATTAATCCTCTGCTTTGATGTGTTTAAAACAGGGGAGTCATCTTTGGATTCAAGTGTTGGTGTTTCGGAAGCTTGAATTGGTGCTTCGGCAAGAGGCGAAGTGGAATCGGTGAGTGAAAATGGGTTTTCAGCTTTGAAACCAATGTCTTGGGAGCTTAGTTTAAGTCTAAACAACTTTGCTAAGCTCAAGTGTAAGTTTTCGGAAAAACTCTCTAGTGGTGGCCATGATTTGATTGTTGTGCAATGTGGTTTATTGCATGTTTTAATTTCTGTTTTGAAAGCATTATTTGGCATGATTATTGCTGATTTTGTAAGCCATATGTTGAAGGAAGCTCAAAGTAAGAGTTCCTTGTTTTTGAACATTGATTAAATGTGGTTTGATGCTTTAAAATGCATGATGAATATGGCTTGGTTAAATGCTTTAAAACAGTGGATTAATTGATGAAAATGATGTATATTGGCAAGTGATGCTTTGAAAAGGTTAAGGTCACTAAGGTGGTTAAAAGTCCTTGAGTGAGCCTTGTGGATTCTAAGAACTTCATGGTGGTTAAAAGTCCATGATGATTCTTGCTAAGGTCACTAAGGTGGTTAAAAGTCCTTGAGTGAGCCTTGTTACTTAAGAACATCAAGGTGGTTAAAATTCCTTGGATGGTTCTTGTTAAGGACACAAAGGTGGTTAAAAGTCCTTGTGAGGTCCTTGCCATGGTGTTTAAAAGTCCATGGGCCAAGGTGTTTAAAAGTCCTTGGGGCCAAGGTGTTTAAAAGTCCTTGGGAAGAACACGAAGGTGGTTAAAAGTCCTTGCGTGGTTCTTGTTTATTATAAGATCACAATGATGTTTAAAAGTCCATGTGTGAGTCTTATGTTGAACTTGTTTTCAAAAAGATGAAACTTATCACTTGTGGCCAATATGACATGAATTGATATGGAAGCATGTGTTGCTTGGATAAATTGCTTTTGAGCATGTCTAAATGATATTGAAAGTATGTTTTGCAAATGAGTTTTACAAATGCATTATTGAATGGTTTTAATGAGCATTCCTAACTAAGCTTTTGCTTACGCTCTCTTCTGTTTTCTTAAACCAATAATGCAGGTCGTTAAGGTACTTGAGGGCAGCAAGGAAGGCAAGCAATCAAGAGGAAGTTAAGCTCAAGTATGGAAGGTTTTCTTAAACACTTAAGCTTTTGGCAATTTGGCAATGGGGGACCTATGTGTATGTTTTGGGAGATGTTTAGAACTCCCTAAGTATGTTTAATGATGTTGGAAATGCTGGTTTTGTATTGGCCACTATATGCTTGATTTGGAAGTTTATGCTTGAATGTCTTGCTTGTGTAGGAAGCATGCCTATAGAATTGGGGCTTTTCTTATATGTGGTTAATATGTTGTTTGGTTGATGCAAACATGTCTCATATATGTTGAATTTGTTGCTGGTAAAGTTTGGTAGCAATCGGAGCATGATTGGATGATCAATTGCATGTTTAAGTAAGCTTTATGCTGCAATCTGTGCAGGGTGTTTCGGAACAGTGCACACCGTTCCGGAACGGGTGCCTTGAATGAGCCCAGGCGTCCGAAACGGTAGGCACCGTTTTGAAACGGAAAGGCCACTGCCAGCCCGTGTTTCGGTACGCGTTGCGGAACGGCCCCGCGTTTCGAAACAGGCTCTGTCTGTTCCGGAACGGTCGACCGTTGGGGGCTGACATTGGCAGTTGAATGTTTTGGATAGTTTGCATTTTGGTCCTGAATCTTGTTAGTGCAAATGTGTGAGTTTGGAATGTCCGTTTGAGCTGAAATTTGACAGAGAAGCATGAAACCTGAATAATTTCAAGAGGGTAACTTTATTTTGGGTTAAGTCCTCATAATTTACAGAATTTACAATTTGGTCCCTAAAGTTGTAAAATTGTACAATTGGGTCCCTGTTTGATCTCTAATGTTTGTGATCTTTGAGTATGATGTTTGTATGATCACCATTAGGGTTAATGAGCATCTAGACAAGTTTAAAAAAGAAAAAAAAGGGTCGTTAATCAAGGTTGACTTTCGGGTTGACTTTGGTTTTCCCCGTGTGACTTTCTTAATTCGGGTCAACCGTCTAGTCCGGGTTAAGGGGGTTACATCACTCACCAATTCCATTTCGCAAGCTTGCCAAAACGCCATTCAAGCCTCCGGATCAACACCACAAGGATCCGAAGATGTCTCCCCTGTTTTGAACACATCAAAGCAGAGGATTAATGCATCATCATGCATTAAAATCTTCAGCCATTACACCTAAACTCGCTGCTCTCACCAAAACTCACATTTCGGCTACCAAACACAACCGGAATCACATCCAAACAGTTCCACAAAATTACCCAGCCAAGATCCATCACTTCTAAACATTCTTAGACATCAATTAACATCCAAAAAGGACCTAATCACGTCCTTATACCTCCAGCTATAACAGAACACCAAAATCACCTCAAAAACCACCATTTTCACAAGTAAAAACATAGGAAAATCAACCTATTCGGGATTGCTTTGATTAGACCTCAATTACACATCATTAAACATCCAAAATACATTAAAAAAACATCTCAAAACAGAGCCCAAACAACCTCCACAGAATTCTTCAAGATTTAATCAAAACCTCAAGTTTTAAGCCAAAATCAAGATCACAACATTAAAACATTTAATAAAACTTAATTTAAGGATTGAGAACTTGGGAATTTCAGTAAAGAACTAAGTATTTAGAGGAGAAGAACGTTCATACCTCTAAACGTGGATTTCTTCTTATTTAGAGCCAAAATCCTTGAAAATTCAATATGAAAATGAAGAGGATTTGATATAGAAATGAATAGGAATCATTTGAGGATTGAAATCTCATCATTTGGTGTGAAAATCAAAAGAAAAGCTGTTGTGGAAATGTGTTTGGCTTGGGGAATTTTGAGAGAAAATGAAATGGGAAAATTTTAGCAAAAGTAAGTTATGAAACTAAAATATGGTTTTTCCCTCTTTTCTTTTTATTAATTAAACATTAAATTAGTCTTTAAAATCAAGAAAATCTGGAGAAATCCTCCCTTGGGTAAATTAGCTCCTTAAAGATTCAAAGTTTCAATCCTTTCAAAACAGTCACGAACTTTTAAAAATTACATTTTAGTCACTAACTCGAAATGTCATATTTCCAAGCCTTATTTTGTAAAATTGATTTCACCACTCTCTTATATATATTAAACGAGGATTTTAGATATTTTTCCATATTTTAATGCTTTCCGAACTAGGCTTTTCCCAAAACCACCTTTTATATTCGAACCGAAAATCAGACCGGTCTGGTTCAGACCCTAAACTTCCAAGCCCAAAATTGGGGTTTTACAAAACCATTTCATAATACATCATCAATTATATTGGCTCACAAGTGATCATCAACATGCTCATTTCTCAAAACCAAATCGGATACGTGGATTCACAAGTGTTGTCCCAACACTTCATATATTCTCACCGGCATCTCAAGGTTTTCACACGAGAGCTACAATCCACTGTTGTGACACCTGTGGTGAAGTATTTGGTACACCGCATAAACACCCTCAACACCACTAATCAATAGATGTATAACCCCACTAACGAGAGACGGTACACCATACACTTCCCTCAATTGTTAGAGTACTTGGATGGAGTATTCGGTACACCGCATAAATCCCTCAACATCTAAGGTGACTTTTTTATAGTGCACTCAATTCTATAGCTGGCTAACTATATTCGATTTCATTTATAAACCATTTTGCAACATCACTTGCGAATATAATTCACATTTAATACACACCTCAATATTTTCAAAGCATCATTAATAAATAACACTTCCAAGCATTAAACCATGCTTAAAATCACAAGTATAACTCATATACTTCAAGTATCACTTACCATGTGCATATTTCAACATTACTTCACTAAAAACAGTAACCACATTCTTATAAACAAGCTTTAATAGTAGGTAAAACCATTAATTCAAACAGTGCATAAATCATCAAATAATAGCACAACAGAAGGAGGAAATTTCTTTCACTTACTTTCGAACTTAGCTAAGCATTTCAAACGTACCACTAAGTTCCCAAATCACCTTTTAAATCTTTCAAAACTAAAATTTACGTTCTCACTCACCGACACGTGCAAACTCGACTAGCCGACGTGAATGCAAGCAATCAAAGCTCACAAACCTTCACCGATTGCTTCCAATATGTTCTCCAATGTTTATACCATACAAGAACAAGGGATTAATGCATCACAATGCATTAAAATCTCTAGCAAACAAAGCTAACCCGTTGCTCTGCCCAAAAACACCAAAACACTTATATGAAACAACAGAAAACACCTTCAATTACAATACAAACTCAGCCCAGCCAAAACCTATCACTTCCATCCTTTTTTAAACATCAATCAACATCCAAAATCAACCTAATTACATCCTTATACCTCCAGCAACTCAGATTTAACACCAACACAACAAAACCCCAAATTCTAACAATCTCCAACCATTGAGAATCGTAGCCGTCGAGGGGTTACTATGGCTGATGGATTAATGGTGTGTTAAAAGGTACAACCAAGGAAAAAGGTGTGTTTAAAGGTACCACCACAGAAATCCGAGTATCCAATGTGTTTTCATAAAATTGTGATGTAACGATTTTGGTGAGTATAATGACAATATATAAAATAATGTATCATGATGAGTTTGGGAAAGGGGTATGATGTGATATATGATGATGATGTTCCTTAAGCTATGCTATTTGAAATGTTGATGCATACAGAACCTTAAGTTGAGGTTTTGTATATGAGACTATGCATGTAATCGATGATACATTGAAAAGCATATGGTTTGATATGTTTTGGGAGATATTTGTAAGAGCATTGATGATTTATCAAATACTTACCTAGCCTCAAAGCTTGATTTTATACTAAGGTTTTAATTGCATGGATGAGTGTTTTAAGCAACCCTCACAAAGCTTCTTGTTCTTATGCTCCATTCTCATCCTTGAAAATAAGTAAGCTTTGTAGACGACATTTGTAACCCCCTCGACCCGGCCTAGCCAATAGACCAAACTGAATGGGTCACACATGGAATATTGAAGTAAACCAGAAAGATTTACCTCAATAAACGACTTTTTTTTCTTTTTATCTTGTCTAGATACAAGTTAGGTTCCTATGTGTTTACACAAGCAGCGGATAAAACAACATCACGACGCTCATCGATCATTACCAATTTCGGTTTTAAAGACCATTTTGTAAACATAACAAATTGTAAGGGTTTTACCCAAATTTGGATTACCAACTCTTAATTAAGTTCATTACACGCATCTCTAAATAAACTCAGCTCAAATTAACCAATAGAACTCATTAAATTGCATACATAACAAACGAGGACCAAAAACGCAAAGAAAGAGAACTTTCAAAAATTCCAATAACCGAAATAACAACAAGTCGTTTCGGAACAACCAGTCTCGTATCAGAACAAGTGTACCGAAATAGTGATACCCGTTCCAAAATGAAGGATCATTTTGAAACCATCTTAGACCTATTTCGGAACATGGTTTCACAGAGACAAAATGTATCGAAACAGACCTCACCATTTGTGCTGGTTTAACTCAAGTTTAACCATCCGAAACTAATCCAACATATGTCTAAACATGCTTGCAACTCATATGCACTTGAACAATTATAAATTCATGGCAAAGACATCATCAAAGCGTCACTAGCAATACCAAAGAGATCTAAAGGCATGTTTTCTAATAAAACAAGTACCAAAAGGTCAATTCTCAAATCCAAGCATAAACCAACTCTCAAAGGCCACTTACGTACTCATATATGCATATCAAACCTGCACCAAATCAAAAAACACTAAAGCAACAAACATTCATAGTATTGGACACCTATATTGCCTTTATTACTCTAGTCCATAACCAAACATACCTGTAATCAAAGTCTTTCATCGATCCCTTGCAAGTGCTGCCTCCAAAGCTTGAATTTACTACATTGATGGACAAAGAGAGCGTGGGCACAAAATGATTAGTAAGGAAAGCTCAAAACCAAAAACACCATCAATGCAACAAAAACGTTTTCACTCTTTTGAAAACCATCATGCCCTCTTTGAAAATCCATGCACTTCATCACTTAAATCAGTATGATAATCACCATGCAACAAGTATCGTATACTTCATAGCAATTAAACCATTGCTAACAAAAATCAAGCCTTTCAAGCATATTCACCAATATGCAAAGCTTAAGATAAAACATGCATTTTCCATACTATGCATCAACAACATTTCCAGAACATTTCAATCCATTATATTGGATTACAAGTGATTAACAACATTCCCATTTCTCCAAAAGTATATCGGATACACATATTACCAAGGGTTATCCCAAACCGTTCATACACTCTACTGGCATCTCAAGGTTCACACACGGGAGAAACCCTCCACCGTTGTGACACTTGTGGTGGAGTATTCGGTACAATAACAACCTCTCAAAACCACTCATCGGTAGATGTATAGCCTACTAACGAGAGACGGGACACACACAAGGTTCGCACCCGGGAGGTACCCTCAACTGTTGTAACCTTAGACATTACTCAATCGTTAGGGTACTTGGATGGAGTTTTCGGTACAATCACAACCCCTCGATATCCAAGGGGACTTGTTTATAATGCAATCAAACCTATAGCTAGCTAACTATATATGATTTCATTTATAAAACACTTTATACAACATCACTTGCCAATATAATCCACATTTCATGCATACCTTACTGTTTTTCCAAAGCATTCATGATAAGCCATAACTCAAGCATTAAACCATGGTTCAAAACTCATGCATCAATACATGCATACAAGGATCACTTACATAGTGCATCCTTAAACCACATGGCATCATCAACCACATTTTATAAACTCAAAACATGCTTTAAAACAGTAGGTTAACACAATTAAAACAAGTGCATTAAAAAATCTCACAATAGCACAATCCGAGAGAGAAATTCACTTTACTTACTTCCGAACTTAGTAAAACATTTGAAGCTCTTACTAAATTCCCAAAACCTCTTTTATGAAGTTTCAAAGCGGGAAATCTAATTTCCATTCACCGACTTGCGAAACCACACTTGTCGAGGCAACAGTCAACCGTCCGAAGCCTCCAAAAGCACTTCGTTCGATTCCGGAACACTATCCCATGTTTTCAACACATTAAAACAGAGGTTCAATGCATCATAATGCATCCAAAACACCAGCACTCAAAAGAAAACCCGTTGCCCTGGTTTAAAGCACCAAATTACCCATTCGAAACAACTGAAAACTCAATTGATTGATCTCTAAACTCAGCCCAGCCATCATCCAACACATCCAACACATTTTAGCATAAATACACATCCAAAAGCATAAAACCATCCTTATACCTCTAGCAACTTAGATCTCACATTACACCCCAAAACCTAATCAAAAGCACCTTAAAAACCAAAGATCTCAAGGAATTCGCGATTAATATGATTATTTCTCTATTTCAACATCATAAAACTTCCAAAACTTGTTTAGATATCATCTCAAACAAATAAAATCAAGACACATTCGAAAAGCACATTAAAATAATCTTTTCTACAAGATTTCACCATTTAATCAAAACCTCAATAAAACCTCAATCAAAACACCAATAAAGAACCAAATATCTTTGGGGTTTCATTAAATAACCTTGATTAGAGGGTTAGTACGAAATTTACCTCCAATCCTTGTTTCTCTTCTAATTTGGCAAGTTTGCTTTCAAGAAACTTGAAGAGATTTGAGAGAAATCACAAGAGAGAAGTAGAAAACCAAGAGAGACAATGAGAGTAAAAGAAATATGGAAATTGGGAGAAAATGGAGAGTGTTTGGCTGAAGAGAAATGAAGAAAATGAAATGATCGTCAAATTTTCCTTAACGAAATTAACTACCTTTTGATTAAATCAATAAAAGCCATTGTAATTATTTAATAAACCATTTAAAACATATGCCAAATTAGAGAAAAAGCTTAATTGCCAAATAGTACTCTAAAGATTCTAAGACTTTGGCTCTTTTTTGAAACACACTCTTTTTTCATAGTTTTAAAACTTTATATTTTGGTCACTGCCCAAAATGTATACTTCCCAAAACTCATTGTACAAAATTGATTTAACCAACCACTTAAATATGATTTTAGAGGATTTTAGGAAATTTTATCATATTTTTATCCCATCCCAAACATTGATTTCCTTGAACCACCTTTAACGATTCGAACAACCGATTTCTAGTTCCACCGGCCTTACCCGACACACAGAACACCTAGGCCCAAAACCGGTGTGTTACAACTCTCCCCCACTTAGGAAATTTCGTCCTCGAAATTTTACCTAAAGGAAAAAGGTGCAGAATTGTCTCATCATGCCCACCTTACTTCCCCACGCGACCTCCTCAACTCCTTAATGTCACCATAATACCTTAACAAGTTCAACCGTCTTACCACGAAGAACTTTACTGCAGGAATCAAGAACACCATCCGGGTCCTCACGACAAGACAAATTAAGATTCAAATCTACCTCCTTAATAGGCATAACATGAGCTGAAAACAATATATACCTTTGCGACATAGAAACATGAAACACATCATGGATCTTCTCCAACTCGGGAGGCAACCTCAACCGATAAGCCACATGACCAACCCGCTCCACAACCTCATAAGGTCAAACAAACCTCAGACTAAGCTTTCCCTTACGTTCGAAATTTATCACCTTCTTCCAAGGCGATACCCTTAGGAACACGCGATCTCCAACCGCAACCTCAATCTCTCTACGCTTTAAATTCATGTAAGACTTCTGACGATCCGAAGCAGCCTTCAAGCGCTCACATATGAGTTTCACTTTCGCAGTTCCTCCCTTAAGCATATCCAACAAGGAAACCAACTTTTACCTCACCTCAGCTCAAAAAAGAGGTGTTCTACACTTTCTCCCATACAAGGCCTCATACGGAGCCATTTGTATACTCTCATGAAAAATATTATTATAGGCAAACTCAACCAAATGCAACAACTTTTCTTAAGAACCTTGGAAATCTATCACACATCATCGCAAAATGTCCTCCAGCACCTGGATGACGTGTTCTGACTTTCCACCCGTCTGAGGATGATATGAAGTGCCAAAATTCAAACGTGTACCCAATGCTTGGTGTAAACATTCCCAAAACCTTGTTGTAAACCTCAGATCTCTATCTGACACTATGAACTTAGGTATACCGTGCAAACGCACAATCTCGAAAACATAAAACTCCGCTAACTCATCCAATGTATATGTAGTAAGCACAACGCATCCAACATATATGTAGTAATCACAACCAAGAAATGTGCACACTTCGTAAGACGATCCACAACCACTCATACAAAGTTCTTCTTAGATTGTGTCATAGGCAGACCAGACACAAAATCCATCGTAATCCTTTCTTATTTCCATTTCGGTATCCTCAAAGGTTGTAACAAACCAGAAGGAAACTGATGCTCAACCTTCACATACTTGCAAACCATACACTTGCTTACAAAATCAACAACATCCTTTTTTCAATCCCACCCAATAGTACTGATACTTCAAACCACGATACATCCTAGTACCACCAGGGTGCATAACAAAAGGACTACTATGAGCCTCAGTCCAAATAGTGCGCCTCAATTCAACATCCTCCGGCACAACTATTCAACTTTTGAAACATAAAACTCCATCATCATTGAAACAAAATTCGTTGCATTACCATCAGCTAAATCATGAACATGAGGCACTAACGAATCATCAAACAACTACTTCTCCTTGATCAACTGAATCAAGGAAAGTTTCACCTGCAACTGGGCTACCAACCCACCATCACTTGATAAACTCAACCAAGCAAACATCGTTCTTAGCTCAACAACCACCTTTCTACTCAAAGCATCGACCACAACATTGTCATTTCCAGGATGGTACTCAAACGTTAGATCATAATCTTTAAGCAACTCCAACCATCTCCGTTGCCTAAGATTCAACTCACTTTGAGTTATGAGATACTTTAAAATTTTAATATTGGTGTAGACCACATACTTTTCACCATAAAGGTAGTGTCTCCAAATCTTCAAAGCAAACATAACCGCAGCGAGCTATAGATTATGAGTAGGATAGTTGCGCTCATGCACCTTCAATTGTCTAGACTCATAAGCTACAACCTTCCCACCTTGCATCAACACGTAACCTAAACCAACATATGTTGCATCAATATAAACTACAAACTCCTTACCTGATTCTGGCTGAATCAAGACACGAGCTTGCGTCATGGCTTCCTTCAACTTCTCGAAAGATTGTTGTGTAACATCTATCCATTTCAAAGCAAACATTCTTTTGCAACAACTTGGTGAAAGGAGCAGAAATCTTAGAAAATTCTTCAACAAACCTTCGATAATATCCAGCTAGCCCAAGGAAACTTCGCACCTTCATCATTGACATAGGCATTTTTCAACTCATCATCGCCTCAACCTTGTGAGGACGAACTCGAATACCTTCGGCTTACACCACATGTCCAAAAAAAACCACTTCCCTGAGCCAAAACTCACACTTGCTCAACCTAGCATAAAGTTGTTTCTCCATATGTACTTGCAACACAATCCTCAAATGCTTATCATGATCCTCCTCAGTACGTGAGTACACAAGAATGTCATCGACAAACAATACTACGAACGTATCTATGAACGCATGGAACACCCTATTCATCATATCCATGAATGCAGCTTGTGCATTTGGAAACCCAAAGGCATCACCGAGAACTCATAATGATCGTACCTTGTCCGAAAATTTGTTTTAGGTACATCCACATCCTTAACCTTTAGTTGATAATAACTAGACTTGAAATCAATCTTCGAAAATACTAAAGAACCACGAAAATGGTCAAACAAATCATCAATCCTTGGCAAAGGGTACTTTTTCTTAATCGTCAACGTGTTCAGTTGCCGATAATCTATGCACATACGTAGCGTACCATCCTTCTTCTTTACAAACAAGACCGGTGCACCCCAAGGTGAAATACTTTGCCATACGAACCCTAGATCAAGCAACTCATGAAGTTGCATCATCAACTCTTTCAACTCTTATGTGCCATGCGATATGAAGCAATGAGCACGGGAGTCGTATTCTCATACAACTCAATACAAAACTGTAACACCCTGGTTTTGGGCCTACATGTTTTAGATGTTGCATCGGGCCGGTCGAGAATGGTTCGAACCCTTGAGGTGTGTTTAGGAAACACTTAGTTCGGGATGTTTTATAAATATGGAAAAATATCTAAAAATCCTCATTTATTATATAAATGATTATGGTGAAAACAATTTTACAAAAGGAGATTTGGAAATATTACATTTTGTTATAGTGACCAAAATGCAGTTTTTGCAAAAGTTTACTAGTGATTGATTTGTAAAGGATTGAAACTTTCAATCTTTAAGGAGCTAATTTTACCAATTGTTTTCATCAGATTTCTCTTTAATTTGGGAGCTTTTAATAATGATTTTATTATAGTAAAAAAAGGGATTTAAAAAGAAAAAAAATTAAAGTTGACTTTTCATAACTAATTTCACGATAGTTTTCTCTTTTCATTTTCTCTCAACTTCCAATTAGCCAAACACTTTTCCCTCATAAAAGAACATCTGATTTTCAATTTTTTTGCTGAGATTTTATCTTCCAAAAGATTTTCTATCTTTGTTTCATATAATCCTTTCGATTTTTGATTTGGATTTCAAGAAAACTTGCCCAAATTTAAGAGAGATCAACCATTAGAGGTAAGTTTCATCCTAATATATTTTTGAGTTGTTTTAATGTTATAAACAAGAAATAGTTGCTAATTCAAGATTCTTGGTGAGATCTTGGTGATTTTCGTATTTCTATATTAGGATCTATTTTGAGGTTGATTTCTAACATATTTTGGATAATATTTGATGTTCAGAAAGAGGTTTTAACAAATAAATCATGAATAGATTTCGGTTCCTAAGTTTGAGATGCTAGATTTCTGGTTTTTGAGGTGTTTATGGTGATCTACTATTGTTGTAGGTATAAGGAAGATTTTAGGTTATTTTTAGATGTGTTTTGATGTGTATTAATGATTGAAAGTGATGTATTGACTGGGCTTGGTTTAGGAAGCAATCGATTGAGTTTTCGGTTGTTTCGTAAGGGTATTTTCGTGTAGTTTTGGTGAGCAACGAATTTGTGTTTAGTTGTTGGTGTTGGAATGCATTTTAATGCATTTGGATCTCTGTTTTGATGGTCTAAAAACAAGGGATCTTGATTCGGAAGCAAGCGAAACATTTTTGGAGGCTTCGGACGAGTGATCTTCGCGTTGGAACATGAAGTTTCGCGTATCGGTGAGTGGATGTGGTTTAAAGCTTTTTTAAGCTTGGATACAAGGTGTTGGGAGGTTAGTGTAAGCTTGAAATACTTAGTTAATCTCGGAAGTAAGTATGGATACTTGTACTCTCAGACTTCGGTTTGAAATGGACTTCATGGTTTATCATGCTCATGTTTTGATAATGGTTGTTACTCACTGTTATCCATGGATTTAAGCATGTTTTTTCTTGTGTTTATCCCATGAAATGGTGGTTTGAATACAAGATTGTTTGATCTTGTATGAAATGGTTTTGCTATTTTAAAAGCATGTTGGATTTTGGGATGTGAGAAGATTTTTAATGATGCATTGTAAGTAGTGAGTTAACATGGTTTTATGGGTATATTGGCAAGTGAATGATCTATTTTAAATATACGGATACATTGGTCAACCAATAAGATGTCAGTGCACTATAATCTATAAATTGTACGTGTCTCTAGCTACGTGACATAATTGTTAGAGTATGCCCAAAGACCAATCATATGATGATTGAATAGAATACTATTTTACTAGATTTATCAAGTAATGGAATTGTCGTTATTATCATTTGGTATGTTTCTATGCATCAAACTAACCATTGGATAATAATGTCCATACAATAATATGATTATTGTTAAATAGAATCCTTAGTCGAACATTATTACAGGTATGGACAGTGATAATATATAAAGACTAATATGTGGTTGATTGATAACAAGTGTTGTAATTGACAGAGAGATGTCAAAACCAACACTTAAGTATTTGTTAGAGAACAACATACTAGATTGACCCGCTATGAGCATGTTTCTTGGGTAATTATGTGACAGTCACAACATTGCTCATGATAAATATATGTATGAGCCTCAAACTTGAGATCAACATGATTTCAACATAAATATTTACGTATTTTGACATAGTCAAACGTGTGTTGTAACTGACTACATTATAAAGACTAATGATTGGATACGTGATGACCTATGTAGTTAAATATGGTTGATCAAGAAAGGATTTGTCCCTCATACATAATGGGAGAAATATCTTCGGCCACTTGATTGTGTGAGATTAGAAAATGCATGGCCATGCTCGAATATTATGATATGAGATATCATAGTGATTCGTTTATAATAATCTACTCAAGACATCAAGAAACACTAGATGGACAACGCAAGTGTGACTAACCCATGACTTGTGTTCATCTAAGATATAAAGGACAAAAGGATGAAATACATAAAGGAAGTTTATTCAGTAATTAGGAAAGTAAAACCATTACTTCATGCAACTTAGGTAGCAATGATGTATTGCTAGATGCCACTCATTGTTTGTAAAATTGGAACAATTCTAAATTTTTCTACTAACGTTGCATGAATCTACAAGGGTCACACCCTTCGAATGAAACAGACAAAAATTGGAAACCATACTCCCTATTTTAGGAAGGTTGCCGAAAATCCCGTATGAGATGGGGAAATCGGCAACTCCCTTAAATAGGAATAATATTAGATAAATAATGTATTTATCAAATATTATTTAGAGCATGAAAAATATTTAAAGACTTAAATATTATAGAATAAGATTCTAGAAATTTAAATATATATTTGGAATTTATATAATGTATATTTAATTGCAAGTTTATGTAGAATTAGATTCTACATAATTAAAAATATATATTTAAATATATTTAAATCCAATTAAAGATAGAATGAGATTCTATATAATAAAAATATATATATTTGGATCAAATATAATGTATATTTAAATCCATGTTTTATGTAGAATAAGATTCTACATAATTAAATATATATATTTCATTTAATATTATGTAATATAATATATATTTAATATAAACCAATTTCAAATAGAATTAGATTCTATGAATTTTGGTTGAACTTGGATTTAAGAAATTCAACTAGAATTAAGTCTCTGAATACTATTTAAAAGGACAAGGGCTATCAACCAAATCATTCCTATTTCTCCTTGCGAATTTCGACATATCCCTGGAAATTCCCCTCTGGAATTTTCGACAAGTCTCAGATTTCTTCTGAGAAGCTGTTCGATATTTTTTTGGTGTTCCTCTTGCCCCCTGGAAAATATTTGGCGATTTCCTAGTTCGAATCCAAGTCCCAGTTGAACCGCTGGTCGATTTCAGACTCACTTAGGAATCCCTTCAGGGATTTCGACTTCTCCCTATAAGGTGTTCAAACATGTCGAAATTTATCCCTAAGTGTTAGGGAGGCAGAAATTTGTTCGGGTGGACTCCGTAGAGGTCGTTGCGAACCTGTGATGATTCTAGTTTTACTTGACGTGGTTATTCCGACATACCATCGGTTTTCCAGTTTCTAGAGTTTTAAAAAGGTAACTCTTCATCTTTTTTTTATCCCGGATTCGTTCTTGTACATGGATCCTGGCTGAATTACGTCGAATTAATTTTTCCGTTGTGCCAAGGGGCGTTCCGATGTGACCCAATAGTGGTATCAAAGCCACTTATATCATACGAATTTGGACTTAAATTATTGGGTGATGTTTATGAATGAGATGCATGCTGTTTGATTCGATTTAGATATTTATCGTTTATCGTTTCACGCATAATAAAGACTTATTTCGATTATCATTGAATGATTAAGAGTTAATCATAACTATGTTAGGTTGCTTCAATGTTAAAAGTTAACATATTGAGACTAATAGTTAGTCTAGAGAACAAGTAGTTGTTCGTAGTTTCATAGATTTATAAAATCTCTGAAAGGGCTTCTAATTTGATAAATGTTATCAAACTATCTTTCACGGTGAATCCATAAGAGTTATGGTTAAACGTTATGAAAAATGAATGTCTATGATTGGCATCATCAAAGACCTGGTACTTAAGTGTGCCTAGTGCACCACCTCTCTTTCATGTTGACCTACCTGGTACATTTGATCGTTAACGCAAATGGTTTATGAAACCTCGTGATCCTTCTTTGGCCCATTAACCGCAACATAGGGATAATTAGTTTAAAACTCCGTAAATACGTCGTTACTTTGTTCGCACAATGTTTGAAATGCATTTTAGATTGCACGATGTTTGTTTTGCATGGTTATAGCCCAAAGCCTTTATAGTTTTGGTTTTTATAAATACGGTCTGCGTGTCGTGCCTTTCTCTATCTTCTATTTTACTTCTCTTCTCATCTCACTCCCTCGCATGTAACGCGAGTTTCTGAAAATCGTAAATACTCATGGAGATAAAGCAAGGACCAAGGAAGCAGTGTGGTGGGCCTTCCCTGGTGGACCGGGTGTTTCACAAGCAGATTCTATCTTCAGTAGAATGGTCCTCCCATTGGCTTGGGACGAGTCGCCTTAGGTTAAGAAGGGCTATAATCAGTGCATACTTATTTACCTCTTATATTTACCTTGTATGTGATGCAATGGATGTTTTATAAGCATGATTAAACATAGTTCTATTGATAGGATCAATGTTAAAATAATGGGATGATTAAGTAAATCTCTCACTATAATTCTAAGTCTGTTTTAACCACCCAATATTTACTCTCGTTAAAACTTCGATCGATATAATGCAAGCTTTCCCAAAGCAATGTCACAATTATCTATCTTAGTTAAACGCGAAGAATAAGCTAGTGATATTCGCCGATTGAGATATTGATATTGACTTAGCTGGGTTGTTCGCCAAAAGATGAGGAATTACATGAGATGTAATTAGCAAAGTGTTACTTACCTAAATAACCATTTCCTAAAAGACTGGCCAAAGCTGATTTATGAATGGTGAAATACGGATCCTCACTCACTACAATAAAATTATCGAAATGTTTTTTTTTCTGAAATTAAAACTACAGGGTTTTTAATTTTGAAGAAAATAGTGGGAGTAAATTTATAGTAATTACCTCTCTATAAATTTTAAAATTTAGTAAAACTTATATAGCATATTTTCTTTGTTGTAGAATTAATGGCAAATAATACTCTATCTTTGTGATCTATCCTTGAGAAGGATAAGCTCAATGGCATAAACTTCCTTGACTGGTTATGCAATTTGAGAATTGTTCTCAAACAAGAAAATAAGGAATATGTCATTGAAGAACCTGTTCCTGATGAACCGGTAGCCACTGCTTCCAGAGGTGACAAAGACAAGTTTAAGAAACACATGGACGACATGCTGGATGTCGGTTGTCTTATGCTTGCCTCCATGACCCCTGAGCTTCAGAAGCAACATGAGGACATGGTAACTTATGATATAATTCAAAATCTCAAGGAGATTTATGAAGGGAAAGCTCATCAAGAGAGGTACGAGACCTCTAAAGCTCTGTTTCAATGCAAGATGAGTAAGGAATCTCCCATAGGAGCTCACGTCATCAAAATGATGGGCTACATCCAATTTTTGGAGAAGCTCGACTTTCCGCTGAAAGAAGAATTAGCTACTGAGGTCATCATGCAATCGTTGCCGAATAGTTTCAGTCAGTTCGTCTTTAATTTCAATATAAATGAAATAACAAGATGCTGCCACAATTGCTCAGCATGTTGAGAACTGCTGAAATCAACCTGAAGAAGGTAGGACCTAAACCTATTCTGATGGTGTAACCCCCTTAACCCGGCCTAGACGGTTGACCCGAATTAAGAAAGTCACACGGGGAAAACCAAAGTCAACCCGAAAGTCAACCTTGATTAACGACCTTTTTTTTCTTTTTAATCTTGTCTAGATGCATATTAACCCTAATTGTGATCAATCAAACGTCATACTCAAAGATCATAAACATCAGAGTTCAAACAGGGACCCAATTGAACAAATTACAACTTTAGGGACCAAATTGTAAATTCTGAAAAATATGAGGACTTAACCCAAATTTGAGTTACCATCTTGAAATTAGTCAAGTTTCATGCATCACTGCCAAATTTCAGCTCTAACAGACATTCCAAACTCATACAATTGCACAAACATGATTCAGGACTAAAATGCAAACAATACAAAACATTTAACTACCAATGTCAGCCCCCAACGGTCACGTGTTCCGAAACAGGCAGAGCCTGTTTTGAAATGCGGGGCCGTTCTGCAACGCGTACCGAAACACGGGCTGGCAGTGGCCTTTCCGTTTCGGAACGGTCTCTCCCGTTTCGGACGCCTGGGCTGGTTTAAGGCACCTGTTCCGAAACGGTAGGCACTGTTCCGAAACACCCTGCACAGAATGCCACAATATGCATACATAAACATGCAATTAAACATCCAATCATGCTCCAAATGCTACCAAACTTTACCAGCATGAAATTCAACATATAAAAGACATGCTTGCATCAGCAATTCAACATATTAACATCATGAATGAAAAGCCCCAATTCTAATGGCATGCTTCCTACACAAGCAAACCACTCAAGCATAAAACTTCCAAAGCAAGCATATAAAGGCCAATTACAAAACCAGCAATCTCATAAACATTTAGCATACTTAGGGAGTTCAAAGCATCTCCCAAAACATACTCATAGGTCCCCCATTGCCAAATTACCAAAAGCTAAAATGTACTTAAGAAAACCTTCCATACATTGAGCTCAACTTCCACTTGATTGCTTGCCTTCCTTGCTACCCTTAGGTACCTTAATGATCTGCATTATTGGTTTAAGAAAAACGAAAGAGAGCGTAAGCAAAAGCTTAGTGAGGAATGCTCATTAAAACCGTCCAATAATGCTTTTATAAAACACTTTATAAATCATGCTTCAAATCATACTTTACTCATGCTCAAAAGCAATTTAAACAAGCAATACATGCTTCCACATCATTTCGTATCATATTGGCCACAAGTGATAAGTTTCGTCATTTTAAAACAAGTTCAACATAAGACTCACACATGGACTTTTAAACACCATTGTGATCTTATACATTCCAAGAACACACAAGGACTTTTAACCACCTTTGTGTTCTTCCCAAGGACTTTTAAACACCTTGGCCCATGGACTTTTAAACACCATGGCAAGGACCACACAAGGACTTTTAACCACCTTTGTGTCCTTAACAAGAATCATCCAAGGACTTTTAACCACCTTGATGTTCTTAAGTAACAAGGCTCACTCAAGGACTTTTAACCACCTTAGTGACCTTAACAAGAATCATCATGGACTTTTAACCACCTTGATGTTCTTAAGTAACAAGGCTCACTCAAGGACTTTTAACCACCTTAGTGACCTTAACAAGAATCATCATGGACTTTTAACCACCATGAAGTTCTTAGATACCACAAGGCTCACTCAAGGACTTTTAACCACCTTAGTGACCTTAACCTTTTTCAAAATATCACTTGCCAATATACATCATTATCATCATTTCATCCACTGTTTTAAAGCATTTAAACCAAGCCATGTTCATCATGCATTTTTAAGCATCAAACCACATTTTAACCATGCTCAAAAACAAGGAACTCTTACCTTGAGCTTCCTTCAACACATGGCTCACAAAACCAGCATTAACCATGCTAAATCATGCTTTCAAAACAGAATTTAAAACATGCAATAACCACATTGCACAACAATCAAACCATGGGCACCACTAGAGAGTATTTCCGAAAACTTACACTTGAGCTTAGTAAAGTTGTTTAGACTTAAACTAAGCTCCCAAGACATTGGTTTCAAAGCCGAAAACCCAATTTCACTCACCGATTCCACTTCGCCTCTCGCCGAAGCACCAATTCAAGCTTCCGGATCAACAACTCTTGGATCCAAAGATGACTCCCCTGTTTTAACACATCAAAGCAGAGGATTAATACATCATCATGCATTAATAGCTTCAATGAAAGCACCTAAACTCGCTGCTCCCATCCACACTCCATTTTCGGCCACCAAACACAACCGAAAATGCCTCCAAACCACTTCTCAACAAAGCCCAACCATAAAACATCAAAACCAGACATCCTTTAAGATCATTTAACATCTAAAAAGAGTCTAACAACATCCTTATACCTCCAGCAACAACAGATCCACAAGATCACACCAAAAACAACCTAGAATCATAAGCTAAACTTAGGAAATTCAACCTATCCGGGATTGCATTAATCAAAACTCAATTCCTTATCAAATTAACATTCAATAATCATCATTTTAACACCTTAAAACACTACTTAAACAGATCCAACGAAAATTCATCAAAAATCACCAAATCTTGCATTTCAAGCCAAGATCCATTAACCAACTTAAAAGCCTTTAATAAAACATCAATTAAGGATTGAGAACTTAGGAATTTCAGTAAAGAACTGATAGTTTAGAGGAGAAGGACGTTCTTACCTCCAAACTTGAGTTTCTCCTCTTTAGAGCCAAAAAGCTTGAAAATCCAATTAGCAAATTGCAAGGTTTTGTTGTTGAAATGATTAGGAATCCAAAGAGAATTGAAAAGATAGATTTGAGTGACAAAATCAGAAGAAATTCTCTGGAGAGAAAGTGTTTGGGTTGAGAGAAAATGAGAGAAAAGGAAATTTGAAAGAAAATGGAAAGTTGGTTACAAAATAGTAAAATGATTTCCCTCCACTTTTCTTAAGCTTTAAAATCAGAATTATACATTAAAATATCTTAGAAAAATCTGGAGAAACTCTTTTTGGAATAATAGCTCCTTAAAGATTCAAAGTTTCAACCCTTTATAAAACAATCACGCAATTTTCAAAAATTACATTTTGGTCACTAGCCAAAATATCACCCTTCCAAACCTCATTTTTCAAAATTGATTTCACAGTTCACTTATATATATTAAAAGATGATTTTAGAACATTTTTCCATATTTTTAATGCAACCCGAACTAGGCTTTCCTAATTTCACCTTTTTAGATTCGACCAGCACTTTGACCAAACCAGTCAACGCTCAAAACTACCAAGCCCAAAACCGGGGCGTTACAACTCTCCCCCCTTAAGAAATTTCGTCCTCGAAATTTACCTGAAGGAAAGAGATAAGGAAACTGCTTCAGCATGTCTTCCATCCGCTCCTACGTGGCTTCCTCAACACCGCGATGCTTCCACAGCACCTTCACCAACTCAATGGTCTTGCCACGAAGAACCTTGCTATCCGAATCCAGAACCTCCACCGGCTCCTCATCATAGGTCAAATCCGGATTCAATTCCACTTCCTCCACAAGCATCACATGCGAAGGATCAGATCTATACCTCCGGAGCATAGAAACATGGAACACATCATGAATCTTCTCCAACTCTTGAGGTAGTCTCAACCGATACGCAACAGGACCCACACGCTCAACCACCTCGTATGGTCCAATGTACCTAGGGCTCAACTTACCCTTCCGGCCAAACCTCATCACCTTCTTCCAAGGCGAAACCTTCAAGAACACACGGTCACCCACCGCATACTCTATCTCCTTACGCTTCAAATCCGCGTAAGACTTTTGCCGATCAGAGGCTGCCTTCAACCGTTCACAAATGAGCTTCACCTTTTCGGTGGTTCCTTTCAACAAAGCTGGCATCGAAACCAACTTTTGACCAGTTTCAGCCCAACAAAGAGGAGTCCTACACTTCCTCCCGTACAAAGCCTCATAAGGTGCCATCTGTATACTCGCCTGATAACTATTGTTATAAGCAAACTCAACCAAAGGCAGATGCTTCTCCCAAGAACCTTGGAACTCAATCACGCAACATCTCAACATATCCTCAGAAATCTGAAAAACGCGCTCAGACTGACCATCCGACTGAGGATGATAGGATGTACTGAAATTCAACCTTGTACCCAAAGCTTGATGCAAACACTGCCAGAAACGCGATGTGTACCTCGGATCCCTATCCGACACAATCGACTTAGGCACACCATGCAGCCGCACAATCTCAACAATGTACAGCTCCGCAAGCTTATCCAAAGAAAACGTAGTATGCACAGGCAAGAAATGCGCACACTTCGTCAGGCGATCCACAATCACCCAAACCGAATTCTTCTTCGTTGGTGACAAAGGTAAACCAGATACAAAATCCATGGTAACCCTCTCCCACTTCCATTCAGGGATTCTCAACGGTTGCAACAACTCTGAAGGAACCTGATGCTCAGCCTTAACTTGCTGACACACCATACACTTGCTCACAAACTCAGCAACATCCTTTTTCAAACCCACCCAATAGTACTCATCACGAAGATCACGGTACATCTTAGTACTACCAGGGTGCATAGCAAAAGGACTACTATGACCTTCAGTCAGAATAGTACACCTCAACTCAACATCATTGGGCACTACTATTCGACCCCCAAAACACAACACACCATCATCATTAAAGCAAAAATCCGAAGGTCTACCCTCCGCGATATCCTGAACATGAGATACCAAGGAATCATCCAGCAACTGCTTTTCCTTGATCAACTGAACCATTGATGGCTTCACTTGCAACTCAGCTACAAGACCACCATCACGCGAAATACTCAAGCTAGCAAACATAGCCCTCAGCTCAACAGCTACCTTTCTACTCAAGGCATCCGCAACAACATTAGCCTTTCCACGATGGTACTCAATCGTCAGATCATAATCCTTGAGCAACTCCAACCAACGTCGCTGCCTAAGATTCAACTCCTTCTGAGACATCAGATACCTCAAACTCTTGTGATCCGTGTACACAGTACACTTCTCACCATACATATAATGTCTCCAGATCTTCAGAGCAAAAACCACCGCAGCCAACTCAATATCATGCGTAGGATAATTGCGCTCATGCACTTTCAACTGCCGCGATGCATAAGCCACAACCTTACCCTCTTGCATCAGCACACATCCCAAACCAACATAGGATGCATCACTATAGACCACAAACTCTTTCCCTGATTCAGGCTAAACCAAGATAGGAGCTTGCGTCAAAGTCGCCTTCAGCTTCTCAAAAGCCTGCTGTCTCGCTTCTGTCCACTCATACTTAACATCCTTCTGTAACAACTTCGTCAGAGGTGCAGCAATCTTAGAAAAACCATCCACAAACCTCCGGTAGTATCCTATCAAACCAAGGAAACTACGAACCTCATGAACAGACTTAGGAACCATCCAGTTCATCACTGCCTCAATCTTCTGAGGATCAACACGAATCCCCTCAGCAGAAACAACATGCCCAAGAAACACCACCTCCTTAAGCCAGAACTCACACTTGCTCAGCTTAGCATAAAGCTGATTCTCCAACAAAGCTTGCAGCACAATTCTCAAATGCTCTTCATGCTCCTCCTCAGTACGCGAGTACACGAGGATATCATCAATGAACACCACAACGAACTTGTCCATGTATTCATGAAACACACGATTCATCATGTCCATGAAAGCAGCAGGAGCATTTGTCAAACCAAACGGCATCACAAGGAACTCATAATGCCCATACCTTGTCCTGAAAGCTATCTTAGGCACATCCACATCCTTCACCTTCAACTGATAATACCCTGACCTCAAGTCAATCTTAGAGAACACAGTAGTTCCCCGAAATTGATCAAAGAGATCATCGATCCTCGGCAAAGGGGACCGATTCTTGATAGTCAACTTATTCAGCTGACGGTAATCAATGCACATTCTCATAGTGCCATCCTTCTTCTTCACAAACAAGACCGGTGCACCCCAAGGGGACACACTTGGCTGGATGAAACCACGATCAAGCAGCTCTTGCAACTGCGTCTTCAGTTCCTTCAGCTCCTTAGGTGCCATTCTATAAGGAGTAATGGACACAGGAGTTGTATTCTCATACAGCTCAATTCCAAACTCCACCTCGCGATTAGGAGGTAAACCAGGAAACTCCTCAGGAAACACTCCAGGAAACTCCTTCACAACCCTGATATCTTGCACCCTCAACTCCTTAGAGCTAGGATTCATCACAAAAGCTAAATAAGCTTGACAACCTTGCCTCAGCATCCTGCTCGCCTCCAAGGTAGACACCACATTGGCAAGAAACTTCACATTCTAACCAACCACAACAACATCATAATCATCCGCAAGCTTAAGCGAAACACGCTTATTTTCACAATCCACAACAGCACGATGCTCAGCAAGCCAATCCATACCAAGGATTACATCAAAACCATAGAAAGGAAACTCCATAAGGTCAACATGGAAAACATGTTCTTGCACAACCAAAGGACACCTTCTATACAACTTTCGAGTCACAACAGTCTCACCAAAAGAACTAGTGACACGAACACCAACATCCAAAGACTCAACAGGCAAACCAAGCAATTCAGCATGCTCACGCAAAATATATGAATGCGTAGATCCAGAATCTATCAAGGAAAGTAATGACAAGGATTGCAAAGTAAAGGTACCTGCAATCACATCCGCATCATTCCTCCCTTCACGCTGAGCATACACCCTCGCTTGACCACCGCCCTCAGGCTGAATAGCCACAACATGGGCCACTCCTCGGCCACCTTCCTCCCTTCTCAGGAAATTACCACGGCCGCGCCCACGACCTCTCTGCGGTGCAGCAACAACTGGAGCACGCACTTGGCCACCGGCCAACATAGGACAATCTCGCCTCAAGTGGTCCGCAGATCCACAATTCCAGCACCCATTACCAGCTGCCGCAACAGGGGCTTGTACCTCCCTCACAGCACGAGGACAGTCACGCTTCATGTGACCACGTGAACCACAGATCCAGCAAGCACTCGGATCAACTCTAGCATTGCCTCCTCTAGCTGGTACACCACCACCTCTCTTAGACGAGGACTGATACTTCTGATCACGTCCCCTCTTGTTTCGTCCACCACCGGAACTAAACTCAGCAGCTCGCTTACCAGCACTTGCTCCAGCACCTCTAACAGATAAATCCAAGTTCATCTCAATGTCCTTGGCTCGGCCCACCAACACATCAAAATCATCATACTCGGTGGCCAGCACATACATCTTCACGTCCGTCACTAAACCATAACGGAACCTCTCGCACCTCGCCCGCTCATCAGGTACCAGTTCAGGTGCATACTGACTGAGTCACACAAACTGCACTTCATACTCAGCCACACTCATGCTTCCTTGGGTAAGAGACATGAACTCACGCTTCTTTTCATCAAGATATCTCACACCAAGATATCTCCTCTTGAACACATTCTGGAAGAATGTCCAAGTGATGTCAGCCTCAGCCATCCCAGCTATAGTGGTCGTCCACCACGTATATGCATCATCCTGCAGCAAGGACACAACACAACCCAGCTTTTGCACATCCGTGCAACTCATCTGTCCCAAAATCCTCTTGGTACTCTCTAACCAAGCCTCAGAACCTTCAGCTGACATACCCCTGAACTCAGTCCCACCAAGACTGCGTAAGCGCTCCAAAGGTACTCTAACTCCAGCATCTCCCTGATGCCCAGCTCCTTGAGCTCCAGCTACTGCTGCTCGAAAAGCACCCGCAATAGCTTGTACCAACATAGACATGTCAGGCATAGCTTGCCCCTGACCAACCTCAGGTCCAGCAGCTCCAGCACCAGCTGCAGCTTCAGCTCTTTCTCTCTCAGCACCACCACCACCAGGTGGAGGAGGAGGTAACACCGCACTACCCGTGTTTTCCTCATTCTCGTTCTCATTAGGAGCCGTAGCTCGCACATTACCTCGTAACTCTCTACGTGGTGCCATACTTTTACCATGCAATCACAATGCAAACAAACAAATTAGGCCCAGCAAGGTAAGCAATCCAAGTATTCAAGCTCAATTTCATTCAAAATCAACATCATTTCATTAGCTTTGATTTGGCAATGGGTACCCTCAACATGCTACATTACAGCATACAACTCAATTGTATCAAAATCACAAACCATTTAACATGCTTTCAATCAATCAAGCATACATACCTCAATCATGCACACACACATTCCCAATTACTCGAGAACACAGCTCTGATACCACCAAATGTAACCCCCTTAACCCGGCCTAGACGGTTGACCCGAATTAAGAAAGTCACACGGGGAAAACCAAAGTCAACCATGATTAACGACCCTTTTTTTTCTTTTTAATCTTGTCTAGATGCATATTAACCCTAATTGTGATCAATCAAACGTCATACTCAAAGATCATAAACATCAGAGTTCAAACAGGGACCCAATTGAACAAATTACAACTTTAGGGACCAAATTGTAAATTCTGAAAAATATGAGGACTTAACCCAAATTTGGGTTACCATCTTGAAATTAGTCAGGTTTCATGCTTCACTGCCAAATTTCAGCTCTAACGGACATTCCAAACTCATACAATTGCACAAACATGATTCAGGACTAAAATGCAAACAATACAAAACATTTAACTACCAATGTCAGCCCCCAACGGTCACGTGTTCCGAAACAGGCAGAGCCTGTTTCGAAACGCGGGGCCGTTCCACAACGCGTACCGAAACACGGGCTGGCAGTGGCCTTTCCGTTTCGGAACGGTCTCTCCCGTTTCGGACGCCTGGGCTGGTTTAAGGCACCTGTTCCGAAACGATAGGCACTGTTCCGAAACACCCTGCACAGAATGCCACAAGATGCATACATAAACATGCAATTAAACATCCAATCATGCTCCAAATGCTACCAAACTTTACCAGCATGAAATTCAACATATAAAAGACATGCTTGCATCAGCAATTCAACATATTAACATCATGAATGAAAAGCCCCAATTCTAATGGCATGCTTCCTACACAAGCAAACCACTCAAGCATAAAACTTCCAAAGCAAGCATATAAAGGCCAATTACAAAACCAGCAATCTCATCAACATTTAACATACTTAGGGAGTTCAAAGCATCTCCCAAAACATACTCATAGGTCCCCCATTGCCAAATTACCAAAAGCTAAAATGTACTTAAGAAAACCTTCCATATATTGAGCTAAACTGTAACCCCCTTAACCCAGTCTAGACGGTTGACCCGAATTAAGAAAGTCACACGGGGAAAACCAAAGTCAACCCGAAAGTCAACCTTGATTAACGACCCTTTTTTTTCTTTTTAATCTTGTCTAGATGCACATTAATCCAAATTGTGATCACACAAACATCATACTCAAAGATCACAAACATCAGAGATCAAACAGGGACCCAATTGAACAAATTACAACTTTAGGGACCAAATTGTAATTTCTGATAATAAAAAGGACTTAACCCAAATTAAAGTTACCATCTTGAAATTAATCAGGTTTCATGCTACTCTGTGAAATTTCAGCTCAAAAGGACTTCCCAAGCTCATGCAATTGAACAAACAAGATTCAGGACCAAAACGTAAACAATTCAAAGCATATAACTGCCAATGTCAGCCCCCAACGGTCGACCATTCCGAAACAGGTAGACCCTGTTCCGAAACACGGGCCGTTCCGAAACGGGTTCCGAAACATGGCCTTGGCAGAGACCAAACCGTTTCGAAACGGTGCATATCGTTTCGGACGCCTGGGTTCATGTAAGGCACCCGTTCCGAAACGGTGCACACTGTTCCGAAACGCCTGCACAGATTGCAGCAAACAAGCATACCAAAACATGCAATTGATCATTCAAACATGCTCCAAATGTCACCAAACTTTACCAACATGCAATTCAACATATATATGACTTATAGGAATCATCAAAACAACAATCTAACATCATATGCAAAAAGCCCCAATTCAATAGACATGCTTCCTACACAAGCTAGCTATTCAAAACACCAAACTTCCAAAACAAGCATGCAATGATCCAATCCAAAACCCAGCATTCATAACAACATTCAACATACTTAGGGAGTTCCAAACACCTCCCAAAACATACACATTGGTCCCCCATTGCCAAATCACCCAAAAGCTAAATGTTTAACAAAACCTTCCATACATTGAGCTTTACTTGTACTTGAACTCTTGTCCTTCTTGCTGCCCTTCAAGATACTCTAATGCTCTGCATTATTGAATTAAGAAAACGAAGAGAGCGTAAGCAAAAGCTTAGTGAGGAAAGCTCTTAAAAACCATTCAATAATGCAATTCAAAACATTTACAAAACATGCTTTAAATCAACCTTTGCACATGCTCAATAGCATACTTTAAACAAGCAATCTCATGCTTCAACATAAACATTAAAACAAGCATCTCATGCTTCACAATATTCTTAACATGTCATATTGGCTCAAGTGATACATTTCATTTATTAAAACAAGTTCAACAACTTCCCAAGGACTTTTAAACACCTTGGCCCCAAGGACTTTTAAACACCTTGGCCCCAAGGACTTTTAAACACCTTGGCCATGGACTTTTAAACACCATGAATAAGGACCACACAAGGACTTTTAACCACCTTTGTGTCCAAAGCTTGAATCACCCCAAGGACTTTTAAACACCTTGGCCCCAAGGACTTTTAAACACCTTGGCCCCATGGACTTTTAAACACCATGGAAGGATCACCTAAGGACTTTTAACCACCTTAGTGTCCGCAACAAGACTCATCCAAGGACTTTTAACCACCTTGATGATCTTAAGTAACAAGGCTCACTCAAGGACTTTTAACCACCTTAGTGACCTTAACTTTTTCAAAACATCACTTGCCAATATACATCATATTCATCATTTAATCCACTGTTTTAAAGCATTAAACCAAGCCATTTTCATCATGCATTTCAAAGCATCAAACCACATTATTTCAATGTATAAAAGCAAGGTACTCCTACCTAGAGTTACCTTCAACATATGGCTTACAACATCAGCAAAATCCATGCTAAAACATGCTTTCAAAACAGTAATTAAAACATGCAATTCATCATCTTGCATCACAACAAAAACATGGCCACCACTAGAGAGAAAATCCGAAAACTTACTCTTGAGCTTAGCAAAGTTGTTTAGACTTAAACTAAGCTCCCAAAACCTTCAAACCTTGGTTTTAAAAGCTGAAATCCCATTTCCACAAACTCACTCACCGATTTCCACTTTGCTTCAAGCCAAAGCACCAAATCAAGCTTCCGGATCAACCACTCTTGGATCCAAAGATGCCTCCCCTGTTTCAACACATCAAAGCAGAGGATTAATGCATCATCATGCATTAATTGCTTCAATGAAAGCACCTAAACTCGCTGCTCTCATCCAACCTCCATTTTCGGCCACCAAACACAACCGAAAATGCATCCACACCACTTCTAAACAAAGCCCAGCCATAAACCAGCAAAACCTCACATCCATTAACATCATATAACATCTAAAAACAACCTATTAACAACCTTATACCTCCAGCAACATCAAATCACCAAGATCACCTCAAAAACTACCTTGAAACACAAGCTAAACTTAGGAAACTCAACCTATCCGGGATTGCATCAATCAAGACTCAATTCCTTGTCAATTTAGAGATCATTTAACATCAAAAACACCTCTCAAAACACAGATTACTCAGATCTAACGAAAATCATCAAAAATCATCAAAATCTTGCATATTAAGCCAAGATCCATCTCAACACTTTAAAACCTTTAATTAAACATCAATTAAGGATTGAAAACTTAGGAATTTCAGTAAAGAACTGATAGTTTAGAGGAGAAGGACGTTCTTACCTCCAAACTTGTGTTTCTCCACTTTTTGGAATGAAAAACCTTGATGAATCAAGAAGCAATTGAAGAGGTTTTGAAGATATGTTGATTAGGAATCAAAAGAGAGTTGAAATGAGAGATTTAGGTGAGAAAATCAGAAACAATTCTCTGGAAATGTGGTGTTTGGGTTGAGAGAAAATGAGAGAAAGAAAAATTGAGAAGTTAGTTATGAAATTAGCCAAATGGCTTTTCCCTCCTTTTTGATATACTTTAAAATCAGAATTATAACTCAAAATATCTTAGAAAAATCTGGAGAAACCACTTTTGGATTAATAGCTCCTTAAAGATTCAAAGTTCCAACCCTTTGTAAAACAGCCACCAAACTTGCGAAAATTACATTTTGGTCACTAGCCAAAATGTCACACTTCCAAAACTCATTTTCCAAAATTGATTTCACAGTTCACTTAATTATATTAAAAGATGATTTTAGAACATTTTTCCATATTTTTAATGCAACCCGAACTAGGCTTTCCTAATTTAACCTCTTAAGATTCGAACAGCACTTTGACCAACCGGTCAACGCCCAAAACTCCTAAGCCCAAAACCGGGGCGTTACAACTCTCCCCCCCTTAAGAAATTTCGTCCTCGAAATTTACCTGAAGGAAAGAGATAAGGAAACTGCTTCAGCATGTCTTCCTTCCGCTCCCACGTGGCTTCCTCAACACCTCGATGCTTCCACAGCACCTTCACCAACTCAATGGCCTTGCCACGAAGAACCTTGCAATCCGAATCCAGAACCTTCACCGGTTCCTCATCATAGGTCAAATCCGGATTCAAAACCACTTCCTCCACAGGCAACACATGCGAAGGATCAGATCTATACTTCCGGAGCATAGAAACATGGAACACATCATGAATCTTCTCCAACTCTTGATGTAACCTCAGCCGATACTCAACAGGACCCACTCGCTCAACCACCTCATATGGTCCAATGTACCGAGGGCTCAACTTACCCTTCCGGCCAAACCTCATCACCTTCTTCCAAGGCGAAACCTTCAAGAACACACGGTCACCCACCGCATACTCTATCTCCTTACGCTTCAAATCCGCGTAAGACTTCCGCCGATCAGAGGCAGCCTTCAACCTCTCACAAATGAGCTTCACTTTCTCGGTGGTCCCTTTCAACAAAGCCGGCATCGAAACCAACTTTTGACCAGTTTCAGCCCAACAAAGAGGAGTCCTACACTTCCTCCCATACAAAGCCTCATAAGGTGCCATCTGTATACTCGCCTGATAACTATTGTTATAAGAGAACTCAACCAAAGGCAGATGCTTCTCCCAAGAACCTTGGAACTCAATCACGCAGCACCTCAACATATCCTCCAAAATCTGGATAACCCGCTCAGACTGACCATCCGACTGAGGATGATAGGATGTACTGAAAATGCAACCTTGTACCCAGAGCTTGATGCAAACACTGCCAGAAACGCGATGTGAACCTCAGATCCCTATCCGACACAATCGACTTAGGCACACCATGCAGCCTCACAATCCAGCAATGTACAGCTCTGCCAGCTTATCCAAAGAAAACGTAGTATGCACAGGCAAGAAATGCGCACACTTCGTCAAACGATCCACAATCACCCAAACAGAATTCTTCTTTGATGGAGACAAAGGCAAACCAGATACAAAATCCATGGTAACCCTCTCCCACTTCCATTCAGGGATTTTCAACGGTTGCAACAAACCAGAAGGAACCTGATGTTCAGCCTTAACTCGCTGACACACCAAACACTTGCTCACGAATTCTGAAACATCCTTCTTCAAACCCACCCAATAGTACTCATCACGAAGATCACGGTACATCTTAGTACTACCAGGGTGCATAGCAAAAGGACTACTATGACCTTCAGTCAGAATAGCACGCCTCAACTCAGCATCAGCAGGCACTACTATCTGACTACCAAAACACAACACACCATCCTCATTAAAGCAGAAATCCGAAGGTCTACCCTCCGCGATATCCTGGACATGAGACACCAAGGAAACATCCAACAACTGCTTTTCCTTGATCAACTGAACCAACGTCGCTGCCTAAGATTCAACTCCTTCTGAGACATCAGATACCTCAAACTCTTGTGATCCGTGTACACAGTACACTTCTCACCATACAGATAATGTCTCCAGATCTTCAGAGCAAACACCACTGCAGCCAGCTCAATATCATGCGTAGGATAGTTGCGCTCATGCACCTTCAACTGCCGCGACGCATAAGCCACAACCTTACCCTCTTGCATCAGCACACACCCCAAACCAACATAGGATGCATCACTATAGACCACAAACTCTTTCCCTGATTCAGGCTGAATCAAGATAGGAGCTTGAGTCAAAGCCGCCTTAAGCTTCTCAAAAGCCTGCTGTCTCGCTTCCGTCCACTCATACTTAACATCCTTCTGCAACAGCTTCGTCAAAGGAGCAGCAATCTTGGAAAAACCATCCACAAACCTCCGGTAGTATCCCGCCAAACCAAGGAAACTACGGACCTCATGAACAGACTTAGGAACTTTCCAGTTCATCACCGCTTCAATCTTCTGAGGATCAACACGAATCCCCTCAGCTGAGACCACATGCCCAAGAAACACCACCTCCTTAAGCCAGAACTCACACTTGCTCAGCTTAGCATAAAGCTGATTCTCCAACAAAGCTTGCAAAACAACCCTCAAATGCTCTTCGTGCTCCTCCTCAGTACGCGAGTACACGAGGATATCATCAATGAACACCACAACGAACTTGTCCAGGTATTCATGAAACACACGATTCATCATGTCCATGAAAGCAGCAGGAGCATTTGTCAAACCAAACGGCATCACAAGGAACTCATAATGCCCATACCTTGTCCTGAAAGCTGTCTTAGGCACATCCACATCCTTCACCTTCAACTGATTATACCCTGACCTCAAGTCAATCTTAGAGAACACAGCAGCTCCCCGAAATTGATCAAAGAGATCATCAATCCTCGGCAAAGGATACCGATTCTTGATAGTCAACTTGTTCAGCTGACGGTAATCAATGCACATTCTCATAGTGCCATCTTTCTTCTTCACAAACAAGACAGGAGCACCCCAAGGCGACACACTCGGCCGGATGAAACCACGATCTAGCAGCTCTTGCAACTGCGTCTTCAGCTCCTTCAGCTCCTTAGGTGCCATTCTATAGGGAGTAATGGACACAGGAGTTGTATTCTCATACAGCTCAATTCCAAACTCCACCTCGCGACTAGGAGGTAAACCAGGCAACTCTTCAGGAAAAACACCAGGAAACTCCTTCACAACCTTGATATCTTGCACCCTCAACTCCTTAGAGCTAGGATTCATCACAAAAGCTAGGTAAGCTTCGCAACCTTGCCTCAGCATCCTACTCGCCTCCAAGGTAGACACAACATTAGCAAGAAACTTCACATTCTCACCAACCACAACAACTTCATAATCATCCGCAAGCTTAAGCGAAACCCGCTTATTCTCACAATCCACAACAACACGATGCTCAGCAAGCCAATCCATACCAAGGATCACATCAAAACCATAAAAGGGCAACTTCATAATATCAACATGAAAGACATGTTCTTGAACAACCAAGGGACACCTTCTATAAAGCTTTCGAGTCACAACAGTTTCACCAAAAGAAATAGTGACACGAACACCAACATCCAAAGACTCAACAGGCAAACCAAGCAATTTAGCATGCTCACGCAAAATGTATGAATGCGTAGATCCAGAATCAATCAAAGAAAGCAATGACAAGGATTGCAAAGTAAAGGTACCTGCAATCACATCTGCATCATTCCTTCCCTCACGCTGAGCATACACCATAGCTTGGCCTCCACCCTCAGGCTGAATAGCCACAACATGAGCTACTCCGCGACCACCTTCCTCTCTCCTCTGGAAATTACCACGGCCGTGCCCACGACCTCTCTGCGGTGCAACAACAGGAGCACGATCTTGGCCACCAGCCAACCTCGGACAATCTCGCCTCAGATGATCAACAGAACCACAGATCCAGCAAGCACTTGGTTCAGCTCTAGCAAAACCACCTCTAGCAGGTGCACCACCACCTCTCTTGGTTGAGGACTGATACTTCTGGTCACGTCCCCTCTTGTTCCGTCCACCTCCAGAACTATACTCAGCACCTCTCTTGCCAGAACTTGCTCCAGCACCTTTCGCAGCTAAACCCAAGTTCATCTCAATGTCCTTGGATCGGCCAACCAACACATCAAAATCATTGTACTCAGCAGCCAACATGTAGGTCTTTACTTCTGTCACTAAGCCATAACGGAACCTTTCGCACCTCTCTCGCTCATCAGGTATCAGCTCCGGTGCATACTGACTGAGCCGCACAAACTGCACTTCATACTCAGCCACACTCATGCTCCCTTGGGTAAGAGACATGAATTCACGCTTTTTCTCATCCAGATATCTCACTCCAAGATATCTCCTCTTGAACGCATTCTGAAAGAATGTCCAAGTAACATCAACTTCAGCCATCCCAGCTATGGTGGTCGTCCACCACGTATACGCATCGTCCTGCAGCAAGCACACAACACAGCCCAACTTTTGCACATCCGTGTAGCTCATCTGACCAAAGATACGCTTGGTACTCTCTAGCCAAGCTTCCGAACTCTCAGTAGACATACCCCTAAACTCAGTCCCACCAAGACTGCACAGACGTTCCAAAGGTAGTCTAACTCCAGCATCTCCCTGATGCCCAGCTCCTTGAGCTCCAGCTACTGCTGCTCGAAAGGCACCCGCAATAGCTTGTACCAGCATAGACATATCAGGCATAGCTTGCCCCTGACCAACCTCTGGTCCAGCAGCTCCAGCACCAGCTGCAGCTTCAGCTTGCTCACCTCCAGCACCACCACCAGGCGGAGGAGGGGGTAACACTGCACTACCCGTATTCTCTTCATTCTCGTTTTCATTGGGAGCCGTAGCTCGCACACTACCTCTTAACTCTCTACGTGGTGCCATACTTTTACCATGCAATCACAATGCAAAATAAAACAAGTCAGGCCCAGCAAGGTAAGCAATCCAAGTATTCAAGCTCAATTTCATTCAAAATCAACATCATTTCATTAGCTTTTATTTGGCAATGGGTACCCTCAACATGCAACATCACAACATACATCTCAATTGCATCAACATCACAAGCCACTGAACATGCTTTCAAACAACAAGCATACAAGCCAAACATACTTCAATCATGCATACATTCATTCCCAATTACTCGCAAACTCAGCTCTGATACCACCAAATGTAACCCCCTTAACCCGGCCTAGACGGTTGACCCGAATTAAGAAAGTCACACGGGGAAAACCAAAGTCAACCCGAAAGTCAACCTTGATTAACGACCTTTTTTTTTCTTTTTAATCTTGTCTAGATGCACATTAATCCAAATCGTGATCACACAAACATCATACTCAAAGATCACAAACATCATAGATCAAACAGGGACCCAATTGAACAAATTACAACTTTAGGGACCAAATTGTAATTTCTGATAATAAAAAGGACTTAACCCAAATTAAAGTTACCATCTTGAAATTAATCAGGTTTCATGCTACTCTGTGAAATTTCAGCTCAAAAGGACTTCCCAAGCTCATGCAATTGAACAAACAAGATTCAGGACCAAAACGTAAACAATTCAAAGCATATAACTGCCAATGTCAGCCCCCAACGGTCGACCGTTTCGAAACAGGTAGACCCTGTTCCGAAACACGGGCCGTTCCGAAACGGGTTCCGAAACATGGCCTTGGCAGAGACCAAACCGTTTCGAAACGGTGCATACCGTTTCGGACGCCTGGGTTCATGTAAGGCACCCGTTCCGAAACAGTGCACACTGTTCCGAAACGCCTGCACAGATTGCAGCAAACAAGCATACCAAAACATGCAATTGATCATTCAAACATGCTCCAAATGTCACCAAACTTTACCAGCATGCAATTCAACATATATATGACTTATAGGAATCATCAAAACAACAATCTAACATCATATGCAAAAAGCTCTTAAAAACCATTCAATAATGCAATTCAAAACATTTACAAAACATGCTTTAAATTAAACTTTGCACATGCTCAATAGCATACTTTAAACAAGCAATCTCATGCTTCAACATAAACATTAAAACAAGCATCTCATGCTTCACAATATTCTTAACATGTCATATTGGCTCAAGTGATACATTTCATTTATTAAAACAAGTTCAACAACTTCCCAAGGACTTTTAAACACCTTGGCCCCAAGGACTTTTAAACACCTTGGCCATGGACTTTTAAACACCATGAATAAGGACCACACAAGGACTTTGAACCACCTTTGTGTCCAAAGCTTGAATCACCCCAAGGACTTTTAAACACCTTGGCCCCAAGGACTTTTAAACACCTTGGCCCCATGGACTTTTAAACACCATGGAAGGATCACCTAAGGACTTTTAACCACCTTAGTGTCCGCAACAAGACTCATCCAAGGACTTTTAACCACCTTGATGATCTTAAGTAACAAGGCTCACTCAAGGACTTTTAACCACCTTAGTGACCTTAACTTTTTCAAAACATCACTTGCCAATATACATCATATTCATCATTTAATCCACTGTTTTAAAGCATTAAACCAAGCCATTTTCATCATGCATTTCAAAGCATCAAACCACATTATTTCAATGTATAAAAGCAAGGTACTCCTACCTAGAGTTACCTTCAACATATGGCTTACAACATCAGCAAAATCCATGCTAAAACATGCTTTCAAAACAGTAATTAAAACATGCAATTCATCATCTTGCATCACAACAAAAACATGGCCACCACTAAAGAGAAAATCCGAAAACTTACTCTTGAGCTTAGCAAAGTTGTTTAGACTTAAACTAAGCTCCCAAAACCTTCAAACCTTGGTTTTAAAAGCTGAAATCCCATTTCCACAAACTCACTCACCGATTTCCACTTTGCTTCAAGCCAAAGCACCAAATCAAGCTTCCGGATCAACAACTCTTGGATCCAAAGATGACTCCCCTGTTTTAACACATCAAAGCAGAGGATTAATGCATCATCATGCATTAATAGCTTCAATGAAAGCACCTAAACTCGCTGCTCCAATCCACACTCCATTTTCGGCCACCAAACACAACCGAAAATGCCTCCAAACCACTTCTCAACAAAGCCCAGCCATAAAACATCAAAACCAGACATCCTTTAAGATCATTTAACATCTAAAAAGAGTCTAACAACATCCTTATACCTCCAGCAACAACAGATCCACAAGATCACACCAAAAACAACCTAGAATCATAAGCTAAACTTAGGAAATTAAACCTATCCGGGATTGCATTAATCAAAACTCAATTCCTTATCAAATTAACATTCAATAATCATCATTTTAACACCTTAAAACACTGCTTAAACAGATCCAACGAAAATTCATCAAAAATCACCAAATCTTGCATTTTAAGCCAAGATCCATTAACCAACTTAAAAGCCTTTAATAAAACATCAATTAAGGATTGAGAACTTAGGAATTTCAGTAAAGAACTGATAGTTTAGAGGAGAAGGACGTTCTTACCTCCAAACTTGAGTTTCTCCTCTTTAGAGCCAAAAAGCTTGAAAATCCAATTAGCAAATTGCAAGGTTTTGTTGTTGAAATGATAAGGAATCCAAAGAGAATTCAAAAGATAGATTTGAGTGACAAAATCAGAAGAAATTCTCTGGAGAGAAAGTGTTTGGGTTGAGAGAAAATGAGAGAAAAGAAAATGGAAAGAAAATGGAAAGTTGGTTACAAAATAGTAAAATGATTTCCCTCCACTTTTCTTAAGCTTTAAAATCAGAATTATACATTAAAATATCTTAGAAAAATCTGGAGAAACTCTTTTTGGAATAATAGCTCCTTAAAGATTCAAAGTTTCAACCCTTTATAAAACAATCACGCAATTTTAAAAAATTACATTTTGGTCACTAGCCAAAATGTCACTTTTCCAAACCTCATTTTTCAAAATTGATTTCACAGTTCACTTATATATATTAAAAGATGATTTTAGAACATTTTCCCATATTTTTAATGCAACCCGAACTAGATTCGACCAGCACTTTGACCAAACCGGTCAACGCTCAAAACTACCAAGCCCAAAACCGGGGCGTTACAGATGGTCTGCAAGGGCAAGAAGAAAGGTAAATCGAAAGCAAAAGCTAAAGGTGATGGTAAGACCAAAAACGATGGAAATGAGGCATTGAAACCTAAGAAGGGAATCAAGAAGGATGGAAAATGTTTCCATTGCGGCAAGACCGAACATTGGAAGAGAAACTACCCCACACACCTACAAGAAGTCAAGAACGCAGAAACATGTGAGGCATCAACCTCGGAGGCTTCTAAAGAGAAGGCATCAGAATAGACATGGACCTTCGAATGGAAATAAAGCAAGAGTTGCTACATCATCCATTAGGACATTTGTTTTTGCTTAAATAGATTTGTTTTAGTTTTTAAGATTATTATTTTGTGCCTAAGTTTTAGTTATCTTGTAAGGACAAGATATTTTTAATTTTGAGATTATTCAAATAAATGTTATTCTTTTAGTCTCTTATGCCACAACGAATCAATGATCGATCTTTAAACTAATCAAATCAATAATTTTTACAAATGACTAATCTCAAACTCATAAAAAGTATTAAGGTAATTTGATGAGATCAAATTCAAGAATATTTAAAGTTTGTTGAACTTTCAAAGAATATGAGATTGTCCCATAATTAAATCCCACAAGTGGAACGAAAAAGTCTTTGAAAGAGAATCAAATATGTTAGACATGTTTTGATTCAGAACAAGTAATTTTCACTTCTTTACACACTAGAAAAACAACTCTCAAACTTAATCGTGTTTTTTTCCCCGAAACGTCATATAAGATATGGACTAAGAATTGTTATAGAATACCTTTGAAGTTTTAAGGTTACTTACATGTTAATATGTTTACAAAGTTCGAACCTTAAAAACTCTTTTTTGTTGTTTATCCTAACGAGAACAAAGCATTTGTTTCTCAAACGAGAGTTTATCTTGAAATAGATTAATTCTCACAAAAGGATATTATTTCTTCAACTTTAACGAGAACAAAATATTTGTTGCTCAAACGATAGTTTATCTCGAAAGATAATACTTATCACTAAGGGATTTCATTTTTCAACGAGCACAAAATGTTTGTTGTCAAATGAGAGTTTCTCTCGAAAGAGATTACCTCTCACAAAAGAAAAAAAAGGAATTTGGAATGTGAAGAAATTTTAGACAACAAATTTATGAACCAAAGATTGAGAATGTTCAACAAATGATCAAGGAACATTGGAACAAAACACAACCAATGTGTTGATCCTTAAGAGAATACCATATACTTGAGAAATATAAATTTCTCACTATCTGTACATGGAAACACTCTTCTTTTCGGATCAAGATAAAGACTAGGTCTTACCAGAAAGCAACGATGAGCCCAAAATTCAAGAAATGGCTAAGAGCCATGAGATATGAGATGGTATACATGTCTAAAACCAAGTATAGACTCTAGTTACCTAAAAGGGTAAAACCTAAGAGGTATGGATGAGTTTTTCAAAAAGGAAAAACCGACATGGATGATAAAACATACAAAGGATGATTCGTCGCTAAAAGTATTCGACAAACTTCATAGTGTAGACTATGATAAAGCATCTTCCTTGTAGCTATGTTTAATCCATCTTAATCTCACTTGCAATTAGTTACATACGATGATTATGGAATCAAATAAAGGAATGTCAAAACCACTTTCCTAAGGGAAAACTTGAAACAGTTGTGTACATGACACATCCAGAAGGTTTTGTCACTCCAGTAAACACTTGGAAGGTATGTAAGCTACAAAGGTCTATCCGTAGACTATGGCAAGCTTCTCGAAGCTGGGATATTCGTTTCAGAAGATACAATCAAAAGGTTTGGTTTATCTAGAATCAAAGGGGAGTCTTGTTTTCAAAAGAGCTAGTGGGATCATTGTTACTTTCCTAAGTATTGTATGTAGATGACATACTCATCAAAAGGAACTAAAGATTGCAATACGTTTTGCATTAATATAAGATACTGCGAGTTAGCAACATGAGACAATATCTAACTTTACAACATAGGTTGAATGTATTACATTCAACATAGCAATAAAGAAGGATGTTTCGATCTAAAGGGTTCACTTCTGAACTAAGGGTTGTTCCCAACATTTTAGATGCTACATAACTTTGTTATGATGGAACCTTTGCGTAAGCAAATAAAACCCAGATCTCGTCAATAAATCCGAACATATTCTAAAGTGCTTACATCTTGGAGATGTGAAATTATACAAAATACGCACAAAGTTGATAACTTTATCAACTCCTTGACAAAGCTTTTGACACATCATAAGCATGCCAGTTACACAAAGCCATATCGTATTATTTACGAGAATGATTGGTCTTAGTGCTAGTGGGAGATTGTTGGAGTATGCCCAAAGACCAATCATACGATGATTGAATAAATATACTATTTTACTAGATTTATCAAGTAATAGCATTGTCGTTATTATCATTTGGTATGTTTATGTGCATCAAACTAACCATTGGATAATAATGTCCATACAATAATACGATTATTGTTAAATAGAATCCTTAGTCAAATATTATTACGGGTATGAACAATGATAATATATAAAGACTAAATATGTGGTTGATTGATAACAAGTTTTGTACTTGACATAGAGATGTCAAAATCAACACATAAGTATCTGTTAGAAAACAACATACTGGATTGACCCGTTATGAGCATGTTTCTTGGGTAATTATATGTCAGTCACAACATTGCTCATTATTGTATGATCCTCAGACTTGAGATCAACATGATTTCAACATAAAGATTTACGTATTTTGACATAGTCAAACGTGTGTCGTAACTGAATGCATTATAAAGACTGATGATTGGATACGTGATGACCTATGTAGTGAAATATGATTGATCAAGAAAGGATTTGTCCCTCCTACATAATGAGAGAAATATCTTCAGCCACTTGATTCAGTGAGATTATAAAATGCATGGCCATGCTCGAATATTATGATATGAGATATCATAGAGATTCGTTCATAACAATCTACTCAAGACATCAAGAAACACTAGATGGACAACGCAAGTGTGACTAACCCATGACTTGTGTTCATCAAAGATATAAAGGACAAAAGAATGAAATACATAAAGGAAGTTATTCAGGAATTAGGAAAGTCAAACCATGACTTCATGCAAATTAGGTAGCAATGATGTATTGCTAGATGCCACTCATTGTTTGTAAAATTGGAACAATTCTAAATTTTACTGCTAACGTTGCATGAACCTACAAGGGTCACACCCTTCGAATGAAACGAACAAAAATTGGAAACCATACTCCCTATTTTAGGAAGGTTTCCAAAAATCCCATGTGGGATAGGGGAAATCGGCAACTCCCTCAAATAGGAATAATATTCGATAAATAATGTATTTATCAAATATTATTTAGAGCATAGAAAATATTTAGAGACTTAAATAATATAGAATAAGATTCTAGAAATTTAAATATATATTTGGAATTTATATAATGTATATTTAATTCCAAGTTTATGTAGAATTAGATTCTACATAATTAAAAATATATATTTAAATATATTTAAATCGATGTAAAGATAGAATGAGATTCTATATAATAAATATATATATATATGGATTAAATATAATGTATATTTAAATCCATGTAAAGATAGAATGAGAAGTGTTCGATATTTTTTTCTGGTGTTCCTCTTGCCCCCTGGCATTTTCCTGGCGATTTCCTAGTTCGAATCCAAGTCTCGGTAGAACCCCTAGTCGATTTCAGACTCCCTTAAGAATCCCTGGAGGGATTTCGACTTCTCCCTGGAAGGTGTTCAAACCTGTCGAAATTTATCCCTAAGTGTTAGGGAGGAGGAAACTTTTTTCGTTTTGTTCGGGTGGACTCCGTAGAGGTCGTTCCGAACCTACGACGATTCCAGTTTTACTTGACGTGGTTATTCCGACATACCGTCAGTTTTCCAGTTTCCAGAGTTTTAAAAAGGTAACTTTTCATATTTTCACCCCGGATTCGTTCATGTACATTGATCCTGGCTGGATTACGTCAGATTATTTTTTCCGTTGCGCCACGGGGTGTGCCGACGTGACCCAACAGTAATAGGGGTGAGCCTATTGTCGGTGGTAGAGGTGAGTCTATCACTATGGGTTAGGGGTGAGCCTATATGAGTCCGTGTGTCCGATATTGTTTGTGAAACTAATAGAGGTGAGTCTATCACAACGGATAGGGGTGAGCCTATGCAGAAATGTATTATGCCAATATATGTGTTTAATGTTTGTTGCCCATGTATCATGATTATTGGTTGTTGCATAATGGATTATTATGCATGTGATGTGATGATGAGATGTTGCATAGGGTATATCTATGCATGTGAATTAAGCGAGTGAGGCTTAATGGAGTTTTGCATTGTGAACAATGCACGAGGCTAATGATACATGTGGAACATGGCTAAAGAATGTTTTGCTTTGGTTTAGTAGCATGTTGAAGATTGAGCATGATATGGTTTCAATTGATGTTTTAAAAAATGCATTGTTGTTATGTTTGAGCTTTCCCTCTGTAAGAAAGAGTGCTTACGCTTCTTTCTCCCAACAATGCAGATAACTAAGCTTGAGAGCTGAGAAGTAACAAGTGGGAGCACCTAAGTCATCACTCAAATTCAAGTATGAGCTATGGTGAATTTTAAATAGTAGATTTTGGCAATGGGGAAAGAACCTCGGTTTGGGAGTTTGGTTTTGTAACCTTCTAGTTGAGATATATTGGGTTGCCTATTTGCTTTTGTTCATGGCCTCTACATGGTTTATTGTTTTTGCTTATGGTTTTTTTGGCTCTGCTATGACTTATGTTAGAAGCATGATTGGGTAGTTTATGCTTCACCTTGAATTTCCATGTTAGAAGTTATGTTATGAATGTTGATTATGCTTAATTGCTTGGGTGATTGGTTATAACATGTAAGGTTGTTTTAAGCATGTTTAGATGTTGTTAAATGTGTTTAAATGGCTGTTGGAAGTGCAAATCTGGTATGCGTATCGATACTCGGGGAAGAGTATCGATACACTAAGGCTTAATTTAGGATTTTTAGCTTAGGTGCACCGATACGATTTGCTCGCGTGTCGATACGCCTAGGCAAAAGTTTAAAGGCTGTATTGATATGGGCTTGAGCGTATCGATACCCTTTTACCATCTTTGGCTAATGCTGTAACGCCCCGGTTTTGGGCTCAGAAGTTTTGGGCGTTGACCGGTTCGGTCAAAGTGCTGATCGAATATATGAGAATGAATTTAGGAAAGCCTAGTTCGGGTTGCATTAAAAATATGGAAAAATGTTCTAAAATCATCTTTTAATATATAAAAGTGAACTGTGAAATCAATTTTGGAAAATGAGGTTCGGAAGGTTGACATTTTGGCTAGTGACCAATATGTAATTTTTGAAAGTTGCGGGACAGTTTTATAAAGGATTGAAACTTTGAATCTTTAAGGAGCTATTATTCCAAAAAGGATTTCTCCAGATTTTTCTAAGATATTTTAAGGCTTTATTCTGATTTTAAAGATTATGAAATGTGGAGGGAAATCATTTTTACCATTTCTTAACTAACTTTTCATTTTCTCTCAATTTTCCTTTTCTCTCATTTTCTCTCCACCCAAACACATTTCTCCAGATTTTCTTCTCTGATTTTGGCATCTAAATCATTCATTTCAACTCTCTTTTGATTCCTCATCATCTCTACAACAAAACCTCTCAATTTGCAAGTTGTTTCATTAAGCATTTTGGCTCTAAAAAGGAGAAATTCAAGTTTGGAGGTAAGAACGTCCTTATCCTCTAAACTATCAGTTCTTTACTGAAATTCCTAAGTTCTCAATCCTTGATTTGTGTTTTGTTAATGGCTTTTCAATTGAAATCTTGATTTTGGCTTAAAATGCAAGATTTGGTGATTTTGGTGAAATTTTCGTGTGATCTGTTTGGGCAGTGTTTTGAAGTGTCAAATGATGTTAAATGAATGCTAAATTGATTAGATGTTAAGGTTTAATCAATGCAATCCCAGATAGGTTGAATTTCCTAAGTTTGGCTTGAGTTTTTGGTTGTTTTTGGAGTGTTTTTGGTGATCTGTTATACCTGGAGGTATAAGGACGTGTTTGTAATCATATTGGATGTTAATTGATGTTTAAAAATGGTTAGAAGTGATGGATCTTGGCTGGGTTAAGTTTTGGAAGTGTTTGGAGGTGATTTCGGTTGTGTTTGGTAGCCAAATTGTTGGATTTGGGATGAGCAGCGAGTTGAGTCTTGTTGCTGGTGTTTTTAATGCATAATGATGCATTAATCCTCTGTTGTTGTGTGCTTGAAACAGGGGAGTTTGATCCGTGAGCTTTAAAGGTGTTGCGGAAGGTTTTCGGATGCTTGGAAGGCTTGTTGGCTAGCCTTGTTTTGTGTATCGGTGAGTGAAGTTGGGATTTCAGCTTTTAAACCAAGGTTTGAAGGTTTTGGGAGCTTAGTTTAAGCCTAAACAACTTTGCTAAGCTCAAGAGTAAGTGAATGGTTTTCGCTCTTGAATTGTGTTGTGAAATTGGCTTTTAAGCAATTGCGGATGATGATTGAAATGCATGTGTTTTGCATGGTTTAAATCTGTTTTGAAAGCATATTTTAAGCATGGTTTAATGCTGGTTTTGAAAGCCATATGTGAAGGATGCTCAAGGTAAGAGATCCTTGGTTTTATACATTGAGAATGTGGATTTGATGCATGGTGTTGCATGATGTTTAATGGCTATGTGTAATGCTTTAAAACAGTGAGTTAATGATGGTAAATGATGGTTTTTGCATTATGGTTATGCATGTGAATCATTGGACTATTGTGGTAAGGTGGTTATATTGGCAAGTGATGTAAGTGGATTCTTGGTTCGTTGATCGGATATAGTTAGCCGGCTATAGGATTGGGTGCACCGCGAATTAAGTCGCCTTGGAGGTGGAGTGGTCAAGAGTGGACCGGTAAACTCCCTTCAAGTATCCTAACGAGATGGTTGAGGTCATAATGGAGGTGTTGCCCATTCGAGGACCTAGGTTGAGCAAAGGTTATATGGTGTTTAAAAGTCCATATAGGGGAACCTTGTGCTTGTTGAGATCACAATGGCGGTGTTAAGTCCATATGTGGATCTTGTGTGGGGTGTCCCGGATCTCGTTAGTGATGTGATACAACTACCAATCGGTGAATGCAAAGGTTGTATGGTGTTTGAAAGTCCATACATAGGAACCTTGTGCATGTCAAGGTTGTATGGTGTTTAAAAGTCCATACATGGGAACCTTGGGAAAAGTGGAGGTTGTATGGTGGTTGAAAGTCCATACATGGGAACCTCGGGAAAGCTAAGGTTGTATGGTGTTTAAAAGTCCATACATGGGAACCTTAGGATTGTAAGGTCAAATGGTGTTTAAAAGTCCATTTGGGAGGCCTTGGATTGGTAGGGAGTATGGAGCGTAGGAACAATGCTCGGAATCCGCGTATCCGATTGGATGTTGAGATGAAAAGTGGATGTGGTTGATCACTTGGAAGCCAATATGATGTTCTTGATTATAAGGAAGCATGAAATGCTTGAAATGATGCATGATTGCATGTGAAGCATGAGATGCTTGAAAAGATGCATGGTTGCATGAAAAGTGTATAATGCTAGTGAATGCATGTTTACTTGTTTGGTTTAACAAGTGTTGATTGTCATTTGGTAAATGATGCATGTGTGCATGAAATCTCCTTAATGCATTGAAGTCTTGTTAAGACTTGTTTTAAAAGGCATGTGATAATGATGTTGTGGTTCATGAGTTGCCTTTGGTTAATGCATGTATTGGATTGATTGAGTAAATGATTTTAAAGGGCTTCTTGCTTAAATGGTTTTTAAGTATAAGAAGGGTATGTTGTGAAATGGGAATGTTTTTCCAAGGTTTTGTTTTAACTTTGCATATGGTGTTTATGCATGGAATGGTTAAATGGATGATTATGTCATTTATGCTTTGAGATGGTTTTCTTAGCTTGCTAAGCTAAGGGTTGGTTTTCATGTATGTGCAATGCATGGTTTAAGCATGTTGTTGAAAAGGGTTTTCAAACATGGCTTTGGTAAACAAATCGGGTTGTTTTAAATGTGTTTTGTAACCCGCTGCATTGATGGTATTTTGGTTTTTGAGCATTCCTCACTAAGCATTATGTGCTTACGCTCTTTTTTGTCCATCAATGCAGATTCTTGAAGTTTGGACAGCAAGGAGCAAGAGATTCAAGGTGGACTCCAATTGAGATGTATGTCTCGGTGAATAGCTATAGTTAATAAAGGCAATGGGGGTAGAATCTCTCGGATTGATGTTTTTGTGTTCGTATATGTTCGAACAAGTATGTTTTAATGTTGGTGATGTTGCTGAATCATGTATTGGCTTTAATGAGATTGAATTGGAAGGTTTGTGCTTAAATGGTTGCTTGTGTAGGAAGCATGCCTATAGATTTGGGGCTTTTTGCATATGAAGTTAAATTGTTGATTTGATGATGCCTACAAGTTATATATATGTTGAATTGCATGCTGGTAAAGTTTGGTGACATTTGGAGCATGTTTGAATGATTAATTGCATGTTTTAGAATGCATTTTGCTGCAATCTGTGCAGGGCGTTTCGGAACAGTTGACACCGTTTCGGAACGGGTGCCTTGCATGAACCCAGGCGTCCGAAACGGGTGCCACCGTTCCGGAACGGTTTGGCTACTGCCAGACCCCCGTTGCGGTACGCGTTGCGGAACGGCCCCGAGTTTCGAAACGGGCTCTGCCTGTTTCGGAATGGGTGACCGTTGGGGGCTGACATGGGCGGTTAAATGTTTCAAAATGTTTGCATTTTGGTCCTGAAACTTGTTTGTGCAATTGTATGAGTTTGGGATGTCCGTTTGAGCTGAAATTTGACAGGGAAGCATGAAACCTGATTAATTTTAAGTTGGTAACTTAAAATTTGGTTAAGTCCTTAAAGTTTTCAGAATTTACAATTTGGTCCCTAAAGTTGTAAATTGTTCAATTGGGTCCCTGTTTGATCTCTGATGTTTGTGATCTTTGAGTATGCTGTTGCGTGATCACATCTAAGGTTAATGTGCATCTAGACAAGATTAAAAAGAAAAAAAGGGTCGTTAATCAAGGTTGACTTTGGTTTTCCCCGTGTGACTTTCTTAATTCGGGTCAACCATCTGGGCCGGGTTAAGGGGGTTACATTTGGTGGTATCAGAGCTGAGTTGCGAATGCTTGGGGAAAACGGTAAGTTGTTGTAATGTGTGCTTGTTGTTTACCTTGATGTATGGTTGAAAGTTGGTTGAAACACGTGTTTCTTAGCAAATTGTTGATGCTTCTGAGTATGCTGCTGATGTTTATGAGCAAATTGTTAATGTTTCTGAGCATGTTGTTGATGTTTCAAGCATGTTTTATGGTTATGAATCTTGGTTGAGTTTATGTGGAAATGTGCTGATGTTGTGAGCTGATGTTATGCATGATGGGAGTGTAATGAGTATGTTATGTTGATAATATGCTGTTGCAAGTGGAAGCTGTTTGATGTAAGCATGATCAAAGTATGTTGTTTGATACGCTTGATGTGGTGATATCCATGTTGTGTTGACTGTTATGTCATGTAAAGGGGAGGATTCGGGATACCCATTGCCTTATTAATATAGCTATTGTGTTATTTTGGAGTTGGAGATTGAATCCTTGCTTAATGCTGGTCTAACTGGTTTGTTTGCTTGTTGTTGTTAGTAGTATGGCAAAGTCGATGGAAGAATGGCAGTTGGGTGAGATGGTTGCTGCCTTGGGGCAGGTTGTTAGGGCATGGAATTCACCCTTTTATAGAGGTGTTTTGTCTCAGTCTTCTGTGCCTGGAGTTGAAGTGGTAAGGCAAGGGAAAGAAGCTGGTTCTGTGGTGAAGAGTTCATCATCTGTTGTTCAGGAGGTGTTGGGAACATCTCAGGCTGAGGTAAAGGTAAAGTCAGTGGATGAGCTGGCTGTGGGATGTGTGGGTTTGCCGAAACAGCGTATGCTTGATTTGGGTTCTGTAGAATTTCATGCTTCGACACCTGAGGCATTTGAGGCCTGGTTGGCCAGTGTGGTTCTGTCTTGGATCAGGAGAGCTGTGATTATGCCTGTAAGCTAGGGAGTGTTGTTTCTCTGATGTTGGAGGATGCGTGTGTCTGGTGGACATCTGTGGCGGTAGCGTCACATATTCCTGATATTGATTGGGATTTCTTTGCATCTGCTTTTTGTGAAAGGTATCTTGGAAGGGAATTTCCAAGGGTTGAGCAAGGTGAAGGTAGTGCTGTTGTGGAGCAAGTGTTGCTTGAGCAAGGGGTGGAAGCTCAGCCACCTGTGTGTGACCGTTGTGAAAGGCGCCATGTTGGAGGTTGTTGGGGCGCGGGTGCTTGTTGGAATTGTGGTTCCAAAATGCATGTTAAGCGTGATTGTCCTCATGGAGTGAAGTCAGCTTTGGTGTTAGCCAAGGGGTCTCTGAAAGGTCGTGGGCACGGCCGAGGCAAGGTTCAGAGGTGGCCGAAAGAGCAGAAGGTTGTGAAGAGTTTGGGAAAAGAGAATTGCTGGAAATGTGGGTCTACTGGTCACATGAGGCGTGATTGTTTGATGTTGGCTCGGAACAGCCAAGGTTCCTTACCGCAAGGAGTTGGTGGTGACCCTAGTGTGCTAGCTGGTGCTGCAGTGATGCGGCAGGAGGATGATGGTTCCGCGAGGAAGAGAGCTCGTCTGTTGAAGCTTCAGGGTGGTGTTGTGTTTTCAGGTAACCTTGTTAAGTAATCTTTGCTCTTGTTACCTTAGTTTGGTTTCTGTTGGTTTTCCTTGCGTGGTAATTTTAGTCTTGTTGCTAGCATGTTTGGGGTAATGGTAGTTGTTTGGGAACATCTTTGTTGTGAAGAAGGCTTAGTGAGTATCTGGTGGTTAATGGTTGTTGGTATGATGGAGTTAGATAAGCTAGAAGTGTGGTAGGAGGTTGTTCTTAGACGGATTTTGAGGATGTTATTGGAGGGTGTGAACTGGCATTCATGCACAGTTAAAATCATTGTTATATGCTATATTATATATGTTGGTCCATGCATACATGTGGCATGACATTAGAGGTTTTGCATACATGTACATCAGGCATTGATAGGGCATGTAGGTGATCATGCATACGATGTTCACACTCGCTAATAATTAATCGAATCTGTTAGTATGGTGGTTGGTTTGGATGATGGGTTTTTAGAGGTTGTGTTGGTGCTGAGTGAGGGTTAGAAGTAATATTAAGCTAGTTGCTAGCAATGGTGAGAGTGGTATGGCCTGTGGTAGAAGGATAGTGTTTGTTGCTTAAAGAGTTTAGTGGCTTGGTGATGAGGAGTACCGGTTAAGGTTTGAATTGGTTATGTGGTTTGAATAGCTAAGTGGAAGGGGTAGCTCCTTGGTGCTAAGTGATGTTGCAGTTTTGTGGTTGTGTTTTTCAAGTGCTGAGGTAGCTTAGCATTTAAGTTGTTGTGGAAGGGTTGTGTTTGTAAGTGTTGGTTCTTAGCAACCTTTGAGGAGTTCAGAAGCTGTTATGTGTGTTTTGGTAATGCAAGTGTTATGGTTGAAGTTTGAAGTGAAAGGGCTATGAAAGGTCGAAGGTTTTTGTTGGTTGTTTGTGTTCTTGTGAGAAGTGTTTGGTTGGTTGTGGTTAAGAAAGTTCTGTTTGAAGTCAGCTGGTGGTGTGTGGAGCGGCTGACGGATTCAAGTTGGGGTTATGTTGTAATTCTTGGAATTTGGGTGAGTAATCCTGGTAAGCTGTTATGGTGATGTTGGCGGTAGGTGTAAAGGATTATCAGCTTTTGTTGAAGAGTTTGAGTAACCAGTTGACGTTTAAGGATTTCTGCTTGTTGGGAAGATCCTTGGAAAAGGTTTGGGAGTTTGCAAGAGTTTTAGAAGCAGAAAGGTTTGCATAGTGGCTATTTTGGATTGGTTGTTGTCTCTGTGTAAACAAGTCTTGGAAGTTGTGTGTTACGGTGTGGTGTGCTGTAAAAGTTGAGGTTCTTCAGGTTGAGGTTGGGGTTGTGTATAGTCCGGTTATGTGAAAGGTTAAGTTGTGGCTATCTTTGAGTGTTCTGGATTTTGTGAACATTGTGTGGAGGTGCTAAGTTTGGTGGAGGTTTTGTGTGGATAGTAGTCAATGTTGGTTGAGGCTTTTGTGTTGCCTTGTGTGTTGCTTTGAGAAGGTTGTGGTTCTCTTTTCGCCGGTTGAAATTTCGAGGACGAAATTTCCTAAGGGGGGGAGAGTTGTAACGCCCCGGTTTTGGGCTCAGAAGTTTTGGGCGTTGACCGGTTCGGTCAAAGTGCTGATCGAATATATGAGAGTGAATTTAGGAAAGCCTAGTTCGGGTTGCATTAAAAATATGGAAAATGTTCTAAAATCATCTTTTAATATATAAAAGTGAAATGTTAAATCAATTTTGGAAAATGAGGTTCGGAAGGTTGACATTTTGGCTAGTGACCAAAATGTAATTTTTGAAAGTTGCGGGACAATTTTATAAAGGATTGAAACTTTGAATCTTTAAGGAGCTATTATTCCAAAAAGGATTTCTCCAGATTTTTCTAAGATATTTTAAGGCTTTATTCTGATTTTAAAGATTATGAAATGTGGAGGGAAATCATTTTTACCATTTCTTAACAAACTTTTCATTTTCTCTCAATTTTCCTTTTCTCTCATTTTCTCTCCACCCAAACACATTTCTCCAGATTTTCTTCTCTGATTTTGGCATCTAAATCATTCATTTCAACTCTCTTTTGATTCCTCGTCATCTCTACAACAAAACCTCTCAATTTGCAAGTTGTTTCATTAAGCATTTTGGCTCTAAAAAGGAGAAATTCAAGTTTGGAGGTAAGAACGTCCTTCTCCTCTAAACTATCAGTTCTTTACTGAAATTCCTAAGTTCTCAATCCTTGATTTGTGTTTTGTTAATGGCTTTTCAATTGAAATCTTGATTTTGGCTTAAAATGCAAGATTTGGTGATTTTGGTGAAATTTTCGTGTGATCTGTTTGGGCAGTGTTTTGAAGTGTCAAAATGATGTTAAATGAATGCTAATTTGATTAGAAGTTAAGGTTTAATCAATGCAATCCCGGATAGGTTGAATTTCCTAAGTTTGGCTTGAGTTTTTGGTTGTTTTTGGAGTGTTTTTGGTGATCTGTTATACCTGGAGGTATAAGGACGTGTTTGTGATCATTTTGGATGTTAATTGATGTTTAAAAATGGTTAGAAGTGATGGATCTTGGCTGGGTTAAGTTTTGGAAGTGTTTGGAGGTGATTTCGGTTGTGTTTGGTAGCCAAATTGTTGGATTTGGGATGAGCAGCGAGTTGAGTCTTGTTGCTGGTGTTTTTAATGCATAATGATGCATTAATCCTCTGTTGTTGTGTGCTTGAAACAGGGGAGTTTGATCCGTGAGCTTTGAAGGTGTTGCGGAAGGTTTTCGGATGCTTGGAAAGCTTGTTGGCTAGCCTTGTTTTGTGTATCGGTGAGTGAAGTTGGGATTTCAGCTTTTAAACCAAGGTTTGAAGGTTTTGGGAGCTTAGTTTAAGTCTAAACAACTTTGCTAAGCTCAAGAGTAAGTGAATGGTTTTCGCTCTTGAATTGTGTTGTGAAATTGGCTTTTAAGCAATTGCGGATGATGATTGAAATGCATGTGTTTTGCATGGTTTAAATCTGTTTTGAAAGCATATTTTAAGCATGGTTTAATGCTGGTTTTGAAAGCCATATGTGAAGGATGCTCAAGGTAAGAGATCCTTGGTTTTATACATTGAGAATGTGGATTTGATGCATGGTGTTGCATGATGTTTAATGGCTATGTGTAATGCTTTAAAACAGTGAGTTAATGATGGTTTTTGCATTATGGTTATGCATGTGAATCATTGGACTATTGTGGTATGGTGGTTATATTGGCAAGTGATGTAAGTGGATTCTTGGTTCGTTGATCGGATATAGTTAGCCGGCTATAGGATTGGGTGCACCGCGAATTAAGTCGCCTTGGAGGTGGAGTGGTCAAGAGTGGACTGGTAAACTCCCTTCAAGTATCCTAACGAGATGGTTGAGGTCATAATGGAGGTGTTGCCCATTCGAGGACCTTGGTTGAGCAAAGGTTATATGGTGTTTAAAAGTCCATATAGGGGAACCTTGTGCTTGTTGAGATCACAATGGCGGTGTTAAGTCCATATGTGGATATTGTGTGGGGTGTCCCGGATCTCGTTAGTGATGTGATACAACTACCAATCGGTGAATGCAAAGGTTGTATGGTGTTTGAAAGTCCATACATAGGAACCTTGTGCATGTCAAGGTTGTATGGTGTTTAAAAGTCCATACATGGGAACCTTGGGAAAAGTGGAGGTTGTATGGTGGTTGAAAGTCCATACATGGGAACCTCGGGAAAGCTAAGGTTGTATGGTGTTTAAAAGTCCATACATGGGAACCTTAGGATTGTAAGGTCAAATGGTGTTTAAAAGTCAATTTGGGAGGCCTTGGATTGGTAGGGTGTATGGAGCGTAGGGACAACGCTCGGAATCCGCGTATCCGATTGGATGTTGAGATGAAAAGTGGATGTGGTTGATCACTTGGAAGCCAATATGATGTTCTTGATTATAAGGAAGCATGAAATGCTTGAAATGATGCATGATTGCATGTGAAGCATGAGATGCTTGAAAAGATGCATGGTTGCATGAAAAGTGTATAATGCTAGTGAATGCATGTTTACTTGTTTGGTTTAACAAGTGTTTATTGTCATTTGGTAAATGATGCATGTGTGCATGAAATCTCCTTAATGCATTGAAGTCTTGTTAAGACTTGTTTTAAAAGGCATGTGATAATGATGTTGTGGTTCATGAGTTGCCTTTGGTTAATGCATGTATTGGATTGATTGAGTAAATGATTTTAAAGGGCTTCTTGCTTAAATGGTTTTTAAGTATAAGAAGGGTATGTTGTGAAATGGGAATGTTTTTCCAAGGTTTTGTTTTAACTTTGCATATGGTGTTTATGCATGGAATGGTTAAATGGATGATTATGTCATTTATGCTTTGAGATGGTTTTCTTAGCTTGCTAAGCTAAGGGTTGGTTTTCATGTATGTGCAATGCATGGTTTAAGCATGTTGTTGAAAAGGGTTTTCAAACATGGCTTTGGTAAACAAATCGGGTTGTTTTAAATGTGTTTTGTAACCCGCTGCATTGATGGTATTTTGGTTTTTGAGCATTCCTCACTAAGCATTATGTGCTTACGCTCTTTTTTGTCCATCAATGCAGATTCTTGAAGTTTGGACAGCAAGGAGCAAGAGATTCAAGGTGGACTCCAATTGAGATGTATGTCTCGGTGAATAGCTATAGTTAATAAAGGCAATGGGGGTAGAATCTCTCGGATTGATGTTTTTGTGTTCGTATATGTTCGAACAAGTATGTTTTAATGTTGGTGATGTTGCTGAATCATGTATTGGCTTTATTGAGATTGAATTGGAAGGTTTGTGCTTAAATGGTTGCTTGTGTAGGAAGCATGCCTATAGATTTGGGGCTTTTTGCATATGAAGTTAAATTGTTGATTTGATGATGCCTACAAGTTATATATATGTTGAATTGCATGCTGGTAAAGTTTGGTGACATTTGGAGCATGTTTGAATGATTAATTGCATGTTTTAGAATGCATTTTGCTGCAATCTGTGCAGGGCGTTTCGGAACAGTTGACACCGTTTTGGAACGGGTGCCTTGCATGAACCCAGGCGTCCGAAACGGGTGCCACCGTTCCGGAACGGTTTGGCTACTGCCAGACCCCCGTTGCGGTACGCGTTGCGGAACGGCCTCGAGTTTCGAGACGGTTAAATGTTTCAAAATGTTTGCATTTTGGTCCTGAAAGTTGTTTGTGCAATTGTATGAGTTTGGGATGTCCGTTTGAGCTGAAATTTGACAGGGAAGCATGAAACCTGATTAATTTTAAGTTGGTAACTTAAAATTTGGTTAAGTCCTTAAAGTTTTCAGAATTTACAATTTGGTCCCTAAAGTTGTAAATTGTTCAATTGGGTCCCTGTTTGATCCCTGATGTTTGTGATCTTTGAGTATGCTGTTGCGTGATCACATCTAAGGTTAATGTGCATCTAGACAAGATTAAAAAGAAAAAAAAGGGTCGTTAATCAAGGTTGACTTTCGGGTTGACTTTGGTTTTCCCCGTGTGACTTTCTTAATTCGGGTCAACCGTCTGGGCCGGGTTAAGGGGGTTATAAATGCCATTTTGCGTATCGGTACATGCTAAGGTGTATCGATACATGTTCGTTAATTTCATTTATTGGAATCTTTCTAAGTTCTGAATTGTTGCAATTTGGTCCCTGAATATTGTATGTTCAATATGATGAGTTTGGATGATCTGTTTGAGTTGAAATTTGGCATGTTGGCATGTTACCTGACTAATTAAGAATTGGCAACTTTAAAATCTGAAAAGTTTCTGTATTTTCTGGAAATTACATTTTAGTCCTAAAAGTCAAATGCATGCAATTAAACCCCTAATTGAACTCCGATCACTGTACCGTTTACTTTTAAGTGTCTTGACGATCACGTAGGATCTTAATGTGCATTTAGAGAAGATAAAAAGGAAAAAAGGTCGTTAATCGAGGTTGACTTTCATGAGCTAACTTCGGTTTTCCCTGTGTAATCTTCTTAGTTCGGGTCAGGCGTCTAGGCCGAGCTAAGGGGGTTACACAAAATCAACTTCCCTGTCTGGTGGCAATCCATGCAACTCTTTTAGAAAAACACTCGGAACCTCACATACTGTTCGTATGTCTTCCACACGCCAAGAAAATTTCATAACCCAACTCCATCATCCGACTCGCTTCAAGAGCCGAAATTGCCTTGGACAGTAACTTTACGTTCTCGCCTATGATTACCACCTCGTAATCATCCGCAAGTTTCATCTAACTCGCTTAACATCAAAATCAACAACGACTCGACGCTCAACCAACCAGTCCATTCCAAGAATCTCATCAAACCATAAAAAAAGGTAATTCCATCAAATCAACTGAAACACATGGCTCTGAACAGATAAAAGACATCTCTTATACAGTTTTCTTGTAACAACAGTTTCACCAAGGAAACTAACCACTGACACTCCCACTTTCGAAACAAACGTTCAAACCCCAACTTTAAAAGCAATTTTCAACAACAGGCGCAAAAAGCTATACCCCGCCGATCAAATGTTGACAAGCTCGCCTCACATGGTTATATGATCCACCTACTTAATAGGTATCAAACGCTACTCAAGCCTTGACACACTGTCCCCACAATCTTTGTCCAACATTACTACAACATCGCCTCAACCCATGTGATACCCCTTTAAGCATGACCATTCTTACACTGGCTACCACTAAACTAGAGATCACAACTCACTCTCTATAGCTAGAACCTCTCGCACGAACTATTACATGCATGTTCTGCTCAAATACCTCGCCCGTGTTACCAACACGTCGAAAACAATGTAACCAATAAATCAATAGATATGGTTTTAACATCATGCACCAATCTATAAAAGTGCCAACACATCGATGTATCACATCCAATTCCAATCCAGGAGCACCCATGCTCAACAAAACAATTTGTACCTTAACTCAACTACAACTTACGATTTCAAACCCAAACCACAAATTCACATTTCTCATCAACCAAGTATCTAAACCCTAGATACTTCTCCTTTAAAACAATTCAAAAGAACTCTCAGAACACAACGTCAGGTTCTATGCCCACAACCACAGTTGTCCACCAACTATACACATCTTTATATAACCCAGATACAACTCATTTTTACACTATGGGCATCACCACACTCCATTCATTCTATAATCTCATTTATACAGGTCATCCACTCCATGGATATTGTTGAGTGTGTAAAAGTTCTATATTTTACCCCTTATTTAACCCATATTTCTGCTGTATTCAAGCATAATTCATTGCATTTAGGTAAAGTTTCACATATACATCACAATTAGATAAAATGGCACAGTTACTACTAATATTGGTTGTTTTTGCAAGTATTTGTCGTCGCAGATGCAGGGCAACAAAGGAGCAGAGCTGGAACACAAGAGTGGAGTCAAGAAGGAGGACGTTGTCGTGGCCATTGCCGTGGCAACCATGACGACAACAATGGTGAAGGGAAAAGTAAAGTGGAGCTCGAAAGATATAGAAATTCAAGCCGGTCTATCGCAGACCACTTCTATATTTTTCTGAGCCCTAGAGCAGAATGAAGGCCAAGCCCAAAGTTCAAGGAAGCAACCCAAAGCAAGAAAAGTGGACGAATTAAAGGCATATACTCAAAAGATTTAGTCTTAATTGGAGTTGTACTTTAGTTTGAAATTGTATTCTTACTTTACTAGAAAACTTGAACCCAAGGCCTATATAAAGGCATGTAATTTGACCCAGGGAAGGAGATCTCATTCTCTAGCAGTCTTCCCCAAAACCCTTGTCATTTCCCCCTTCTTATCATGTTCTAAACTTCCCCTAGGGCTAAGGGTTGATTCTGTAAAGTAGTTGCAAGGATTGTACTATTTTTAGGAATTTTCTGTTCATTGAAATAAAACTTCAAGTTTGCTTATTCTGGTTTCCAACATCTTGCAAGAGTATCGGGAGAGCATTGTGAGATTATCTATCTACTTAATATTGGGAGAGTTAAGTATACGAAAGGAATAAGTGCAGATTCTCCAGTTTATGCTTGAACTATCTCGGACCTAGGGATAGGACGAGGTTAAGTGGCTAAGGAAGAATTCAACAACATTGGTGTTCACCCTTTGATTCACGCTTGGAGGTATCATCCGAGTAGTGTCATCAACAGTACTTGGACCTAGGGATAGGACAAGTCACAACAGGGATTCTTGCCAAGCTTGAAGTACAGAGTTGTGTGATCGTTGCCTGGTCAACAACAGACTGCTGCCGCGATAGGAACGACGACAAAACAAGAGTTCTTATGCAGTGCAACACTCTCACTACCGAGCAGATCAATACCGACCTATTTCTTAACCCTGAAAACTTCGTTATCTTATATTCATTATTCTTCGATATTAATCCTCAATCAACTAAACTCTTCTCTTTCTCTCTTGTACAACAATCCAAGGATAAAGCTATTTCTAGTCCCTGTGGATTCGACATCTGATACTTCTTGTATCACTTTACTACTTGCGTCGTGTACACTTGCACTACATTGCGATAGGACTTTTGACACGCAATAGGTTTTTGGAGTCGTTGTCGGGGACTGGCAACATATCTTTACCCTTACTTTTACTCGACTGTCTTTCTTTTTAATTTTTCTATTTTTATTGGTATCATTTACCCTGCGCTTTTCACAAGGTTTCCTGTTTGCTTATGCGCAGATCTATACATGGCAAAGAACCTGAGTATAAATTAGACCCTGAAATCGAACGTTCATGCAATCTCTGGAACCGAGTCCGCCTTTTGGTTGAAAGAAATGACTACCACGAGGAAAAACTAGAGACAATGGTGAACGGAAGACAGAACAACAAGGTAGATGATAACCAGGGGGTTATTGGAGATCATCCCCAGGATGCCCGAAACGGAAGGACTGCTGCCGAGGCCGCACGCCGGTCCTGCCATGATTACATGATCAATGATCATGTGGAACTGGAGACCACCTTGCAAGACGTGGAAGCTGAAAATTTCGAGTTGAAACCTGTGATGTTCAGCATGATGAATTCCGCTAGCCAATTTAGTGGTGCTGCTACAGAGGATGCCCGAGAGCATCAAAAAACGTTCCAAGAAATCTGTGGATTGTTTAGATTACCAGGAGTAAATCCGGAGATACTAAGGCTTCAGTTATTTCCTCATTAACTGAGGGGCAAAGCGAAAACATGGTGGAATAAACTAACGTCGTGTTCAATAAGAACTTTGGCGGATCTCACTCATGAATTTTTATCTCGTTTTAATCCTTCCCATTTATCTGAGCAATTACGTAATGAAATTGCTACTTTTTAACAGGAAGATGACGAGCCAATGCACGAGGCATGAGACAAGTTTACCACTTTTCTAAGGAATTACCCGATGCATGGATTCCCCGTATGGAATTAATTCTTCAAATTCTACAATGTTGCCAACATAAACACTCAAATGAGAATAAATTCAGCAGCGAATAGACTGTTGTTGGATAAAGATCCAAATGAAGCCATGATAATATTGAAAAATCTGGCAAAGAATGAAGAGCAATTCCCTACAGCAAGGAGAAGTAAACGAGTGCTAGTTGTAAAAGACTATGAAGCCGACAATTCCTTAAAGACACATGTTACATACCTCATGTAACCCCCTTAACCCGGCCCAGACGGTTGACCCGAATTAAGAAAGTCACACGGGGAAAACCAAAGTCAACCCGAAAGTCAACCTTGTTTAACGACCCTTTTTTTTCTTTTTAATCTTGTCTAGATGCACATTAACCTTAGATGTGATCATACAAACAGCATACTCAAAGATCACAATCATCAGAGATCAAACAGGGACCCAATTGAACAAATTACAACTTTAGGGACCAAATTGTAAATTCTGAAAACTTTAAGGACTTAACCAAATTTTAAGTTACCAACTTAAAATTAATCAGGTTTCATGCTTCTCATCCAAATTTCAGCTCAAACGGACATCCCAAACTCATACAATTGCATAAACAAGTTTCAGGACCAAAATGCAAACATTTTGAAACATTTAACCGCCCATGTCAGCGCCCAACGGTCACCCGTTCCGAAACAAGCAAAGCCCGTTTCGAAACTCGGGGCCGTTCCGCAACGCGTTCCGCAACGGGGGTCTGGCAGTGACCAAACCGTTTCGAAACGGTGCATACCGTTTCGGACGCCTGGGTTCATGCAAGGCACCCGTTCCGAAACGGTGCACACTGTTCCGAAACGCCTGCACAGATTGCAGCAAAATGGCATTCCAAAACATGCAATTAATCATTCAAACAAGCTCCAAATGTCACCAAACTTTACCAGCATGCAATTCAACATATATATGACTTGTAGGCATCATCAAATCAACAATTTAACATCATATATGAAAAGCCCCAAATCTAAAGGCATTCTTCCTACACAAGCAACCACTTTAGCACAAACTTCCCAAACCAAACTCAATATAGCCAAAACATGTTTCAGCAACCACAACAACATTAGAACACACCTGTCCGAACATACACAAACACAAAAACATCAATCCGAGAGATTTTACCCCCATTGCCCTTATTAACTATACTTATTCACCGAGACATACATCTCAATTGGAGTCCACCTTGAATCCTTTGCTCCTTGCTGTCCAAACTTCAAGAATCTGCATTGATGGACAAAAAGGAGCGTAAGCACATAATGCTTAGTGAGGAATGCTCAAAACCAAAACACCATCAATGCAGCGGGTTACAAAACACTTTAAAACAACCCGATTTATCAAACCAAAACCATGTTTGAAAACTCCTTTTCAACATCATGCTTAAACCATGCATTGCACTTACATGAAACCAAACCTTAGTTTAGCAAGCTAAGAAAACCCCTTTTCAAAGCACAAATTACTTAAACATCCATTTAGCCATTCCATGCATAAACACCATATGCAAAACTAAATCAAACCTTGGAAAACATTCACATTTCACAATATACCCTTCTTATACTTAAAAACCATTTAAGCAAGAAGTCCTTTAAAATCATTTTACCCACTCAATCCAATACATGCATTAACCAAAGGCAACTCATGACCACAACATCATTATCACATACCTTTAAAACAAGTCTCAACAAGACTCCAATGCATTAAGGAGATTTCATGCACACATGCATCATTTATCAAATGATAATCAACACTTGTTTAACATAACAAGTAAACATGCCTTCACTAGCATTAAACACTTTTCATGCAACCATGCATCTTTTCAAGCATCTCGTGCTTCTTTATGATCAAGAACATTACATTGGCCTCCAAGTGATCAACCACATCCACTTTTCAACTCAACAACCCGATCGGATACGCGGATTCCGAGCGTTGTCCCTACGCTCCATACACCCTACCAATCCAAGGCCTCCCAAATGGACTTTTAAACACCATTTGACCTTACAAGCCTAAAGTTCCCACGTATGGACTTTTAAACACCATACAACCTTAGCGTTTCCCGAGGTTCCCATGCATGGACTTTTAAACACCATACAAACTCAACATGCACAGGGTCTCCTTGTATGGACTTTTAAACACCATACAACCTTTGCATAACCGACTGGTAGTTGTATAAATCACTAACGAGATCCGGGACACCCCACACAAGATCCACACATGGTCTTACACCGCCATTGTGATCTTAACAAGTACAAGGTTCTCACATATGGACTTTTAAACACCATATAACCTTTGCTCAACCAAGGTCCTCGAATGGGCAACACCTCCATTATAACCTTAACCATCTCGTTAGGATACTTGAAGGGAGCTTACCGGTCCACTCTTGACCACTCCACCTCCAAGGCGACTTAATTCACGGTGCACCCAATCCTATAGCCGGCTAACTATATCCGATCAACGAACCAAGAACCACTTTCATCACTTGCCAACATAACCATCTTACCATGTTAATCCAATGTTTCACATGCATAAACATAATGCAAAACCATCACAACATTAGTCCAATGATTCACATGCATAACCAATATGCAAAAACCATTACCTCATTATTCCAATGATTCACATGCATAACCAATATGCAAAAAGTATCATTTACCATCATCAATTCACTATTTTAAAGCATCATACAAAGCCATTGATCAACATGCAACACTATGCACCCAAACCACAATTACCATGTACAAAACCAAGGATCCCTTACCTTGAGCATCCTTCTCAAATGGCTTTCAAAACCAGCATTAAACCATGCTAAAATATGCTTTCAAAACAGATTTAAACCATGCAAAACACATGCATCTCATTCATCAACCACAATTGCTTTTAAAACCAAACACAACACAATTCAAGAGCGAAAATCCAATCACTTACTCTTGAGCTTAGCAAAGTTGTTTAGACTTAAACTAAGCTCCCAAAACCTTCAAACCTTGGTTTAAAAGCTGAAAACCCAACTTCACTCACCGATACTCAAAACAAGGCTAGCCGACAAGCCTTCCAAGCATCCGAAAACCTTCCGCAACACCTTCAAAGCTCACGGATCAAACTCCCCTGTTTCAAGCACACAACAATAGAGGATTAATGCATCATTATGCATTAAAAACACCAGCAACAAGATTCAACTCGCTGCTCAACCCAAATCCAACAATTTGGCTACCAAACACAACCGAAATCACCTCCAAACACTTCCAAAACTTAACCCAGCCAAGATCCATCACTTCTAACCATTTTTAAACATCAATTAACATCCAAAATGATCACAAACACGTCCTTATACCTCCAGGTATAATAGATCACCAAAAACACTCCAAAAACAACCAAAAACTCAAGCCAAACTTAGGAAATTCAACCTATCCGGGATTGCATTGATTAAACCTCAACTTCTAATCAATTTAGCATTCATTTAACATCATTTTGACACTTCAAAACACTGCCCAAACAGATCATACGAAAATTTCACCAAAATCACCAAATCTTGCATTTTAAGCCAAAATCAAGATTTCAATTGAAAAGCCATTAACAAAACACAAATTAAGGATTGAGAACTTAGGAATTTCAGTAAAGAACTGATAGTTTAGAGGAGAAGGACGTTCTTACCTCCAAACTTGAATTTCTCCTTTTTAGAGCCAAAATGCTTGATGAAACAACTTGCAATTTGAGAGGTTTTGTAGATGAGATGATTAGGAATCAAAAGAGAGTTGAAATGTGTGATTTAGATGCCAAAATCAGAGAAGGAAATCTGGAGAAATGTGTTTGGGTGGAGAGAAAATGAGAGAAAAGGAAAATTGAGAGGAAATAGAAAGTTAGTTAAGAAATGGTGAAAATGATTTCCCTCCACATTTCATAATCCTTAAAAATCAGAAAAAAAGCCTTAAAATATCTTAGAAAAATCTGGAGAAATCCTTTTTGGAATAATAGCTCCTTAAAGATTCAAAGTTTCAATCCTTTATAAAACTGTCCCGCAACTTTCAAAAATTACGTTTTGGTCACTAGCCAAAATGTCAACCTTCCGAACCTCATTTTCCAAAATTGATTTCACAGTTCACTTTTATATATTAAAATATGATTTTAGAACATTTTTCCATATTTTTAATGCAACCCGAACTAGGCTTTCCTAAATTCACTCTTATATATTCGATCAGCACTTTGACCGAACCGGTCAACTCCCAAAACTTCTGAGCCCAAAACCGGGGCGTTACAACTCTCCCCCCCTTAGGAAATTTCGTCCTCGAAATTTCAATCGGCGAAAAGAGAACAACAACCTACTCCAAGCAACACACAAGGCAACACAAAAGCCTCAACCAATCACTGAACACTTCCCACACAATACTCCACCGAACACAACACCACCACATGCTGTTCACAAAACCCAGAACACTCAACGATAGCCACAACTTAACTTTTCACATAACCGGACCGTACACAGCCCCAACATCAACCTGAAGAACTTCAGCTCCTACAGCACACATCACTGTAACACACAACTCCCAAGACCTGTTTACACAGAGACAACAACCAATCCAACACAGCCACTATGCAAACCTCTCAGCTTCTAAAACTCTTCCAAACTCCCAAACTTCTTCCAAGGATTTTCCCAACAAGCAGAAATCCTTAATCGTCAACTGATTACTCAAACTCTTCAACGAATGCTGATAATCCTTCACATCTGCCGCTAACATTACCATAACAACTCACCAGGATTACTCACCCAGATTCCAAGAATTACAACATAACCCCAACTTGAATTCGTCAGCCGCTCTACACACCACCAGCTGACTTCAAACGGAACTTCCTTAACCACAACCAGCCAACCACTTCTCACAAGAACCCAAACGACCAACAAAAATCTTCGATCTTTCATAGCCCTTCCACTTCAAACTTCAACCATAACACTTGCATTACCAGAACATTGCTTATCCGAAACACACATAACAGCTTATGGACTCCTGAAAGGCTGCTAAGAACCAACACAACCCTATCACAACAACTTAAAAACTAAGCTACCTCAGCACTTGGAAACACAACCTCAAAATTGCAACATCACTAGCACCAAGGAACTACCACTTCCTTTTAGCCACGCAAACCACTTAACCGATATTAGCCTCAACCGGTACCCTTCACCACCAAACCACTAAACTCTCTAAGCAACGAACACTATCCTTCCACTACAGGCTATACCACTCTCACCATTGCTAGCAACTAGCTTAATATTACTTCTAACTCTCACTCAGCACCAAAACAACCTCTAAAACCCATCATCCAAACCAACCACCACACTAACAGATTCGATTAGTTATTAGCGAGTGTGAACATCGTATGCATGATCACCTACATGCCCTATCAATGCCTGATGTACATGTATGCAAAACCTCTAATGTCATGCCACATGTATGCATGGACCAACATATATAATATAGCATATAACAATGACTTTAACTGTGCATGAATGCCAGTTCACACCCTCCAACAACATCCTCAAATCCGTCTAAGAACAACCTCCCAACTCACTCCTAACTTATCTAACTCCATCATACCAACAACCACTAACCACAAGATACTCACTAAACCTTCTTCACACCAAAGATGTTCCCAAACAACTACCATTACCCCAAACATGCTAGCAACCAGACTAAACTTACCATGCAAGGAAAACCAACAGAAACCAAACTAAGGTAACTAGAGCAAAGATTACTTAACAAGATTACCTGAAAACACAACACCTCCCTGAAGCTTCATCAGACGAGCTCTCTTCCTTGCGGAACCATCATCCTCCTGCGGCACAACTGCAGCACCAGCTAACATACCAGGGTCAACATCAACTCCTTGCGGTAAGGAACCTTGGCTATTCCGAGCCAACATCAAACAATCACGTCTCATGTGATCAGCAGACCCACATTTCCAGCAATTCTCTTTTCCCAAACTCTTCACAACCTTCTGCTCTTTTTGCCACCTCCGAACCTTGCCTCGGCCGTGCCCACGACCTTTCAGAGACCCATTAGCTAACACCAAAGCTGACTTCACTCCAAGGGGACAATCACGCTTAACATGCACTTTGGAACCACAATTCTAGCAAACACACGCGCCCCAACATCTACCAACATGGCGCCTTTCACAACGGTCACACACCGGTGGCTGAGCTTCAACTCCTTGCTCAAGCAACACTCGCTCCACAACAGCACTATCTTCACCTTGTTCAATACTTGGAAATTCCCCTCCAAGATACCTTTCACAAAAAGCAGATACAAAGAAATCCCAATCAATATCAGGAATATGTGACGCCTCCGCCACGGATGCCCACCAGACACACGCATCCTCCAGCATCAAAGAAACAACACTCCCCAGCTTACAGGCATAATCACAGCCTTCCTGATCCAAGATCAAAACCACACTGGCCAACCAGGCCTCAAATGCCTCAGGTGTCGAACCATGATATTCCACAGCACCCAAATCAAGCAAATGCTGCTTCGGCAATCTCACACATCCCACAGCCAGCTCATCCACTGACTTTACCTTTATCTCAGCCTGAGATGTTTCCAACACCTCCTGAACAACAGATGATGAACTCTTCATCACAGAACCAGCTCCATCATTCTGCCTTAACTCCTCAACCCCAGGCACAGAAGACTGAGACAAAACACCTCTACAAAAGGGTGAATTCCATGCCTTAACAACCTGCCCCAAGGCAGCAACCATCTTACCCAACTGCCATTCTCCCATCATCTTTGCCATACTACTAACAACAACAACAAAAAATCACAACAAGCAAACAAACCAGTTAGACCAGCATTAAAGCAAGGATTCACTCCAACTCCAAATAACACAATAGCTATATTAATAAGGCAATGGGTATCCCGAATCCTCCCCTTTACATGACATAACAGTCAACACAACATAGATATCCCAACATCAAGCATATCAACCAACATACTTTGATCATGCTTACATCAAACCATATCCATTTGCAACAGCATAACACCAACATAACATGCTCAATACACATTTATCATGCATAACATCAGCTCACAACATCAGCACATATCCACATAAACTCAACTAAGATTCATAACCATAAAACATGCTTGCATACTTCAGCAACATGCTCAGAAACATCAACAATTTACTCAAAAACATCAACAACATACTCAGAAACACCAGCAGCATACTCAGAAACACCAGCAGCATATTCAGAAACACGTGTTTCAACCAACTTTCAACCACACATCAAGGTAAACAACAAACACACATCACAACCACTTACCGTTTTCCCCAAGCATTCGCAACTCAGCTCTGATACCACCAAATGTAACCCCCTTAACCCGGCCCAGACGGTTGACCCGAATTAAGAAAGTCACACGGGGAAAACCAAAGTCAACCCGAAAGTCAACCTTGTTTAACGACCCTTTTTTTCTTTTTAATCTTGTCTAGATGCACATTAACCTTAGATGTGATCATACAAACAACATACTCAAAGATCACAATCATCAGAGATCAAACAGGGACCCAATTGAAAAAATTACAACTTTAGGGACCAAATTGTAAATTCTGAAAACTTTAAGGACTTAACCAAATTTTAAGTTACCAACTTAAAATTAAACAGGTTTCATGCTTCTCATCCAAATTTCAGCTCAAACGGACATCCCAAACTCATACAATTGCATAAACAAGTTTCAGGACCAAAATGCAAACATTTTGAAACATTTAACCGCCCATGTCAGCCCCCAACGGTCACCCGTTCCGAAACCGGCAAAGCCCGTTTCGAAACTCGGGGCCGTTCCGTAACGCGTTCCGCAACGGGGGTCTGGCAGTGACCAAACCGTTTCGAAACGGTGCATACCGTTTCGGACGCCTGGGTTCATGCAAGGCACCCGTTCCGAAACGGTGCACACTGTTCCGAAACGCCTGCACAGATTGCAGCAAAATGGCATTCCAAAACATGCAATTAATCATTCAAACATGCTCCAAATGTCACCAAACTTTACCAGCATGCAATTCAACATATATATGACTTGTAGGCATCATCAAATCAACAATTTAACATCATATATGAAAAGCCCCAAATCTAAAGGCATTCTTCCTACACAAGCAACCACTTTAGCACAAACTTCCCAAACCAAACTCAATATAGCCAAAACATGTTTCAGCAACCACAACAACATTAGAACACACCTGTCCGAACATACACAAACACAAAAACATCAATCCGAGAGATTCTACCCCCATTGCCCTTATTAACTATAGCTATTCACCGAGACATACATCTCAATTGGAATCCACCTTGAATCCTTTGCTCCTTGCTGTCCAAACTTCAAGAATCTGCATTGATGGACAAAAAGGAGCGTAAGCACATAATGCTTAGTGAGGAATGCTCAAAACCAAAACACCATCAATGCAGCGGGTTACAAAACACTTTAAAACAACCCGATTTATCAAACCAAAACCATGTTTGAAAACTCCTTTTCAACATCATGCTTAAACCATGCATTGCACTTACATGAAACCAAACCTTAGTTTAGCAAGCTAAGAAAACCCCTTTTCAAAGCACAAATTACTTAAACATCCATTTAGCCATTCCATGCATAAACACCATATGCAAAACTAAATCAAACCTTGGAAAACATTCACATTTCACAATATACCCTTCTTATACTTAAAAACCATTTAAGCAAGAAGTCCTTTAAAATCATTTTACCCACTCAATCCAATACATGCATTAACCAAAGGCAACTCATGACCACAACATCATTATCACATACCTTTAAAACAAGTCTCAACAAGACTCCAATGCATTAAGGAGATTTCATGCACACATGCATCATTTATCAAATGATAATCAACACTTGTTTAACATAACAAGTAAACATGCCTTCACTAGCATTAAACACTTTTCATGCAACCATGCATCTTTTCAAGCATCTCGTGCTTCTTTATGATCAAGAACATTACATTGGCCTCCAAGTGCTCAACCACATCCACTTTTAACCTCAACAACCCGATCGGATACGCGGATTCCGAGCGTTGTCCCTACGCTCCATACACCCTACCAATCCAAGGCCTCCCAAATGGACTTTTAAACACCATTTGACCTTACAAGCCTAAAGTTCCCATGTATGGACTTTTAAACACCATACAACCTTAGCGTTTCCCGAGGTTCCCATTCATGGACTTTTAAACACCATACAACCTCAACATGCACAAGGTCTCCTTGTATGGACTTTTAAACACCATACAACCTTTGCATAACCGACTGGTAGTTGTATAAATCACTAACGAGATCTGGGACACCCCACACAAGATCCACACATGGTCTTACACCGCCATTGTGATCTTAACAAGCACAAGGTTCTCACATATGGACTTTTAAACACCATATAACCTATGCTCAACCAAGGTCCTCGAATGGGCAACACCTCCATTATAACCTTAACCATCTCGTTAGGATACTTGAAGGGAGCTTACCGGTCCACTCTTGACCACTCCACCTCCAAGGCGACTTAATTCACGGTGCACCCAATCCTATAGCCGGCTAACTATATCCGATCAACGAACCAAGAACCACTTTCATCACTTGCCAACATAACCATCTTACCATGTTAATCCAATGTTTCACATGCATAAACATAATGCAAAACCATCACAACATTAGTCCAATGATTCACATGCATAACCAATATGCAAAAACCATTACCTCATTATTCCAATGATTCACATGCATAACCAATATGCAAAAAGTATCATTTACCATCATCAATTCACTGTTTTAAAGCATCATACAAAGCCATTGATCAACATGCAACACTATGCACCCAAACCACAATTACCATGTACAAAACCAAGGATCCCTTACCTTGAGCATCCTTCTCAAATGGCTTTCAAAACCAGCATTAAACCATGCTAAAATATGCTTTCAAAACAGATTTAAACCATGCAAAACACATGCATCTCATTCATCAACCACAATTGCTTTTAAAACCAAACACAACACAATTCAAGAGCGAAAATCCAATCACTTACTCTTGAGCTTAGCAAAGTTGTTTAGACTTAAACTAAGCTCCCAAAACCTTCAAACCTTGGTTTAAAAGCTGAAAACCCAACTTCACTCACCGATACTCAAAACAAGGCTAGCCGACAAGCCTTCCAAGCATCCGAAAACCTTCCGCAACACCTTCAAAGCTCACGGATCAAACTCCCCTGTTTCAAGCACACAACAACAGAGGATTAATGCATCATTATGCATTAAAAACACCAGCAACAAGATTCAACTCGCTGCTCAACCCAAATCCAACAATTTGGCTACCAAACACAACCGAAATCACCTCCAAACACTTCCAAAACTTAACCCAGCCAAGATCCATCACTTCTAACCATTTTTAAACATCAATTAACATCCAAAATGATCACAAACACGTCCTTATACCTCCAGGTATAATAGATCACCAAAAACACTCCAAAAACAACCAAAAACTCAAGCCAAACTTAGGAAATTCAACCTATCCGGGATTGCATTGATTAAACCTCAACTTCTAATCAATTTAGCATTCATTTAACATCATTTTGACACTTCAAAACACTGCCCAAACAGATCATACGAAAATTTCACCAAAATCACCAAATCTTGCATTTTAAGCCAAAATCAAGATTTCAATTGAAAAGCCATTAACAAAACACAAATTAAGGATTGAGAACTTAGGAATTTCATTAAAGAACTGATAGTTTAGAGGAGAAAGACGTTCTTACCTCCAAACTTGAATTTCTCCTTTTTAGAGCCAAAATGCTTGATGAAACAACTTGCAATTTGAGAGGTTTTGTAGATGAGATGATTAGGAATCAAAAGAGAGTTGAAATGTGTGATTTAGATGCCAAAATCAGAGAAGGAAATCTGGAGAAATGTGTTTGGGTGGAGAGAAAATGAGAGAAAAGGAAAATTGAGAGGAAATAGAAAGTTAGTTAAGAAATGGTGAAAATGATTTCTCTCCACATTTCATAATCCTTAAAAATCAGAAAAAAAGCCTTAAAATATCTTAGAAAAATCTGGAGAAATCCTTTTTGGAATAATAGCTCCTTAAAGATTCAAAGTTTCAATCCTTTATAAAACTGTCCCGCAACTTTCAAAAATTACATTTTGGTCACTAGCCAAAATGTCAACCTTCCGAACCTCATTTTCCAAAATTGATTTCACAGTTCACTTTTATATATTAAAATATGATTTTAGAACATTTTTCCATATTTTTAATGCAACCCGAACTAGGCTTTCCTAAATTCACTCTTATATATTCGATCAGCACTTTGACTGAACCGGTCAACTCCCAAAACTTCTGAGCCCAAAACCGGGGCGTTACACCTTACAAAGGCAATAGAAAATTTGCTAAAGAAAGATTTGAAACATGTTTACTCTGCAGAAGAGGTATGCGAAACTTGCAGTGAGAATCACAGTTCGGAAGACTGCCCGTTACAGCTAGTGGAAGGGATGTATGTTGGAAATTACAAGAAACCGAGAAATTACGACTCCAATAATTACAATACAAACTGGTGGAAAGACCCCAAGTTCTCCTGGAGCAATCAAAACAATGCATTGAATCCTCAGATGCATAACAACAAAAACCATGAGGCACCTAGAATCCTGACACGGCAGCAACCACAACAGCAGCCTGCAGCCGCACCTAGTATACTGGAGCAGACATTGGCCACGTTTATGTCACAGACATGAGCTTACATAGATCACTTCGTCAAGAAGACTGAGTCATTCATGAACAAAACAAAGAAGAGAATGACAACCATGAGGCTACACTAAAATCACTGGAGACATAGATGGGCTAGGTTTCCCAGCTTATTAAGCCAAGGCAAAACAAGGGATTCCCTAGTGATACTGAAGTCGATTGACAACCCACACATGAGCAGTGCAAGGTTGTTACAACTAGGATTGGGAAACAACTCCAAGAGCCAGAGATGAAAACCGTACCAATTGAGGAACCAGCCTTAGAAATACCTACCACGAACACTGCCCCTGCAGAAGAGGAGAAACCTGCTGCCACCATACATGTCACGGTAGTAGAAGGGACATAGGAGAAAGACAAGAATGGTGAAGAACCTAAGCCTCCTCAGATCCGAATACCATGTGAAGGACGTCTGGAAGATTACCGTCCTCCACTGCCTTTTCCATAGCGGTTACAAAAGTTGAAACATGAGTACCAGCTCAAAAAGTTCTATGATATTTTTAAGCAGGTTCACATTAATATACCGCTGTTAGAGACCATCAAGCAGATGCCCGGTTATGCAAAATTTCTCAAGGATATTTTGTCGAAGATATCTAGACTTGGGGAATTTGAAACGGTAAACATGACAGAGGGATGCATAACTATTCTGCACATGCATCCACTCCAGAAAAAGAAGGATCCTGGGAGCTTCATCATACCATGCATAATTGGTGACAAATTCGTGGGTAAGGTACTTTGTTATCTATGTGCTAGTATAAATTTACTGCCAAAATTTGTATTTTAGAAATTAGGTATTGGACAAGTACGGCCCATGATAGTCATGCTGCAATTGGCAGACTGCTCTTACGTACAACTAGAAGGGAAGATCGAAGATATTCTGGTAAGAGTGGATAAGTTCATTTTTCCTCCTGACTTTCTTATTTTATACTGTGAAGCAGACGAGAACGCACTAATCATCCTGGGGCGACCCTTCCTAGCCACATGCATTTCACTAATTGATGTAGAGAAGTAAGAACTAAAAATGAGAGTAAATGATCAAGAGATCAAGCTTAATGTTGTCCAAGCAATTAAACATGCAGATGCCGAAGAAAAATGCAAGACCTTCACTGAATTAATCGTTGACCAACCTTGCATCAGGTCGAGCTGCCATGACATTAAATTTTGTCACGGCAGCAACAACAACAACAACTCCTCAGATTCAGACATATCAGACACTGAAGGTCATGTGGAGGTAAAATGGATAAGCAATCATCCAGGTAAGTTATTCGAGCCCCTGAACTATACCTCGAATGAACACATAATCCAAAAGCCTTCAACAGTAGAACCACCTGTTTTAGACCTTAAGCCCCTGCCAGGGCAGCTTCAATATGTTTTTCTTGGTTTAAATGATACGTTGACCATAATCATCGCTTCCAAGTTAATGCAGCAACAGGAACAACAGTTAATTGGGATGCTGTAGCATCATAAGAAGGCTATTGGATGGACGATAGCTGACATCCAATGCATCAGTTCGGCATTATGTATGCACAAAATTCTCCTAGAGGATGATCATAAGCGGACCATTGATGCTTAGAGACGCTTAAACGATGCTATGCAAGAAGTGGTGAGAAAGGAGATCATCAAATGGCTCGATGCTGGAATAATTTATGCCATCTCGGATAGTAAGTGTGTGAACTCGGTGCAATGTGTTCCTAAAAAGGGAGGAATAACCTTGGTGACCAATGCACAGAACGAACTAATCCCAACCAGGACTGTGACCGGTTGGAGGGTTTGTATGGATTACCAGAAGCTTAACAAAGCTACCCAGAATGACCATTTTCCCTACCTTTTTATTGATCAAATGCTTGATAGATTAGCGGGGAAACCTTATTATTGTTTTCTCGATGGTTACTCAGGTTACAACCAAATAGCAATTGCAGCGGAGGATCAAGAGAAAACGACCTTCACTTGCCCATACGACACTTATGCTTTTCGGAGAATGCCATTTGGACTCTGCAATGCACCAGCAACCTTCCAAGGGTGCATGATGGCAATATTTTCCGACATGGTGGAGGACTTCCTCGAAATTTTCATGGACGACTTTTCCGTTTTTGGAGAGAGTTTTGAAGGGTGTCTAAGAAACCTACAGAAGGTGCTCGAAAGATGCAAGAAAGCGAACTTGGTCTTGAACTGGGAAAAGTGCCACTTCATGGTGGATGAAGGGATGGTCCTAGGCCACAAGGTAAGCTGTCGCGACATAGAGGTAGATAGAGCCAAGATTGATGTCATTGAAAAGCTGCCACCACCCACTATAGTCAAGGGAATTAGGAGTTTCTTACGGCATGTTGTGTTTTATCGAAGATTTATTGCAAATTTCTCGAATATTACCAAGCCTTTATGCCACTTATTAGAGCAGAATCGACCCAATGACTTTAACACTGAATGTACTGAGGCATTTAGAATTCTAAAGGAGAAGATGGCAACATCCCCAATTGTACAGCCACTAGACTGGAGTTTGCCATTTGAAATAATGTGTGATGCAAGTGACTATGATGTACGGGCAACACTAGGGCAAAGGAAGGATAACCTCTTCAATGTGATTTACTACGCCAATAAAACATTGAATGCTGTCCAAGTGAATTACACCACAACAGAAAAGGAATTGTTAGTAGTGGCGTTCTCAATCGACAAGTTTTGTGCATACATACTTGGAACAAAGGTGGAGGTCCGTACAAACCATTCATCACTGAAGTATATGTTCGCTAAAAAAGATGCAAAACCTAGACTGATACGTTGGATTCTGCTGCTGCAAGAATTCGACATTGTAATCAAGGATAAAAGGGGACATAAAACCAAGTAGTAGACAACTTGTCGAGATTAGAGATGGGAAAGAATCTACCAACAGATAAGACCAACATACTCGAGACCTTCCCTGACGAGCAGCTCTTTGCTACCACAAGCACTGTCGCGACAACCATGGCGGGAGGTAAGTTTTCTGAACATCCTTGGTACGCTGATTTTGTTAATTACATTGTTAGCGGAGTACTCCCTCCAGACCTTAATTACCAAGCAAGGAAGAGGTCCAAAACGATGCAAAACATTATTATTTGGACGAACCTCTTCTTTTGAAACATTGTGCAAATCAAATTATCAGAAGGTGTGTACCACAGGATGAGCATGAAGCTGTGCTTCACCATTTCCATGCTTCCCCATATGTAGGACACTTAGGTGGAAACAAAACCGCTGCCATGGTTTTGCAATCTGGTTTTTATTGGCCCTCACTGTTCAAGGATGCCCAAACATTCTACAAAAGCTGTGACAAATGACAACGGACTGGGAACATCTCAAGAAGACATGAGATGCCATTGCAAAACATCTTAGAAGTCGAAATCTTCGATGTATGGGGGATTGATTTCATGGGACCATTCCCAGCATCATGTAGGAACCTTAACATCCTATTGGCAGTGGATTATGTATCTAAATGGGTTGAAGCGATCGCCACACAGCAAAATGATGCCAAGATTGTTTAGAGATTTTTGCACAAAAAACATTTTCTCCAGGTTTAGCATACCTAAGGCGATCATTAGTGATGAAGGGAGATATTTCGACTATAGGGTAATCGTTGCTGCCTTAAGGAAATACGGCGTAAAGCACCGCATTGGAATAGCATATCACCCTCAAATCAATGGACAAGTCGAAATATCCAACCGGGAAGTAAATAACATACTTGTGAAGATCGTTCGGGTAAGCAATAATCCTCAAACAATCGTTGGATTCCATAGATTTATCGAGGTTGATCTTAAGCTAGGGTTTTGACTATCCATGGTCATCTCATCGTTATCATCTATATTGAAATCGAATATCAATTTTGATGTTGTCATATTGATTTTGATATCGTAATATCAATCCTAACAATCTCTCTATTGTTTTCCTAGCTCAATAAATTGATAAAGAGCATCCATCATCTCCATCTAAAGATAGGAACAAGGGGATTATCATCCGAGAGCCCTGCAAGCTTCAGATTGTTAAGGTGAGTGTAGTCGGAGTCTCATGATTAGGCGAAAAGCCTTCCCGAATCTCTTATTGTTGTTTTAGACTATATCGCTAATATTAACATTGAAGAAATTGCATTGGATTGTTAACCGGACACCATGGTAAGTGTCGGTAAGTTTGTTATTGAACATCAGACATAATCATTGATATTGTCATTTTGCATTGTCAATGATATAGCCATTACCATCGAAACATTGTATAAAAATCATTGGACATTGATATTGTCATCGGACCATGAAGCATTGATAATGAGATATACTTGTCATTTGTAATATTGAAATCATTGGTCATTGGAATACTCATTAATTATTGAAAAGGATATGAACATTGGAACCTTGGATATGAATAGAAATTGGATACAATTGGCATGCCATAGAATTCATGAGCTCAGTGTACGGGTGGACTACGGTCCTAACGGTACGACCTATATTGATTTGGCGAGGCGGAGAGATGTATATTGATATTGGTGATATTGGCTTGGCAGAGGGACTAGACCATTCATTGATTTGGCGAGACGTAGGAATTCACGTATCCATTATCTTGATTCAATCGAAGGATTAAAGATGAAATGAATATGTTGAACATTATATATTGTTGCATAGCATTGACATTGATGAGCATGAGATCATGTATATATATATATATTGTAGTTCATATTGGTTATGACTACCTCACTAGGCAATATATGCCTAACATGTCCTATCTCATGCATTTTAGGTTGAAAGATCTAGTGTCGGAGGATCAGATTGTCAAGGCAAGACAAGTCACTACAAGCCTTAAAGTAATGTGTTTTAACCCTAAGAACTCCTAGGATGGTGGCAAAGTAGTCAAACTAGTCGTTTATGCTTATTTTGATGTGTTTGTGAAATGCTTACGTTGTAATAGGGTTAATGGCCCTAAATGACCTTTTTGGTTGGCTTAAAATGGCTTAAAAATGCATACTTGGCTCATAAAGGTCAAAACATAGTAAACGAATTCGTATGATCATCAAATTGGGCATGCTAGTAGTTTATACCATTGAAATGTTGTGCGTAAAGTTTTGATGCATTTGGACATCGTTCGATAGGTCAAATTGAATAAATACCAGCAAAAATCTATCATTACAGGTCAGGCCGTATCGAAACGGGTGATGGCGTTTCGATATGAGTAATCATAATTAACAAAATCCCAATTGCCATTTAAAAGTGTAAAACAACAAACCAAACTTGCACAAAAGGGAGTTTACACAAATCTCCCAACAATTCAACGGATCCTCCATTGCCCTTATTACTTTAGTTTAAACCGAAACATACTTTCTTAAATGAAGTCTCTTGGAATCACTTGCCTCTTGCTACCTCCACAACATCAATTGGGCATACTTGGCTCATAAAGGTCAAAACATTGTAAACAAATTCGTATGATCATGAAATTGGGCATGCTAGTAGTTTATACCATTGAAATGTTGTGCGTAAGGTTTTGATGCATTTGGACATCATTCGATAGGTCAAATTGAATAAATACCAGCAAAAATCTGTCATTACAGGTCAGGCCGTATCGAAACGGGTGATGGTGTTTCGATATGGGTAATCATAATTAACAAAATCCCAATGGCCATTTACAAGTCTAGAACAACAAACCAAACTTGCACAAAAGGGAGTTTACACAAATCTCCCAACAATTCAATGGATCCTCCATTGCCCTTATTACTTTAGTTTAAACCGAAACATACTTTCTTAAATGAAGTCACTTGGAATCACTTTCCTCTTGCTACCTCCACAACATCAATTATCTGCATTGATGGACAAATGAGAGCGTAAGCACACAAGGTTTAGTGAGGAGGCTCGTAAGCAAAACACCATCAATGCATTGAAACCATTTTTCATGTCCACATTGAAATCTCATTTCAATTTGTTAAAACATCATTTGAAAACCATCATGCCCTTTTTAAAACCATGCACTTTCCTTAATCAATATCAACATGTTAAACATCATGCAACATGTATTATGAGTCCAACAACAAATCCATTGCTAACATTCAACTTAAGCCTTCCTATGCATAGTTACCATTTGCAAAGCTTAAAAAGTGAAACATGCATTTACATATTATACATCACAAACCATTTCATAATACATCAACAATTATATTGGCTTACAAGTGATCATCAACATACTCATTTCTCAAAACCACATCGGATACGCGGATTAACAAGTGTTGTCCCAACACTTCATACATTCTCACCGGGATCTCAAGGTTCACAAATAGAAGCTACCCTCAACCGTTGTGACACCCGTGGTGGAGTATTCGGTACACCATATAAACCCCTCAACCCCACTAATCGGTAGATGTATAACCCCACTAACGAGAGACGAGACACAATACACTTTCCTGAATCGTTAGGGTACTTGGATGGAGTAATCTATACAACGTATAAACCCCTCAACATAAAAGGTGACATGTTTATAGTGCACTCAATCCTATAGCTGGCTAACTATATTCGATATCATTTATAAACCATTTCACAACATCACTTTCCATTATAATTTATATTTAATACATACCTCACTGTTTTCAAAGCATCATCAATAAACCTCATTACCAAGCATTAAACAATGCTTAAAATCACAAGTATAAGTCATATACTTCAAGGATCACTTACCACGTGCATCCTTCAACATTACATCATTAAAAATAGTAACCACATTCTTATAATCACGCTTTAACAGTAGGTAAAACCAATAATTCAAAATAGGGCATAAATCATCACATTATAGTACAACCGAGAGAGGAAAATCCTTTCACTTACATCCGAACTTAGTTAAGCATTTCATGTAACGCCCCGGTTTTGGGCTCAGAAGTTTTGGGCGTTGACCGGTTCGGTCAAAGTGCTGATCGAATATATAAGGGTGAATTTAGGAAAGCCTAGTTCGGGTTGCATTAAAAATATGGAAAAATGTTCTAAAATCATCTTTTAATATATTTTAGTGAACTGTGAAATCAATTTTGGAAAATGAGGTTTGGAAGGTTGACATTTTGGCTAGTGACCAAAATGTAATTTTTGAAAGTTGCGTGACAGTTTTATAAAGGATTGAAACTTTGAATCTTTAAGGAGCTATTATTCCAAAAAGAGTTTCTCCAGATTTTTCTAAGATATCTTAAGGCTTTATTCTGATTTTAAAGTTTATGAAATGTGGAGGGAAATCATTTTACCATTTCATAACTAACTTTTCTATTTTCTCTCAATTTTCCTTTTCTCTCATTTTCTCTCAACCCAAACACATTTCTCCAGATTTTCTTCTCTGATTTTGTCATCTAAATCACTCATATCAACTCTCTTTTGATTCCTAATCATCTCATCAACAAAACCTCTCAATTTGCAAGTTGTTTCATCAAGCTTTTTGGCTCTAAAAAGGAGAAACTCAAGTTTGGAGGTAAGAACGTCCTTCTCCTCTAAACTATCAGTTCTTTACTGAAATTCCTAAGTTCTCAATCCTTGATTTGTGATTTGTTAAAGGCTTTTGAATTGAAATCTTGATTTTTGGCTTAAAATGCAAGATTTGGTGATTTTTGTGGAATTTTCGTGTGATCTGTTTGGGCAGTGTTTTGAAGTGTCAAAATGATGTTAAATGAATGCTAAATTGATTAGAAGTTGAGGTTTAGTTAATGCAATCCCGGATAGGTTGAATTTCCTAAGTTTTGCTTGAGTTTTTGGTTGTTTTTGGAGTGTTTTTGATGATCTATTATACCTGGAGGTATAAGGACGTGTTTGTGATCATTTTGGATGTTAATTGATGTTTAAAAATGGTTAGAAGTGATGGATCTTGGCTGGGTTAAGTTTTGGACGTGTTTGGAGGTGATTTCGGTTGTGTTTGGTAGCCAAATTATTGGATTTGTGGTGAGCAGCGAGTTTGGTTATGTTGCTGGTGTTTTTAATGCATAATGATGCATTAATCCTCTGTTGTTGTGTGCTTGAAACAGGGGAGTTTGATCCGTGAGCTTTAGAGGTGGTGCGGAAGGCTTCTGATGCTTGGAAGGCTTGTTGGTTAGCCTTGTTTTGGTTATCGGTGAGTGAAGTTGGGTTTTTAGCTTTTAAACCAAGGTTTGAAGGTTTTGGGAGCTTAGTTTAAGTCTAAACAACTTTGCTAAGCTCAAGAGTAAGTGAATGGATTTTCGCTCTTGAATTGTGTTGTGATTTGGTTTTAAAAGCAATTGTGGTTGATGATTGAAATGCATGTGTTTTGCATGGTTTAAATCTGTTTTGAAAGCATATTTTAGCATGGTTTAATGTTGGTTTTGGAAGCCATTTGAGAAGGATGCTCAAGGTAAGAGATCCTTGGTTTTGTACACGGAAATTGTGGTTTTGATGCATAGTGTTGCATGTTGTTTAATAGCTTTTGTGTGATGCTTAAAAACAATGGATTATTGTTGTGAATGATGTACATTGGTAAGTGATGCTTAAGGTTACAAAGGTGGTTGAAAGTCCTTGTGTAAGCCTTGTTTATTTAAGAACAACATGGTGCTTGTAAGTTCATGGTTGGTTATTGGTTAAGATAAATGATGGTTTTTGCATTATGATTATGCATGTGAATCATTGGATTATCATGGTAAGATGGTTATATTGGCAAGTGATGAAAGTGGTTCTTGGTTCGTTGATCGGATATAGTTAGCCGGCTATAGGATTGGGTGCACCGTGAATTAAGTCGCCTTGGAGGTAGAGTGGTCAAGAGTGGACCGGTAAACTCCCTTCAAGTATCCTAACGAGATGGTTAAGGTCATAATGGAGGTTGAATGCCCATTCGAGGACCTTGGTTGAGCAAAGGTTATATGGTGTTTAAAAGTCCATATATGGGAACCTTGTGCTTGTTAAGATCACAATGGCGGTGTAAGTCCATGTGTGGATCTTGTGTGGGGTGTCCCGGATCTCGTTAGTGATGTTATACAACTACCAATCGGTGATGCAAAGGTTGTATGGTGTTTAAAAGTCCATACATGGGAACCTTGTGCATGTTGAGGTTGTATGGTGTTTAAAAGTCCATGCATGGGAACCTCGGGAAAAGCTAAGGTTGTATGGTGTTTAAAAGTCCATACATGGGAACCTTAGGCTTGTAAGGTCAAATGGTGTTTAAAAGTCCATTTGGGAGACTTTGGATTGGTAGGGTGTATGGAGCGTGGGGACAACGTTTGTGATCCGCGTATCCGATCGGGTGTTGAGTTGAAAAGTGGATGTGGTTGATCACTTGGAAGCCAATGTAATGTTCTTGATTATTAAAGAAGCATGAGATGCTTGAAAAGATGCATGGTTGCATGAAAAGTGTATAATGCTAATGAATGCATGTTTACTTGTTAGGTTTAACAAGTGTTGATTATCATTTGGTAAATGATGCATGTGAGCATGAAAACTCTTAAATGCATTGGAGTCTTGTTAAGACTTGTTTTTAAAGGCATGTGATGATGATGTTGTGGTTCATATAAGTTGCCTTTGTTTTAATGCATGTGTTGGTTTGTTTGAGTAATGGTTTTTAAAGGTTTCTTGCTTGAAATGGCTTTCAAGTTTAAGGAAGGTATGTTGTGAAATGGGAGTGTTTTCCAAGGTTTTGATTTAACTTTGCATATGGTGTTTATGCACGGAATGGTTAAATGGATGATTTTGTAAGTTGTGCTTTGAAAAGGTTTTCTTAGTTTGCTAAGCTAAGGGTTGGTTTTCATGTATGTGCAATGCATGGTTTAAGCATGTTGTTGAAAAGGGTTTTCAAACATGGCTTTGGTTTGTCAAATCGGGTTTGTTTTAAAAGTGATTTAATGGCCCGCTGCATTGATGGTGTTTTGGTTTTGAGCATTCCTCACTAAGCATTATGTGCTTACGCTCCTTTTTGTCCATCAATGCAGATTCTTGAAGTTTGGACAGCAAGGAGCAAGGGATTCAAGGTGGACTCTAATTGAGATGTATGTCTCGGTGAATAGCTATAGTTAATAAAGGCAATGGGGGTAGAATCTCTGGGGTTATTGTGTATGTGTTCGTTTATGTTTGGACAAGGATGTTTTTATGTTAATGATGTTGTTGGAAAATGTATTGGCTTTAATGAGATTGATTTGGAAAGTTTGTGCTTAAATGGTTGCTTGTGTAGGAAGCATGCCTTTAGATTTGGGGCTTTTCATATATGATGTTGTTTTTGATGAATTGTTGATGCAAGTATGTCTCATTTATGTTGAATTGCATGTTGGTAAAGTTTGGTGGCTTTTGGAGCATGATTCGATGGTCAATTGTGTGTTTGAGTGAGCAAAATGCTGCAATCTGGGCAGGGCGTTTCGGAACAGTTGACACCGTTTCGGAACGAGTGCCCTGCATAAACCCAGGCGTCCGAAACGGGTGCCACCGTTTCGGAACGGTTTGGCTACTGCCAGTCCCCCGTTGCGGTACGCGTTGCGGAACGGCCCCGTGTTTCGAAACGGGCTCTGCCTGTTTCGGAACGGGTGACCGTTGGGGGCTGACATGGGCGGTTAAATGTTTCAGAATGTTTGCATTTTGGTCCTGAAACTTGTTTGTGCAATTGTATGAGTTTGGGATGTCCGTTTGAGCTGAAATTTGGCAGAGAAGCATGAAACCTGATTAATTTTAAGTTGGTAACTTAAAATCCGGTTAAGTCCTTAAAGTTTCCAGAATTTACAATTTGGTCCCTAAGTTGTAAATTGTTCAATTAAGTCCTTGTTTGATCTTTGATGGTTGTGATCTTTGAGCATGTTGTTTGTGTGATCACAGTTAGGGCTAATGTGCACCTAGACAAGATTTAAAAGGAAAAAAAAGGGTCGTTAATCAAGGTTGACTTTCGGGTTGACTTTGGTTTTCCCCGTGTGACTTTCTTAATTCGGGTCAACCGTCCGGTCCGGGTTAAGGGGGTTACATTTCAAGCTTACCATTAAGTTCCCAAATCACCTTTTAAAGATTTCAAAATTGAAATTCACGTTCTCACTCACTGACACGTGCAAAATCGACTAGCCAGTGCGAATCCAAGCAATCAAAGCTCACGAACCTTCACTGATTGCTTCCGATATATTCTCCATTGTTTATACCACAAAAGAATAGAGGATAAATGCATCACAATGTATTAAAATCTCCACCAAACAATGGTACCCCGCCGCTCTGCCCGAGAAGACAAAAATGCCATCCGAAACAACCAAAAACACCTTCGATTAGACTACAAACTTAGTTCAATTAAAACCTATCACTTTCATCCATTTTTAATCATTAATCAACATCCAAAATCAACCTAATTACATTCTTATACCTCCATCAACTCAGATTTCACACTAACACCTCAAAACCCCCAAATCTAATAGTCTAACAATTAGAGATCCTACTCATTTCGGGATTACTATTATAAAACCTTTATTTTAACATCATTTAACATCCAAATAATGATTAAAACCAATCTCAAATCAATCAAAACAGTACCATTATGCAAAATCTTGAGAAATCATCTTCCAAAGCTTGATTTATCCATTTTCATCAATTAGATTATAAAATCTTGTTAGTAACCATAATTAGAGAGTGAAAGACTTGAGGGTTTCAATAAAGAACCTTGATTAGATGAGAGAAAAGAAAGATCACCTCTAAAACAAGCTTTTCCCTTGATTTGTATTGATTTAGATGAAATCCTTCAAGAAATCCATAACTAGTTGATGCAGAAATCCATGAAAATCATTTAGAAATCAAAAGTGGATAAAAAGAGATAAATCTCTTGAGATTTTAGTGATGCAAAGGTAGTATGGCTGATGGGAAAGTTGAGAGAAAAGTTTAGGATAAAAGTAGTTATGTAAGAAAATGTTTAGCCTTTAAAAATCATTTTTAATCAATATCATTTAACAAATTAATTAATTAAATCATTTTCAAAACACAAAATCCATGAAAAAGGTTGATAAGACCTTGGTGCAATAGCTCCCTAAGGATTCTAAGTTTTGGCCCTCTTCAATTTAGCCATTAAAATATATTTTGCAATTTTTACAAATTAGTAACTGTTTTCAAAATTCAAATTAAATCAGTCCAATTTCATCAAATTGAACTCTCTAAAACCTTCAAAATATTATTTTAAGATTATAAAATATTTTTCCATATTTTACTCCCTCAAAAACTATTTATTTCAAATTAATCTCGAAACTAGAATAAATTACTCGAACCGGTTCACCCGAACCTCTTAGCCAAACCCGACTAACTTCTAAGCCCAAAAATTGGGGAGTTACAACTCTCCCCCACTTAGGAAATTGTGTCCTCGAAATTTTACCTGAAGGAAAAAGGTGCGGAAACTGCTTTATCATGTCCGTCTTGCTTTCCCACATGGCCACCTCAATTCCTCGATGTCGCAACAACACCATCACAAGTTCAATTGTCTTACCACGAAAAACATTGCTACTAAAATCAAGAATTCCAACAAGTTCCTCATCATCAGACAAATCCAGATTCAACTCAATCTCCTCAACAAACATAACATTAGTCGAATCCGACCTATACCTTCGCAACATCGAAACATGAAACACATCACGAAATTTCTCTAATTCAAGAGGCAACCTCAACCGATATGCAACAGGACATAGATGCTCCACTACTTTGTATGGTCAAATAAACCTTGGACTAAGCTTACTCTTATGTCCAAACCTCATCACCTTCTTCCAAGGTAATACTCTCAAGAACACGTGATATCCAACCGTAAACTCAATCTTACCCTTTAAATCCGTGTAAGACTTTTGACGATCCGATGATGCCTTCAACCGATCACAAAAAAGATTTACCTTCTCCGTCGTTCCCTTAAGAAAATATGGCAAGGAAACCAACTTTTCCCCGCTTCCTCCTAACTGAGAGGCATCCTACACCTCCTACCATACAAGGCTTCATACGGAGCCATTTGTATACACGCTTGAATGCTATTATTATTAGCAAACTCCACTAAAGGCATTTGTTTCTCCCAAGAACCTTGGAAATCTATAACACAACACCTCAACATATCCTCTAGCACTTGGATAACTCACTTATACCGACCATCCGTTTGAGGATGATACGAGGTACTAAAATTAAGTCGTGTACCCAAAGTTCTATGCAAGCACTCCCAAAACCATGTTGTAAACCTAATATCTCTATCAGACACTATGGATTTAGGTACACCATGCAACCTCAAAATCTCCGCAATATACATGTAACGCCCCGATTTTGGACTCAGAAGTTTTGGGCGTTGACCGGTTCGGTCAAAGTGCTGATCGAATATATAAGAGTGAATTTAGGAAAGCCTAGTTCGGGTTGCATTAAAAATATGGAAAATGTTCTAAAATCATATTTTAATATATAAAAGTGAAATGTGAAATCAATTTTGGAAAATGAGGTTCGGAAGGTTGACATTTTGGCTAGTGACCAAAATGTAATTTTTGAAAGTTGCGGGACAGTTTTATAAAGGATTGAAACTTTGAATCTTTAAGGAGCTATTATTCCAAAAAGAGTTTCTCCAGATTTTCTAAGATATTTTAAGGCTTTATTCTGATTTTAAAGATTATGAAATGTGGAGGGAAAATCATTTTTACCATTTCTTAACTAACTTTCTATTTTCTCTCAATTTTCCTTTTCTCTCATTTTCTCTCCACCCAAACACAATTCTCCAGATTTTCTTCTCTGATTTTGGCATCTAAATCTCTCATTTCAACTCTCTTTTGATTCCTAATCATCTCATCAACAAAACCTCTCAATTTGCAAGTTGTTTCATCAAGCATTTTGGTTCTAAAAAGGAGAAATTCAAGTTTGGAGGTAAGAACGTCCTTCTCCTCTAAACTATCAGTTCTTTACTGAAATTCCTAAGTTCTCAATCCTTGATTTGTGTTTTGTTAATGGCTTTTCAATTGAAATCTTGATTTTGGCTTAAAATGCAAGATTTGGTGATTTTTGGTGGAATTTTCGTGTGATCTGTTTGGGCAGTGTTTTGAAGTGTCAAAATGATGTTAAATGAATGCTAAATTGATTAGAAGTTGAGGTTTAATCAATGCAATCCCGGATAGGTTGAATTTCCTAAGTTTGGCTTGAGTTTTTGGTTGTTTTTGGAGTGTTTTTGGTGATCTGTTATACCTGGAGGTATAAGGATGTGTTTGTGATCATTTTGGATGTTAATTGATGTTTAAAAATGGTTAGAAGTGATGGATCTTTGCTGGGTTAAGTTTTGGAAGTGTTTGGAGGTGATTTCGGTTGTGTTTGGTAGCCAAATTGTTGGATTTGTGATGAGCAGCGAGTTGAGTCTTGTTGCTGGTGTTTTTAATGCATAATGATGCATTAATCCTCTGTTGTTGTGTGCTTGAAACAGGGGAGTTTGATCCGTGAGCTTTGAAGGTGTCGCGGAAGGTTTTCGGATGCTTGGAAGGCTTGTCGGCTACTCTTGTTTTGTGTATCGGTGAGTGAAGTTGGGTTTTCAGGTTTTAAACCAAGGTTTGAAGGTTTTGGGAGCTTAGTTTAAGTCTAAACAACTTTGCTAAGCTCAAGAGTAAGTGATTGGATTTTCGCTCTTGAATTGTGTTGTGTTTGGTTTTAAAAGCTATTGTGGTTGATGATTGAGATGCATATGTTTTGCATGGTTTAAATCTGTTTTGAAAGCATATTTTAAGCATGGTTTAATGCTGGTTTTGAAAGCCATTTGTGAAGGATGCTCAAGGTAAGAGATCCTTGGTTTTGTACATGGTAATTGTGGTTTAGATGCATAGTGTTGCATGTTGATCAATGGCTTTGTATGATGCTTTAAAACAGTGAATTGATGATGGTAAATGTTACTTTTTGCATATTGGTTATGCATGTGAATCATTGGACTAATGAGGTAATGGTTTTGCATATTGGTTATGCATGTGAATCATTGGACTAATGAGGTAATGGTTTTGCATATTGGTTATGCATGTGAATCATTGGACTATTGTGGTGATGGTTTTTGCATTGTGATTATGCATATGAATCAGTGGAATAACATGGTAAGATGGTTATATTGGCAAGTGATGAAAGTGGTTCTTGGTTCGTTGATCGGATATAGTTAGCCAGCTATAGGATTGGGTGCACCGTGAATTAAGTCGCCTTGGAGGTGGAGTGGTCAAGAGTGGACCGGTAAACTCCCTTCAAGTATCCTAACGAGATGGTTAAGGTCATAATGGAGGTGTTGCCCATTCGAGGACCTTGGTTGAGCAAAGGTTATATGGTGTTTAAAAGTCCATATATGAGAACCTTGTGCTTGTTAAGATCACAATGGCGGGGTAAGTCCATGTGTGGATCTTGTGTGGGGTGTCCCGGATCTCGTTAGTGATTTATACAACTACCAATCGGTTATGCAAAGGTTGTATGGTGTTTAAAAGTCCATACACGGAAACCTTGTGCATGTTGAGGTTGTATGGTGTTTAAAAGTCCATGCATGGGAACCTCGGGAAAAGCTAAGGTTGTATGGTGTTTAAAAGTCCATACATGGGAACCTTAGGCTTGTAAGGTCAAATGGTGTTTAAAAGTCCATTTGGGAGGCCTTGGATTGGTAGGGTGTATGGAGCGTAGGGACAACGCTCGGAATCTGTGTATCCGATCGGGTTGTTGAGTTGAAAAGTGGATGTGGTTGATCACTTGGAAGCCAATGTAATGTTCTTGATCATAAAGAAGCATGAGATGCTTGAAATGATGCATGATTGCATGTGAAGCATGTGATGCTTGAAAAGATGCATGGTTGCATGAAAAGTGTATGATGCTAGTGAATGCATGTTTACTTGTTAAGTTGAACAAGTGTTGATTATCATTTGATAAATGATGCATGTGTGCATGAAATCTCTTAAATGCATTGGAGTCTTGTTAAGACTTGTTTTAAAAGGCATATGATGATGATGATGTGATTCATAAGTTGTCTTTGTTTAATGCATGAGTTGGATTGCTTGAATAATGGTTTAAAAGGGGTTTCTTGCTTGAAATGATGTTCAAGTTTATGAATGGGAAATATGAAATGGAAGTGTGTTCCAAGGTTTTAATTTAGCTTTGCATATGGTGTTTATGCATGGAATGGTTAAATGGATGATTATGTAATTTGTGCTTGAAAAGGTTTTCTTAGCTTGCTAAGCTAAGGTTTGGTTTCATGTATGTGCATTGCATGGTTTAAGCATGATGTTGTAAAGGAGTTTTCAAACATGGTTTTGGTAAACAAATCGGGTTTGATTTAAAAGTGTTTTGTAACCCGCTGCATTGATGGTGTTTTGGTTTTGAGCATTCCTCACTAAGCATTATGTGCTTACGCTCCTTTTTGTCCATCAATGCAGATTCTTGAGGTTTGGACATCAAAGAGCAAGGGATTCAAGGTGGACTCCATTTGAGATGTATGTCTCGGTGAATAGCTATAGTTAATAAAGGCAATGGGGGTAGAAACTCTGGGATTGATGTTTTTGTGTTCGTTTATGTTCGGACAAGTATGTTTTAATGTTGTTGATGTTGCTGAATCATGAATTGGCTATAATGAGTTTGATTTGGAAAGTTTGTGCTTAAATGGTTGCTTGTGTAGGAAGCATGCCTATAGATTTGGGGCTTTTTGCATATGAAGTTAATTTGTTGATTTGATGATGCTTACAAGTTTTATATATGTTGAATTGCATGCTGGTAAAGTTTGGTGGCTTTTGGAGCATGTTCGAATGATTAATTGCATGTTTTGGAATTGCATTTTGCTGCAATCTGTGCAGGCGTTTCGGAACAGTGTGCACCGTTTCGGAACGGGTGCCATGAATGAACCCAGGCGTCCGAAACGGTATGCACTGTTTCGAAACGGTTTGGTCTCTGCCAGACCCCCGTTGCGGAACGCGTTGCGGAACGGCCCTGAGTTTCGAAACGGGCTCTGCCAGTTTCGGAACGGGTGACCGTTGGGGGCTGACATGGGCGGTTAAATGTTTCAGAATGTTTGCATTTTGGTCCTGAAACTTGTTTGTGCAATTGTATGAGTTTGGGATGTCCGTTTGAGCTGAAATTTGGCAGAGAAGCAGGAAACCTGATTAATTTTAAGTTGGTAACTTAAAATTTGGTTAAGTCCTTAAAGTTTTCAGAATTTACAATTTGGTCCCTAAAGTTGTAATTTGTTCAATTGGGTCCCTGTTTGATCTCTGATGTTGTGATCTTTGGGTATGCTGTTTGCATGATCACATCTAAAGTTAATGTGCATCTAGAAAAGATTAAAAAGAAAAAAAAGGGTCGTTAATCAAGGTTGACTTTCGGGTTGACTTTGGTTTTCCCCGTGTGACTTTCTTAATTCGGGTCAATCGTCCGAGCCGGGTTAAGGGGGTTACATTTGGTGGTATCAGAGCTGAGTTGCGAATGCTTGGGGAAAACAGTAAGTTGTTGTGATGTGTGTTTGATGTTTACCTTGATGTGTGGTTGAAGGTTGGTTGAAACACGTGTTTCTGAGTTTGCTGCTGATGTTTTTGAGCAAATTGTTGATGTTTCTGAGCATGTTGCTGATGTATGCAAGCATGTTTTATGGTTATGAATCTTGGTTGAGCTTATGTGGAAATGTGTTGATGCTGTGAGCTGATGTTATGCATGATGGAAGTGTAATGAGTATGTTATGTTGCTATTATGCTGTTACAAGTGAATGCTGTTTGATGTAAGCATGATCAAAGTATGTTGTTGATATGCTTGATGTTGTGATATCCATCTTGTGTTGACTGTTATGTCATGAAAAGGGGAGGATTCAGGATACCCATTGCCTTATTAATATAGCTATTGTGTTATTTGGAGTTGGAGTTTGAATCCTTGCTTAATGCTGGTCTAACTGGTTTGTTTGCTTGTTGTGATTGTTTGTTGTTGTTAGTAGTAAGGCAAAGTCGATGGAAGAATGGCAGTTGGGTAAGCTGGTTGCTGCCTTGGGGCAGGTTGTTAAGGCTTGGAATTCACCCTTTTGTAGAGGTGTTTTGTCTCAGTCTTCTGTGCCTGGAGTTGAGGTGGTAAGGCAAGGGAAAGAAGTTGGTTCTGTGATGAAGAGTTCATCATCTGTTGAGCAGGAGATGTTGGGAACATCTCAGGCTGTGGTAAAAGTATGGTCAGTGGATGAGCTGGCTGTGGGATGTGTGGGTTTGCCGAAGCAGCGTTTGCTTGATTTGGGTGTTGTGGAGTATCATGGTTCTTCACCAGAGATGTTTGAGGCCTGGTTGGCCAGTGTGGTTCTGATCTTGGATCAGGAAGGCTGTGATTATGCCTGTAAGCTGGGGAGTGTTGTTTCTCTGATGTTGGAGGATGCTTGTGTCTGGTTGACATCTGTGGCGGTGGCGTCACATAATCCTGATATTGATTGGGATTTCTTTGTATCTGCTTTTTGTGAAAGGTATCTTGGAAGGGAATTTCCAAGGATTGAGCAAGGTGAAGGTAGTGCTGTTGTGGAGCAAGTGTTGCTTGAGCAAGGGGTGGAAGCCCAGCCACCGGTGTGTGACCGTTGTGAAAGGCGCCATGTTAGAGGTTGTTGGGGCGCGGGTGCTTGCTGGAATTGTGGTTCCAAAGTGCATGTTAAGCGTGATTGTCTTCTTGGAGTGAAGTCAGCTTTGGTGTTAGCCAATGGGTCTCTGAAAGGTCCTGGGCACGGCCGAGGCAAGGTTCAGAGGTGGCAGAAAGAGCAGAAGGTTGCGAAGAGTTTGGGGAAAGAGAATTGCTGGAAATGTGGGTCTGCTGGACACATGAGACGTGATTGTTTGAGGTTGGCTCGGAACAGTCAAGGTTCCTTACCGCAAGGAGTTGATGGTGACCCTGGTGTATTAGCTGGTGCTGCAGTTGTGCCGCAGGAGGATGATGGTTCCGCAAGGAAGAGAGCTCGTCTGATGAAGCTTCAGGGTGGTGTTGTGTTTTCAGGTAACCTTGTTAAGTAATCTTTGCTCTAGTTACCTTAGTTTAGTTTCTGTTGGTTTTCCTTGCGTGGTAAGTTTAGTCTTGTTGCTAGCATGTTTGGGGTAATGGTAGTCGTTTGGAAACATCTTTAGTGTGAAGAAGGTTTAGTGAGTATCTGGTGGTTAATGGTTGTTGGTATGATGGAGTTGGATATGTTAGGAGTGGGTTGGGAGGTTGTTCTTAGACGGATTTGAGGATGTTATTGGAGGGTGTGAACTGGCATTCATGCACAGTTAAAATCATTGTTATATGTTATATTATATATGTTGGTCCATGCATACATGTGGCATGACATTAGAGGTTTTGCATACATGTACATCAGGCATTGATAGGACATGTTGGTGATCATGCATACGATGTTCACACTCGCTAATAACTAATCGAATCTGTTAGTGTGGTGGTTGGTTTGGATGATGGGTTTTTAGAGGTTGTTTTGGTGTTGAGTGAGAGTTAGAAGTAATATTAAGCTAGTTGCTGGCAATGGTGAGAGTGGTATAGCCTGTGGTAGAAGGATAAGTGTTGGTTGCTTAAAGAGTTTAGTGGTTTGGTGGTGAAGGGTACTGGTTGAGGTTAGTAACGGTTAAGTGGTTCGTATATCTAAAAGGAAGTGGTAGTTCCTTGGTGCTTGTGATGTTGCAGTTTGTGGTTGTGTTCCCAAGTGCTGAGGTAGCTTAGCTTTTAAGTTGTTGTGGAAGGGTTGTGTTTGTAAGTGTTGGTTCTTAGTAACCTTTGAGGAGTTCAGAAGTTGTTATGTGTGTTTTGGATAAGCAATGTTCTGGTAATGCAAGTGTTATGGTTGAAGTTTGAAGTGGAAGGATTATGAAAGATCGAAGGTTTTTGTTGGTTGTTTGGGTTCTTGTGAGAAGTGTTTGGCTGGTTGTGGTTAAGAAAGTTCCGTTTGAAGTTAGCTGGTGGTGTGTGGAACGGCTGACGGAGTCAAGTTGGGGTTGTGATGTAATTCTTGGAATCTGGGTGAGTAGTCCTGGTGAGTCGTTATGGTAATGTTAGCGGCAGATGTGAAGGATTATCAGCTTTTGTTGAGGAGTTTGGGTAAGCAGTTGATGTTTAAGGATTTTTGCTTGTTGGGAAAATTCTTGGAAGAGGTTTAGGAGTTTGCAAGAGTTTTTGAAGCAGAGAAGTTTGCATAGTGGCTGAATTGGATTGGTTGTTGTCACTGTGTAAACAAGTCTTGGGAGTTGTGTTTTACAGTGATGTGTGCTATAAGAGCTGAAGTTCTTCAGGTTGATGTTGGGGCTGTGTACAGTCCGGTTTTGTGAAAGGTTAAGTTGTGGCTATCTTTGAGTGTTTTGGATTTTGTGAACAGCATGTGGTGGTGTTGAGTTTGGTGGAGGTTTTGTGTGGATAGTAGTCAGTGTTGGTTGAGGCTTTGTGTTGCTTTGTGTGTTGCTTTGAGAAGGTTGTGGTTCTCTTTTCGCCGGTTGAAATTTCGAGGACGAAATTTCCTAAGGGGGGGAGAGTTGTAACGCCCCGGTTTTGGGCTCAGAAGTTTTGGGCGTTGACCGGTTCGGTCAAAGTGTTGATCGAATATATAAGAGTGAATTTAGGAAACCCTAGTTCGGGTTGCATTAAAAATATGGAAAAATGTTCTAAAATCATATTTTAATATATAAAAGTGAACTGTGAAATCAATTTTGGAAAATGAGGTTCGGAAGGTTGACATTTTGGCTAGCGACCAAAATGTAATTTTTGAAAGTTGCGGGACAGTTTTATAAAGGATTGAAACTTTGAATCTTTAAGGAGCTATTATTCCAAAAAGAGTTTCTCCAGATTTTTCTAAGATATTTTAAGGCTTTATTCTGATTTTAAAGATTATGAAATGTGGAGGGAAAATCATTTTTACCATTTCTTAACTAACTTTCTATTTTCTCTCAATTTTCCTTTTCTCTCATTTTCTCTCCACCCAAACACAATTCTCCAGATTTTCTTCTCTGATTTTGGCATCTAAATCTCTCATTTCACCTCTCTTTTGATTCCTAATCATCTCATCAACAAAACCTCTCAATTTGCAAGTTGTTTCATCAAGCATTTTGGTTCTAAAAAGGAGAAATTCAAGTTTGGAGGTAAGAACGTCCTTCTCCTCTAAACTATCAGTTCTTTACTGAAATTCCTAAGTTCTCAATCCTTGATTTGTGTTTTGTTAATGGCTTTTCAATTGAAATCTTGATTTTGGCTTAAAATGCAAGATTTGGTGATTTTTGGTGGAATTTTCGTGTGATCTGTTTGGGCAGTGTTTTGAAGTGTCAAAATGATGTTAAATGAATGCTAAATTGATTAGAAGTTGAGGTTTAATCAATGCAATCCCGGATAGGTTGAATTTCCTAAGTTTGGCTTGAGTTTTTGGTTGTTTTTGGAGTGTTTTTGGTGATCTGTTATACCTGGAGGTATAAGGATGTGTTTGTGATCATTTTGGATGTTAATTGATGTTTAAAAATGGTTAGAGGTGATGGATCTTGGCTGGGTTAAGTTTTGGAAGTGTTTGGAGGTGATTTCGGTTGTGTTTGGTAGCCAAATTGTTGGATTTGTGATGAGCAGCGAGTTGAGTCTTGTTGCTGGTGTTTTTAATGCATAATGATGCATTAATCCTCTGTTGTTGTGTGCTTGAAACAGGGGAGTTTGATCCGTGAGCTTTGAAGGTGTTGCGGAAGATTTTCGGATGCTTGGAAGGCTTGTCGGCTAGTCTTGTTTTGTGTATCGGTGAGTGAAGTTGGGTTTTCAGCTTTTAAACCAATGTTTGAAGGTTTTGGGAGCTTAGTTTAAGTCTAAACAACTTTGCTAAGCTCAAGAGTAAGTGATTGGATTTTCGCTCTTGAATTGTGTTGTGTTTGGTTTTAAAAGCTATTGTGGTTGATGATTGAGATGCATATGTTTTGCATGGTTTAAATCTGTTTTGAAAGCATATTTTATGCATGGTTTGATGCTGGTTTTGAAAGCCATTTGTGAAGGATGCTCAAGGTAAGAGATCCTTGGTTTTGTACATTGTAATTGTGGTTTAGATGCATAGTGTTGCATGTTGATCAATGGCTTTGTATGATGCTTTAAAACAGTGAATTGATGATGGTAAATGTTACTTTTTGCATATTGGTTATGCATGTGAATCATTGGACTAATGAGGTAATGGTTTTGCATATTGGTTATGCATGTGAATCATTGGACTATTGTGGTGATGGTTTTTGCATTTTGATTATGCATATGAATCAGTGGAATAACATGGTAAGATGGTTATATTGGCAAGTGATGAAAGTGGTTCTTGGTTCGTTGATCGGATATAGTTAGCCGGCTATAGGATTGGGTGCACCGTGAATTAAGTCGCCTTGGAGGTGGAGTGGTCAAGAGTGGACCGGTAAACTCCCTTCAAGTATCCTAACGAGATGGTTAAGGTCATAATGGAGGTGTTGCCCATTCGAGGACCTTGGTTGAGCAAAGGTTATATGGTGTTTAAAAGTCCATATATGAGAACCTTGTGCTTGTTAAGATCACAATGGCGGGGTAAGTCCATGTGTGGATCTTGTGTGGGGTGTCTCGGATCTCGTTAGTGATTTATACAACTACCAATCGGTTATGCAAAGGTTGTATGGTGTTTAAAAGTCCATACATGGAAACCTTGTGCATGTTGAGGTTGTATGGTGTTTAAAAGTCCATGCATGGGAACCTCGGGAAAAGCTAAGGTTGTATGGTGTTTAAAAGTCCATACATGGGAACCTTAGGCTTGTAAGGTCAAATGGTGTTTAAAAGTCCATTTGGGAGGCCTTGGATTGGTAGGGTGTATGGAGCGTAGGGACAACGCTCGGAATCCGTGTATCTGATCGGGTTGTTGAGTTGAAAAGTGGATGTGGTTGATCACTTGGAAGCCAATGTAATGTTCTTGATCATAAAGAAGCATGAGATGCTTGAAATGATGCATGATTGCATGTGAAGCATGTGATGCTTGAAAAGATGCATGGTTGCATGAAAAGTGTATGATGCTAGTGAATGCATGTTTACTTGTTAAGTTGAACAAGTGTTGATTATCATTTGGTAAATGATGCATGTGTGCATGAAATCTCTTAAATGCATTGGAGTCTTGTTAAGACTTGTTTTAAAAGGCATGTGATGATGATGATGTGATTCATAAGTTGTCTTTGTTTAATGCATGAGTTGGATTGCTTGAATAATGGTTTAAAAGGGGTTTCTTGCTTGAAATGATGTTCAAGTTTATGAATGGGAAATATGAAATGGAAGTGTGTTCCAAGGTTTTAATTTAGCTTTGCATATGGTGTTTATGCATGGAATGGTTAAATGGATGATTATGTAATTTGTGCTTGAAAAGGTTTTCTTAGCTTGCTAAGCTAAGGTTTGGTTTCATGTATGTGCAATGCATGGTTTAAGCATGATGTTGAAAAGGAGTTTTCAAACATGGTTTTGGTAAACAAATCGGGTTTGATTTAAAAGTGTTTTGTAACCCGCTGCATTGATGGTGTTTTGGTTTTGAGCATTCCTCACTAAGCATTATGTGCTTACGCTCCTTTTTGTCCATCAATGCAGATTCTTGAGGTTTGGACAGCAAAGAGCAAGGGATTCAAGGTGGACTCCATTTGAGATGTATGTCTCGGTGAATAGCTATAGTTAATAAAGGCAATAGGGGGTAGAAACTCTGGGATTGTTGTTTTTGTGTTCGTTTATGTTCGGACAAGTATGTTTTAATGTTGTTGATGTTGCTAAATCATGAATTGGCTATAATGAGTTTGATTTGGAAAGTTTGTGCTTAAATGGTTGCTTGTGTAGGAAGCATGCCTATAGATTTGGGGCTTTTTGCATATGAAGTTAATTTGTTGATTTGATGATGCTTACAAGTTTTATATATGTTGAATTGCATGCTGGTAAAGTTTGGTGGCTTTTGGAGCATGTTCGAATGATTAATTGCATGTTTTGGAATTGCATTTTGCTGCAATCTGTGCAGGCGTTTCGGAACAGTGTGCACCGTTTCGGAACGGGTGCCTTGAATGAACCCAGGCGTCCGAAACGGTATGCACCGTTTCGAAACGGTTTGGTCTCTGCCAGACCCCCGTTGCGGAACGCGTTGCGGAACGGCCCCGAGTTTCGAAACGGGCTCTACCTGTTTCGGAACGGGTGACCGTTGGGGGCTGACATGGGCGGTTAAATGTTTCAGAATGTTTGCATTTTGGTCCTGAAACTTGTTTGTGCAATTGTATGAGTTTGGGATGTCCGTTTGAGCTGAAATTTGGCAGAGAAGCATGAAACCTAATTAATTTTAAGTTGGTAACTTAAAATTTGGTTAAGTCCTTAAAGTTTTCAGAATTTACAATTTGGTCCCTAAAGTTGTAATTTGTTCAATTGGGTCCCTGTTTGATCTCTGATGTTGTGATCTTTGGGTATGCTGTTTGCATGATCACATCTAAGGTTAATGTGCATCTAGAAAAGATTAAAAAGAAAAAAAAAGGGTCGTTAATCAAGGTTGACTTTCGGGTTGACTTTGGTTTTCCCCGTGTGTCTTTCTTAATTCGGGTCAATCGTCCAGGCCGGGTTAAGGGGGTTACAGTACAACTCTGCCAGCTTATCCAACGTATACGTAGTATGTAGAGCTATGAAATGTTCACACTTCGTAAGACGATCCACAATTACCTAGATAGAATTCTTCTTTGCTGGGGTCAAAGCAAAACGGACACGAAATCCATTGTAATCCTCTCCCATTTCCATTTCGGTATCTTCAAAGGTTGCAAGAGCCTGGAAGGAAATTGATGCTCAGCTTCCACGCGCTAAAAAACCATACACTTACTCACAAATTCAGCAACAAACTTCTTCAACCCAACCCAATAGTACTCGTCTTTCAACCCCTAATACATCTTTGTACTACCAGGATGCATAGCAAAAGGACTGCTATGAGCCTTAGTCAAGATAATGCGCCTCAGCTCAACATCCTCCAGCACAACTATTCGACTTTTAAAGCACAAAACACCATCATCATTGAAACAAAAAACTGTTACATTACCATCCGCTATGTCCTAAACATGAGGCACCAAAGAATCATCAAGCAACTTCTTCTCTTTAATCAACTGAACCAAGGAAGGTTTCACTTGTAACTTAGCTATCAATCCACCATCACACGATATACTCAACCGAGCAAACATCGCTATCAATTCTACAACCACCTTCCTACTCAAGGCATCAACCACAACATTAGCCTTTCTAGGGTGATACTCTATCGTCAAGTTGTAATCTTTAAGCAACTCCAACCATCTTTGTTGCCTAAGATTCAACTCTTTCTGAGACATTAGATACTTCAAACTCTTATGGTCCGTAAACCACACACTTCTCCCCGTAAAGGTAATGCCTCCAAATCTTTAAAGCAAACACAACTGTAGCAAGCTCTAGATCATGAGTAGGATAGTTGCACTCGTGCACCTTCGGTTGCCTAGATGCATAAGCCACAACCTTCCTACCTTGCATCAACACACATCCTATACCAACATTCGATGCATCACTATAAACTACAATCTCCTTACTCAATTTAGGTTGAATCAAGACATGAGCTTGCCTCAAAGCTGCTTTCAACCTCTCGAAAGCTTGATGTCTAACATACATCCACTCAAAACGAACGTTCTCTTGCAACAACTTGATTAACGGAGCAACAACTTAGAGAATCCATCCACAAACCTTCGATAATAACCTGCGAAATCAAAGAAACTACGAACTTCCGTCACCGATTTAGGCATCTTCCAATTCATCACCGCCTCAATCTTATGTGGATCAACCCGGATACGTTCGGTCGGCACCGCATGTCCAAGAAAGACAACTTCCCTAAGTTAAAACTCACACTTACTCAACTTGGCATAAAGCTGATTTTCTAACAACACTTGCAACACAATCTGCAAATGCTCATCATGATCCTTCTCGGTACATGTACACGAGAATATCATCAACAAGCACAACCAAAAACTGATCCAAAAAACTCATGGAACACACGATTCATCATGTCCATGAATGCAACCAGTGCATTAGTTAAGCCAAACGACATCACCAAGAACTCGTAATGCTCATACTTTGTACGAAAAGTTGTCTTAGGCACATCCATATCCTTTACCTTCAACTGATAATATCCACATCTCAAATCAATTTTAGAAAACACTAAAACACCTCAAAACTGATTAAACAAATCATCAATCCTTGGCAAAGGATACTTGTTCTTAATCGTCAACTTGTTCAATTGCCAAATGTAACCCCCTTAGCCCGTCCTAGACGGTTGACCCGAACTACGAAGATTACACGGGGAAAACTAAAGTCAACCCAAAAGTCAACCTTGATTCACGACCCTTTTTTTCTTTTTAATCATGCCTAGATACACATTAACCCTAAGTTAGTACTTACAAATCAATTTTGAGAAAGGCACATCGATCGGATAACATATACGGATTCAATTGCAAGAAATACACTTTTAAGGACCAAAATGTAAATTTTGCAAAATAAAAGGACTTTGAAAATTTTAGTTTTACCAAACCTTAATTAATCATATTACAAGCCTCTCTGCCAAATTTCAGCTTAAAAAGACATCTCAAGCTCAAGCAATTGCAATTACAACTTTCAGGACTAAAATGTAAAGCATGCAGACTTCAAGGCAATTCAAATATGTGTCCAACGGTTACCCGTTTCGAAACACTGACAACCGTATAGAAACACCCGTGTCGTATGCCCGTATCGAAACGGTGTTGACCGTTTCGATACGCGGGTATGTTCCGAAACAAACACTTCCAGTAGCCAAAGTGTTTCGAAACACTTCTAGCCGTTCCGAAACGCCCAAGCCATTTCAAGCACCCGTTTCGAAACAACCAAGGGTGTTTCGATACACCCTGCCCAGAAATAGCAGAAAATTCTGGTTTTTCACTTCAAAACACCATCAAACATAATTGAAACCATTCCATAACATATCATCAACATGATAAGCATTATAACTATCAAATCACATCAATGACTAGATACAATACAAGCATTAAGCACACCTACTCATTCATCACATCCAATACATGATCTTGCTTTTAAACAAAGAACATAACTATATATAATATGAAGAAGAAGATCCAAATATTGCAAAACGATCATCAACAAGTATCAAACCATAAACCGAACTTGGTCAAGTAAACAATCTCATTACGCAACAACATAAAAGACTCTCCCCCCATTGCCTTTATTATCTATAGCTATAAACCAAAACATACTGCTCATGTGGAGCTCTTCTTGAATCCCTTGCTTCTTGCCGTCCCAAGTTCACTTATCTGCATTGATTGACAAAAAGGAGCGTCAGCACATAATGCTTAGTGAGGAATGCTCAAAACCAAAACACCATCAATGCAGCGAATCATAAAACCTTCTTAAAATGTAATCACAACCCAATAACCAAAGTGTTGATTGAAAATCTCTTTTGAAACACCATTGCTTTAAATCATGCATTGCTCAACAAAAAAACCAACATTTAACTTGAAAACACTAAACAACTCACCCCAAACAACATTCTTGCAAATACTATCATTTAAACATTTCCATGCATAACCACCTAATGCAAGGTTTAAACAACCATCCTTGGAAATCACTTCCACTCCACATTATACTTTTCTCATGCTTGATGATCATTTCAAAGCAAAGTACCTTTTGAAAATCATATGTTCCTTCTATCTATCTCATGCATTCAATAAATGCAAAACTCATGGCAAAGCCACGCATGCTTGGTACTTAAAAGCATTTTATAAACTCAAAACCTCATTTGCATAAACAAATCTCCATTTTGAAAACCACATGTACCATCTAGCTAACACATGCATACAACCTATGCAAATCTCCTGACAAGGCCACATATGCTTGATACACAAAAGTATTTCATAAAATTATTACCTCATATGCATTTCTCATTACATACAACATCTCAAGCATTGGAACACGTGACACATTTCATTCTCATATATTGGCATTTTCCATAATCTATTGTACTCGGATATGCGGACAGCTTGACTCGAGGTCAAGTCCTACCCCGGTGGGATCTCGCCACCGGCTCTCATGCGGTATCTACCCTCGCCACTGAGCTTGGGTATTTCAACAAGTCCTACTACGATTGAATTCCCCTCATCGATTTCACATGGCAATAACTCTTGTTGCCAAAAAGCTTGGTCTCTCACCAAGTCCTACTCCAATGGAATGCCCATCACCGGTCTCATGGCAATAACTCTTGTTGCCAAAATCTTGGATAATTCACCAAGTCCTACTCCAATGAAAATCCCATCATTGGTCTCTCTCTTTGGGAGGACACCCAATAGCACGTACAAATTTTAGTTTATAGTGCACTCTACATCCTATTGATCGATCAATATATCCGGTAATTTTTACATCATCTATGCCAATATATATCATGTTAAACATCAACACATTCACTGTTTTTAAGGCATGCAACACCTTCAAGACCAAAAAGCCGAACAAAGCATTTGAGACACAAATTGACAGCTCATACTCACAAGGAATATCAATTTCATGCATCTTTCCTCAAACTAAGTTTTTCAACCAACTCACATGCTTTAAAACCATGCTCAAACAACAAATTAAACCACATTGTCAAATCAAACACATCAAAACCCATTTTGATAGTTTTCAAAACAATAATAGCACAATTGAGAGAGAATTCCACTTTACTTACTTCCGAACTTAAACTGGCGTTTCAAGCCCAAATTTAAGTTCCCAAACCTCTTTTCAAATCATTCCAAAGCTAGAAAACACAATCTCACTCACCGATACACAATACTATGCTAGCCGACAAGCCTCCCAAGCGTCCGAAACCTCCAACGCCGCCTCTATCGCTTTCAGATCATTCTCCCCTGTTTTTAACACATAACAACAAAGGATTTATGCATCACCATGCATTAAAATCACCAGCATTGCAACCGAAACTCGCTGCTCTATTCAAGAACCTCATTTCGGCCACCAAAAACAACTGAAATCATCTACAAACTCCCCCAAAACAAAGCCCAGCCAAGATATATCAATTCTAAACATTTCTAAACATCAATTAACATCAAAAAGCAACATAAACATGACCTTATACCTCCAGCAACAGCAGATCACCAAAACCACCCCAAAAACCATCGTTCTAACAAGCAAAACTTAGGAAAACAAACCTATTCAGGATTTGATTGATAAAACCTCATTTCTAACATCATTAAACATCCAAAATACATTAGAAACCTATCTCAAAATAGAGCTCAATCAATTACCACGAAAATCATCAAGATCTCTTCCAAAATCTTGAGTTTTAAGTCAAAATCTTATTTCTAACATTAAAACCATTTATAAAACTTTAATAAAGGATTGACAACTTCGGAATTTCAGTAAGGAACTGAGTATTTAGAGGAAAAGAACAAGCTTACCTCTAAATGATGATTTCTCCTTGATTTGGTCAAATTTTCGTGAAAATTCAATGAAGAAATCAAGTGGATTTGATGAGGAATTGATTAAGAATCAAAGAGGAATTGAAATCTCATCAAATGAAGTGTAAAATCAAAGTACATTTTCTGGAGAAAATGTGTTTGGTTGAAAGGAATTTGAGAGAAAATGAAGAGAGGGAAAATTTATGAAAAGTAGTTATGAATAGTAAAAGTTAGTTTTTCCTTTAATTAACCTCCATTTCCTTTAATTAAAACATTAATAAAATTACCCAAATTAAGGAAAAATCTGATGAAAACATTTTGGTAAAATTAGCTCCTTAAAGATTCAAAGTTTCAATCCTTTACAAAACAGTCACTATTTCACTTTTGCAAAAACTGCGATTTGGTCACTAAACCGAAATATAGTATTTCCAAACTTCATTTTGTAAAATTGATTTCACCATTCTCTTTTATATAATAAATGAGGATTTTTGGATATTTTTTTATATTTTTAAAGTGTCCCGGACTAGGCGTTCCCTAAAACTCCCTTTTAGATTCGAACCGTTCTCCAGACCGATCCAGTTAAGACCCTAAACTTCTAAGCCCAAATTTGGGGTGTTACAACTCTCCCCCTCTTAGGAAATTTCATCCTCGAAATTTCAACCTGCGAAAAGAGCACGATACGAAACTTCCCAAAGCATCGCACAATGTAACACATGAGACTTAACCACCACTAAAACTTCCTCAAACCAAAACACCACAAAATCAACTCATCCTCAAATCAACTTACACTATACCCAAATCCAACACCACTACTTACGGTTCAAGACTTCCAGAACACTCGGTTGTTAATCTCAGCTTAACCTTTCACCCTTTCGAACTGTACAAAGTCTCAACAACCCGAAGAACTCCTAAACCTTTACAACATACTCCACCTTAACTCATAACTCCCTCAAAAAACATGCACACACGGTGACACCATCCCTTCCATTTTTCAACCACCATGTGACCCACAACCTTCACTGCTTCTAAAACCCCTTGCAAAACCGCTCAACTCCTTTCAAAGATTACCACAACAAGCAAAAATTTCTTAAGCAACAACCGCTTACTCAAACTTCTCAATGTACTGATAACATTCCTTCACATCTGGCACTATCACTACCCTAACAACTCATCAAAAATACTCACACAACATCCAAAATCCACGTCACATGACTCCAACCTTAACTCCGCCAGCTGTTCCCCTTACCCCCAACTGACTTATGAAAGATTTACTTATACCCAACTAACAAACCACTTCTCAGAAGAACCCGGCCAACCAACAATGGCCCTTGAACTTACACTGCCTTTCCACTTCAAGCTTTGACCATAACACTAACCTTACCTGGATACCACCCATTCCATACAAACATATTAGGACTATGAAACCTCTACTCATCCCAAGCCAAACCTTATCTACAACTCTCAACACAACCACCTCCCAACTCCTCGAAGGTTGCTACGAACCATCACCTACATAAACAACCCTCCTATTGCAAACATCAACGAAAAGACGCCTCAACACTCCGGAAACACATCCACTAGCCTACAACATCATCTAACACAAAGAAACTACCACACCTATTAGCTATTTACAACCACCTCGACCGATTCTAACTTCAACCGGTAACCTCCTTCCTCCTTACCACCACACCGCTAAACTCTTTAAGCACCAAAACACCTTCCTTTCTGCCAACATGCTAGATCACACTCACCATTATTGACAACTTGTTTACTACCTTCTACTACTTCTAGCATTCACCTAGCACCAAAACAACACTTAAAACCCACCATCCAACTTTATCCTACCACAACACTAACGGACCCAACTAGCTATTAGCAAGTGTGAACGTTCGTATGCATGGTCACTAATATGGCCTATCAATGCCTGTGTACATGTATGCAAAACCTCTAATGTCATGTCGCATGTATGCATGTACCAACATATATATATATAATATAACAAATGGTTTTAACTGTGCATGTATGTCGGTTCCACACTTACCAATAACATCCTCAGAATTCGCCTAAGAACAACCTCTTACCTCAGTTCCAACTTTTCCAGCTCTACCATTCTAACAATCCGTTAACCACACATTACTCCCCTATCACACTCTCCATACTAAAATTGTCTTCCCAAAACAACACCGGCTACTACCCAACCTTGCTAGCCATAAAACTTACCCACCACACAAGGAAATCCAACCCATAACAAAATAAAGATAACTAGGGCAAAGATCACTTAACAAAGTTACATGTTATCACCTCATTGGCCCGGAACTTCAACAGACAAACTCTCTTCCCCGCAGAACCATTATTCTTAGGCCATACCGCCGCATTGCCAACCAACACTTAAAGGTCATCACCGTCTCCTTGCGGTAAAGAACCCTGACTACCCCGAGCTAACTCAAAACAAGTCCGACTCAAATTTCCAACAGATCCACAATTCTGCCTTTCTTACCACCTCCAAAATCCTCACACCTTTTTGCCTTTCTTGCCACCTCCAAACTCAGTCTCGGTCGCGCTCACGACCCTTCTGAGACCCTTTTGCACCCACTGAAGCTGATCTCACCACTTGAGGACAATTCCGCTTCACATGCTCCATAGAACCACAATTCCAACAAACTCCAACATGACGCCTTCTACAACGGTTACACATCGGCAACCGAACCACCACTCCTTAATCATGTAGCACTTGACCCACATCAGCACTACCACCTAAACTTCGATTCAAGCAAACCCTTCTATCACGTAGCCTCTTACGCTGACCACTCTTGAGGCCAATACCCACAGCTCTTTTTCTTATACTTTTCTCACCATCAAAATCTGAAGCCACACCCCCACGTTGTTTAACCCCTGAGAACTTCTCTCTAAGGTATCTTCTATTAAATGCAGACACAAAGAACTCCCAATCTATATCGTGGATATTCGTTGCCACCGCCACAAATGTCCACCAAGCACAAGCATCCTCCAACGCTAATGAGACAACACTTCCTAACTTACAGTTGATGAATCCTTCATCACAGAACCATGATACTCCACAGCTCCCAAATCACATAAACGTTGTTTTGACAAACTTGCATGTCCCACAGTCGGCACATCTAGAGGCCTCACTTTCACCACGGCCTGAGAGTTTCCCGACACCTCTTGAACCACAGGTGATGAATCCTTCATCACAAAATCGGCTTTCTCCTCCTGCCCTACTACCTAAACTCCAAGCACTGTAGACTGAAACGAAACAACCATCGTACCCAACTGCCATTATCTTATCGATCCCATTGTGCTATTATTAACAAAACAATGATAACAAAACAAACAAAACGACCAGGCCAACTTCAAGCAAGGATTCAAGACTCCAAGTCCAACATAACACAATAGCTATAATAATAAGGCAATGGGTATCCCAAATTCTCCCGTTTATAAGACATAATCAATCAATAAAAACATTGATATCACAAACATCGAGAATATCAATCAACAAACTTCAGTCATGCTCTCATCAAACAACATTCACCCTTAACAGCATCATATAAACATATCATACCCATCACATTTTCATTATTCAGAAAATCAACTCACAACACCAGCATATCACCATCACAAGTTCACATTAGCTTACAGAAGAATCGTAACCACAAGAACGATGAAAACATCAACAATTCACTTAGAAACGTATTTTTCAACCAACTTTCAATCACACATCAGAATAAACATCTAACACTTACAATAAAAACTTACCACGAACTTACCATCGCCCCTAATATTCGCAACCTGGCTCTGATACCAACAAATGTAACCCCTTTAGCCCAGCCTAGACGGTTGACCCGAACTACGAAGATTACATGGGGAAAACCAAAGTCAACCTGAAAGTCAACCTTGATTCACGACCCTTTTTTCTTTTTAATCATGTCTAGATACACATTAACCCTAAGTGAGTACTCACAAATCAAGTTTGAGAGAGGCACATCGATCGGATAACATATAGGGATTCAATTGCAAGAAATACACTTTTAGGGACCAAAATGTAAATTTTGGAAAATAAAAGGACTCTGAAGATTTTAATTTTTCCAAACCTTAATTAATCATATTACAAGCCTCTCTGCCAAATTTCAGCTTAAAAAGACATCTCCAGCTCAAGCAATTGCAATTACAACTTTCAGGACTAAAATGTAAAGCATGCAGACTTCAAGGCAATTCAAATATGTGTCCAACGGTCACCCGTTTCGAAACACTAACAACCGTATAGAAACACCCGTGTCGTACGCCCGTATCGAAACGGTGTTAACCGTTTCGATACGCGGGTATGTTCCGAAACCAGTTCCGAAATAGACACTTCTAGTAGCCAAATTGTTTCGAAACACTTCTAGCCGTTCCGAAACGCCCAATCCATTTCAAGCACCCGTTTCGAAACAACCAAGGGTGTTTCAATACACCCTACCCAGAAATAGCAGAAAATTCTGGTTTTTCACTTCAAAACACCATCAAACATAATTGAAACCATTCCATAACATATCATCAACAAGATAAGCATTATAACTATCAAATCACATCAAAGACTAGATACAATACAAGCATTAAGCACACATACTCATTCATCACATCCAACACATGATCTTGCTTTTAAACAAAGAACATAGCTATATGAAATATGAAGAAGAAGATCCAAATATTGCAAAACGATCATCAACAAGTATCAAACCATAAACCGAACTTGGTCAAGATAAACAATCTCATTACGCAACAACATAAAAGACTCTCCCCCCATTGCCTTTATTATATATAGCTATAAACCAAAATATACTTCTCAAGTGGAGTTCTTCTTGAATGTCTTGCTTCTTGTTGTCCCAAGTTCACTTATCTGCATTGATGGACAAAAAGGAGCGTAAGCGCATAATGCTTAGTGAGGAATGCTCAAAACCAAAACACCATCAATGCAGCGAATCATAAAACCTTCTTAAAATGTAATCACAACCAATAACCAAAGTGTTGATTGAAAATCTCCTTTGAAACACCATTGCTTTAAATCATGCATTGCTCAACAAGAAAACCAACATTTCACTTGAAAACACTAAACAACTCACCCCAAACAACATTATTGCAAATACTATCATTTAAACCTTTCCATGCATAACCACCTCATGCAAGGTTTAAACCACCATCCTTGGAAATCACTTCCACTTCACACTATACTTTTCTCATGCTTGATGATCATTTCAAAGCAAAGTACCTTTTGAAAACCATATGTTCTTTCTATCTATCTCATGCATTCAACAAATGCAAAACTCATGGCAAAGCCACACATGCTTGTTACTCAAAAGCATATTATAAACCACATGTACCATCTAGCTAACACATGCATACAACCTATGCAAATCTCAGGACAAGGCAACATATGCTTGATACACAAAAGCATTTCATAAAATTATTACCTCATATGCATTTGTCATTACATACAACATCTCAAACATTGGTACATGTGACACATTTCATTCTCATATATTGGCATTTTTCATATTCTATTGTACTCGGATATGCGGACATCTTGACTCGAGGTCAAGTCCTACCCCGGTGGGATCTCACCACCGGCTCTCATGGCGGTATCTACCCTCGCCACTGAGCTTGGGTATTTCACCAAGTCCTACTACGATGGAATGCCTCTCATCGATTTCACATGGCAATAACTCTTGTTGCAAAAAAGCTTGGTCTCTCACCAAGTCCTACTCCGATGGAATGCCCATCACCGGTCTCATGGCAATAACTCTTGTTGCCAAAAGCTTGGATAATTCACCAAGTCCTACTCCAATGAAAATCCCATCATTGGTCTCTCTCTTTGGGATGACACCCAAGAGCTCGTACGAATTTTAGTTTATAGTGCACTCTACATCCTATTGATCGATCAATATATCTGGTAATCTTTACATCATCTATGCCAATATATATCATGTTAAACATCAACACATTCGTTTTTTTTAAAGCATGCAACACCTTCAAGACCAAAAGCCGAACAAAGCATTTGAGACACAAATTGACAGCTCATACTCACAAGGAATATCAATTTCATGCATCTTTCCTCAAACTAAGTTTTTCAACCAACTCACATGCTTTAAAACCATGCTCAAACAACAAATTAAACCACGTTGTCAAATCAAACACATCAAAACCCATTTTGATAGTTTTCAAAACAATGATAGCACAATTGAGAGAGAATTCCACTTTACTTACTTCCGAACTTAAACCGACATTTCAGGACTTAATTTTATTTCCCAAAACTCTTTTCAAATCATTCCAAAGAAGGAAAACCTGATCTCACTCACCGATACACAATACTATGCTAGCCGACAAGCCACCCAAGCGTCCGAAATCTCCAACGCCACCTCTATCGCTTCCGGATCATTCTCCCTTGTTTTTAACACATAACAACAGATGATTAATGCATCATCATGCATTAAAGTCACCATCATTGCAACCTAAACTCGCTGCTCTACTCAAGAAACTCATTTCGGCCTCCAAAAACAACCGAAATCATCTCCAAACTCCCCCAAAACAAAGCCCAGCCAAGATCTATCAATTCTAAACATTTCTAAACATCAATTAACATCAAAAAGCAACATAAACATGACCTTATACCTCCAGCAATAGCAGATCACCAAAACTACCCCAAAAACCATCATTCTAACAAGCAAAACTTAGGAAAACAAACCTATTCTAACAAGCATCAAACCTCATTTCTAACATCATTTAACATCCAAAATACATTAGAAACCCATCTCAAAACAGATTTCAATCAATTACAACGAAAATCTTCAAGATCTCTTCCAAAATCTTTAGTTTTAAGCCAAAATCTTGTTTCTAACATTAAAACCATTTATAAAACTTTAATAAAGGATTGACAAGTTGGGAATTTCAGTAAAGAACTGAGTATTTAGAGGAGAAGAACAAGCTTACCTCTAAATGATGATATCTCCTTGATTTGGGCAAATTTTCTTGAGAATTCAATGTAGAAACAAGTGGATTTGATGAGGAATTGATTAAGAATTAAATAGGAATTGAAATCTTATCAAATGAAGTGTAAAATCAAAGTAAATTTGCTAGAGAAAATGTGTTTGGTTGAAAGGAATTTGAGAGAAAATGAAGAGAGGGAAAATTTGTGAAAAGTAGTTATGAATAGTCAAAGTTAGTTTTTCCTTTAATTAACCTCCATTTCCTTTAATTAAAACATTAATAAACTTACCCAAATTAAGGAAAAATCTGATGAAATTTTTTTGGTAAAATTAGCTCCTTAAAGATTAAAAGTTTCAATCCTTTACAAAACAATCACTATTTCACTTTTGCAAAAACTGCGATTTGGTCACTAAACTAAAATGTAGTATTTCCAAACTTCATTTTATAAAATTGATTTCACCATTCTCTTTTATATAATAAATGGGGATTTTTGGATATTTTTCTATATTTTTAAAGTATCCTGGACTAGGCGTTCCCTAAAACTCCCTTTTAGATTCGAATTGTTCTCCAAACCGATCCAGTTCAGACCCTAAACTTCTAAGCCCAAATTTGGGGTGTTACAACTCTCCCCCTCTTAGGAAATTTCTTTCTCGAAATTTCAACCTGCAAAAAGAGCACGATACCAAACTTCCAAAAGCATCACACAATGTAACACATGAGACTTAACCACCACTAAAACTTCCTCAACCCAAAACACCACAAAATCAACTCATCCTCAAATCAACTTCCACTATACCCAAATCCAACACCACTACTTACGGTTCAAGACTTCCAAAACACTCGGTTGTTAATCTCAGCTTAACCTTTCACCCTTTCGAACTGTACAAAGTCTCAACAACCCGGAGAACTCCTAAACCTTTACAACATACTCCACCTTAACTCATAACTCCCTCAACAAACTTGACCACACGGTGACACCAACCCATCCATTTTTCAACCACCATGTGACCCACAAGCTTCACTGTTTCTAAAACCCCTTGCAAAACCGCTCAACTCCTTTCAAAGATTACCACAACAAGCAAAAATTTCTTAAGCAACAACTGCTTACTCAAACTTCTCAATGTACTGATAACATTCCTTCACATCCGGCACTATCACTACCCTAACAACTAATCAAAACTACTCACACAACATCCAAAATCCACGTCACATGACTCCAACCTTAACTCCGCCAGCTGTTCCCCTTACCCCAACTGACTTAGGAAAGATTTACTTATACCCAACTAACAAACCACTTCTCAGAAGAACCCGGCCAACCAACAATGACCCTTGAATTTACACTGCCTTTCCACTTCAAGCTTTGACCATAACACTAACCTTACCTGGATACCACCCATTCCATACAAACATATTAAGACTACGAAACCTCTACTCATCCCAAGCCAAGCCTTATCTACAGCTCTCAACTCAACCACCTCCAAACTTCTCGAAGGTTGCTACGAACCATCACCTACATAAACAACCCTCCTATTGCAAACATCAACGCCAAGACGCTTCAACACTCTGGAAACACATCCACTAGCCTACAACATCATCTAACACAAAGAAACTACCACACCTATTAGCTATTTACAACCACCTCAACCGTTTCTAACTTCAACCGGTAACCTCCTTACCACCACACCGATAAACTCTTTAAACACCAAAACACCTTCCTTTCTGCCAACATGCTAGATCACACTCACCATTACTGACAACTTGTTTACTACCTTCTACTACTTCTAGCATTCACCTAGCACCAAAACAACACTTAAAACCCACCATCCAACCTAATCCTACCACAACACTAACGGACCCAACTAGCTATTAGCAAGTGTGAATGTTCGTATGCATGGTCACTAATATGCCTTGTCAATGCCTACGTACATGTATGCAAAACTTCTAATGTCATGTCGCATGTATGCATGTACCAACATATATATATATATATAATATAACAAATGGTTTTAAATGTGCATGTATGTCGGTTCACACTTACCAATAACATCCTCATAATCCGCCTAAGAACAACCTCTTACCTCGGTTCCATCTTTTCCAGCTCTACCATTCTAACAATCCGTTAACCACACATTACTCCCCTATTACACTTTCCACACTAAAATTGTCTTCCCAAAACAACACCGGCTACTACCCAACCCTGCTAGCCATAAAACTTACCCACTACACAAGGAAATCCAACCCAGAACCAAACAAATATAACTAGGGCAAAGATTACTGAACAAAGTTACCTGTAATCATCTCATTGCCCCGGAGCTTCAACAGACACACTCTCTTCCCCTCAGAACCATTATTCTCTAGTTGTACCGCTACAGCGCCAACCAACACTTTAAGGTCATCACTATCTCCCTACGGTAAAGAACCCTGACTACCCCCAGCTAACTCCAAACAATTCCGCCTCAAATGTCCAACAGATCCACAATTTCAACAAGATCCATCATCCAAACACCTCACACCTTTCTGCCTTTCTTGCCACCTCTGAACTCTGTCTCAGCCTCGCTCACGACCCTTCTGAGACCCTTTTGCACCCACAGATGCTGATCTCACCACTTGAGGACAATTTCGCTTCACATGCTCCATAAAACCACAGTTCCAACAAACTCCAACACCCCAACAAACTCCAACATGACGCCTTCTAAAACGGTTACACATCGGCAACCGAACCACCACTCCTTGATCATGTAGCACTTGACCCACATCAGCACTACCACCTAAACTTCGATTCAAGCAAACCCTTCTGTCACGTAGCCTCTTACGCTGACCACTCTTGAGGCCAGTACCCACAGCTCTTTTGCTTATACTTTTCTCACCATCAAAATGTGAATTCCACCCCTTTACAACTTGCTCTAAAGCAGCAACCATCGTACCCAACTGCCATTCTCTCATTGATCCCATTGTGCTATTATTAACAAAGCAATGATAACAAAACAAATAAAACAATCAGGCCAGCTTCAAGCAAGGATTCATGACTCCAACTCCAACATAACACAATAGCTATAATAATAAGGCAATGGGTATCCCGAATTCTGTCCTTTATAAGACATAATCAATCAATAAAAACATTGATATCACAAACATCAAGCATATCAATCAACAAACTTCAATCATACTCTCATCAAACAACATTCATCCTTAACAGCATCATATAAACATATCATACCCATCACATTTTCATTATTTAGAAAATCAACTCACATCACCAGTATATCACCATCACATGTTCACATTAGCTTACGAAAGAATCGTAACCACAAGCACGATGAAAACATCAACAATTCACTCAGAAACGTATTTTTAACCAACTTTCAACCACACATCAGAATAAACATCTAACACTTACTATAACAACTTACCACAAACTTACCATCGCCCCTAATATTCATAACATGGCTCTGATACCAACAAATGTAACCCCCTTAGCCCGGCCTAGACGGTTGACCCGAACTACGAAGATTACACATGGAAAACAAAAGTCAACTCAAAAGTCAACCATGATTCATGACCCTTTTTTTTCTTTTTAATCTTGTCTAGATACACATTAACCCTAAGTGAGTGCTCACAAATCAAGTTTGAGAAAGGCACAGTGATCGGATAACATATAGTGATTCAATTGCAAGAAATACACTTTTAGAGACCAAAATGTAAATTTTGGAAAATAAAAAGACTTTGAAGATTTTAGTTTTACCAAACCTTAATTAATAATATTACAAGCCTCTCTGCCAAATTTTAGCTTAAAAAAACATCTCCAGCTCAAGCAATTGGAATTACAACTTTCAGGACTAAAATGTAAAGCATGCAGACTTCAAGGCAATTCAAATCTATGTCCAACGGTCCCCCGTTTCGAAACACTGACAACCGTATAGAAACACCCATGTCGTACGGCCGTATCGAAACGGTGTTGACCGTTTCGATACGCGGGTATGTTCCGAAACCAGTTTCGAAACAGGCACTTCCAGTAGCCAAAGTGTTTCGAAACACTTCTAGCCGTTCCGAAACGCCCAAGCCATTTCAAGCACCCGTTTCGAAACAACCAAGGGTGTTTCGATACACCCTGCCCAGAAATAGCAGAAAATTCTAGTTTTTCACTTCAAAACACCATCAAACATAATTGAAACCATTCCATAACATATCATCAACATGATAAGCATTATAACTATCAAATCACATCAATGACTAGATACAATACAAGCATTAAGCACACCTACTCATTCATCACATCCAACACTTGATCTTGCTTTTAAACAAAGAACATAGCTATATCAAATATGACAAAGAAGATCCAAATATTGCAAAATGATCATCAACAAGTATCAAACCATAAAACGAACTTGGTCAAGATAAACAATCTCATTACGCAACAACATAAAGGACTCCCCCCATTGCCTTTATTATCTATAGCTATAAACCAAAACATACTTCTCAAGTGGAGCTCTTCTTGAATCCCTTGCTTCTTGCTTTCCTAAGTTCACTTATCTGTATTGATGGACAAAAAGGAGCGTAAGCACATACTGCTTAGTGAGGAATGCTCAAAACCAAAACACCATCAATACAGCGAATCATAAAACCTTCATAAAATGTAATCACAACCCAATAACCAAAGTGTTGATTGAAAATCTCCTTTGAAACACCATTGCTTTAAATCTTGCATTGATCAACAAGAAAACCAACATTTAACTTGAAAACACTAAACAACTCACCCAAACAACATTATTGCTAATACTATCATTTAAACCTTTCCATGCATAACCACCTCATGCAAGGTTTAAACCACCATCCTTGGAAATCACTTCTACTCCACACTATACTTTTCTCATGCTTGATGATCATTTCAAAGCAATGTACCTTTTGAAAACCATATGTTCCTTTTATCTATCTCATGCATTCAACAAATGCAAAACTCATGGCAAAGCCACACATGCTTGTTACTCAAAAGCATTTTATAAACTCAAAACCTCATTTGCATAAGCAAATCTCCATTTTGAAAACCACATGTACCATCTAGCTAACATATGCATACAACCTATGCAAATCTCCTGACAAGGCCATATATGCTTGATACACAAAAGAATTTCATAAAATTATTACCTCATATGCATTTCTCATTACATACAACATCTCAAGCATTGGGACATGTGACACATTTCATTCTCATATATTGGCATTTTTCATATTCTATTATTCTCGGATATGCGAACAGCTTGACTCGAGGTCAAGTCCTACCCCGGTGGGATCTTGCCACAGGCTCTCATGGCGGTATCTACACTCGCCACTGAACTTGGGTATTTCACCAAGTTCTACTACGATGGAATGCCCCTCAACGATTTCACATGGCAATAACTCTTGTTGCCAAAATGTTTGGTCTCTCACCAAGTCCTACTCCGATGGAATGCCCATCACCGGTCTCATGGCAATAACTCTTGTTGCCAAAATCATGGATAATTCACCAAGTCCTACTCCAATGAAAATCCCATCATTGGTCTCTCTCTTTGGGACGACACCCAAAAGCACATACGGATTTTATTTTATAGTGCACTCTACATCCTATTGATCGATCAATATATCCGGTAATCTTTACATCATCTATGTCAATATATATCATGTTAAACATCAACACATTCGCTGTTTTTAAAGCATGCAACACCTTCAAGACCAAAAAGCCGAACAAAGCATTTGAGACACAAATTGACAGCTCATACTCACAAGGAATATCAATTTCATGCATCTTTCCTCAAACTAAGTTTTTCAACCAACTCACATGCTTTAAAACCATGCTCAAACAACAAATTAAACCACATTGTCAAATCAAACACATCAAAACACATTTTGATAGTTTTCAAAACAATAATAGCACAATTGAGAGAGAATTCCACTTTACTTACTCCCGAAATTAAACCGGCGTTTCAAGCCTAAATTTAAGTTCCCAAACCTCTTTTCAAATCATTCCAAAGCTAGAAAACACGATCTCACTCACCGATACACAATACTATGCTAGCATGTTGGGGTAATAGTTGTGGTTTGGAAACATTAGTTTGGTTTCTGTTGGTTTTTCTTGCGTGGTAAGTTAGTCTTGTTGCTAGCATGTTGGGGTAATAGTTGTGGTTTGGAAACATCTTTGGTGAGAAGAAGGTTTAGTGAGTATCTGGTGGTTAATGGTTGTTGGTATGATGGAGTTAGGTAAGCTAGAAGTGAGGTAGGAGGTTGTTCTTAGACGGATTCTGAGGATGTTATTGGAGGGTGTGAACTGGCATTCATGCACAGTTAAAATCATTGTTATATGCTATATTAAATATGTGTTGGTCCATGCATACATGTGGCATGACATTAGAGGTTTTGCATACATGTACATCAGGCATTGATAGGGCATGTAGGTGATCATGCATACGATGTTCACACTCGCTAATAACTAATCGAATCTGTTAGTGTGGTGGTTGGTTTGGATGATGGGTTTTTAGAGGTTGTTTTGGTGCTGGGTGAGAGCTAAGAGTATTGGAGTTTGTTAAACTAGTTGCTAGTGATAGTGAGAGTGGTATAGCCTGTTGGTAGAAGGATAGTGTTTGATGCTCAGAGAGTTTAGTGGTTTGGTGGTGAGGAGTACTGGTTGAGGTTAGTATCGGTCAAGTGGTTTGAATAGCTAAGTGGAAGGGGTAGCTCCTTGGTGCTAAGTGATGTTGCTGTTTAACGGTTGTGTTTCCAGGTGCTGTGGTAGCTTAGCATTTAAGTTGTTGTGGAAGGGTTGTGTTTGTAAGTGCTGGTTCTTAGTAACCTTTGAGGAGTTGAGGAGTTGGTATGTATGGCAGGTTGGGCGATGTCCTAGTAAGACAAGTGTTATGGTTGAAGTTTGAAGTGGAAGGATTATGAAAGATCGAAGGCTTTTGTTGGTTGTTTGGGTTCTTGTGAGAAGTGGTTGGCTGGTTGTGGTTAAGAAAGTTCCGTTTGAAGTCAGCTGGTGGTGTGTGGAACGGCTGACGGATTCAAGTTGGGGTTGTGTTGTAATTCTTGGAATCTGGGTGAGTAATCCTGGTGAGCTGTTATGGTAATGTTAACGGCAGATGTAAAGGATTATCAGCATTCGTTGAGGAGTTTGGGTAAGCAGTTGATGCTTAAAGATTTTTGCTTGTTGGGAAAAATCCTTGGAAGAGGTTTGGGAGTTTGCAAGAGTTTTAGAAGCAGAAAGGTTTGCATAGTGGCTGTTTTGGATTGGTTGTTGTCACTGTGTAAACAAGTCTTGGAAGTTGTGTGTTACAGTGTGGTGTGCTGTAAAAGTTGAGGTTCTTCAGGTTGAGGTTGGGGCTGTGTACAGTCCGGGTATGTGAAAGGTCAAGTTGTGGTTATCTTTGAGTGTTTTGGATTTTGTGAACAGCATGTGGTGGTGCTAAGTTTGGTGGAGGTTTTTGTGTGGAATGTGTTCAGTGTTGGTTGAGGTTTTTGTGTTGCCTTGTGTGTGATTTGAGAAGGTTGTTGTTCTTTTTTCGCCGGTTGAAATTTCGAGGACGAAATTTCCTAAGGGGGGGAGAGTTGTAACGCCCCGGTTTTGGGCTCAGAAGTTTTGGGCGTTGACCGGTTCGGTCAAAGTGCTAATCGAATATATAAGAGTGAATTTAGGAAAGCCTAGTTCGGGTTGCATTTAAAATATAGAAAAATGTTCTAAAATCATCTTTTAATATATTTAAGTGAACTGTGAAATCAATTTTGGAAAATGAGGTTCGGAAGGTTGACATTTTGGCTAGTGACCAAAATGTAATTTTCGAAAGTTGCGTGACTGTTTTATAAAGGATTGAAACTTTGAATCTTTAAGGAGCTATTATTCCAAAAAGAGTTTCTCCAGATTTTTCTAAGATATTTTAAGGCTTTATTCTGATTTTAAAGTTTATGAAATGTGGAGGGAAATCATTTTTACCATTTCTTAACTAACTTTTCTATTTTCTCTCAATTTTCCTTTTCTCTCATTTTCTCTCAACCCAAACACATTTCTCCAGATTTTCTTCTTTGATTTTGTCATCTAAATCACTCATTTCAACTCTCTTTTGATTCCTAATCATCTCATCAACAAAACCTCTCAATTTGCAAGTTGTTTCATCAAGCTTTTTGGCTCTAAAAAGGAGAAACTCAAGTTTGGAGGTAAGAACGTCCTTCTCCTCTAAACTATCAGTTCTTTACTGAAATTCCTAAGTTCTCAATCCTTGATTTGTGTTTTGTTAATGGCTTTTCAATTGAAATCTTGATTTTGGCTTAAAATGCAAGATTTGGTGATTTTTAGTGAAATTTTCGTGTGATCTGTTTGGGCAGTGTTTTGAAGTGTCAAAATGATGTTAAATGAATGCTAAATTGATTAGAAGTTGAGGTTTAATTAATGCAATCCCGGATAGGTTGAATTTCCTAAGTTTGGCTTGAGTTTTTGGTTGTTTTTGGAGTGTTTTTGGTGATCTGTTATACCTGGAGGTATAAGGACGTGTTTGTGATCATTTTGGATGTTAATTGATGTTTAAAAATGGTTAGAAGTGATAGATCTTGGCTGGGTTAAGTTTTGGAAGTGTTTGGAGGTGATTTCGGTTGTGTTTGGTAGCCGAATTGTTGGATTTGTGTTAAGCAGCGAGTTGAGTCTTGTTGCTGGTGTTTTTAATGCATAATGATGCATTAATCCTCTGTTGTTGTGTGCTTGAAACAGGGGAGTTTGATCCGTGAGCTTTGGAGGTGTTGCGGAAGGTTTTCGGATGCTTGGAAGGCTTGTTGGCTAGCCTTGTTTTGTGTATCGGTGAGTGAAGTTGGGATTTCAGCTTTTAAACCAAGGTTTGAAGGTTTTGGGAGCTTAGTTTAAGTCTAAACAACTTTGCTAAGCTCAAGAGTAAGTGAATGGATTTTCGCTCTTGAATTGTGTTGTGATTTGGTTTTAAAAGCAATTGTGGTTGATGATTGAAATGCATGTGTTTTGCATGGTTAAAATCTGTTTTGGAAGCATATTTTAAGCATGGTTTAATGCTGGTTTTGAAAGCCATATGTGAAGGATGCTCAAGGTAAGAGATCCTTGGTTTTGTACATGGAAATTGTGGTTTGATGCATAGTGTTGCATGTTGTTTAATGGCTTTTGTGTGATGCTTAAAAACAGTGGATTATTGTTGTTAATGATGTACATTGGTAAGTGATGCTTAAGGTTACAAAGGTTGTTGAAAGTCCTTGTGTAAGCCTTGTTTATTTAAGAACAACATGGTGTTGGTAAGTCCATGGTTGGTTCTTGGTTAAGGTAAATGATTGTTTTTGCATTATGATTATGCATGTGAATCATTGGATTATCATGGTAAGATGGTTATATTGGCAAGTGATGAAAGTGGTTCTTGGTTCGTTGATCGGATATAGTTAGCCGGCTATAGGATTGGGTGCACCGTGAATTAAGTCGCCTTGGAGGTGGAGTGGTCAAGAGTGGACCGGTAAACTCCCTTCAAGTATCCTAACGAGATGGTTAAGGTCATAATGGAGGTTGATGCCCATTCGAGGACCTTGGTTGAGCAAAGGTTATATGGTGTTTAAAAGTCCATATATGGGAACCTTGTGCTTGTTAAGATCACAATGGCAGTGTAAGTCCATGTGTGGATCTTGTATGGGGTGTCCCGGATCTCGTTAGTGATGTTATACAACTACCAATCGGTTATGCAAAGGTTGTATGGTGTTTCAAAGTCCATACATGGGAACCTTGTGCATGTTGAGGTTGTATGGTGTTTAAAAGTCCATGCATGGGAACCTCGGGAAAAGCTAAGGTTGTATGGTGTTTAAAAGTCCATACATGGGAACCTTAGGCTTGTAAGGTCAAATGGTGTTTAAAAGTCCATTTGGGAGACCTTGGATTGGTAGGGTGTAGGGAGCGTAGGGACAACGCTCGGGATCCGCGTATCCGATCGGGTGTTGAGTTGAAAAGTGGATGTGGTTGATCACTTGGAAGCCAATGTAATGTTCTTGATTATTAAAGAAGCATGAGATACTTGAAAAGATGCATGGTTGCATGAAAAGTGTATAATGCTTGTGAATGCATGTTTACTTGTTAAGTTGAACAAGTGTTGATTATCATTGGTAAATGATGCATGTGTATATGAAATCTCTTTAATGCATTGGAGTCTTGCTAAGACTTGTTTTAAAAGGCATGTGATGATGATGTTGTGATTCATAAGTTGTCTTTGTTTAATGCATGAGCTGGATTGCTTGAGTAATGGTTTAAAAGGGTTTCTTGCTTGAAATGATGTTCAAGTATATGAAAGGGTAATATGAAATGGAAGTGTTTTCCAAAGTTTTGATTCAACTTTGCATATGGTGTTTATGTATGGAATGGTTAAATGGATGATTTTGTAAGTTGTGCTTTGAAAAGGTTTTCTTAGCTTGCTAAACTAAGGGTTGGTTTACATGTATGTGCAATGCATGGTTTAAGCATGTTGTTGAAAAGGGTTTTCAAACATGGCTTTGGTTTGTCAAATCGGGTTTGTTTTAAAGTGATTTTTATGACCCGCTGCATTGATGGTGTTTTGGTTTTGAGCATTCCTCACTAAGCATTATGTGCTTACGCTCCTTTTTGTCCATCAATGCAGATTCTAGAAGTTTGGACAGCAAGGAGCAAGGGATTCAAGGTGGACTCCAATTGAGATGTATGTCTCGATGAATAGCTATAGTTAATAAAGGCAATGGGGGTAGAATCTCTCGGGTTAATGTGTATGTGTTCGTTTATGTTTGGACAAGGATGTTTTTATATTGATGATGTTGTTGGAACATGTAATTGGCTTTAATGAGATTGATTTGGGAAGTTTGTGCTTAAATGGTTGCTTGTGTAGGAAGCATGCCTTTAGATTTGGGGCTTTTCATATATGATGTTATTTTGATGAATTGTTGATGCAAGTATGTCTCATATATGTTGAATTGCATGTTGGTAAAGTTTGGTGGCTTTTGGAGCATGTTTGAATGATCAATTGTGTGTTTGAGTGAGCAAAATGCTGCAATCTGTGCAGGGTGTTTCGGAACAGTTGACACCGTTTCGGAACGGGTGCCTTGCATAAACCCAGGCGTCCGAAACGGGTGCCACCGTTCTGGAATGGTTTGGCTTCTGCCAGTCCCCCGTTGCGTTACGCGTTGCGGAACGGCCCCGTGTTTCGAAACGGGTTCTGCCTGTTTCGGAACGGGTGACCGTTGGGGGCTGACATGGGCGGTTAAATGTTTCAGAATGTTTGCATTTTGGTCCTGAAACTTGTTTGTGCAATTGTATGAGTTTGGGAAGTCCTTTTGAGCTGAAATTTTGCAGAGAAGCATGAAACCTGATTAATTTTAAGTTGGTAACTTAAAATCTGCTTAAGTCCTTAAAGTTTTCAGAAATTGCAATTTGGTCCCTAAAGTTGTAAATTGTTCAATTGGGTCCCTGTTTGATCTCTGATGTTTGGGATCTTTGAGTATGTTGTTTGCATGATCACATCTAAGGTTAATGTGCATCTAGACAAGATTAAAAAAAAGGGTCGTTAATCAAGGTTGACTTTCGGGTTGACTTTGGTTTTCCCCGTGTGATTTTCTTAATTCGAGTCAACCATCTGGGCCGGGTTAAGGGGGTTACAACCGGTCTCATGGCAATAACTCTTGTTGCCAAAATCATGGATAATTCACCAAGTCCTACTCCAATGAAAATCCCATCATTGGTCTCTCTCTTTGGGACGACACCCAAAAGCACATACGGATTTTATTTTATAGTGCACTCTACATCCTATTGATCGATCAATATATCCGGTAATCTTTACATCATCTATGTCAATATATATCATGTTAAACATCAACACATTCGCTGTTTTTAAAGCATGCAACACCTTCAAGACCAAAAAGCCGAACAAAGCATTTGAGACACAAATTGACAGCTCATACTCACAAGGAATATCAATTTCATGCATCTTTCCTCAAACTAAGTTTTTCAACCAACTCACATGCTTTAAAACCATGCTCAAACAACAAATTAAACCACATTGTCAAATCAAACACATCAAAACCCATTTTGATAGTTTTCAAAACAATAATAGCACAATTGAGAGAGAATTCCACTTTACTTACTCCCGAACTTAAACCGGCGTTTCAAGCCTAAATTTAAGTTCCCAAAGCTCTTTTCAAATCATTCCAAAGCTGGAAAACACGATCTCACTCACCGATACACAATACTATGCTAGCCGACAAGCCTCCCAAGCGTCCGAAACTGAACAATGCATAAAAGTTTTATATTTTACCCATCATTTATCCTTATTTTGCTGCACTCAAGCATGTTTAACTGCATTTTAGGTTAAGTTTTGCATCAACATCACATTTAGATAAAACTGCGCAGATACTGCTAAATTTGGTTACTTTTGCAAGTATCTGTTGTGGCAGCATCCAGGGCAGCAGAGGAATAGAAGATAACTAACGTGGCAGCATCCAGGGTAGCAGTCGTGGCTGCATCCAGGGCAGCAGTTGTGGCAGCATCCAGGCAGCAGTCGTGGCATCATCCAGGGCAGCAGAGGAACAGAAGAGCTGGAGTGAAGAAAACTGCCTCACACATCACTGTCGTGACAGATGCCGTGGCAGATGCCGTGACAGATGCCGTGGTTTATGCTGTGACAGTAATGCGGTGACAGTGATGCCGTGATAGATGTCGTGACAATTGTCGTGACAGAGGTGGCGACAGTGAAGAAGAGGAGATGGAAAATGCGAAGTGGAGTTCGACTGATATAGGATTTCAAGCCTAATTTTTAGAGACCACTTGCATAATTTTTGGAGCCCAGAAGCACAAGAAAAGCCTTCCCCAAAGTTTGAGGAGAACGTCAAAGCAAGAAGATAGGGCGAACTAAAGGACGTTTATTCAGAGATTTAATCTTTAATGAATTATACTTTAATTCGAACTAGTATTCTTGACCATTAATAAAACTTGTACCCAAGGCCTATATATATGCTTATAATTCGACCTAGAGAAACATAATCACATCCCATACCTCTCATCTAAAAACCCTAGCCGTTTCTCTTTCTTCACCATGTTCTAAACCTCCCTAGGGCAAAGGGTTGATATTGTAAAGTAGTTGTAAGGGTTGTTCTGTTCTTAGGATTTTTCTGTTCAATGAAATAAAATTTCAAGTTTGCTTATTCTGGTTTTTAACATCTTGCAAGAGTATCGGGAGAGCATTGTGAGATTATTCATTTACTTAATATCGAGAGAGTTAAGTATACGAAAGGAATAAGTGCGGGTTCTCCAGTTTATGGTTGAACTATCTCGGACCTAGGAATAGGACGAGGTTAAGCGGCTAAGGAAGAATTCATAAACATCGATGTTCACACTTCGATTCATGCCGGGAGGTATCATCCAAGACGTGTTCATCGACAGAACTTGGACCTAGGGATAGGACAAGTCAATCTAGGGATTCTTGCCGAACATGAAGAAATTGAGTTGCTTATCGCTGCCGCGACAGCAACAGACCGCTGCCACGACAGGTGCTGCCGTGACAGGAGCCAGACACAAAACAAAAATCCTTGAACAGTGCAATACTTGCATTACTGAGCAATTCAATTCCTGCCTATTTTATTATCCTGATTGTCCTCTTTTACTTGATTATTTTTGTGACAACTTAATCAATGTATTAAACCTCTTCTTTTCCCCTTGTGCAGATAACGAAGGAAAGGGTTAGCCCAGTCCCTGTGGAGACGATATCTGATACTCTAGTATCACTTTATTACTTGCGACGTGAACAGTTGCACTCAATTGCGATAGACTATTTTACACGCAACAAGTTGTTGGCGCCGTTCCGAGGACTGGCAACACACTCTTACCTTAGCTTCTGCACTTTTCTTTTTCTTTTTCTTTTTCTATTTTTATCAAAAACTCAGCTGAAATACAGGTCTAAGGAGCATCAACATGCCAGGAAAAACCATTCGAGAGCTGATGTGGGAAAGTTCTTGCAATTACCGTAAAGGTAATCATGTATCAGAAAGTTGTCCCCATTTTCTCGTTGAATATATGGACAACCAACAAGAACAATATGTGCCACCACAACAGCAACAGAGACAACAGATGCCGATGCCGCATCAGCAAAAAAATTTATGGTACGATCAAAACCCACAAATTTTTTTATACCATAACAGTTTTACTGCAGAACCCGACATGCCCTGGCAATGTCATCATCCTCAAGAGCAGTCAAAATCCTTAGAAGACACACTACAAGCCTTCATGGCACACACTCAAGAATTGTCGGCTTCTATTGACAAAAGTATCACCAAGATGGATGAAATCTTGAGTAGACCGGTGCTCATTCATGCCACAGATGAACCTGAAATCCTGAGGCAATATGACAAGGATGCCCATGTGAAGGAATACCCAACACATGATGAGTCTGAGCAACAACTTGCCATGGCAATGATCGAGGAGCCAAAATGGAGCAACACCGCAACAACGCTGAGTGAAATTCCAGAGAATGTCATTGCAGCAACCACATCCGAGGTATTAGAGGAACCAACACCGGTGGACTCATAATCATCAAAGTCTCTACTGATGGAGATCTACGAGTGGTCAACAAAATTTGATATAGAGAGTGATGGCACTTACCAATGTCCCATTGGCCTACAAAGTAACCTGATAAACGACTGTCAAAATAACTGGCTGCCGCAGCAGCAGACACGACATCAAGGGCTACATTCAACCGCAACAACATTCAATGAAAACAAGGTAAGTTTGTGGTCGAATGTCAATTTGATTTTTTTCTAATCATATATTCATGCCCTCAGAAACATTACCAAGAAGGGAGGACTTCATGGACTAAAAAGGGAAGAGAAAGAAAGGAGCCCCCACCATGAGAATAATCACCAGATGGAGGGTACAAATGGACTTCAAGAAGTACCGAAAACGACCCCTCAAGCATCAATAGAACAGGGAGCAGTTACTTTAGGAGATGCCCCTCAAGGCACTCCTAATTTAACTTAATTTATTTTATTGTATTTTATTTTTATCTTATTTTATCTTTATTGTTTTAGGAATTAGAAATTTGATATTAGTTTTTAGTTTGTTTGTGTTATTAGGTAAACCGAGACAATGCAACCCTTGAGTTTGGGGGTAGGCAATCCTCCTAATTATTAATATAATATTGCATTTAGTTTTAATTGTGTCACATTTATTTTTATGCAAAAAAAATTGGCTTAATTTATTGAACTTTTATTATCTGATGCCGCCATCTCTGTCGTGACAACCCCTTAAAAATATTTTAGGAAGTAAGTAGAGCCTTAGTATAGTTCTGAAAAACTAAAACACTTTGTGACTTACTTGATAACAGACTTTCTCTAGCATACTTAAAATAGAAAACTTAGGACTTAGAGTAGAAAGAGACTAGAAACTCAAGAAACCTAGAGGTGCCTATCACTGGCTCTAGAAAAATAACCAGAGAAAAACTTCTAGAGGTGCCTATCACTGGCACTAGATAGTTAACTAGAGGTGCCTGAAATATTGGCTCTAGTAAAAAAAACTGAAAAATTTAGAAAAAGAAGGAAAACAACTAGAGGTGCCCGATACTGGCTCTAGTAATAAAAAAAAATTAAGTCTCGAAGGAAAACTCTAAAAAAGCTAAGTATAATATTCTAGTTGCTAGGGAAGTCTATATTCATGTATGTTCACAATAAATGCACACACATGCACGAGAACTATACTTTTTCTCTAAGTAGATACTTAAATATTTGAACAGTTGCTAAACATGATAGGGATGGTGTTGTGGGTAAGGATTGTTCACTAACTTAAGCCAAGAAAAAAGAATAATATATATATATGTATGTATGCATGCATGTTAGTTAGGTTGCATTAGCTTGAGGACAAGCAAAGATTCGAGTTTGGGGGTGTGATCAATGCATTAAAGTTTTATATTTTACCCATCATTTATCCTTATTTTTGCTGCACTCAAGCATGTTTAACTGCATTTTAGGTTATGTTTTGCATCAACATCACATTTAGATAAAACTGCGCATATACTGCTAAATTTGGTTACTTTTCCAGGTATCTGTTGCGGCAACATCCAGGGCAGCAGAGGAATAGAAGATAACTTTCGTGGCAGCATCTAGGGCAGCGGTCGTGGCAGCATCTAGGGCAGCGGTCGTGGCAGCATCCAGGGCAGCAGTCGTGGCAGCATCCAGGGCAGCAGTCGTGGCATCATCCAAGGTAGCAGAGGAACACAAGAGCTGGAGTGAAGAAAACTGCCTCATACATCACTGTCGTGACAGATGCCGTGGCAGATGCCATGACAGATTGTAACGCCCCGGTTTTGGGCTTAGAAGTCTTGGGCGTTGACCGGATGGTCAAAGTGCTGTTCGAATCGTAAGAGGTTAAATTAGGAAAGCCTAGTTCGGGTTGCATTAAAAATATGGAAAAATGTTCTAAAATCATCTTTTAATATATATTGATGAACTGTGAAAACAATTTTGGAAAATGAGTTTTGGAAGGTTGACATTTTGGCTAGTGACCAAAATGTAATTTTCGCAAATTTGGTGGCTGTTTTAAAAAGGATTGAAACTTTGAATCTTTAAGGAGCTATTTGCCCAAAAGTGAATTCTCCAGATTTTTCTAAGATATTTTAATCCTAAAATCTGATTTTAAAGGTTTGATAAAAGGAGGGAAACTCATTTTACTATTTTTCTTTCCTAACTTCCTATTTTCTCTTCTCCTTTTCTCTCCAACCAAACATCACCATTTTCAGAGATTTTGATCTGATTTCTTCACCTAAATTCATCTTTTCAACTCACAATTGTTAGCAAATCATTGTGTAATCAAAACCTACTCAATTGCTACAAGTTTCAACAAAGTTTTCATTCCAAAAAGTGGAGAAATCACAAGTTTGGAGGTATGAACGATTCTCCTCTGAACTTTAAGTTCTTTAATGAAATTCCTAAAGTTTTCAATCCTAAATGTATGTTTAATTAAAGGTTTGCAAGTTGATTTATGGATCTTGGCTAATTATGCAAGATTTTGATGATTTCATTTGATTTTCGTTTGATCTGTTAAATCTGAGTTTTGAGAAGTGTTTTTGATGATAAATGATCATTAAATTGATGTGGAAGTGAGTCTTGATTAATGCAATCCCGGATAGGTTGTGTTTCCTAAGTTTAGCTTGTGTTTTAAGGTTGTTTTTGAGGTGATCTTGGTGATCTGGTGTTGCTGGAGGTATAAGGTTGCTTTTAGGTTGTTTTTAGATGTGTTTTGGTGTTAATAGATGTGAGGTTTTGCTGGTTTATGGCTGGGCTTTGTTTGGAAGTGTTTTGGATGCAATTTCGGTTGTGTTTGGTGGCCGAAATTGGAGGTTGATTGAGAGCAGCGAGTTTAGGTGCTTTCATTGAAGCAATTAATGCAAGATGATGCATTAATCCTCTGCTTTGATGTGTTGAAACAGGGGAGGCATCATTGGATTCAAGTTCGGTTGATTTGGAGGCTTGATTTGGTGCTTAGGCTTGAAGCTAAGTGGTTTTTGGTGAGTGCAACTTTGGAATTGGATTTTCAGCTTTTTAAACAAAGGTTTGAAGGTTATGGGAGCTTAGTTTAAGTCTAAACAACTTTGCTAAGCTCAAGTGTAAGTTTCCGGATTTTCTCTCTAGTGGTGGCCATGACTTGATATTTTGCTAAATGATGATTTGCATGTTTTACTTACTGTTTTGAAAGCATGTTTTAGCATGAATTATGCTGTTGATTTAAGCCATGTGTTGAAGGTAACTCTAGGTAGGAGTTCCTTGATTTTGTACATTGTTTAAATGTGGATTTGATGCATGAAATGCATGATGTAATGGCTTGGTTTAAATGCTTTAAAACAGTGGATATTATGATGAAATTGATGCATATTGGCAAGTGATGGTTTTAAAAAAAGTGAAGGTCACTAAGGTGGTTAAAAGTCCTTGAGTGAGCCTTGTTACATGAACATCAAGGTGGTTAAAAGTCCTTCGATGTTGCGGACTCTAAGGTGGTTAAAAGTCCTTAGGTGCTCCTTTCCATGGTGGTTAAAAGTCCATGGGGCCAAGGTGTTTAAAAGTCCTTGGGGCCAAGGTGTTTAAAAGTCCTTGGGGTGATTCAAGTTACGGACACAAAGGTGGTTAAAAGTCCTTGTGTGGTCCATGATCATGGTGTTTAAAAGTCCATGGCCAAGGTGTTTAAAAGTCCTTGGGGTCAAGGTGTTTAAAAGTCCTTGACAAAGATGTTGATCTTGTTCATTAAAAATGGAATTTGTCACTTGTGCCAATATGACATGGAAAGTATGTAAGAAGCATGTGATGCTTGGTTTGATTATGTTATAAGCATGTGGTTACATGGTTTTAAGAATGCTTTGAACTTATGCATGGATTGATTTAAAGCATGTTTTGTAAATGGTTTTAAATGCGTTATTGAATTGTTTTAAATGAGCATGCCTCACTAAGCTTTTGCTTACGCTCTCTACGTTTTCCTAATTCAATAATGCAGAGAATTAGAGCATCTTGTGGGCTGCAAGGGAGGGCAAGCAATCAAGTTCTACTTAAGCTCAATGTATGAGGTTTTACAAGCACTTTTAGCTTTTTGGTTGATTTGGCAATGGGGGACCAATGTATATGTTTTGGGAGGTGTTTAAGACTCCTTAAATCTGTTAAATGTTGTTGAGAATGTTGGTTTTTGATTTGGAACCTTATATGCTTGTTTTGCAAGTTTGGAGTTGAATGGATAGCTTAACTAGGAAGCATGCCATATAAATTGGGGTTTTTCTCATGTGATGTTAATGTGTTAAATTGATGATGCAATTGAGGTCCTTGCATGTTGATTGACTTTGTGTAATGGTTTGGTGATGTTAATTTGATGTTTGAAGCATGTTTGATGCTGTTTTGGTGTTGTCTGCAGACAGGGGTATCGATACTCAGGCTTGGGGTATCGATACACCTGAGCCAAATTTGCAAGTTTCAGGCCAGGGGTATCGATACCTGATGAACGAGTATCGATACCATATGAATGGAGTATCGATACCTGATGAACGAGTATCGATACCCTTGCTTGAATTTGTTTTGTTTTGTTTACGTTTTGGTCCTGAATCTTGTATGATCAATTGTATGAGCTGTGGATGTCCTTTTGAGCTGAAATTTCACAGAGATGCATGTAACCTGACTAATTTCAAGTTGGTAACCTTAATTTGGGTTAAGTCCTTTAATTTATCAGAAATTACAATTTGGTCCCTAAAGTTGTAATTTGTTCAATTGGGTCCCTGTTTGATCTCTGATGTTTGTAATCTTTTAACATGTTGTTTGTATGGTCACACATAGGAGTAATGTGCATCTAGATAAGATTAAAAAGAAAAAAAAAGGGTCGTTAATCAAGGTTGACTTTCGGGTTGACTTTGGTTTTCCCCGTGTAATCTCCGTAGTTCGGGTCGGGCGTCTAGGCCGGGCTACGGGGGTTACATTTGGTGGTATCAGAGCTGAGTTCTTGAGTAATTGGGAATGTTGTTGTGCATGATTGAAGCATGGTTTGGTTTGTATGCTTGTTGGGTGAAAGCATGTTCAGTGATTTATGTTGATGATGTTTTTGTGAAGTATGTTGTGATGATGCATGATAAGGGTACCCATTGCCAAACAAAAGCTAAAGAAATGATGTTGTTTTTGAAAGAGATTGAGCTTGAATACTTGAAATTGCTTACCTTGCTGGGCCTGACTTGTTTTATTTTGCATTGTTATTGTATAGTAAAGTATGGCACCACGTAGAGAGTTAAGGAGTAACGTAAGAGCTACGACTCCTGAAGGGAATGTGAATGATGAGCACACTGGTAGTGCTGTGCTACCTCCTCCTCCACCTGGTGGTGGTGCGGAAAGGGGAAGAGCTGGAGCTGGGGCAGCCGGTGCTGGAGCTGTAGGACCTGAGGTTGGTCAGGGACAAGCGATGCCTGACATGTCTGCTTTGGTGCAAGCTATTGCGGGTGCTTTTAGAGCAGCGGTAGCTGGAGCTCAAGGAGCTGGGCATCAGGGAGATGCTGGTGTAAGACTACCCTTAGAGCGTCTGCGCAGTCTTGGCGGGACTGAGTTCAGAGGTATGTCAGCTGAGAGGTCGGAAGCCTGGTTAGAGAGTACCAAGCGTGTCTTGGGACAGATGAGCTGCACTGATGTGCAAAAGTTGGGCTGTGTGGTATCTTTGTTGCAAGGTGATGCCTATACGTGGTGGACGACCACAATCTCTGGGATGGCTGAAGCTGACATCACTTGGACATTCTTCCTGAATGCATTCAAGAGGAGATATCTGGGAGTGAGATATCTGGATGAAAAGAAGCGTGAATTCATGTCTCTGACCCAGGGGAGCATGAGTGTAGCTGAGTACGAGGTGCAGTTTGTACGCCTTAGCCAGTATGCACCGGAGCTGGTACCTGATGAGCGAGAGAGGTGCGAAAGGTTTCGTTATGGCTTGGTGCCGGATGTTAAGACCTATATGTTGGCAGCTGAGTACAATGATTTTGATGTGTTGGTTGGTCGATCCAAGGATATTGAGATGAATCTGAGTTTGTCTGCGAAAGGTGCTGGAGCTAGTTCTGGGAAGAGAGCTGCCGAGTATAGTTCCGGAGGTGGACGGAACAAGAGAGGACGTGATCAGAGGTTTCAGTCTTCAGCTAAGAGAGGTGGAGGTGCACCTGCTAGAGGAGGTTTTGCTAGGGCTGAGCCTAGTGCTTGTTGGATTTGTGGTTCCCGTGGTCACTTGAAGCGTGACTGTCCTCGTGCTGGTAGGGAGGTGCAGGCTCCTGTTGTGGCAGCTGGTAATGTTGGTTATGAGTGCTGGAATTGTGGTTCTGCTGACCACTTGAGACGTGATTGTCCGAGGATGGCTGGTGGCCAAGAGCGTGCTCCTGCTGTTGCGGCACCGCAGAGAGGTCGTGGGCGCGGCCGTGGTAATTTCCAGAGGCGTGAGGAAGGTGGCCGAGGAGTAGCTCATGTTGTAGCTATTCAACCTGAGGGTGGAGGCCAGGCGAGGGTGTATGCTCAGCGCGAAGGAAGGAATGATGCTGATGTGATTGCAGGTACCTTTACTTTGCAATCCATGTCCTTGCTTTCCTTGATTGATTCTGGATCTACTCATTCATACATTTTGCGTGAGCATGCTGAGTTGCTTGGTTTGCCTGTTGAGTCTTTGGATGTCGGTGTTAGAGTCACTAGTTCTTTTGGTGAAACTGTTGTGACTCGTAAGCTGTATAGAAGGTGCCCTTTGGTTGTTCAAGAGCATGTCTTTCATGTTGATCTTATGGAGTTGCCCTTTTATGGTTTTGATGTGATCCTTGGTATGGATTGGCTTGCCGAGCATCATGCTGTTGTGGATTGTGAGAATAAGCGGGTGTCGCTTAGGCTTGCGGATGATTATGAAGTAGTGGTGGTTGGTGAGAATGTGAAGTTTCTTGCCAATGTTGTTTCCACCTTGGAGGCAAGTAGGATGCTGAGGCAAGGTTGTGAAGCCTATCTTGCCTTTGTGATGAATCCTAGCTCTAAGGAGTTGAGAGTGCAAGATATCCGCGTGGTGAAGGAGTTTCCTGGTGTTTTTCCTGAGGAGTTGCCCGGTTTACCTCCTAATCGCGAAGTGGAGTTTGGTATTGAGCTGTATGAGAATACCACTCCTGTGTCCATTACTCCCTATAGAATGGCACCTAAGGAGCTGAAGGAGCTGAAGACGCAGTTGCAAGAGTTGCTTGATCGTGGTTTTATCCGGCCGAGTGTGTCGCCTTGGGGTGCTCCTGTCTTGTTTGTGAAGAAGAAGGATGGCACTATGAGGATGTGCATTGATTACCGTCAGCTGAACAAGTTGACTATCAAGAATCGGTATCCTTTGCCGAGGATTGATGATCTCTTTGATCAATTTCGGGGAGCTGCTGTGTTCTCTAAGATTGACTTGAGGTCAGGGTATTATCAGTTGAAGGTGAAGGATGTGGATGTGCCTAAGACAGCTTTCAGGACAAGGTATGGGCATTATGAGTTTCTTGTGATGCCGTTTGGTTTGACAAATGCTCCTGCTGCTTTCATGGACTTGATGAATCGTGTTTTTCATGAATACCTGGACAAGTTCGTTGTGGTGTTCATTGATGATATCCTCGTGTACTCGCGTACTGAGGAGGAGCACGAAGAGCATTTGCGGGTGGTTTTGCAAGCTTTGTTGGAGAATCAGCTTTATGCTAAGTTGAGCAAGTGTGAGTTTTGGCTTAGAGAGGTGGTGTTTCTTGGGCATGTCGTTTCAGCTGAGGGGATTCGTGTTGATCCTCAGAAGATTGAAGCGGTGATGAGCTGGAAGGTTCCTAAGTCTGTTCAGGAGGTCCGTAGTTTCCTTGGTTTGGCGGGATACTACCGGAGGTTTGTGGATGGTTTTTCCAAGATTGTTGCTCCTTTGACGAAGCTTTTGCAAAAAGATGTTAAGTATGAGTGGACAGAGGCGAGGCAGCAAGCTTTTGAGAAGCTGAAGTTGGCTTTGACGCAAGCTCCTATCTTGATTCAGCCTGAATCAGGGAAAGAGTTCGTAGTCTACAGTGATGCATCCTATGTTGGTTTGGGGTGTGTGCTGATGCAAGAAGGTAAGGTTGTGGCTTATGCGTCGCGGCAGTTGAAGGTGCATGAGCGCAATTATCCTACGCATGATATAGAGTTGGCTGCAGTGGTTTTTGCTTTGAAGATCTGGAGGCATTATCTGTATGGTGAGAAGTGTACTGTGTACACGGATCACAAGAGTTTGAGGTATCTGATGTCTCAGAAGGAGTTGAATCTTAGGCAGCGACGTTGGCTGGAGTTGCTCAAGGATTATGATTTGACGATTGAATATCATCCTGGAAAGGCCAATGTTGTTGCGGATGCTTTGAGTAGGAAGGTAGCTGTTGAGCTGAGGGCGATGTTTGCTAGCTTGAGCATATCGCGGGATGGTGGCCTTGTTGCTGAATTGCAAGTGAAACCTTCGTTGGTTCAGTTGATCAAGGATAAGCAGTTGTTGGATGATTCCTTGGTGTCTCATGTTCAGGATATCGCGGAGGGTAGACCTTCAGATTTCTGCTTTAATGAGGATGGAGTGTTGTGCTTTGGTAGTCGGATAGTTGTGCCTGCTGATGTTGAGTTGAGGCGTGCTATTCTGACTGAAGGTCATAGTAGTCCTTTTGCTATGCACCCTGGTAGTACCAAGATGTATCGCGATCTTCGCGATGAGTACTATTGGGTTGGTTTGAAGAAGGATGTTGCAGAGTTTGTGAGCAAGTGTTTGGTGTGTCAGCGGGTTAAGGCTGAACATCAGGTTCCTTCTGGTTTGTTGCAACCGTTTAAAATCCCCGAATGGAAGTGGGAGAGGGTTACCATGGATTTTGTGTCTGGGTTGCCTTTGTCTCCGTCGAAGAAGAATTCTGTTTGGGTGATTGTGGATCGTTTGACGAAGTGTGCGCATTTCTTGCCTGTGCATACTACCTTTTCTTTGGATAAGCTGGCAGAGCTGTACGTTGCTGAGATAGTGAGGTTGCATGGTGTGCCTAAGTCGATTGTGTCGGATAGGGATCCGAGGTTCACATCGCGTTTTTGGCAGTGTTTGCATCAAGCTCTGGGTACAAGGTTGCATTTCAGTACATCCTATCATCCTCAGTCGTATGGTCAATCTGAGCGGGTTATTCAGATTTTGGAGGATATGTTGAGATGCTGCGTGATTGAGTTTCAAGGTTCTTGGGAGAAGCATCTGCCTTTGGTTGAGTTCGCTTATAACAATAGTTATCAGGCAAGTATACAGATGGCACCTTATGAGGCTCTGTATGGGAGGAAGTGTAGGACTCCTCTTTGTTGGGCTGAAACTGGTCAGAAGTTGGTTTCTATGCCTGCTTTGTTGAAAGGGACCACCGAGAAGGTGAAGCTCATTGGTGAGCGGTTGAAGGCTGCTTCGGATCGGCAGAAATCTTACGCGGATTTGAAGCGTAAGGAGATAGAGTTTGCGGTGGGTGACCGTGTGTTCTTGAAGGTTTCGCCTTGGAAGAAGGTGATGAGGTTTGGTCGGAAGGGTAAGTTGAGCCCTCGGTACATTGGACCGTATGAGGTGGTTGAGCGAGTGGGTCCTGTTGCGTATCGGTTGAGGTTACCTCAGGAGTTGGAAAAGATTCATGATGTGTTCCATGTTTCTATGCTCAGGAGGTATAGATCTGATCCTTCGCATGTGATGCCTGTTGAGGATGTGGTTTTGAATCCGGATTTGACCTATGATGAGGAACCGGTGAAGGTTCTGGATTCAGAGAGCAAGGTTCTTCGTGGCAAGACCATTGAGTTGGTGAAGGTGCTGTGGAAGCATCGAGGTGTTGAGGAAGCCACGTGGGAGCGGAAGGAAGACATGCTGAAGCAGTTTCCTTATCTCTTTCCTTCAGGTAAATTTCGAGGACGAAATTTCTTAAGGGGGGGAGAGTTGTAACGCCCCGGTTTTGGGCTTAGAAGTCTTGGGCGTTGACCGGATGGTCAAAGTGCTGTTCGAATCGTAAGAGGTTAAATTAGGAAAGCCTAGTTCGGGTTGCATTAAAAATATGGAAAAATGTTCTAAAATCATCTTTTAATATATATTGATGAACTGTGAAAACAATTTTGGAAAATGAGTTTTGGAAGGTTGACATTTTGGCTAGTGACCAAAATGTAATTTTCGCAAATTTGGTGGCTGTTTTAAAAAGGATTGAAACTTTGAATCTTTAAGGAGCTATTTGCCCAAAAGTGAATTCTCCAGATTTTTCTAAGATATTTTAATCCTAAAATATGATTTTAAAGGTTTGATAAAAGGAGGGAAACTCATTTTACTATTTTTCTTTCCTAACTTCCTATTTTCTCTTCTCCTTTTCTCTCCAACCAAACATCACCATTTTCAGAGATTTTGATCTGATTTCTTCACCTAAATTCATCTTTTCAACTCACAATTGTTAGCAAATCATTGTGTAATCAAAACCTACTCAATTGCTACAAGTTTCAACAAAGTTTTCATTCCAAAAAGTGGAGAAATCACAAGTTTGGAGGTATGAACGATTCTCCTCTGAACTTTAAGTTCTTTAATGAAATTCCTAAAGTTTTCAATCCTAAATGTATGTTTAATTAAAGGTTTGCAAGTTGATTTATGGATCTTGGCTAATTATGCAAGATTTTGATGATTTCATTTGATTTTCGTTTGATCTGTTAAATCTGAGTTTTGAGAAGTGTTTTTGATGATAAATGATCATTAAATTGATGTGGAAGTGAGTCTTGATTAATGCAATCCCGGATAGGTTGTGTTTCCTAAGTTTAGCTTGTGTTTTAAGGTTGTTTTTGAGGTGATCTTGGTGATCTGGTGTTGCTGGAGGTATAAGGTTGCTTTTAGGTTGTTTTTAGATGTGTTTTGGTATTAATAGATGTGAGGTTTTGCTGGTTTATGGCTGGGCTTTGTTTGGAAGTGTTTTGGATGCAATTTCGGTTGTGTTTGGTGGCCGAAATTGGAGGTTGATTGAGAGCAGCGAGTTTAGGTGCTTTCATTGAAGCAATTAATGCAAGATGATGCATTAATCCTCTGCTTTGATGTGTTGAAACAGGGGAGGCATCATTGGATTCAAGTTCGGTTGATTTGGAGGCTTGATTTGGTGCTTAGGCTTGAAGCTAAGTGGTTTTTGGTGAGTGCAACTTTGGAATTGGATTTTCAGCTTTTTAAACAATGGTTTGAAGGTTATGGGAGCTTAGTTTAAGTCTAAACAACTTTGCTAAGCTCAAGTTTAAGTTTCCGGATTTTCTCCCTAGTGGTGGCCATGACTTGATATTTTGCTAAATGATGATTTGTATGTTTTACTTACTGTTTTGAAAGCATGTTTTAGCATGAATTATGCTGTTGATTTAAGCCATGTGTTGAAGGTAACTCTAGGTAGGAGTTCCTTGATTTTGTACATTGTTTAAATGTGGATTTGATGCATGAAATGCATGATGTAATGGCTTGGTTTAAATGCTTTAAAACAGTGGATATTATGATGAAATTGATGCATATTGGCAAGTGATGGTTTTAAAAAAAGTGAAGGTCACTAAGGTGGTTAAAAGTCCTTGAGTGAGCCTTGTTACATGAACATCAAGGTGGTTAAAAGTCCTTCGATGTTGCGGACTCTAAGGTGGTTAAAAGTCCTTAGGTGCTCCTTTCCATGGTGGTTAAAAGTCCATGGGGCCAAGGTGTTTAAAAGTCCTTGGGGCCAAGGTGTTTAAAAGTCCTTGGGGTGATTCAAGTTACGGACACAAAGGTGGTTAAAAGTCCTTGTGTGGTCCATGATCATGGTGTTTAAAAGTCCATGGCCAAGGTGTTTAAAAGTCCTTGGGGTCAAGGTGTTTAAAAGTCCTTGACAAAGATGTTGATCTTGTTCATTAAAAATGGAATTTGTCACTTGTGCCAATATGACATGGAAAGTATGTAAGAAGCATGTGATGCTTGGTTTGATTATGTTATAAGCATGTGGTTACATGGTTTTAAGAATGCTTTGAACTTATGCATGGATTGATTTAAAGCATGTTTTGTAAATGGTTTTAAATGCGTTATTGAATTGTTTTAAATGAGCATGCCTCACTAAGCTTTTGCTTACGCTCTCTACGTTTTCCTAATTCAATAACGCAGAGAATTAGAGCATCTTGTGGGCTGCAAGGGAGGGCAAGCAATAAAGTTCTACTTAAGCTCAATGTATGAGGTTTTACAAGCACTTTTAGCTTTTTGGTTGATTTGGCAATGGGGGACCAATGTATATGTTTTGGGAGGTGTTTAAGACTCCTTAAATCTGTTAAATGTTGTTGAGAATGTTGGTTTTTGATTTGGAACCTTATATGCTTGTTTTGCAAGTTTGGAGTTGAATGGATAGCTTAACTAGGAAGCATGCCATATAAATTGGGGTTTTTCTCATGTGATGTTAATGTGTTAAATTGATGATGCAATTGAGGTCCTTGCATGTTGATTGACTTTGTGTAATGGTTTGGTGATGTTAATTTGATGTTTGAAGCATGTTTGATGCTGTTTTGGTGTTGTCTGCAGACAGGGGTATCGATACTCAGGCTTGGGGTATCGATACACCTGAGCCAAATTTGCAAGTTTCAGGCCAGGGGTATCGATACCTGATGAACGAGTATCGATACCATATGAATGGAGTATCGATACCTGATGAACGAGTATCGATACCCTTGCTTGAATTTGTTTTGTTTTGTTTACGTTTTGGTCCTGAATCTTGTATGATCAATTGTATGAGCTGTGGATGTCCTTTTGAGCTGAAATTTCACAGAGATGCATGTAACCTGACTAATTTCAAGTTGGTAACCTTAATTTGGGTTAAGTCCTTTAATTTATCAGAAATTACAATTTGGTCCCTAAAGTTGTAATTTGTTCAATTGGGTCCCTGTTTGATCTCTGATGTTTGTAATCTTTTAACATGTTGTTTGTATGGTCACACATAGGAGTAATGTGCATCTAGATAAGATTAAAAAGAAAAAAAAAGGGTCGTTAATCAAGGTTGACTTTCGGGTTGACTTTGGTTTTCCCCGTGTAATCTCCGTAGTTCGGGTCGGGCGTCTAGGCCGGGCTACGGGGGTTACATTTGGTGGTATCAGAGCTGAGTTCTTGAGTAATTGGGAATGTTGTTGTGCATGATTGAAGCATGGTTTGGTTTGTATGCTTGTTGGGTGAAAGCATGTTCAGTGATTTATGTTGATGATGTTTTTGTGAAGTATGTTGTGATGATGCATGATAAGGGTACCCATTGCCAAACAAAAGCTAAAGAAATGATGTTGTTTTTGAAAGAGATTGAGCTTGAATACTTGAAATTGCTTACCTTGCTGGGCCTGACTTGTTTTATTTTGCATTGTTATTGTATAGTAAAGTATGGCACCACGTAGAGAGTTAAGGAGTAACGTAAGAGCTACGACTCCTGAAGGGAATGTGAATGATGAGCACACTGGTAGTGCTGTGCTACCTCCTCCTCCACCTGGTGGTGGTGCGGAAAGGGGAAGAGCTGGAGCTGGGGCAGCCGGTGCTGGAGCTGTAGGACCTGAGGTTGGTCAGGGACAAGCGATGCCTGACATGTCTGCTTTGGTGCAAGCTATTGCGGGTGCTTTTAGAGTAGCGGTAGCTGGAGCTCAAGGAGCTGGGCATCAGGGAGATGCTGGTGTAAGACTACCCTTAGAGCGTCTGCGCAGTCTTGGCGGGACTGAGTTCAGAGGTATGTCAGCTGAGAGGTCGGAAGCCTGGTTAGAGAGTACCAAGCGTGTCTTGGGACAGATGAGCTGCACTGATGTGCAAAAGTTGGGCTGTGTGGTATCTTTGTTGCAAGGTGATGCCTATACGTGGTGGACGACCACAATCTCTGGGATGGCTGAAGCTGACATCACTTGGACATTCTTCCTGAATGCATTCAAGAGGAGATATCTGGGAGTGAGATATCTGGATGAAAAGAAGCGTGAATTCATGTCTCTGACCCAGGGGAGCATGAGTGTAGCTGAGTACGAGGTGCAGTTTGTACGCCTTAGCCAGTATGCACCGGAGCTGGTACCTGATGAGCGAGAGAGGTGCGAAAGGTTTCGTTATGGCTTGGTGCCGGATGTTAAGACCTATATGTTGGCAGCTGAGTACAATGATTTTGATGTGTTGGTTGGTCGATCCAAGGATATTGAGATGAATCTGAGTTTGTCTGCGAAAGGTGCTGGAGCTAGTTCTGGGAAGAGAGCTGCCGAGTATAGTTCCGGAGGTGGACGGAACAAGAGAGGACGTGATCAGAGGTTTCAGTCTTCAGCTAAGAGAGGTGGAGGTGCACCTGCTAGAGGAGGTTTTGCTAGGGCTGAGCCTAGTGCTTGTTGGATTTGTGGTTCCCGTGGTCACTTGAAGCGTGACTGTCCTCGTGCTGGTAGGGAGGTGCAGGCTCCTGTTGTGGCAGCTGGTAATGTTGGTTATGAGTGCTGGAATTGTGGTTCTGCTGACCACTTGAGACGTGATTGTCCGAGGATGGCTGGTGGCCAAGAGCGTGCTCCTGCTGTTGCGGCACCGCAGAGAGGTCGTGGGCGCGGCCGTGGTAATTTCCAGAGGCGTGAGGAAGGTGGCCGAGGAGTAGCTCATGTTGTAGCTATTCAACCTGAGGGTGGAGGCCAGGCGAGGGTGTATGCTCAGCGCGAAGGAAGGAATGATGCTGATGTGATTGCAGGTACCTTTACTTTGCAATCCATGTCCTTGCTTTCCTTGATTGATTCTGGATCTACTCATTCATACATTTTGCGTGAGCATGCTGAGTTGCTTGGTTTGCCTGTTGAGTCTTTGGATGTCGGTGTTAGAGTCACTAGTTCTTTTGGTGAAACTGTTGTGACTCGTAAGCTGTATAGAAGGTGCCCTTTGGTTGTTCAAGAGCATGTCTTTCATGTTGATCTTATGGAGTTGCCCTTTTATGGTTTTGATGTGATCCTTGGTATGGATTGGCTTGCCGAGCATCATGCTGTTGTGGATTGTGAGAATAAGCGGGTGTCGCTTAGGCTTGCGGATGATTATGAAGTAGTGGTGGTTGGTGAGAATGTGAAGTTTCTTGCCAATGTTGTTTCCACCTTGGAGGCAAGTAGGATGCTGAGGCAAGGTTGTGAAGCCTATCTTGCCTTTGTGATGAATCCTAGCTCTAAGGAGTTGAGAGTGCAAGATATCCGCGTGGTGAAGGAGTTTCCTGGTGTTTTTCCTGAGGAGTTGCCCGGTTTACCTCCTAATCGCGAAGTGGAGTTTGGTATTGAGCTGTATGAGAATACCACTCCTGTGTCCATTACTCCCTATAGAATGGCACCTAAGGAGCTGAAGGAGCTGAAGACGCAGTTGCAAGAGTTGCTTGATCGTGGTTTTATCCGGCCGAGTGTGTCGCCTTGGGGTGCTCCTGTCTTGTTTGTGAAGAAGAAGGATGGCACTATGAGGATGTGCATTGATTACCGTCAGCTGAACAAGTTGACTATCAAGAATCGGTATCCTTTGCCGAGGATTGATGATCTCTTTGATCAATTTCGGGGAGCTGCTGTGTTCTCTAAGATTGACTTGAGGTCAGGGTATTATCAGTTGAAGGTGAAGGATGTGGATGTGCCTAAGACAGCTTTCAGGACAAGGTATGGGCATTATGAGTTTCTTGTGATGCCGTTTGGTTTGACAAATGCTCCTGCTGCTTTCATGGACTTGATGAATCGTGTTTTTCATGAATACCTGGACAAGTTCGTTGTGGTGTTCATTGATGATATCCTCGTGTACTCGCGTACTGAGGAGGAGCACGAAGAGCATTTGCGGGTGGTTTTGCAAGCTTTGTTGGAGAATCAGCTTTATGCTAAGTTGAGCAAGTGTGAGTTTTGGCTTAGAGAGGTGGTGTTTCTTGGGCATGTCGTTTCAGCTGAGGGGATTCGTGTTGATCCTCAGAAGATTGAAGCGGTGATGAGCTGGAAGGTTCCTAAGTCTGTTCAGGAGGTCCGTAGTTTCCTTGGTTTGGCGGGATACTACCGGAGGTTTGTGGATGGTTTTTCCAAGATTGTTGCTCCTTTGACGAAGCTTTTGCAAAAAGATGTTAAGTATGAGTGGACAGAGGCGAGGCAGCAAGCTTTTGAGAAGCTGAAGTTGGCTTTGACGCAAGCTCCTATCTTGATTCAGCCTGAATCAGGGAAAGAGTTCGTAGTCTACAGTGATGCATCCTATGTTGGTTTGGGGTGTGTGCTGATGCAAGAAGGTAAGGTTGTGGCTTATGCGTCGCGGCAGTTGAAGGTGCATGAGCGCAATTATCCTACGCATGATATAGAGTTGGCTGCAGTGGTTTTTGCTTTGAAGATCTGGAGGCATTATCTGTATGGTGAGAAGTGTACTGTGTACACGGATCACAAGAGTTTGAGGTATCTGATGTCTCAGAAGGAGTTGAATCTTAGGCAGCGACGTTGGCTGGAGTTGCTCAAGGATTATGATTTGATGATTGAATATCATCCTGGAAAGGCCAATGTTGTTGCGGATGCTTTGAGTAGGAAGGTAGCTGTTGAGCTGAGGGCGATGTTTGCTAGCTTGAGCATATCGCGGGATGGTGGCCTTGTTGCTGAATTGCAAGTGAAACCTTCGTTGGTTCAGTTGATCAAGGATAAGCAGTTGTTGGATGATTCCTTGGTGTCTCATGTTCAGGATATCGCGGAGGGTAGACCTTCAGATTTCTGCTTTAATGAGGATGGAGTGTTGTGCTTTGGTAGTCGGATAGTTGTGCCTGCTGATGTTGAGTTGAGGCGTGCTATTCTGACTGAAGGTCATAGTAGTCCTTTTGCTATGCACCCTGGTAGTACCAAGATGTATCGCGATCTTCGCGATGAGTACTATTGGGTTGGTTTGAAGAAGGATGTTGCAGAGTTTGTGAGCAAGTGTTTGGTGTGTCAGCGGGTTAAGGCTGAACATCAGGTTCCTTCTGGTTTGTTGCAACCGTTTAAAATCCCCGAATGGAAGTGGGAGAGGGTTACCATGGATTTTGTGTCTGGGTTGCCTTTGTCTCCGTCGAAGAAGAATTCTGTTTGGGTGATTGTGGATCGTTTGACGAAGTGTGCGCATTTCTTGCCTGTGCATACTACCTTTTCTTTGGATAAGCTGGCAGAGCTGTACGTTGCTGAGATAGTGAGGTTGCATGGTGTGCCTAAGTCGATTGTGTCGGATAGGGATCCGAGGTTCACATCGCGTTTTTGGCAGTGTTTGCATCAAGCTCTGGGTACAAGGTTGCATTTCAGTACATCCTATCATCCTCAGTCGGATGGTCAATCTGAGCGGGTTATTCAGATTTTGGAGGATATGTTGAGATGCTGCGTGATTGAGTTTCAAGGTTCTTGGGAGAAGCATCTGCCTTTGGTTGAGTTCGCTTATAACAATAGTTATCAGGCAAGTATACAGATGGCACCTTATGAGGCTCTGTATGGGAGGAAGTGTAGGACTCCTCTTTGTTGGGCTGAAACTGGTCAGAAGTTGGTTTCTATGCCTGCTTTGTTGAAAGGGACCACCGAGAAGGTGAAGCTCATTGGTGAGCGGTTGAAGGCTGCTTCGGATCGGCAGAAATCTTACGCGGATTTGAAGCGTAAGGAGATAGAGTTTGCGGTGGGTGACCGTGTGTTCTTGAAGGTTTCGCCTTGGAAGAAGGTGATGAGGTTTGGTCGGAAGGGTAAGTTGAGCCCTCGGTACATTGGACCGTATGAGGTGGTTGAGCGAGTGGGTCCTGTTGCGTATCGGTTGAGGTTACCTCAGGAGTTGGAAAAGATTCATGATGTGTTCCATGTTTCTATGCTCAGGAGGTATAGATCTGATCCTTCGCATGTGATGCCTGTTGAGGATGTGGTTTTGAATCCGGATTTGACCTATGATGAGGAACCGGTGAAGGTTCTGGATTCAGAGAGCAAGGTTCTTCGTGGCAAGACCATTGAGTTGGTGAAGGTGCTGTGGAAGCATCGAGGTGTTGAGGAAGCCACGTGGGAGCGGAAGGAAGACATGCTGAAGCAGTTTCCTTATCTCTTTCCTTCAGGTAAATTTCGAGGACGAAATTTCTTAAGGGGGGGAGAGTTGTAACGCCCCGGTTTTGGGCTTAGAAGTCTTGGGCGTTGACCGGATGGTCAAAGTGCTGTTCGAATCGTAAGAGGTTAAATTAGGAAAGCCTAGTTCGGGTTGCATTAAAAATATGGAAAAATGTTCTAAAATCATCTTTTAATATATATTGATGAACTGTGAAAACAATTTTGGAAAATGAGTTTTGGAAGGTTGACATTTTGGCTAGTGACCAAAATGTAATTTTCGCAAATTTGGTGGCTGTTTTAAAAAGGATTGAAACTTTGAATCTTTAAGGAGCTATTTGCCCAAAAGTGAATTCTCCAGATTTTTCTAAGATATTTTAATCCTAAAATATGATTTTAAAGGTTTGATAAAAGGAGGGAAACTCATTTTACTATTTTTCTTTCCTAACTTCCTATTTTCTCTTCTCCTTTTCTCTCCAACCAAACATCACCATTTTCAGAGATTTTGATCTGATTTCTTCACCTAAATTCATCTTTTCAACTCACAATTGTTAGCAAATCATTGTGTAATCAAAACCTACTCAATTGCTACAAGTTTCAACAAAGTTTTCATTCCAAAAAGTGGAGAAATCACAAGTTTGGAGGTATGAACGATTCTCCTCTGAACTTTAAGTTCTTTAATGAAATTCCTAAAGTTTTCAATCCTAAATGTATGTTTAATTAAAGGTTTGCAAGTTGATTTATGGATCTTGGCTAATTATGCAAGATTTTGATGATTTCATTTGATTTTCGTTTGATCTGTTAAATCTGAGTTTTGAGAAGTGTTTTTGATGATAAATGATCATTAAATTGATGTGGAAGTGAGTCTTGATTAATGCAATCCCGGATAGGTTGTGTTTCCTAAGTTTAGCTTGTGTTTTAAGGTTGTTTTTGAGGTGATCTTGGTGATCTGGTGTTGCTGGAGGTATAAGGTTGCTTTTAGGTTGTTTTTAGATGTGTTTTGGTATTAATAGATGTGAGGTTTTGCTGGTTTATGGCTGGGCTTTGTTTGGAAGTGTTTTGGATGCAATTTCGGTTGTGTTTGGTGGCCGAAATTGGAGGTTGATTGAGAGCAGCGAGTTTAGGTGCTTTCATTGAAGCAATTAATGCAAGATGATGCATTAATCCTCTGCTTTGATGTGTTGAAACAGGGGAGGCATCATTGGATTCAAGTTCGGTTGATTTGGAGGCTTGATTTGGTGCTTAGGCTTGAAGCTAAGTGGTTTTTGGTGAGTGCAACTTTGGAATTGGATTTTCAGCTTTTTAAACAATGGTTTGAAGGTTATGGGAGCTTAGTTTAAGTCTAAACAACTTTGCTAAGCTCAAGTTTAAGTTTCCGGATTTTCTCCCTAGTGGTGGCCATGACTTGATATTTTGCTAAATGATGATTTGTATGTTTTACTTACTGTTTTGAAAGCATGTTTTAGCATGAATTATGCTGTTGATTTAAGCCATGTGTTGAAGGTAACTCTAGGTAGGAGTTCCTTGATTTTGTACATTGTTTAAATGTGGATTTGATGCATGAAATGCATGATGTAATGGCTTGGTTTAAATGCTTTAAAACAGTGGATATTATGATGAAATTGATGCATATTGGCAAGTGATGGTTTTAAAAAAAGTGAAGGTCACTAAGGTGGTTAAAAGTCCTTGAGTGAGCCTTGTTACATGAACATCAAGGTGGTTAAAAGTCCTTCGATGTTGCGGACTCTAAGGTGGTTAAAAGTCCTTAGGTGCTCCTTTCCATGGTGGTTAAAAGTCCATGGGGCCAAGGTGTTTAAAAGTCCTTGGGGCCAAGGTGTTTAAAAGTCCTTGGGGTGATTCAAGTTACGGACACAAAGGTGGTTAAAAGTCCTTGTGTGGTCCATGATCATGGTGTTTAAAAGTCCATGGCCAAGGTGTTTAAAAGTCCTTGGGGTCAAGGTGTTTAAAAGTCCTTGACAAAGATGTTGATCTTGTTCATTAAAAATGGAATTTGTCACTTGTGCCAATATGACATGGAAAGTATGTAAGAAGCATGTGATGCTTGGTTTGATTATGTTATAAGCATGTGGTTACATGGTTTTAAGAATGCTTTGAACTTATGCATGGATTGATTTAAAGCATGTTTTGTAAATGGTTTTAAATGCGTTATTGAATTGTTTTAAATGAGCATGCCTCACTAAGCTTTTGCTTACGCTCTCTACGTTTTCCTAATTCAATAACGCAGAGAATTAGAGCATCTTGTGGGCTGCAAGGGAGGGCAAGCAATAAAGTTCTACTTAAGCTCAATGTATGAGGTTTTACAAGCACTTTTAGCTTTTTGGTTGATTTGGCAATGGGGGACCAATGTATATGTTTTGGGAGGTGTTTAAGACTCCTTAAATCTGTTAAATGTTGTTGAGAATGTTGGTTTTTGATTTGGAACCTTATATGCTTGTTTTGCAAGTTTGGAGTTGAATGGATAGCTTAACTAGGAAGCATGCCATATAAATTGGGGTTTTTCTCATGTGATGTTAATGTGTTAAATTGATGATGCAATTGAGGTCCTTGCATGTTGATTGACTTTGTGTAATGGTTTGGTGATGTTAATTTGATGTTTGAAGCATGTTTGATGCTGTTTTGGTGTTGTCTGCAGACAGGGGTATCGATACTCAGGCTTGGGGTATCGATACACCTGAGCCAAATTTGCAAGTTTCAGGCCAGGGGTATCGATACCTGATGAACGAGTATCGATACCATATGAATGGAGTATCGATACCTGATGAACGAGTATCGATACCCTTGCTTGAATTTGTTTTGTTTTGTTTACGTTTTGGTCCTGAATCTTGTATGATCAATTGTATGAGCTGTGGATGTCCTTTTGAGCTGAAATTTCACAGAGATGCATGTAACCTGACTAATTTCAAGTTGGTAACCTTAATTTGGGTTAAGTCCTTTAATTTATCAGAAATTACAATTTGGTCCCTAAAGTTGTAATTTGTTCAATTGGGTCCCTGTTTGATCTCTGATGTTTGTAATCTTTTAACATGTTGTTTGTATGGTCACACATAGGAGTAATGTGCATCTAGATAAGATTAAAAAGAAAAAAAAAGGGTCGTTAATCAAGGTTGACTTTCGGGTTGACTTTGGTTTTCCCCGTGTAATCTCCGTAGTTCGGGTCGGGCGTCTAGGCCGGGCTACGGGGGTTACATTTGGTGGTATCAGAGCTGAGTTCTTGAGTAATTGGGAATGTTGTTGTGCATGATTGAAGCATGGTTTGGTTTGTATGCTTGTTGGGTGAAAGCATGTTCAGTGATTTATGTTGATGATGTTTTTGTGAAGTATGTTGTGATGATGCATGATAAGGGTACCCATTGCCAAACAAAAGCTAAAGAAATGATGTTGTTTTTGAAAGAGATTGAGCTTGAATACTTGAAATTGCTTACCTTGCTGGGCCTGACTTGTTTTATTTTGCATTGTTATTGCATAGTAAAGTATGGCACCACGTAGAGAGTTAAGGAGTAACGTAAGAGCTACGACTCCTGAAGGGAATGTGAATGATGAGCACACTGGTAGTGCTGTGCTACCTCCTCCTCCACCTGGTGGTGGTGCGGAAAGGGGAAGAGCTGGAGCTGGGGCAGCCGGTGCTGGAGCTGCAGGACCTGAGGTTGGTCAGGGACAAGCGATGCCTGACATGTCTGCTTTGGTGCAAGCTATTGCGGGTGCTTTTAGAGCAGCGGTAGCTGGAGCTCAAGGAGCTGGGCATCAGGGAGATGCTGGTGTAAGACTACCCTTAGAGCGTCTGCGCAGTCTTGGCGGGACTGAGTTCAGAGGTATGTCAGCTGAGAGGTCGGAAGCCTGGTTAGAGAGTACCAAGCGTGTCTTGGGACAGATGAGCTGCACTGATGTGCAAAAGTTGGGCTGTGTGGTATCTTTGTTGCAAGGTGATGCCTATACGTGGTGGACGACCACAATCTCTGGGATGGCTGAAGCTGACATCACTTGGACATTCTTCCTGAATGCATTCAAGAGGAGATATCTGGGAGTGAGATATCTGGATGAAAAGAAGCGTGAATTCATGTCTCTGACCCAGGGGAGCATGAGTGTAGCTGAGTACGAGGTGCAGTTTGTACGCCTTAGCCAGTATGCACCGGAGCTGGTACCTGATGAGCGAGAGAGGTGCGAAAGGTTTCGTTATGGCTTGGTGCCGGATGTTAAGACCTATATGTTGGCAGCTGAATACAATGATTTTGATGTGTTGGTTGGTCGATCCAAGGATATTGAGATGAATCTGAGTTTGTCTGCGAAAGGTGCTGGAGCTAGTTCTGGGAAGAGAGCTGCCGAGTATAGTTCCGGAGGTGGACGGAACAAGAGAGGACGTGATCAGAGGTTTCAGTCTTCAGCTAAGAGAGGTGGAGGTGCACCTGCTAGAGGAGGTTTTGCTAGGGCTGAGCCTAGTGCTTGTTGGATTTGTGGTTCCCGTGGTCACTTGAAGCGTGACTGTCCTCGTGCTGGTAGGGAGGTGCAGGCTCCTGTTGTGGCAGCTGGTAATGTTGGTTATGAGTGCTGGAATTGTGGTTCTGCTGACCACTTGAGACGTGATTGTCCGAGGATGGCTGGTGGCCAAGAGCGTGCTCCTGCTGTTGCGGCACCGCAGAGAGGTCGTGGGCGCGGCCGTGGTAATTTCCAGAGGCGTGAGGAAGGTGGCCGAGGAGTAGCTCATGTTGTAGCTATTCAACCTGAGGGTGGAGGCCAGGCGAGGGTGTATGCTCAGCGCGAAGGAAGGAATGATGCTGATGTGATTGCAGGTACCTTTACTTTGCAATCCATGTCCTTGCTTTCCTTGATTGATTCTGGATCTACTCATTCATACATTTTGCGTGAGCATGCTGAGTTGCTTGGTTTGCCTGTTGAGTCTTTGGATGTCGGTGTTAGAGTCACTAGTTCTTTTGGTGAAACTGTTGTGACTCGTAAGCTGTATAGAAGGTGCCCTTTGGTTGTTCAAGAGCATGTCTTTCATGTTGATCTTATGGAGTTGCCCTTTTATGGTTTTGATGTGATCCTTGGTATGGATTGGCTTGCCGAGCATCATGCTGTTGTGGATTGTGAGAATAAGCGGGTGTCGCTTAGGCTTGCGGATGATTATGAAGTAGTGGTGGTTGGTGAGAATGTGAAGTTTCTTGCCAATGTTGTTTCCACCTTGGAGGCAAGTAGGATGCTGAGGCAAGGTTGTGAAGCCTATCTTGCCTTTGTGATGAATCCTAGCTCTAAGGAGTTGAGAGTGCAAGATATCCGCGTGGTGAAGGAGTTTCCTGGTGTTTTTCCTGAGGAGTTGCCCGGTTTACCTCCTAATCGCGAAGTGGAGTTTGGTATTGAGCTGTATGAGAATACCACTCCTGTGTCCATTACTCCCTATAGAATGGCACCTAAGGAGCTGAAGGAGCTGAAGACGCAGTTGCAAGAGTTGCTTGATCGTGGTTTTATCCGGCCGAGTGTGTCGCCTTGGGGTGCTCCTGTCTTGTTTGTGAAGAAGAAGGATGGCACTATGAGGATGTGCATTGATTACCGTCAGCTGAACAAGTTGACTATCAAGAATCGGTATCCTTTGCCGAGGATTGATGATCTCTTTGATCAATTTCGGGGAGCTGCTGTGTTCTCTAAGATTGACTTGAGGTCAGGGTATTATCAGTTGAAGGTGAAGGATGTGGATGTGCCTAAGACAGCTTTCAGGACAAGGTATGGGCATTATGAGTTTCTTGTGATGCCGTTTGGTTTGACAAATGCTCCTGCTGCTTTCATGGACATGATGAATCGTGTTTTTCATGAATACCTGGACAAGTTCGTTGTGGTGTTCATTGATGATATCCTCGTGTACTCGCGTACTGAGGAGGAGCACGAAGAGCATTTGCGGGTGGTTTTGCAAGCTTTGTTGGAGAATCAGCTTTATGCTAAGTTGAGCAAGTGTGAGTTTTGGCTTAGAGAGGTGGTGTTTCTTGGGCATGTCGTTTCAGCTGAGGGGATTCGTGTTGATCCTCAGAAGATTGAAGCGGTGATGAGCTGGAAGGTTCCTAAGTCTGTTCAGGAGGTCCGTAGTTTCCTTGGTTTGGCGGGATACTACCGGAGGTTTGTGGATGGTTTTTCCAAGATTGTTGCTCCTTTGACGAAGCTTTTGCAAAAAGATGTTAAGTATGAGTGGACAGAGGCGAGGCAGCAAGCTTTTGAGAAGCTGAAGTTGGCTTTGACGCAAGCTCCTATCTTGATTCAGCCTGAATCAGGGAAAGAGTTCGTAGTCTACAGTGATGCATCCTATGTTGGTTTGGGGTGTGTGCTGATGCAAGAAGGTAAGGTTGTGGCTTATGCGTCGCGGCAGTTGAAGGTGCATGAGCGCAATTATCCTACGCATGATATAGAGTTGGCTGCAGTGGTTTTTGCTTTGAAGATCTGGAGGCATTATCTGTATGGTGAGAAGTGTACTGTGTACACGGATCACAAGAGTTTGAGGTATCTGATGTCTCAGAAGGAGTTGAATCTTAGGCAGCGACGCTGGCTGGAGTTGCTCAAGGATTATGATTTGACGATTGAATATCATCCTGGAAAGGCCAATGTTGTTGCGGATGCTTTGAGTAGGAAGGTAGCTGTTGAGCTGAGGGCGATGTTTGCTAGCTTGAGCATATCGCGGGATGGTGGCCTTGTTGCTGAGTTGCAAGTGAAACCTTCGTTGGTTCAGTTGATCAAGGATAAGCAGTTGTTGGATGATTCCTTGGTGTCTCATGTTCAGGATATCGCGGAGGGTAGACCTTCGGATTTCTGCTTTAATGAGGATGGAGTGTTGTGCTTTGGTAGTCGGATAGTTGTGCCTGCTGATGTTGAGTTGAGGCGTGCTATTCTGACTGAAGGTCATAGTAGTCCTTTTGCTATGCACCCTGGTAGTACCAAGATGTATCGCGATCTTCGCGATGAGTACTATTGGGTTGGTTTGAAGAAGGATGTTGCAGAGTTTGTGAGCAAGTGTTTGGTGTGTCAGCGGGTTAAGGCTGAACATCAGGTTCCTTCTGGTTTGTTGCAACCGTTGAAAATCCCCGAATGGAAGTGGGAGAGGGTTACCATGGATTTTGTGTCTGGGTTGCCTTTGTCTCCGTCGAAGAAGAATTCTGTTTGGGTGATTGTGGATCGTTTGACGAAGTGTGCGCATTTCTTGCCTGTGCATACTACGTTTTCTTTGGATAAGCTGGCAGAGCTGTACGTTGCTGAGATAGTGAGGTTGCATGGTGTGCCTAAGTCGATTGTGTCGGATAGGGATCCGAGGTTCACATCGCGTTTTTGGCAGTGTTTGCATCAAGCTCTGGGTACAAGGTTGCATTTCAGTACATCCTATCATCCTCAGTCGGATGGTCAATCTGAGCGGGTTATTCAGATTTTGGAGGATATGTTGAGATGCTGCGTGATTGAGTTTCAAGGTTCTTGGGAGAAGCATCTGCCTTTGGTTGAGTTCGCTTATAACAATAGTTATCAGGCAAGTATACAGATGGCACCTTATGAGGCTCTGTATGGGAGGAAGTGTAGGACTCCTCTTTGTTGGGCTGAAACTGGTCAGAAGTTGGTTTCTATGCCTGCTTTGTTGAAAGGGACCACCGAGAAGGTGAAGCTCATTGGTGAGCGGTTGAAGGCTGCTTCGGATCGGCAGAAATCTTACGCGGATTTGAAGCGTAAGGAGATAGAGTTTGCGGTGGGTGACCGTGTGTTCTTGAAGGTTTCGCCTTGGAAGAAGGTGATGAGGTTTGGTCGGAAGGGTAAGTTGAGCCCTCGGTACATTGGACCGTATGAGGTGGTTGAGCGAGTGGGTCCTGTTGCGTATCGGTTGAGGTTACCTCAGGAGTTGGAAAAGATTCATGATGTGTTCCATGTTTCTATGCTCAGGAGGTATAGATCTGATCCTTCGCATGTGATGCCTGTTGAGGATGTGGTTTTGAATCCGGATTTGACCTATGATGAAGAACCGGTGAAGGTTCTGGATTCAGAGAGCAAGGTTCTTCGTGGCAAGACCATTGAGTTGGTGAAGGTGCTGTGGAAGCATCGAGGTGTTGAGGAAGCCACGTGGGAGCGGAAGGAAGACATGCTGAAGCAGTTTCCTTATCTCTTTCCTTCAGGTAAATTTCGAGGACGAAATTTCTTAAGGGGGGGAGAGTTGTAACGCCCCGGTTTTGGGCTTAGAAGTCTTGGGCGTTGACCGGATGGTCAAAGTGCTGTTCGAATCGTAAGAGGTTAAATTAGGAAAGCCTAGTTCGGGTTGCATTAAAAATATGGAAAAATGTTCTAAAATCATCTTTTAATATATATTGATGAACTGTGAAAACAATTTTGGAAAATGAGTTTCGGAAGGTTGACATTTTGGCTAGTGACCAAAATGTAATTTTCGCAAATTTGGTGGCTGTTTTAAAAAGGATTGAAACTTTGAATCTTTAAGGAGCTATTTGCCCAAAAGTGAATTCTCCAGATTTTTCTAAGATAATTTAATCCTAAAATCTGATTTTAAAGGTTTGATAAAAGGAGGGAAACTCATTTTACTATTTTTCTTTCCTAACTTCCTATTTTCTCTTCTCCTTTTCTCTCCAACCAAACATCACCATTTTCAGAGATTTTGATCTGATTTCTTCACCTAAATTCATCTTTTCAACTCACAATTGTTAGCAAATCATTGTGTAATCAAAACCTACTCAATTGCTACAAGTTTCAACAAAGTTTTCATTCCAAAAAGTGGAGAAATCACAAGTTTGGAGGTATGAACGATTCTCCTCTGAACTTTAAGTTCTTTAATGAAATTCCTAAAGTTTTCAATCCTAAATGTATGTTTAATTAAAGGTTTGCAAGTTGATTTATGGATCTTGGCTAATTATGCAAGATTTTGATGATTTCATTTGATTTTCGTTTGATCTGTTAAATCTGAGTTTTGAGAAGTGTTTTTGATGATAAATGATCATTAAATTGATGTGGAAGTGAGTCTTGATTAATGCAATCCCGGATAGGTTGTGTTTCCTAAGTTTAGCTTGTGTTTTAAGGTTGTTTTTGAGGTGATCTTGGTGATCTGGTGTTGCTGGAGGTGTAAGGTTGCTTTTAGGTTGTTTTTAGATGTGTTTTGGTGTTAATAGATGTGAGGTTTTGCTGGTTTATGGCTGGGCTTTGTTTGGAAGTGTTTTGGATGCAATTTCGGTTGTGTTTGGTGGCCGAAATTGGAGGTTGATTGAGAGCAGCGAGTTTAGGTGCTTTCATTGAAGCAATTAATGCAAGATGATGCATTAATCCTCTGCTTTGATGTGTTGAAACAGGGGAGGCATCATTGGATTCAAGTTCGGTTGATTTGGAGGCTTGATTTGGTGCTTAGGCTTGAAGCTAAGTGGTTTTTGGTGAGTGCAACTTTAGAATTGGATTTTCAGCTTTTTAAACAAAGGTTTGAAGGTTATGGGAGCTTAGTTTAAGTCTAAACAACTTTGCTAAGCTCAAGTGTAAGTTTCCGGATTTTCTCTCTAGTGGTGGCCATGACTTGATATTTTGCTAAATGATGATTTGCATGTTTTACTTACTGTTTTGAAAGCATGTTTTAGCATGAATTATGCTGTTGATTTAAGCCATGTGTTGAAGGTAACTCTAGGTAGGAGTTCCTTGATTTTGTACATTGTTTAAATGTGGATTTGATGCATGAAATGCATGATGTAATGGCTTGGTTTAAATGCTTTAAAACAGTGGATATTATGATGAAATTGATGCATATTGGCAAGTGATGGTTTTAAAAAAAGTGAAGGTCACTAAGGTGGTTAAAAGTCCTTGAGTGAGCCTTGTTACATGAACATCAAGGTGGTTAAAAGTCCTTCGATGTTGCGGACTCTAAGGTGGTTAAAAGTCCTTAGGTGCTCCTTTCCATGGTGGTTAAAAGTCCATGGGGCCAAGGTGTTTAAAAGTCCTTGGGGCCAAGGTGTTTAAAAGTCCTTGGGGTGATTCAAGTTACGGACACAAAGGTGGTTAAAAGTCCTTGTGTGGTCCATGATCATGGTGTTTAAAAGTCCATGGCCAAGGTGTTTAAAAGTCCTTGGGGTCAAGGTGTTTAAAAGTCCTTGACAAAGATGTTGATCTTGTTCATTAAAAATGGAATTTCTCACTTGTGCCAATATGACATGGAAAGTATGTAAGAAGCATGTGATGCTTGGTTTGATTATGTTATAAGCATGTGGTTACATGGTTTTAAGAATGCTTTGAACTTATGCATGGATTGATTTAAAGCATGTTTTGTAAATGGTTTTAAATGCGTTATTGAATTGTTTTAAATGAGCATGCCTCACTAAGCTTTTGCTTACGCTCTCTACGTTTTCCTAATTCAATAATGCAGAGAATTAGAGCATCTTGTGGGCTGCAAGGGAGGGCAAGCAATCAAGTTCTACTTAAGCTCAATGTATGAGGTTTTACAAGCACTTTTAGCTTTTTGGTTGATTTGGCAATGGGGGACCAATGTATATGTTTTGGGAGGTGTTTAAGACTCCTTAAATCTGTTAAATGTTGTTGAGAATGTTGGTTTTTGATTTGGAACCTTATATGCTTGTTTTGCAAGTTTGGAGTTGAATGGATAGCTTAACTAGGAAGCATGCCATATAAATTGGGGTTTTTCTCATGTGATGTTAATGTGTTAAATTGATGATGCAATTGAGGTCCTTGCATGTTGATTGACTTTGTGTAATGGTTTGGTGATGTTAATTTGATGTTTGAAGCATGTTTGATGCTGTTTTGGTGTTGTCTGCAGACAGGGGTATCGATACTCAGGCTTGGGGTATCGATACACCTGAGCCAAATTTGCAAGTTTCAGGCCAGGGGTATCGATACCTGATGAACGAGTATCGATACCATATGAATGGAGTATCGATACCTGATGAACGAGTATCGATACCCTTGCTTGAATTTGTTTTGTTTTGTTTACGTTTTGGTCCTGAATCTTGTATGATCAATTGTATGAGCTGTGGATGTCCTTTTGAGCTGAAATTTCACAGAGATGCATGTAACCTGACTAATTTCAAGTTGGTAACCTTAATTTGGGTTAAGTCCTTTAATTTATCAGAAATTACAATTTGGTCCCTAAAGTTGTAATTTGTTCAATTGGGTCCCTGTTTGATCTCTGATGTTTGTAATCTTTTAACATGTTGTTTGTATGGTCACACATAGGAGTAATGTGCATCTAGATAAGATTAAAAAGAAAAAAAAAAGGGTCGTTAATCAAGGTTGACTTTCGGGTTGACTTTGGTTTTCCCCGTGTAATCTCCGTAGTTCGGGTCGGGCGTCTAGGCCGGGCTACGGGGGTTACACAGATGCCGTGGTAGATGTCGTAACAGTGATGCTGTGACAGTGATGCCGTGACAGAGGTGGCGACAGTGAAGAAGAAGAGATGGAAAATGCGAAGTGGAGTTCGACTGATAGAGGATTTCAAGCCTAATTTTTAGAGACCACTTGCATAATTTTTGGAGCCCAAAAGCATAAGAAAGGCCTTGCCCAACGTTTGAGGAGAAAGTCAAAGCAAGAAGATAGGGCGAACTAAAGGACGTTTATTCAGAGATTTAATCTTTAATGTATTATACTTTAATTTGAACTAGTATTCTTGGCCATTAAGAAAACTTGTACCCAAGGCCTATATATATATGCTTGTAATTCGACCTAGAGAAACATAATCACATCCCATACCTCTCATCTAACTACCCTAGACGTTTCTCTTTCTTCACCATGTTCTAAACTTCCCATAGGGCAAAGGGTTGATATTGTAAAGTAGTTGTAAGGGTTGTTCTGTTCTTAGGATTTTTCTGCTCAATGAAATAAAACTTCAAGTTTGCTTATTCTGGTTTTTAACATCTTGCAAGAGTATCGGGAGAGCATTGTGAGATTATTCATTTATTTAATATCGGGAGAGTTAAGTATACGAAAGGAATAAGTGCGGGATCTCCAGTTTATGGTTGAACTATCTCGGTCCTTGGGATAGGACGAGGTTAAGCGGCTAGGGAAGAATTCATAAACATCGGTGTTCATACTTCGATTCACGCCTGGAGGTATCATCCAAGACGTGTTCATCGACAGAACTTGGACCTAGGGATAGGACAAGTCAATCAAGGGATTCTTGCCGAACTTGAAGAAACTGAGTTGCTTATCGCTGCCGCGACAACAACAGACCGCTGCCACGACAGGTTCTGCCGTGACAGGAGCCAGACACAAAAAAGAAATCCTTGATCAGTCCAATATACCTGCACTATTGAGCAATTCAATTCCTGCCTATTTTATTATCCTGATTCTCCTCTTTTACTTGATTATTTTTGTGACAACTTAATCAATCTATTAAATCTCTTCTTTTCCCCTTGTGCAGATAGCGAAGGAAAGGGTTAGCCCAGTCCCTGTGGAGACGATACCCGATACTCTAGTATCACTTTATTACTTGCGACGTGTACACTTGCACTCAATTACGATGGACTATTTTACACGCAACAGAAACCTCCAACGCCACCTCTATCACTTCCGGATCATTCTCCCTTGTTTTTAACACGTAACAACAGAGGATTAATGCATCACCATGCATTAAAATCACCAGCATTGCAACCTAAACTCGCTGCTCTACTCAAGAACCTCATTTCAACCACCAAAAACAACCGAAATCATCTCCAAACTCCCCCAAAACAAAGCCCAGCCAAGATCTATCAATTCTAAACATTTTTAAACATCAATTAACATCAAAAAGCAACATAAACATGACCTTATACCTCAAGCAACATCAAATCACCAAAACCACCCCAAAAACCATCATTCTAACAAGCAAAACTTAGGATTTGATTGATAAAACCTCATTTCTAACATCATTTAACATCCAAAATACATTAGAAACTCATCTCAAAATAGAGCCCAATCAATTACAACAAAAATCATCAAGATCTCTTCCAAAACCATGAGTTTTTAGCCAAAATCTTGTTTATAACATTAAAACCGTTTATAAAACTTTAATAAAGGATTGACAACTTGGGAATTTCAGTAAAGAAATGATTATTTAGAGGAGAAGAACAAGCTTACCTCTAAATGATGATTTCTCCTTGATTTGGGCAAATTTTCTTGAAAATTCAATGTAGAAATCAAGTGGATTTGATGAGGAATTGATTAAGAATCAAAGAGGAATTGAAATCTCATCAAATGAAGTGTAAATTCAAAGTAAATTTTTCTGGAGAAAATGTGTTTGGCTGAAAGGAATTTGAGAGAAAATGAAGAGAGGGAAAATTTGTGAAAAGTCTAATGAAAACATTTTGGTAAAATTAACTCCTTAATGATTCAAAGCTTCATTCCTTTACAACACATTCACTATTTCACTTTTGCAAAAACATTGATTTGGTCACTACACCGAAATGTAGTATTTCCAAACATCATTTTGTAAAATTGATTTCACCATTCTCTTTTATATAATAAATGAGGTGTAACGCCCCGGTTTTGGGCTTAGGAGTTTTGGGCGTTGACCGGTTGGTCAAAGTGCTGTTCGAATCTAAAGAGGTGAAATTAGGAAAGCCTAGTTCGGGTTGCATTAAAAATATGGAAAAATGATCTAAAATCATCTTTTAATATAATTAAGTGAACTGTGAAATCAATTTTGGAAAATGAGTTTTGTAAGTGTGACATTTTGGCTAGTGACCAAAATGTAATTTTCGCAAGTTTTGTGGCTGTTTTATAAAGGGTTGAAACTTTGAATCTTTAAGGAGCTATTTACCCAAAGGGAGTTTCTCCAGATTTTTCTAAGATATTTTAAGTCTAAAATCTGATTTTAAAAGATATTAAAAGTGGAGGGAAAGCCATTTGGCTATTTTTGGATTTTGTAACCAACTTTTCCTAATTCTCTTTCTCTCATTTTCTCTCAACCCAAACACTTCTTTTCCAGAGAATTGGTTCTGATTTCTTCACCTAAATCCCTCCTTTCAACTCTCATTTGATTCCTAATCAACATATCTTCAAAACCTCTTCAATTGCTAATTGTTTCAACAAGGATTTTGATTCCAAAAAGAGGAGAAACTCAAGTTTGGAGGTAAGAAGGTCCTTCTCCTCTAAACTATCAGTTCTTTACAGAAATTCCTAAGTTTTCAATCCTTAATTGATATTTAATTAAAGGTTTTTAAGTGGTGAAATGGATCTTGGCTTATAATGCAAGATTTTGATGAATTTTGATGATTTTCGTTAGATCTGATTAATCTGTGATTTGAGATGTGTTTTTGATGTTAAATGAGGTCTAAATTGATAAGGAATTGAGTTTTGATTGATGCAATCCCGGATAGGTTGAGTTTCCTAAGTTTAGCTTGTGTTTCAAGGTTGTTTTTGAGGTGATCTTGGTGATCTGTTGTTGCTGGAGGTATAAGGATGTTAATAGGTTGTTTTTAGATGTTATATGATGTTTATGGAAGTGAGGTTTTGCTGGTTTATGGCTGGGCTTTGTTTAGAAGTGGTTTGGATGCATTTTCGGTTGTGTTTGGTGGTCGAAAATGGAGGTTGGATGAGAGCAGCGAGTTTAGGTGCTTTCATTGAAGCAATTAATGCATGATGATGCATTAATCCTCTGCTTTGATGTGTTGAAACAAGGGAGGCATCTTTGGATCCAAGAGTTGTTGATCCGGAAGCTTGATTTGGTGCTTTGGCTTGTAGCAAAGTGGAAATCGGTGAGTGAAGTTGGGTTTTCAGCTTTTAAACCAAGGTTTGAAGGTTTTGGGAGCTTAGTTTAAGTCTAAACAACTTTGCTAAGCTCAAGTGTAAGTTTTCGGAATTTCTCTCTAGTGGTGGCCATGATTTTGTTGTGATGCAAAATGGTTATTTGCATGTTTTAATTACTGTTTTGAAAGCATGTTTTAGCATGGATTTTGCTGATGATGTAAGCCATATGTTGAAGGTAACTCTAGGTAGGAGTACCTTGCTTTTATACATTGATTAAATGTGGATTGATGCTTTTAAATGCATGATGAAAATGGCTTGGTTTAATGCTTTAAAACAGTGAATTAAATGATGAGAATGATGTTTATTGGCAAGTGATGTTTTGAAAAAGATTAAGGTCACTAAGGTGGTTAAAAGTCCTTGAGTGAGCCTTGTTACTTAAGAACATCAAGGTGGTTAAAAGTCCTTGGATGATTCTTGTTGCGGACACTAAGGTGGTTAAAAGTCCTTAGGTGATCCTTTCCATGGTGGTTAAAACTCCATGGGGCCATGGTGTTTAAAAGTCCATGAGGCCAAGGTGTTTAAAAGTCCTTGGGGCCAAGGTGTTTAAAAGTCCTTGGGGTGATTCAAGCTTTGGACACAAAGGTGGTTAAAAGTCCTTGTGCGGTCCTCATTCATGGTGTTTAAAAGTCCATGGCCAAGGTGTTTAAAAGTCCTTGGGGCCAAGGTGTTTAAAAGTCCTTAGGAAGTTGATGAACTTGTTTTGAGAAATGAAATGTATCACTTGAGCCAATATGACATGTTATGTTTATGTTGAAGCATGAGATTGCTTGTTTAAAGTATGCTTTTGAGCATGTGCAAAGGTTGATTTTAAGCATGTTTATAAATGGTTTTAATTGCATTATTGAATGGTTTTTAAGAGCATTCCTCACTAAGCTTTTTCTTACGCTCTCTATGTTTTCTTAATTCAATAATGCAGAGCATTAAGGAACCTTGAGGGGCAGCAAGGAGGGCAGGCAATCAAGTACAAGTAAAGCTCAATGTATGGAAGGTTTTATAAGTACTTTTTAGCTTTTGGATAATTTGGCAATGGGGGACCAATGTGAATGTTTTGGGAGGTGTTTGGAACTCCCTAAGTATGTTGAATGTTGTTAAGATTGCTGGTTTTTGAATTGGATCATTACATACTTGTTTTGGAAGTTTTGTGCTTGAATAGCTAGCTTGTGTAGGAAGCATGCCTATAGAATTGGGGCTTTTTGCGTATGATGTTGTTCTGATGATTTGTTGATGCCTATAAGTCATATATATGTTGAATTGCATACTGTTAAAGTTTGGTGACATTTGGAGCATGTTTGAATGATCTATTGCATGTTTTGGAATGCATTTTGCTGCAATCTGTGCAGGCGTTTCGGAACAGTGTGCACCGTTTCGGAACGGGTGCCTTGCATGAACCCAGGCGTCCGAAACGGTATGCACCGTTTCGAAACAGTTTGGCCTCTGCCAAGGCCATGTTTCGGAACCCGTTGCAGAACGGCCCGTGTTTCGAAACGGGGTCTACCTGTTTCGGAACGGTCGACCGTTGGGGGCTGACATGGGCAGTTATATGTTTTGATTTGTTTGCGTTTTGGTCCTGAAACTTGTTTGTTCAATTGCATGAGCTTGGGAAGTCCTTTTGAGCTGAAATTTCACTGAGAAGCATGAAAACTGATTAATTTCAAGTTGGTAACTTTAATTTGGGTTAAGTCCTTTTGATTATCAGAAATTACAATTTGGTCCCTAAAGTTGTAATTTGTTCAATTGGGTCCCTGTTTGATCTCTGATGTTTGTGATCTTTGAGTATGATATTTGTGTGATCACAATTAGGACTAATGTGCATCTAGACAAGATTAAAAATGTAACGCCCCGGTTTTGGGCTTAGGAGTTTCGGGCGTTGACCGGTTGGTCAAAGTGCTGTTCGAATCTTAAGAGGTTAATTTAGGAAAGCCTAGTTCGGGTTGCATCAAAAATATGGAAAAATGTTCTAAAATCATCTTTTAATATAATTAAGTGAACTGTGAAATCAATTTTGGAAAATGAGTTTTGGAAGTGTGACATTTTGGCTAGTGACCAAAATGAAATTTTCGCAAGTTTGGTGGCTGTTTTACAAAGGGTTGGAACTTTGAATCTTTAAGGAGCTATTAATCCAAAAGTGATTTCTCCAGATTTTTCTAAGATATTATAAGCTATTTTCTGATTTTAAAGATATCAAAAAAAAGGGAAAAGCTCATTTGACAATTTTCTCAACTAACTTCTCATTTTCCTTCTCTCATTTTCTCTCAAACCAAACACTACATTTCCAGAGATTTGTTTCTGATTTTCTCACCTAAATTCCTCCTTTCAACTCTCATTTGATTCCAAATCAACATATCTTCAAAACCTCTTCAATTGCTTCTTGATTCATCAAGGTTTTTCATTCCAAAAAGTTGAGAAACATAAGTTGGGAGGTAAGAACGTCCTTCTCCTCTAAACTATCAGTTCTTTACTGAAATTCCTAAGTTTTCAATCCTTAATTGATGTTTAATTAAAGGTTTTAAAGTGTTGAAATGGATCTTGGCTTATTATGCAAGATTTTGATGATTTTTGATGATTTTCATTAGATCTGAGTAATCTGTGATTTGAGAGGTGTTTTTGATGTTAAATGATCTCTAAATTGATGTGGAATTGAGTCTTGATTGATGCAATCCCGGATAGGTTGAGTTTCCTAAGTTTAGCTTGTGTTTTGAGGTAGTTTTTGAGGTGATCTTGGTGATCTGATGTTGCTGGAGGTATAAGGTTGTTAATAGGTTGTTTTTAGATGTTATATGATGTTAATGGAAGTGAGGTTTTGCTGGTTTGTGGCTGGGCTTTGGTTAGAAGTGGTTTGGATGCATTTTCGGTTGTGTTTGGTGGCCGAAAATGGAGGTTGGATGAGAGCAGCGAGTTTAGGTGCTTTCATTGAAGCAATTAATGCATGATGATGCATTAATCCTCTGCTTTGATGTGTTGAAACAGGGGAGGCATCTTTGGATCCAAGAGTGGTTGATCCGGAAGCTTGATTTTGTGCTTTGGCTTGAAGCAAAGTGGAAATCGGTGAGTGCATTTGTGGAAAATGGATTTTCAGCTTTTAAACCAAGGTTTGAAGGTTTTGGGAGCTTAGTTTAAGTCTAAACAACTTTGCTAAGCTCAAGTGTAAGTTTTCGGATTTTCTCTCTAGTGGTGGCCATGTTTTTGTTGGATGCAAGATGATGAATTGCATGTTTTAATTACTGTTTTGAAAGCATGTTTTAGCATGGATTTTGCTGATTATGTAAGCCATATGTTGAAGGTAACTCTAGGTAGGAGTACCTTGCTTTTATACATTGAAATAATGTGGTTTGATGCTTTGAAATGCATGATGAAAATGGCTTGGTTTAATGCTTTAAAATAGTGGATTAAATGATGAAAATGATGTATATTGGTAAGTGATGTTTTGAAAAGATTAAGGTCACTAAGGTGGTTAAAAGTCCTTGAGTGAGCCTTGTTACTTAAGATCATCAAGGTGGTTAAAAGTCCTTGGATGAGTCTTGTTGCGGACACTAAGGTGGTTAAAAGTCCTTAGGTGATCCTTTCCATGGTGTTTAAAAGTCCATGGGGCCAAGGTGTTTAAAAGTCCTTGGGGCCAAGGTGTTTAAAAGTCCTTGGGGTGATTCAAGCTTTGGACACAAAGGTGGTTAAAAGTCCTTGTGTGGTCCTTATTCATGGTGTTTAAAAGTCCATGGCCAAGGTGTTTAAAAGTCCTTGGGGCCAAGGTGTTTAAAAGTCCTTGGGAAAGTTGTTGAACTTGTTTTATGAAATGGAATTTGTCACTTGAGCCAATATGACATGTTAAGTATTTTGTGAAGCATGAGATGCTTGTTTTAATGATTATGTTGAAGCATGAGATTGCTTGTTTTAAGTATGCTTTTGAGCATGTGCAAAGATTGATTTCAAGCATGTTTATAAATGGTTTTAATTGCATTATTGAATGGTTTTTAAAGAGCATGCCTTACTAAGCTTTTGCTTACGCTCTCTACGTTTTCTTAATTCAATAATGCAGAGCATTAGAGTACCTTGAGGGGCAGCAAGAAAGGGCAAGCAATCAAGTTCAAGTGAAGCTCAATGTGTGGAAGGTTTTGTTAAACATTTAGCTTTTATGTGATTTGGCAATGGGGGACCAATGTGTATGTTTTGGGAGGTGTTTGAGACTCCCTAAGTATGTTGAATGTTGTTGAGATTGCTGGTTTTGAATTGGAACCTTATATGCTTGTTTTGGAAGTTTGGTGTTTGAATAGCTAGCTTGTGTAGGAAGCATGCCTATAGAATTGGGGCTTTTTGCATACGATATTAGTTTGCTGTTTTGATGATCCCTATAAGTCTTAAATATGTTTAATTGCATGCTGGTAAAGTTTGGTGACATTTGGAGCATGTTTGATTGATCAATTGCATGTTTTGGTATGCTTGTTTGCTGCAATCTGTGCAGGCGTTTCAGAACAGTATGCACCGTTTCGGAACGGGTGCCTTACATGAATCCAGGCGTCCGAAACGGTGTGCACCGTTTCGAAACGGTTTGGTCTCTGCCAAGGCCGTGTTTCGGAACGGGGTCGATCGGTTTCGGAACGGCCTGTGTTTCGGAACGGGGTTGATCGTTTTCGGAACGGCCGAGCGTTAGGGGCTGACATTGGCAGTTATATGTTCTGAATTGTTTACGTTTTGGTCCTGAATCTTGTTTGTTCAATTGTATGAGCTTGGGAAGTCCTTTTGAGCTGAAATTTCACAGAGAAGCATGAAACCTGATTAATTTCAAGTTGGTAACTTTAATTTGGGTTAAGTCCTTTTAATTATCCGAAATTACAATTTGATCCCTAAAGTTGTAATTTGTTCAATTGGGTCCCTGTTTGATCTCTGATGTTTGTGATCTTTGAGTATGTTGTTTGTGTGATCACAATTAAGTTTAATGTGCATCTAGACAAGATTAAAAAGAAAAAAAAGGGTCGTTAATCAAGGTTGACTTTCGGGTTGACTTTGGTTTTCCCCATGTGACTTTCTTAATTCGGGTCAACCGTCTAGGCCGGGTTAAGGGGGTTACATTTGGTGGTATCAGAGCTGAGTTTGCGAGTAATTGGGAACGAATGTATGCATGATTGAAGTATGTTTGGCTTGTATGCTTGTTGTTTGAAAGTATGTTCAGTGGCTTGAGATGTTGATGCATTTGAGATGTATGTTGTGATGTTGCATGCTGAGGGTACCCATTGCCAAACAAAAGCTAATGAAAAGATGTTGATTTTGAATGAAATTGAGCTTGAATACTTGGATTGCTTACCTTGTTGGGCCTGACTTGTTTTATTTTTGCATTGTGATTGCATGGTAAAAGTATGGCACCACGTAGAGAGTTAAGAGGTAGTGTGCGAGCTACGGCTCCCAATGAGAACGAAAATGAAGAGAATACGGGTAGTGCAGTGTTACCCCCTCCTCCGCCTGGTGGTGGTGCTGGAGGTGAGCGAGCTGAAGCTGCAGCTGGTGCTGGAGCTGCTGGACCAGAGGTTGGTCAGGGGCAAGCTATGCCTGATATGTCTATGCTGGTACAAGCTATTGCGGGTGCTTTTCGAGCAGCAGTAGCTGGAGCTCAAGGAGCTGGGCATCAGGGAGATGCTGGAGTCAGATTACCTTTGGAGCGTCTGCGCAGTCTTGGTGGGACTGAGTTCAGAGGTATGTCTGCTGAGAGTTCGGAAGCTTGGCTAGAGAGTACCAAGCGTATCTTGGGTCAGATGAGCTGCACAGATGTGCAAAAGTTGGGCTGTGTTGTGTCCTTGCTGCAGAACGATGCGTATACGTGGTGGACGACCACCATAGCTGGGATGGCTGAAGCTGATGTTTCTTGGACATTCTTTCAGAATGCGTTCAAGAGGAGATATCTTGGAGTGAGATATCTGGATGAGAAAAAGCGTGAATTCATGTCTCTTACCCAAGGGAGCATGAGTGTGGCTGAGTATGAAGTGCAGTTTGTGCGGCTTAGTCAGTATGCACCGGAGCTGATACCTGATGAGCGTGAGAGGTGCGAAAGGTTCCGTTATGGCTTGGTGACGGAAGTAAAGACCTACATGTTGGCTACTGAGTACAATGATTTTGATGTGTTGGTTAGTCGATCCAAGGACATTGAGATGAACTTGGGTTTAGCTGCGAAGGGTGCTGGAGCGAGTTCTGGCAAGAGAGTTGCTGAGTATAGTTCCGGAGGTGGACGGAACAAGAGGGGACGTGATCAGAAGTATCAGTCCTCAGCCAAGAGAGGTGGTGGTGCACCTGCTAGAGGTGGTTATGCTAGAGCTGAACCAAGTGCTTGCTGGATCTGTGGTTCGCGTGGTCACATGAAGCGTGACTGTCCTCGTGCTGTGAGGGAGGTGCAAGCTCCTGCTGCGGCAGCTGGTAATGGATGTTGGAACTGTGGTTCTGTTGATCATCTGAGGCGAGATTGTCCGAGGTTGGCAGGTGGCCAAGATCGTGCTCCTGTTGTTGCACCGCAGAGAGGTCGTGGGTGCGGCCGTGGTAATTTTCAGAGGAGAGAGGAAGGTGGTCGCGGAGTAGCTCATGTTGTGGCTATTCAGCCTGAGGGTGGAGGCCAAGCGAGGGTGTATGCTCAGCACGAGGGAAGGAATGATGTTGATGTGATTGCAGGTACCTTTACTTTGCAATCCTTGTCATTGCTTTCTTTGATTGATTCTGGATCTACGCATTCATACATTTTGCGTGAGCATGCTGAATTGCTTGGTTTGCCTGTTGAGTCTTTGGATGTTGGAGTTCGTGTCACTAGTTCTTTTGGTGAGACTGGTGTGACTCGAAAGCTTTATAGAAGGTGTCCCTTGGTTGTTCAAGAACATGTCTTTCATGTTGATCTTATGGAGTTGCCTTTTTATGGTTTTGATGTGATCCTTGGTATGGATTGGCTTGCTGAGCATCGTGCTGTGGTAGATTGTGAGAATAAGCGGGTTTCGCTTAAGCTTGCGGATGATTATGAAGTTGTTGTAGTTGGCGAGAATGTGAAGTTTCTTGCTAATGTGGTGTCTACCTTGGAGGCGAGTAGGATGCTGAGGCAGGGTTGTGAAGCTTACCTAGCTTTTGTGATGAATCCTAGCTCTAAGGAGTTGAGGGTGCAAGATATCAAGGTTGTGAAGGAGTTTCCTGGTGTTTTTCCTGAAGAGTTGCCTGGTTTACCTCCTAATCGCGAGGTGGAGTTTGGAATTGAGCTGTGTGAGAATACAACTCCTGTGTCCATTACTCCCTATAGAATGGAACCTAAGGAGCTGAAGGAGCTGAAGACGCAGTCGCAAGAGCTGCTTGATCGTGGTTTGATCCGGCCGAGTGTGTCGCCTTGGGGTGCTCCAGTCTTGTTTGTGAAGAAGAAAGATGGCACTATGAGGATGTGCATTGATTTACGTCAGCTGAACAAGTTGACTATCAAGAATCGGTATCCTTTGCCGAGGATTGATGATCTCTTTGATCAATTTCGGGGAGCTGATGTGTTCTCTAAGATTGACTTGAGGTCAGGGTATTATCAGTTGAAGGTAAAGGATGTGGATGTGCCTAAGACAGCTTTCAGGACAAGGTATGGGCATTATAAGTTCCTTGTGATGCCGTTTGGTTTGACAAATGCTCCTGCTGCTTTCATGGACATGATGAATCGTGTGTTTCATGAATACCTGGACAAGTTCGTTGTGGTGTTCATTGATGATATCCTCGTGTACTCGCGTACCGAGGAGGAGCACGAAGAGCATTTGAGGATTGTGCTGCAAGCTTTGTTGGAGAATCAACTTTATGCTAAGTTGAGCAAGTGTGAGTTTTGGCTTAGGGAGGTGGTGTTTCTTGGGCATGTGGTCTCAGCTGAGGGGATTCGTGTTGATCCTCAGAAGATTGAAGCGGTGATGAACTGGAAAGTTCCTAAGTCTGTTCATGAAGTCCGTAGTTTCCTTGGTTTGGCAGGATACTACCGGAGGTTTGTGGATGGTTTTTCCAAGATTGCTGCTCCTTTGACGAAGCTGTTGCAAAAGGATGTTAAGTATGAGTGGACGGAAGCGAGACAACAGGCTTTTGAGAAGCTTAAGGCGGCTTTGACGCAAGCTCCTATCTTGATTCAGCCTGAATCAGGGAAAGAGTTTGTGGTCTATAGTGATGCATCCTATGTTGGTTTGGGGTGTGTGCTGATGCAAGAGGGTAAGGTTGTGGCTTATGCGTCGCGGCAGTTGAAGGTGCATGAGCGCAACTATCCTACGCATGACATTGAGTTGGCTGCAGTGGTTTTTGCTCTGAAGATCTGGAGACATTATCTGTATGGTGAAAAGTGTACTGTGTACACGGATCACAAGAGTTTGAGGTATCTGATGTCTCAGAAGGAGTTGAATCTTAGGCAGCGAAGTTGGTTGGAGTTGCTCAAGTATTATGATTTGACGATTGAGTATCATCCTGGTAAAGCTAATGTTGTTGCTGATGCCTTGAGTAGGAAGGTAGCTGTTGAGCTGAGAGCGATGTTTGCTAGCTTGAGCATATCGCGGGATGGTGGTCTTGTTGCTGAGTTGCGAGTGAAACCATCTTTGGTTCAGTTGATCAAGGAAAAGCAGTTGTTGGATGATTCCTTGGTGTCTTATGTTCAGGATATCGCGGAGGGTAGACCTTCGGATTTCTTCTTTAATGAGGATGGTGTGTTGTGTTTTGGTAGTGGGATAGTAGTGCCTGCTGATGTTGAGTTGAGGCGTGCTATTCTGACTGAAGGTCATAGTAGTCCTTTTGCTATGCACCCTAGTAGTACTAAGATGTACCGTGATCTTCGTGATGAGTACTATTGGGTAGGTTTGAAGAAGGATGTTGCAGAGTTTGTTAGCAAGTGTTTGGTGTGTCAGCGAGTTAAGGCTGAACATCAGATTCCTTCTGGTTTGTTGCAACCGTTGAAAATCCCTGAATGGAAGTGGGAGAGGGTTACCATGGATTTTGTATATGGGTTGCCTTTGTCTCCATCAAAGAAGAATTCTGTTTGGGTGATTGTGGATCGCTTGACGAAGTGTGCGCATTTCTTGCCTGTGCATACTACGTTTTCTTTGGATAAGCTGGCAGAGCTGTACATTGCTGAGATAGTGAGGTTGCATGGTGTGCCAAAGTCGATTGTGTCGGATAGGGATCCGAGGTTCACATCGCGTTTCTGGCAGTGTTTGCATCAAGCTCTGGGTACAAGGTTGCATTTCTGTACATCCTATCATCCTCAGTCGGATGGTCAGTCTGAGCGGGTGATTCAGATTTTGGAGGATATGTTGAGATGTTGCGTGATTGAGTTCCAAGGTTCTTGGGAGAAGCATCTGCCTTTGGTTGAGTTCGCTTATAACAATAGTTATCAGGCGAGTATACAAATGGCACCTTATGAGGCTCTATATGGGAGGAAGTGTAGGACTCCTCTTTGTTGGGCTGAAACTGGTCAGAAGTTGGTTTCGATGCCTGCTTTGTTGAAAGGGACCACCGAGAAGGTGAAGCTCATTTTTGAGAGGTTGAAGGCTGCCTCTGATCGGCAAAAGTCTTACGCGGATTTGAAGCGTAAGGAGATAGAGTATGCGGTGGGTGACCGTGTGTTCTTGAAGGTTTCGCCTTGGAAGAAGGTGATGAGGTTTGGCCGGAAGGGTAAGTTGAGCCCTCGGTACATTGGACCATATGAGGTGGTTGAGCGTGTGGGTCCTGTTGCGTATCGGCTGAGGTTACCTCAGGAGTTGGAGAAGATTCATGATGTGTTTCATGTTTCTATGCTCCGGAAGTATAGATCCGATCCTTCGCATGTGATGCCTGTGGAGGATGTGGTTTTGAATCCGGATTTGACCTATGATGAGGAACCGGTGAAGGTTCTGGATTCGGATAGCAAGGTTCTTCGTGGCAAGACCATTGAGTTGGTGAAGGTGCTGTGGAAGCATCGAGGTGTTGAGGAAGCCACGTGGGAGCGGAAGGAAGACATGCTGAAGCAGTTTCCTTATCTCTTTCCTTCAGGTAAATTTCGAGGACGAAATTTCTTAAGGGGGGGAGAGTTGTAACGCCCCGGTTTTGGGCTTAGGAGTTTCGGGCGTTGACCGGTTGGTCAAAGTGCTGTTCGAATCTTAAGAGGTTAATTTAGGAAAGCCTAGTTCGGGTTGCATCAAAAATATGGAAAAATGTTCTAAAATCATCTTTTAATATAATTAAGTGAACTGTGAAATCAATTTTGGAAAATGAGTTTTGGAAGTGTGACATTTTGGCTAGTGACCAAAATGAAATTTTCGCAAGTTTGGTGGCTGTTTTACAAAGGGTTGGAACTTTGAATCTTTAAGGAGCTATTAATCCAAAAGTGATTTCTCCAGATTTTTCTAAGATATTATAAGCTATATTCTGATTTTAAAGATATCAAAAAGGAGGGAAAAGCTCATTTGGAAATTTTCTCAACTAACTTCTCATTTTCCTTCTCTCATTTTCTCTCAAACCAAACACTACATTTCCAGAGATTTGTTTCTGATTTTCTCACCTAAATTCCTCCTTTCAACTCTCATTTGATTCCAAATCAACATATCTTCAAAACCTCTTCAATTGCTTCTTGATTCATCAAGGTTTTTCATTCCAAAAAGTGGAGAAACACAAGTTTGGAGGTAAGAACGTCCTTCTCCACTAAACTATCAGTTCTTTACTGAAATTCCTAAGTTTTCAATCCTTAATTGATGTTTAATTAAAGGTTTTAAAGTGTTGAAATGGATCTTGGCTTATTATGCAAGATTTTGATGATTTTTGATGATTTTTGTTAGATCTGAGTAATCTGTGATTTGAGAGGTGTTTTTGATGTTAAATGATCTCTAAATTGATGTGGAATTGAGTCTTGATTGATGCAATCCCGGATAGGTTGAGTTTCCTAAGTTTAGCTTGTGTTTTAAGGTAGTTTTTGAGGTGATCTTGGTGATCTGATGTTGCTGGAGGTATAAGGTTGTTAATAGGTTGTTTTTAGATGTTATATGATGTTAATGGAAGTGAGGTTTTGCTGGTTTGTGGCTGGGCTTTGTTTAGAAGTGGTTTGGATGCATTTTCGGTTGTGTTTGGTGGCCAAAAATGGAGGTTGGATGAGAGCAGCGAGTTTAGGTGCTTTCATTGAAGCAATTAATGCATGATGATGCATTAATCCTCTGCTTTGATGTGTTGAAACAGGGGAGGCATCTTTGGATCCAAGAGTGGTTGATCCGGAAGCTTGATTTTGTGCTTTGGCTTGAAGCAAAGTGGAAATTGGTGAGTGCATTTGTGGAAAATGGATTTTCAGCTTTTAAACCAAGGTTTGAAGGTTTTGGGAGCTTAGTTTAAGTCTAAACAACTTTGCTAAGCTCAAGTGTAAGTTTTCGGATTTTCTCTCTAGTGGTGGCCATGTTTTTGTTGGATGCAAGATGATGAATTGCATGTTTTAATTACTGTTTTGAAAGCATGTTTTAGCATGGATTTTGCTGATTATGTAAGCCATATGTTGAAGGTAACTCTAGGTAGGAGTACCTTGCTTTTATACATTGAAATAATGTGGTTTGATGCTTTGAAATGCATGATGAAAATGGCTTGGTTTAATGCTTTAAAATAGTGGATTAATGATGAAAATGATGTATATTGGCAAGTGATGTTTTTAAAAGATTAAGGTCACTAAAGTGGTTAAAAGTCCTTGAGTGAGCCTTGTTACTTAAGATCATCAAGGTGGTTAAAAGTCCTTGGATGAGTCTTGTTGCGGACACTAAGGTGGTTAAAAGTCCTTAGGTGATCCTTTCCATGGTGTTTAAAAGTCCATGGGGCCAAGGTGTTTAAAAGTCCTTGGGGCCAAGGTGTTTAAAAGTCCTTGGGGTGATTCAAGCTTTGGACACAAAGGTGGTTAAAAGTCCTTGTGTGGTCCTTATTCATGGTGTTTAAAAGTCCATGGCCAAGGTGTTTAAAAGTCCTTGGGGCCAAGGTGTTTAAAAGTCCTTGGGAAAGTTGTTGAACTTGTTTTATGAAATGGAATTTGTCACTTGAGCCAATATGACATGTTAAGTATTTTGTGAAGCATGAGATGCTTGTTTTAATGATTATGTTGAAGCATGAGATTGCTTGTTTTAAGTATGCTTTTGAGAATGTGCAAAGATTGATTTCAAGCATGTTTACAAATGGTTTTAATTGCATTATTGAATGGTTTTTAAAGAGCATGCCTTACTAAGCTTTTGCTTACGCTCTCTACATTTTCTTAATTCAATAATGTAGAGCATTAGAGTACCTTGAGGGGCAGCAAGAAAGGGCAAGCAATCAAGTTAAAGTGAAGCTCAATGTATGGAAGGTTTTGTTAAACATTTAGCTTTTATGTGATTTGGCAATGGGGGACCAATGTGTATGTTTTGGGAGGTGTTTGAGACTCCCTAAGTATGTTGAATGTTGTTGAGATTGCTGGTTTTGAATTGGAACCTTATATGCTTGTTTTGGAAGTTTTGTGTTTGAATAGCTAGCTTGTGTAGGAAGCATGCCTATAGAATTGGGGCTTTTTGCATACGATATTAGTTTGCTGTTTTGATGATCCCTATAAGTCTTAAATATGTTTAATTGCATGCTGGTAAAGTTTGGTGACATTTGGAGCATGTTTGATTGATCAATTGCATGTTTTGGTACGCTTGTTTGCTGCAATCTGTGCAGGCGTTTCGGAACAGTATGCACCGTTTCGGAACGGGTGCCTTACATGAACCCAGGCGTCCGAAACGGTGTGCACCGTTTCGAAATGGTTTGGTCTCTACCAAGGCCGTGTTTCGGAACGGGGTCGATCGGTTTCGGAACGGCCCGTGTTTCGGAACGGGGTTGATCGGTTTCGGAACGGCCGACCGTTAGGGGCTGACAATGGCAGTTATATGTTCTGAATTGTTTACGTTTTGGTCCTGAATCTTGTTTGTTCAATTGTGTGAGCTTGGGAAGTCCTTTTGAGCTGAAATTTCACAGAGAAGCATGAAACCTGATTAATTTCAAGTTGGTAACTTTAATTTGGGTTAAGTCCTTTTAATTATCCGAAATTACAATTTGGTCCCTAAAGTTGTAATTTGTTCAATTGGGTCCCTGTTTGATCTCTGATGTTTGTGATCTTTGAGTATGTTGTTTGTGTGATCACAATTAAGTTTAATGTGCATCTAGACAAGATTAAAAAGAAAAAAAAAGGGTTGTTAATCAAGGTTGACTTTCGGGTTGACTTTGGTTTTCCCCGTGTGACTTTCTTAATTCGGGTCAACCGTCTAGGCCGGGTTAAGGGGGTTACAAAAAAGAAAAAAAGAGGGTCGTTAATCAAGGTTGACTTTCGGGTTGACTTTGGTTTTCCCCGTGTGACTTTCTTAATTCGGGTCAACCGTCTAGGCCGGGTTAAGGGGGTTACATTTGGTGGTATCAGAGCTGAGTTCTCGAGTAATTGGGAATGAATGTATGCATGATTGAAGTATGTTTGGTTTGTATGCTTGTTGTTTGAAAGCATGTTCAGTGGTTTATGATTTGGATGCAATTGAGATGTATGCTGTGATGTTGCATGTTGAGGGTACCCATTGCCAAACAAAAGCTAATGAAATGATGTTGATTTTGAATGAAATTGAGCTTGAATACTTGGATTGCTTACCTTGCTGGGCCTGACTTGTTTTATTTTGCATTGTGATTGCATGGTAAAAGTATGGCACCACGTAGAGAGTTAAGAGGTAGTGTGCGAGCTACGGCTCCAAATGAGAATGAGAATGAAGAGAATACGGGTAGTGCAGTGTTACCCCCTCCTCCGCCTGGTGGTGGTGCTGGAGGTGAGCGAGCTGAAGCTGCAGCTGGTGCTGGAGCTGCTGGACCAGAGGTTGGTCAGGGGCAAGCTATGCCTGATATGTCTATGCTGGTACAAGCTATTGCGTTCGCTTTTCGAGCAGCAGTAGCTGGAGCTCAAGGAGCTGGGCATCAGGGAGATGCTGGAGTTAGACTACCTTTGGAGCGTCTGCGCAGTCTTGGTGGGACTGAGTTCAGGGGTATGTCAGCTGAGAGTTCGGAAGCATGGCTAGAGAGTACCAAGCGTAACTTGGGTCAGATGAGCTGCACGGATGTGCAAAAGTTGGGATGTGTTGTGTCCTTGCTGCAGGACGATGCATATACATGGTGGACGACCACCATAGCTGGGATGGCTGAAGCTGATGTTACTTGGACATTCTTTCAGAATGCGTTCAAGAGGAGATATCTGGGGGTGAGATATCTTGATGAGAAAAAGCGTGAATTCATGTCTCTTACCCAAGGGAGCATGAGTGTGGCTGAGTATGAAGTGCAGTTTGTGCGACTCAGTCAGTATGCACCGGAGTTTATACCTGATAAGCGGGAGAGGTGTGAAAGGTTCCGTTATGGCTTGGTGACGGAGGTAAAGACATATATGTTGGCTGCTGAGTACAATGATTTTAATGTGTTGGTGAGCCGATCCAAGGACATTGAGATGAACTTGGGTTTAGCTACGAAGGGTGCTGGAGCAAGTTCTGGCAAGAGAGCTGCTGAGTATAGTTCCGGAGGTGGACGGAACAAGAGGGGACGTGATCAGAAGTATCAGTTCTCAGCCAAGAGAGGTGGTGGTGCACCTGCTAGAGGTGGTTATGCTAGAACTGATCCTAGTGCTTGATGGATCTGTGGTTCTCGTGGTCACATGAAGTGTGACTGTCCTCGTGCTGTGAGGGAGGTGCAAGCTCCTGTTGCGGCAGATGGGAATGGATGCTGGAATTGTGGTTCTGTTGACCATCTGAGGCGAGATTGTCCGAGGTTGGCTGGTGGCCAAGAGCGTGCTCCTGTTGTTGCTGCACCGCAGAGAGGTCGTGGGCGCGGCCGTGGTAATTTCCAGAGACGGGAGGAAGGTGGTCGTGGAGTAGCCCACGTTGTGGCTATTCAGCCTGAGGGTGGAGGCCAAGCTAGGGTGTATGCTCAGCGCGAGGGAAGGAATGATGCAGATGTGATTGCAGGTACCTTTACTTTGCAATCCTTGTCATTGCTTTCTTTGATTGATTCTGGATCTACGCATTCATACATTTTGCGTGAGCATGCTGAATTGCTTGGTTTGCCTGTTGAGTCTTTGGATGTTGGAGTTCGTGTCACTAGTTCTTTTGGTGAGACTGGTGTGACTCGAAAGCTTTATAGAAGGTGTCCCTTGGTTGTTCAAGAACATGTTTTTCATGTTGATCTTATGGAGTTGCCCTTTTATGGTTTTGATGTGATCCTTGGTATGGATTGGCTTGCTGAGCATCGTGCTGTGGTAGATTGTGAAAATAAGCGGGTTTCGCTTAAGCTTGCGGATCATTATGAAGTTGTTGTAGTTGGCGAGAATGTGAAGTTTCTTGCTAATGTGGTGTCTACCTTGGAGGCGAGTAGGATGCTGAGGCAGGGTTGTGAAGCTTACCTAGCTTTTGTGATGAATCCTAGCTTTAAGGAGTTGAGGGTGCAAGATATCAAGGTTGTGAAGGAGTTTCCTGGTGTTTTTCCTGAGGAGTTGCCTGGTTTACCTCCTAATCGTGAGGTGGAGTTTGGAATTGAGCTGTATGAGAATACAACTCCTGTGTCCATTACTCCCTATAGAATGGCACCTAAGGAGGTGAAGGAGCTGAAGACGCAGTTGCAAGAGCTGCTAGATCGTGGTTTCATCCGGCCGAGTGTGTCACCTTGGGGAGCACCAGTCTTGTTTGTGAAGAAGAAAGATGGCACTATGAGGATGTGCATTGATTACCGTCAGCTGAACAAGTTGACTATCAAGAATCGGTATCCTATGCCGAGGATTGATGATCTCTTTGATCAATTTCGGGGAGCTACTGTGTTCTCTAAGATTTACTTGAGGTCAGGGTATTATCAGTTGAAGGTGAAGGATGTGGATGTGCCTAAGACAGCTTTCAGGACAAGGTATGGGCATTATGAGTTCCTTGTGATGCCGTTTGGTTTGACAAATGCTCCTGCTGCTTTCATGGACATGATGAATCGTGTGTTTCATGAATACCTGGACAAGTTCGTTGTGGTGTTCATTGATGATATCCTCGTGTACTCGCGTACTGAGGAGGAGCACAAAGAGCATTTGAGGATTGTGCTGCAAGCTTTGTTGGAGAATCAGCTTTATGCTAAGCTGAGCAAGTGTGAGTTCTGGCATAAGGAGGTGGTGTTTCTTGGGCATGTGGTCTCAGCTGAGGGGATTCGTGTTGATCCTCAGAAGATTGAGGCGGTGATGAACTGGAAAGTTCCTAAGTCTGTTCATGAGGTCCGTAGTTTCCTTGGTTTGGCAGGATACTACCGGAGGTTTGTGGATGGTTTTTCCAAAATTGCTGCTCCTTTGACGAAGCTGTTGCAGAAGGATGTTAAGTATGAGTGGACGGAAGCGAGACAGCAGGCTTTTGAGAAGCTTAAGGCGGCTTTGACGCAAGCTCCTATCTTGATTCAGCCTGAATCAGGGAAAGAGTTTGTGGTCTATAGTGATGCATCCTATGTTGGTTTGGGATGTGTGCTAATGCAAGAGGGTAAGGTTGTGGCTTATGCGTCGCGGCAGTTGAAGGTGCATGAGCGCAACTATCCTACGCATGACATTGAGCTGGCTGCGGTGGTGTTTGCTCTGAAGATCTGGAGACATTATCTATATGGTGAGAAGTGTACTGTGTACACGGATCACAAGAGTTTGAGGTATCTGATGTCTCAGAAGGAGTTGAATCTTAGACAGCGGCGTTGGTTGGAGTTTCTCAAGGATTATGATCTGACGATTGAGTATCATCCTGGAAAGGCTAATGTTGTTGCGGATGCCTTGAGTAGGAAGGTAGCTGTTGAGCTGAGAGCTATGTTTGCTAGCTTGAGCATATCGTGAGATGGTGGTCTTGTTGCTGAGTTGCAAGTGAAACCATATTTGGTTCAGTTGATCAAGGAAAAGCAGTTGTTGGATGATTCCTTGGTGTCTCATGTTCAGGATATCGCGGAGGGTAGACCTTCGGATTTCTGCTTTAATGAGGATGGTGTGTTGTGTTTTGGGAGTCGGATAGTAGTGCCTGCTGATGTTGAGTTGAGGCGTGCTATTCTGACTGAAGGTCATAGTAGTCCTTTTGCTATGCACCCTGGTAGTACTAAGATGTACCTTGATCTTCGTGATGAGTACTATTGGGTGGGTTTGAAGAAGGATGTTGCAGAGTTTGTGAGCAAGTGTTTGGTGTGTCAGCGAGTTAAGGCTGAACATCAGGTTCCTTCTAGTTTGTTGCATCCGTTGAGAATCCCTGAATGGAAGTGGGAGAGGGTTACCATGGATTTTGTATCTGGTTTGCCTTTGTCTCCATCAAAGAAGAATTCTGTTTGGGTGATTGTGGATCGCTTGACGAAGTGTGCGCATTTCTTGCCTGTGCATACTACGTTTTCTTTGGATAAGCTGGCAGAGCTGTACAATGCTGAGATTGTGAGGCTGCATGGTGTGCCTAAGTCGATTGTGTCGGATAGGGATCCGAGGTTCACATCGCGTTTCTGGCAGTGTTTGCATCAAGCTCTGGGTACAAGGTTGCATTTCAGTACATCCTATCATCCTCAGTCGGATGGTCAGTCTGAGCGGGTTATTCAGATTTTGGAGGATATGTTGAGGTGCTGCGTGATTGAGTTCCAAGGTTCTTGGGAGAAGCATCTGCCTTTGGTTGAGTTCGCTTATAACAATAGTTATCAGGCGAGTATACAAATGGCACCTTATGAGGCTCTGTATGGGAGGAAGTGTAGGACTCCTCTTTGTTGGGCTGAAACTGGTCAAAACTTGGTTTCGATGCCGGCTTTGTTGAAAGGGACCACCGAGAAGGTGAAGCTCATTTGTGAGAGGTTGAAGGCTGCCTCTGATCGGCAAAAGTCTTACGCGGATTTGAAGCGTAAGGAGATAGAGTATGCGGTGGGTGACCGTGTGTTCTTGAAAGTTTCGCCTTGGAAGAAGGTGATGAGGTTTGGCCGGAAGGGTAAGTTGAGCCCTCGGTACATTGGACCATATGAGGTGGTTGAGCGTGTGGGTCCTGTTGCGTATCGGTTGAGGTTACCTCAGGAGTTGGAGAAGATTCATGATGTGTTCTATGTTTCTATGCTCCGGAAGTATAGATCTGATCCTTCGCATGTGATGCCTGTGGAGGAAGTGGTTTTGAATCCGGATTTGACCTATGATGAGGAACCGGTGAAGTTTCTGGATTCGGATAGCAAGGTTCTTCGTGGCAAGACCATTGAGTTGGTGAAGGTGCTGTGGAAGCATCGAGGTGTTGAGGAAGCCACGTGGGAGCGGAAGGAAGACATGCTGAAGTAGTTTCCTTATCTCTTTCCTTCAGGTAAATTTCGAGGACGAAATTTCTTAAGGGGGGGGGGGGGGGGGGGGGGAGAGTTGTAACGCCCCGGTTTTGGGCTTAGGAGTTTTGGGTGTTGACCGGTTGGTCAAAGTGCTGTTCGAATCTAAAGAGGTAAAATTAGGAAAGCCTAGTTCGGGTTGCATTAAAAATATGGAAAAATGATCTAAAATCATCTTTTAATATAATTAAGTGAACTGTGAAATCTATTTTGGAAAATGAGTTTTGGAAGTGTGACATTTTGGCTAGTGACCAAAATGTAATTTTCGCATGTTTTGTGGCTGTTTTATAAAGGGTTGAAACTTTGAATCTTTAAGGAGCTATTTACCCAAAGGGAGTTTCTCCAGATTTTTCTAAGATATTTTAAGTCTAAAATCTGATTTTAAAAGATATTAAAAGTGGAGGGAAAGCCATTTGGCTATTTTTGGATTTTGTAACCAACTTTTCCTAATTTTCTTTCTCTCATTTTCTCTCAACCCAAACACTTCCTTTCGAGAGAATTGGTTCTGATTTCTTCACCTAAATCCCCCCTTTCAACTCTCATTTGATTCCTAATCAACATATCTTCAAAACCTCTTCAATTGCTTCTTGATTCATCAAGGTTTTTCATTCCAAAAAGTGGAGAAACACAAGTTTGGAGGTAAGAACGTCCTTCTCCTCTAAACTATCAGTTCTTTACTGAAATTCCTAAGTTTTCAATCCTTAATTGATGTTTCATTAAAGGTTTTTAAGTGGTGAAATGGATCTTGGCTTATAATGCAAGATTTTGATGATTTTTGATGATTTTCGTTATATCTGATTAATCTGTGATTTGAGATGTGTTTTTGATGTTAAATGAGGTCTAAATTGATAAGGAATTGAGTTTTGATTGATGCAATCCCGGATAGGTTGAGTTTCCTAAGTTTAGCTTTTGTTTCAAGGTTGTTTTTGAGGTGATCTTGGTGATCTGTTGTTGCTGGAGGTATAAGGATGTTAATAGGTTGTTTTTAGATGTTATATGATGTTTATGGAAGTGAGGTTTTGCTGGTTTATGGCTGGGCTTTGTTTAGAAGTGGTTTGGATGCATTTTCGGTTGTGTTTGGTGGCCGAAAATGGAGGTTGGATGAGAGCAGCGAGTTTAGGTGCTTTCATTGAAGCAATTAATGCATGATGATGCATTAATCCTCTGCTTTGATGTGTTGAAACAGGGGAGGCATCTTTGGATCCAAGAGTTGTTGATCCGGAAGCTTGATTTGGTGCTTTGGCTTGAAGCAAAGTGGAAATCGGTGAGTGAAGTTGGGTTTTCAGCTTTTAAACCAAGGTTTGAAGGTTTTGGGAGCTTAGTTTAAGTCAAAACAACTTTGCTAAGCTCAAGTGTAAGTTTTCAGAATTTCTCTCTAGTGGTGGCCATGATTTTGTTGTGATGCAAAATGGTTATTTGCATGTTTTAATTACTGTTTTGAAAGCATGTTTTAGCATGGATTTTGCTGATGATGTAAGCCATATGTTGAAGGTAACTCTAGGTAGGAGTACCTTGCTTTTATAAATTGATTAAATGTGGATTGATGCTTTTAAATGCATGATGAAAATGGCTTGGTTTAATGCTTTAAAACAGTGAATTAAATGATGAGAATGATGTTTATTGGCAAGTGATGTTTTGAAAAAGATTAAGGTCACTAAGGTGGTTAAAAGTCCTTGAGTGAGCCTTGTTACTTAAGAACATCAAGGTGGTTAAAAGTCCTTGGATGATTCTTGTTGCGGACACTAAGGTGGTTAAAAGTCCTTAGGTGATCCTTTCCATGGTGGTTAAAAGTCCATGGGGCCATGGTGTTTAAAAGTCCATGGGGCCAAGGTGTTTAAAAGTCCTTGGGGCCAAGGTGTTTAAAAGTCCTTAGGGTGATTCAAGCTTTGGACACAAAGGTGGTTAAAAGTCCTTGTGTGGTCCTCATTCATGGTGTTTAAAAGTCCATGGCCAAGGTGTTTAAAAGTCCTTGGGGCCAAGGTGTTTAAAAGTCCTTGGGAAGTTGATGAACTTGTTTTGAGAAATGAAATGTATCACTTGAGCCAATATGACATGTTATGTTTATGTTGAAGCATGAGATTGCTTGTTTAAAGTATGCTTTTGAGCATGTGCAAAGGTTGATTTTAAGCATGTTTATAAATGGTTTTAATTGCATTATTGAATGGTTTTTAAGAGCATTCCTCACTAAGCTTTTGCTTACGCTCTCTACGTTTTCTTAATTCAATAATGCAGAGCATTAAGGAACCTTGAGGGGCAGCAAGGAGGGCAAGCAATCAAGTACAAGTAAATCTCAATGTATGGAAGGTTTTATAAGTACTTTTTAGCTTTTGGGTAATTTGGCAATGGGGGACCAATGTGAATGTTTTGGGAGGTGTTTGGAACTCCCTAAGTATGTTGAATGTTGTTAAGATTGCTGGTTTTTGAATTGGATCATTACATACTTGTTTTGGAAGTTTTGTGCTTGAATAGCTAGCTTGTGTAGGAAGCATGCCTATAGAATTGGGGCTTTTTGCATATGATGTTGTTCTGATGATTTGTTGATGCCTATAAGTCATATATATGTTGAATTGCATGCTGGTAAAGTTTGGTGACATTTGGAGCATGTTTGAATGATCTATTGCATGTTTTGGAATGCATTTTGCTGCAATCTGTGCAGGCGTTTCGGAACAGTGTGCACTGTTTCGGAACGGGTGCCTTGCGTGAACCTAGGCGTCCGAAACGGTATGCACCGTTTCGAAACAGTTTGGCCTCTGCCAAGGCCATGTTTCGGAACCCGTTGCGGAACGGCCCGTGTTTCGAAACGGGGTCTACCTGTTTCGGAACGGTCGACCATTGGGGGCTGACATGGGCAGTTATATGTTTTGATTTGTTTGCGTTTTGGTCCTGAAACTTGTTTGTTCAATTGCATGAGCTTGGGAAGTCCTTTTGAGCTGAAATTTCACAGAGAAGTATGAAACCTGATTAATTTCAAGTTGGTAACTTTAATTTGGGTTAAGTCCTTTTGATTATCAGAAATTACAATTTGGTCCCTAAAGTTGTAATTTGTTCAATTGGGTCCCTGTTTGATCTCTGATGTTTGTGATCTTTGAGTATGATGTTTGTGTGATCACAATTAGGACTAATGTGCATCTAGACAAGATTAAAAAGAAAAAAAAGGGTCGTTAATCAAGGTTGACTTTCGGGTTGACTTTGGTTTTCCCCGTGTGACTTTCTTAATTCGGGTCAACCGTCTAGGCCGGGTTAAGGGGGTTACATGAGGATTTTTGGATATTTTTCTATATTTTAAAGTATCTCGAACTAGGCATTCCCTAAAACACCCGTTTAGATTCGAACCATTCTCCGGACCGATCCGGTTCAGACCCTAAACTTCTAAGCCCAAATTTGGGGTGTTACACCAATAATCTATAAACATACGCATCGTGCCATCTTTATTCTTCACAAACAAAACCGGTCCACCCCAAGGTGAAATATTATGCCTAATGAACCCTTGATCTACCAACTCTTGAAGTTGCGTCTTCAACTCCTTCAACTCTTTTTGAGCCATTCGATAGGGAGCAATAGACACAAGAGTCATATTTTCATACAACTCTATGCCAAACTCAACCTCTGTATTCGGTGGCAACCTAGGCAACTCTTTCAGAAATACACCGGAAACTCACATACCGTACGTATGTCTTGTACACACACTTCCTTTGATCTTGGATTCATCACATAAGCTAAGAAAGCCTCATAACCCAACTTCATCAAATGACTTCTTCAAGAGCTGAAATTGCATTAGACAAGAATTTCACATTCTCGCCTACGATTACCACTTTGTAATCATCAACAAGTTTCAATATGACTCACTTAGCATCAAAATCGACCATAACCCTATGCTCAGTCAACCAATCCATCCCAAGGATTACATCAAAACCATAGATATGTAACTCGATTAAATCAGCTGCAAACACATGGCCTTGAACAGATAAAGGACATCTCCTATACAACCTTCTCGTAACAATAGTTTCACCAAAGGAACTAGTTACTTGCATTCCCATATCTAGCATCTCAGTAGGGATATCAATCAAATGTGCATGTTCACTCAAGATATATGAATGCGTAGAACTAGAATCACTCAACGATAATAATGACAAGGATTGCAAAGTGAAAGTACTTGTAACCACATCGATGTGATTGCATCCCTCGTGATGTGCGTACACCCTCGTAGGACCACCACCCTCAGGTTGGACAACCACAACATGTTCTACAGAACTCTGACCATCTCCTTACGTTGGAAGTTACCACGACCGCGCCCACGACCTCGTTGTGGTGCAACAACAGGTGCTCTACCATGACCACCTCCAGCTAACAATGAATAATCACGCCTCAGATGATCAGCTGATCCACAACTCCAACAAGAGTTAGCTGCCTTAGCCACATGAGCATGTCTCTCAAAAACCAAACGAGGACAGTCTTGCCTCAAATGCTCGCGCTATCTACAAACCCGGCATGCATTTTTCTCATACCTCACCCTTTTACCTTGAACTGGCGCACTACGCCAAACATTACTACACCTTGGCTCAGGCCGATACCTACAATCAGGATGCCTCTTAAACTACCCACCACAAGGACCAGAATCCGCAGCTCTCTTACTCGAGCTAGAACCACCCACGTGAGATGACAAGCCCAAACTCTACTCGATATCCTTAGCTAGCGTCAACAACACATCAAAAATATGTATAATTAGAGGCCAACATTAAAACTTTCAATTCTTGCAACAATCCATAACGGAAACAGTCACAACGATGCCTATCACTTGGCACCAATTTAGGAGCATACTGGCTCAAACGAACAAATTGAACCTCATACTCAGCCACAATCATGCTTGTTGAGTGCATAAATGTTCTATATTTTACCCCTCATTTGCCGATATTTTTGCTGCACTCAAGCATGATTAATTGCATTTAGGATAGATTTTTGCATACACATCAAAATTAGATAAAACTGCATAGATGCTGTTGAAATTAGTCACTTTTGCAGGTATCTGCCGCGCTAGCAATCCAGGGCAGCAAAGGAGCAGAAGCAAGTTGCGGAGCTGGAGTTGAAGGACAAAGAGCACCGTCTGCCGTGGCAGCTATGACGACAGAGAGACACTGAGGTGGAAAAGTGAAGTAGAAGGAAGGCCAGACCCAAAGTTCTTGGAACAAAGTGAAAGCAAGAAAAGAGGACAAATTAAAGGCATCTACTCAGAAGATTTAGTCTTTAATAGAGTTGTACTTTAATTTAACCTTGTATTCTTGCCATATTAGAAAACTTGGACCCAAGGCCTATATAAAGGCATGTAATTCACCCTAGGGAAGGATATCTCACTCCTAGCCGTCTTCCCCAAACCCAAGTTGTTTCTCTCTCTCCACCATGTTCTAAACTTCCCCAAGGGCTAAGGGTTGATTTTGTAAATTAGTTGTAAGGATTGTGTCGTTCTTATGATTTTTCTGTTCAAGTAATAAAACTTTAAGTTTATTTACTCTGGTTTTCAATATCTCATAAGAGCATCGAGAGAGCATTGTGAGGTTATCTATTTGCTTGATATCAAGAGAGTTAAGCATACGAAAGGAGTAAATACGTGTTTTCCAGTTTATGGTTAAATCATCTTGGCTTACGGATAAGTACAAGGTTAAGTGGATAAAGAAGAATCCACAAACATTGGTGTTCACCCTTTCATTAACGTCGGGAGGTATCATCCAAGACGTGTTCATCAACAGAACTTGGACCTAGGGATAGGACAAGTCATAACAGGGATTCTTGTCATGCTTGAAGTACGGAGTTGTTGGTCGCTGCCGCGACATCAACGGACCTCTACCGCGACAGGTACTGCCGCGACAGGAACGAGGGCATAACAATAGAAGTTCCTCTGAACAGTGCAACACATGCACTATTGAGCAAATCAATACCGGTCTATTCTCTCAATCCGATTTCCATATTTTTATTCCAGTTATTACTCAAGATTACTTCAAACAATCATTTAAACTATTTATTTTTCTTGTGCAGAAATTCAAGGATAGAGTTATTTCCAGTCCGTTTGGAGACGATATCCGATACTCTAGTATCACTTTACTACTTGCGTCGTGTACACTTGCACTATTTTCGATAGTCTTATTTACACGCACCATGTTTTTCGCGTCGTTGCTGGGGACTGGCAACAAACCTTTACCTTTTAATTACTACACTTTGCTTTTATTTTTATTTTCTGTTTTTAGTTGTTCTATTTCCCCGTGCTTTTCACAAGGTTCTCTTATTGCTTATGCGCAGATCGAGACGTGGTAAGAAACCTAAGTACGAATGAGACCAAGAAATCGAACGCACATATCAACTCAGGAACCAAGCCTGACTCTTGATAGAAAGAAGCAACTATCTTGAGGAGAGATTGAAAGCAATGGTGAACGGAAGGTAAGGCAACATAGAGGATGACAACAACAATAACCCCTGGGGTAATATGGATCCTCCTAATGACCCTCGAAATGATCTGCCGCCGCCCGCCGCCCCAGCAGCACGACAGACTTGTCGAGAGTACATGGATAATGACCATGTTGAACTGGAAACTACCCTGCCAGATGTGGAAGCTGAACACTTCGAACTGAAAGCTGTCATGTTCAACATGATAAATTCTGCTGGCCAATTTGGTGGTTCTGCGACTGAGGACGCACGTGAACATCTTAAAACCTTCTAGGAGATATGTGGATCGTTCAGACTGTAAGGAATAAGTCCGGAAGTACCGAGGCTCCGTATATTTCCCCATTATTGAGAGATAGAGCAAAAACTTGGTGGAATAAATTAACGCCAGGTTCAATAAGAACATGGGCGGATCTCACTAGTGAATTTCTTTCTCGTTTTAACCCATCTCATTTATCTGAAAGATTGCGTAACGAGATTGCTACTTTTCAACAGGAAGATGAAGAACCAATGCATGAGGCTTGGGACAGATTTACAACTCTCTTACGAAATTGCCCAATGCATAGATTCCCTCTATGGAATCAGGTTGTCAAATTCTACAATGCTGCCAATGCACACATTCGACTAAGAATAGGTTCAGCAGCAAATGGGTTATTACTAGATAAAGAACCAGACGAAGAAATACGGGTGTTGAAAAAGTTAGCAAAGAATGATGAGTAGTTTCCTACAGCTCGAAAGGGAGGTAAACGAGGAATATCTGTGAAGGAGTACGAAGCTAACAACTCGGTCAAAATTCAGATTGCATACCTCACTAAGATAGTTGAAAATCTGCAGCAGAAATATTCTAAAGTTGTGTTTTCTGCCGAAGAAGTGTGTGAAACCTGTAGCGGAAACCAAAGTACAGAGGTGTGCCCTTTACAGCTGGAAGAAGGGATGTATTTTGGGAACTATAATAGGAATAAAACCTATGACTCCAACCACTACAATCCAAATCGGAGGAAGGACCCCAAGTTTTCATGGAGTAACCCCAAAAATGCAGTGAACCCTCCAGTCTAGAACAACCAGAACCAAGGAGGTCCTAGGATTCTGTCACGACAACAACCACATTAGCAGCCAAAACAACAGCCGACATCCACAACGAGCATACTGGAACAGACCCTAGCCACGTTCATGTCTCAAATAGGAGCATATATGGCAAACATTGATCATTTTGTCAAGAAAACCGAGTCCTTCGTGGACAAGATAGAGATGAGAATGACAAACAATGAGGCTACCCTAAAATCCTTAGAGACACAGATGGGCCAGGTTTCACAGTTCATAAACTCAAGGCAGAATGGAGGATTCCCTAGTGATACTGAGGTCAGTAGAAAACCCACACATGAGCAGTGCAAGGCTATTACAACGAGGAGTGGGAAACAACTACAAGGGTCGATAATAAAAGAATCATCAAGTAAGGAACCGAACCTACAAACACCTGCCGTGAACACTGCCCCGGTAGAAGAGAAACAGTCTACTGTCGTCACACCTGCCACAACAGTAGAAGAAATAGAGGAGCAGAAAGAAACTAAAGAACGTGAACCTCCTCATATCTGACTTCCTTGTGAAGGACGCCTTAACGATCACCGTCCTCCACCCTTTTTTCATAGCGATTAAAGAAATAGAAACATGAGTACCAGCTTAAGAAAATCTATGATGTTTTTAAGCAAGTACACTTCAACATCCCGTTGTTATAAGCCATTAAGCCGATGCCTGGTTATGCAAAGTTTCTAAAGGATGCAATGTCCAGGAGGTCTAGACTTGTGGAATTTGAAATAGTGATGATGACATAAGGATGCATGGCAATCCTACAAAAGCGACCACCCCCAAAGAAAAAGGATCCTAGAAGCTTCATCATACCATGCATAATTGGAGACAAGTTTGTGGGTAAGGCACTTTGTGATCTTGGTGCTAGCATTAATCTAATGCCCAAATATGTATTTCAGAAACTAGGTATTGGACAAGCAAGGCCCACGACAGTCATGCTGCAGCTGGCAGACCGCTCTTACATACAACCGGAAGGAAAGATTGAAGATATCTTGATAAGAGTGGATAAGTTTATTTTTTCTGTTGACTTCCTTTTTTTAGACTGTGAAGCATATGAAAATGCACCGATCATTTTGGGGCGACCCTTCCTAGCCACAGGCAGAACGGTGATCGACGTAGAAAAAGAAGAACTGACTATGAGAGTCAATGACCAACAAATAAAGCTCAATGTTCTCCAAGAAATAAAACAAGCTGATACAGAGGAAGAGTGCAAACCAAGTTCAGAAGTAATCCTAGACCAACCCTGCATCAGGTCGAACTGTCACGACAGGAATTTTGGTCACTACCACCACAGTCACCTTGAAGACTACCACGACAGCATCGACGACACTGACCTCTCAGACACAGATGCATCTAACACTAAAGGTCCTGAGGAGGTAAATTGGATAGGCACACATCCAAGTAAGTTCTTCGAGCCTTTGAATTATACCTCAAAAGAACATGTAAACCAAAAGCTTTCCATTGAACAACCACCTGTTTTAGACCTTAAACCCCTGCCAGAGCAACTTAAATATGTTTTTCTTGGTTTAAATGATACGTTGCCCGTAATCATCTCTTCTAAGTTGATGCATGAACAAGAGCAATAGCTGATCAAAATGCTACAACATCATAAGAAGGCGATTGGATGGACCATCGTTGATATCCAAGGCATTAGTCCGGCATTGTGCATGCATAAGATCCTCCTGGAGGATGACCATAAGCCGACAATTAATGCTCAAAGAAGACTGAATGAAGCTATTCGAGAAGTGGTGCGGAAAGAAATCATCAAGTGGCTTGATGCTGGAATAATATACGCCATATCAGATTACAAGTGAGTGATCCCAGTGCAATATGTACCTAAAAATGAGGCATAACTATTGTAACGAACAAGGACAACGAACTAATCCCAACCAGGACTGTGACCGGTTGAAGGGTTTGTATAGACTACCGGAAGCTTAATAAAGCTACCCGAAGGACCACTTCCCTTTACCATGTATCGATCAAATGTTAGATAGATTAGCGGGGAAGCCTTACAATTGTTTTCTTGATGGTTATTCAGGTTATAACCAAATTACAATCACATCGGAGGAACAAGAGAAAACAACCTTCACATGCCCATACATAACCTATGCCTTTCGAAAAATGCCATTTGGGCTTTGCAATGCACCAACAACCTTTCAACGGTGCATGATGGCAATATTCTCAGACATGGTAGAGGATTTCCTAGAAATTTTCATGGATGACTTTTCCGTCTTTGGAGACAGTTTCGACGATTGCTTAGGCAATTTACAGAAGGTTCTTGAAAGATGTGAAGAGGCAAACCTTGTTTTAAACTAGGAAAATGCCACTTTATGGTGGACGAGGGCATAGTGTTGGGCCACAAGGTTAGCTGTCGCGGCATAGATGTAGATAGAGCTAAAATCGAGGTTATTAAAAAACTGCTGACACCCACCACAGTCAAAGGAATAAGAAGTTTCTTAGGGCATGCATGGTTCTATCGAAGATTCATTGCCAATTTCTAGAAAATCATTAAACCCATGTGTCTCATTCTGGAACAGAATCATGCCTTTAACTTTAACACTGAGTGTACTGAAGCATTCAGGATACTGAACGAAAAGCTGGTCACAGCCCCAATAGTGCAGCAACCAAACTGGAGCTTACCATTCGAGATAATGTGTGACACCAGTGATTATGCTGTCGGGGCAACACTATGTCAAAGGAAAGATTATAAAAGGGTACGTTGCTTCCGAAACAATGTTCCGTGTTCGTAAACGGATCTAGGATAGTAGCAAGCATATCTCTACAATAAAAAACAAAAATGGACATTGTTTAAGGATCAAAATAACATGAAATATAAAAAGGAAATAAAAGAACAAAGAAAAATTGTAACGCCCCGGTTTTGGGCTTAGAAGTTTTGGGCGTTGACCGGTTCGGTCAAAGTGCTGTTCGAATATAAAAAGGTGAAATTAGGAAAGCCTAGTTCGGGTTGCATTAAAAATATGGAAAAATGTTATAAAATCATCTTTTAATATATATAAGTGAACTGTGAAATCAATTTTACAAAATGAGTTTTGGAAGGGTGACATTTTGGCTAGTGACTAAAATGTAATTTTTGAAAGTTGCGTGACTGTTTTAGAAAGGATTGAAACTTTGAATCTTTAAGGAGCTATTTACTCAAAGGGAGTTTCTCCAGATTTTTCTAAGATATTTTAATGTTTAATTCTGATTTTAAAACAAAAGAAAAGTGGAGGGAAATCATTTTGCTATTTTGTAACTAACTTTCCATATTTTCCAATTTTCCTTTTCTCTCATTTTCTCTCAACCCAAACACTTTCTCTCTAGAGATTTCCTTCTGATTTTGTCACTCAAATCTCTCTTTTGAATCCTCTTTTGATTCCTAATCATCACATCAACAAAACCTCACCAATTGCTAATTGGATTTTCAAGATTTTGGTTCCAAAAAGGGAGAAACTCAAGTTTGGAGGTAAGAACGTCCTTCTCCTCTAAACTCTCAGTTCTTTACTAAAATTCCTAAGTTTTCAATCCTTGATTTGTGATTTGTTAAAGGCTTTTCAATTGGAATCTTGATTTTGGCTTTAAAATGCAAGATTTGATGATTTTTGGTGGATTTTCATATGATCTGTTTAAGTAGGGTTTTGAGGTGTGTTTTTGATGTTAAATGAATGCTAAATTGATTAGAAGTTGAGGTTTAATTAATGCAATCCTGGATAGGTTGAATTTCCTAAGTTTTGCTTGAGTTTTTGGTTGTTTTTGGAGTGTTTTTGATGATCTGTCATGGCTGGAGGTATAAGGACGTGTTTGTGATCATTTTGGATGTTAATTGATGTATAAAAATGGTTAGAAGTGATGGATCTTGGCTGGGTTATGTTTTGGAAGTGTTTGGAGGTGATTTCGGTTGTGTTTAGTAGCCGAATTGTTGGATTTGTGATGAGCAGCGAGTTTTGTTGTGTTGCTGGTGTTTTTAATGCATGATGATGCATTGATCCTCTGTTGTTGTGTGCTTGAAACAGGGGAGTTTGATCCGTGAGCTTTAGAGGTGGTGCGGAAGGTTTCGGATGCTTGGAAGGCTTGTTGGTTAGCCTTGTTTTGTGTATGTTTGACAAGTTTGATATATGTTGTTAAATCATGGGGATTAATGTTGCAACGTTTGGATCACCTTATGCTTAAGTTGATTTGCTATGCATCTTGTTTAAAAGCATGATTGAGCTTTGAATGTGTTAATGTGTTGGTGCACCTAGGGGTGAACATGTATCTAGATCTTGATGCATATATGTTCCTTATGTGTTGAGTAACTTGCTGGTGTGGTTTGATTGCATTTGGAGCATGTTCGGTTGGCTAATTGTGTGTTTAAGCAAGCATTGTGCTGCATTCTGTGCAGGTCGTTCCGGAACTGTAGCTACCGTTTCGGAACGGGTGCCCTGTAGTAGCCCAGGCGTCTGAAACGGGAGACACCGTTCCGAAACGGGAAGCCCTCTGCCAGCCCTCGTTTCGGTACGCGTTGCGGAACGGCCCCGCGTTTCGAAACAGGTTCTCCCTGTTTCAGAACACTTGGCCGTTGGGGGCTGACATTGGCGGTTAAATGTTTTGAAATGTTTGCAAATTGGTCCTGAATCTTGTATGTGCAATTGTATGAGTTTGGAATGTCCGTTTGAGCTGAATTTTGGCAGAGAAGCATGAGACTTGACTAATTACAAGTTGGTAACACTAATTTGGGTTAAGGCCTTATAATTATCAGAATTTACAATTTGGTCCCTAAAGTTGTAAATTGTTCAATTGGGTCCCTGTTTGATCTCTGATGTTTATGATCTTTGAGCATGCTGTATGAATGATCATAACTAGGGTTAATGTGCATCTAGACAAGTTTAAAAAGAAAAAAAGGGTCGTTAATCAAGGTTGACTTTCGGGTTGACTTTGGTTTTCCCCGTGTGACTTTCTTAATTCGGGTCAACCGTCTAGACCGGGTTAAGGGGGTTACATTTGGTGGTATTAGAGGTGAGTTGTGAATGCTTGGGGAAAACGGTAAGTTGTTGTAATGTGTGTTTGATGTCTATCCTGATGTTTGGTTGAAAGCTAGTTGAAACACGTGTTTCTGAGTAAGTTGTTGATGTTTTCAAGCATGCTTTGTGGTTATGAATCTTAGCTGAGCTAATGTGGATTTGTGCTGATGTTGAGAGCTGATTTTATGCATAATGAAAGTGCTAGGAGTATGATATGTTGATATTATGCTATTGTGAATGGATGCTGTTTGATGAAAGCATGATCGAAGTATGTTGCTTGATATGCTTGATGTTGTGATATCCATGTTTGTGTTGGCTGTTATTGTAACGCCCCGGTTTTGGGCTTAGGAGTTTTGGGCGTTGACCAGTTGGTCAAAGTGCTGTTCGAATCTAAAGAGGTGAAATTAGGAAAGCCTAGTTCGGGTTGCATTAAAAATATGGAAAAATGTTCTACAATCATCTTTTAATATAATTAAATGAACTGTGAAATCAATTTTGGAAAATGAGTTTTGGAAGTGTGACATTTTGGCTAGAGACCAAAATGTAATTTTTGAAAGCTTGGTGACTGTTTTATAAAGGGTTGAAACTTTGAATCTTTAAGGAGCTATTTACCCAAAGGGGGTTTCTCCAGATTTTTCTAAGATATTTTAAGTCTAAATTCTGATTTTAAGTGATATTAAAAGTGGAGGGAAAGCCATTTGGCTATTTTTGGATTTTGTAACCAACTTTTCTCAATTTTCTTTCTCTCATTTTGTCTAAACCCAAACACATTCTCTCCAGAGAATTGGATCTGATTTTCTCACCTAAATCCCTCTTTTCAACACTCATTTGATTCCTAATCAACATATCTTCAAAACCTCTTCAATTACTACTTGATTCAACAAGGTTTTTGATTCCAAAAAGAGGAGAAACTCAAGTTTGGAGGTAAGAATGTCCTTCTCCTCTAAACTATCAGTTCTTTACTGAAATTCCTAAGTTTTCAATCCTTAATTGATGTTTAGTTAAAGGTTTTTAAGTGGTGAAATGGATCTTGGCTTATAATGCAAGATTTGATGACTTTTGATGATTTTCGTTAGATCTGATTAATCTGTGATTTGAGATGTGTTTTTGAGCATGTGCAAAGGTTGATTTAAAGCATGATTTGTAAATGTTTTTAAATGCATTATTGAATGGTTTTTAAGAGCATACCTCACTAAGCTTTTGCTTACGCTCTCTTCCGTTTTCTTAATTAAATAATGCAGAACATTAAGGAACCTTGAGGGCAGCAAGGAGGGCAAGAATTCAAGTGCAAGTAGAGCTCAATGTATGGAAGGTTTTTGTTAAACATTTTAGCTTTTGGGTAATTTGGCAATGGGGGACCAATGTGTATGATTTGGGAGGTGTTTGGAACTCCCTAAGTATGTTGATTGTTGATAAGATTGCTGGTTTTTGCATTTGATCATTACATGCTTGTTTTGGAAGTTTTGTGCTTGAGTAGCTAGCTTGTGTAGGAAGCATGCCTATAGAATTGGGGTTTTTTGCATATGACGTTGTACTGATGATTTGATGATGCTTAAAAGTCTTATATATGTTGAATTGCATGCTGGTAAAGTTTGGTGGCATTTGGAGCATGTTTGGATGAATAATTGCATGTTTTGGAATGCTTTTTGTTGCAAACTGTACAGGCGTTTCGGAACAGTGTGCACCGTTTCGGAACGGGTGCCTTGAATGAACCTAGGCATCCGAAACGGTATGCACCGTTTCGAAACGGTTTGGCCTCTGCCAGGCCATGTTTCGGAACCCGTTGCGGAACGGCCCGTGTTTCGAAACGGGTTCGGCCTGTTTCGGAACTGTCGACCATTGGGGGCTGACATTGGCAGTTATATGTTTTGAATTGTTTGCGTTTTGGTCCTAAATCTTGTTTGTGCAATTGTATGAGCTTGGGAAGTCCTTTTGAGCTGAAATTTCACGGAGAAGCATGAAACCTGATTAATTTCAAGTTGGTAACTTAATTTGGGTTAAGTCCTTTTAATTATCAGAAATTACAATTTGGTCCCTAAAGTTGTAATTTGTTCAATTGGGTCCTTGTTTGATCTCTGATGTTTGTGATCTTTGAGTATGATGTTTGTGTGATCACAATAAGGACTAATGTGCATCTAGACAAGTTTAAAAAGAAAAAAAAGGGTCGTTAAACAAGGTTGACTTTTGGGTTGACTTTGGTTTTCCCCGTGTGACTTTCTTAATTCGGGTCAACCGTCTAGGTCGGGTTAAGGGGGTTACATTTGGTGGTATCAGAGCTGAGTTCTCGAGTAATTGGGAATGAATGTATGCATGATTGAAGTATGTTTGGCTTGTATGCTTGTGGTTCGAAGGCATGTTTAGTGGCTTGTGATTTGGATGCAATTGAGATGTATGCTGTGATGTTGCATGTTGAGGCTACCCATTGCCAAACAAAAGCTAATGAAATGAAGTTGATTTTGAATGAAATTGAGCTTGAATACTTGGATTGCTTACCTTGCTGGGCCTGACTTGTTTTATTTTGCATTGTGATTGCATGATAAAAGTATGGCACCACGTAGAGAGTTACGAGGTAGTGTGCGAGCTACGGCTCCCAATGAGAACGAGAATGAAGAGAACACGGGTAGTGCGGTGTTACCCCCTCCTCCGCCTGGTGGTGGTGCTGGAGGTGAAAGAGCTAAAGCTGCAGCTGGTGCTGGAGCTGCTGGACCAGAGGTTGGTCAGGGGCAAGCTATGCCTGATATGTCTATGCTGGTACAAGCTATTGCGGGTGCTTTTCGAGCAGCAGTAGCTGGAGCTCAAGGAGCTGGGCATCAGGGAGATGCTGGAGTTAGACTACCTTTGGAACGTCTGCGCAGTCTTGGTGGGACTGAGTTCAGGGGTATGTCTGCTGAGAGTTCGGAAGCTTGGCTAGAGAGTACCAAGCATATCTTGGGTCAGATGAGCTGCACGGATGTGCAAAAGTTGGGATGTGTTGTGTCCTTGCTGCAGGACGATGCGTATACGTGGTGGACGACCACCATAGCTGGGATGGCTGAAGCTGATGTTACTTGGACATTCTTTCAGAATGTGTTCAAGAGGAGATATCTTGGAGTGAGATATTTTGATGAGAAAAAGCGTGAATTCATGTCTCTTACCCAAGGGAGCATGTCTGTAGTTGAGTACGAAGTTCAGTTTGTCCGACTCAGTCAGTACGCACCTGAGCTTGTCCCGGATGAGCGAGAGAGGTGTGAAAGGTTCCGTTATGGTTTGGTGACGGAAGTAAAGACATATATGTTGGCTGTTGAGTATAATGATTTTGATGTGTTGGTGGGCCGAGCCAAGGACATTGAGATGAACTTGGGTTTATCTACGAAAGGTGCTGGAGCAAGTTCTGGCAAGAGAGCTGCTGAGTATAGTTCCGGAGGTGGACGGAACAAGAGGGGACGTGATCAGAAATATCAGTCCTCAGCCAAGAGAGGTGGCGGTGCACCTGCTAGAGGAGGCAATGCTAGAGCTGATCCGAGTGCTTGCTGGATCTGTGGTTCACGTGGTCACATGAAGCGTGACTGTCCTCGTGCTGTGAGGGAGGTGCAAGCTCCTGTAGCGGCAGCTGGTAATGGATGTTGGAATTGTGGTTCTGTAGACTATTTGAGGCGAGATTGTCCGAGGTTGGCTGGTGGCCAAGAGCGTGCTCCTGTTGTCGCTGCACCGCAGAGAGGTCGTGGTCGCGGTCGTGGTAATTTTCAGAGGAGAGAGGAAGGTGGTCGCGGAGTAGCCCATGTTATGGCTATTCAGCCTGAGGGTGGAGGCCAAGCTAGGGTGTATGCTCAGCGCGAGGGAAGGAATGATGCAGATGTGATTGCAGGTACCTTTACTTTGCAATCCTTGTCATTGCTTTCTTTGATTGATTCTGGATCTACGCATTCATACATTTTGCGTGAGCATGCTGAATTGCTTGGTTTGCCTGTTGAGTCTTTGGATGTTGGTGTTCGTGTCACTAGTTCTTTTGGTGAAACTGTTGTGACTCGAAAACTTTATAGAAGGTGTCCCTTGGTTGTTCAAGAACATGTCTTTCATGTTGATCTTATGGAGTTGCCCTTTTATGGTTTTGATGTGATCCTTAGTATGGATTGGCTTGCTGAGAATCGTGCTGTGGTAGATTGTGAAAATAAGCGGGTTTCGCTTAAGCTTGCGGATGATTATGAAGTTGTTGTGGTTGGTGAGAATGTGAAGTTTCTTGCTAATGTGGTGTCTACCTTGGAGGCGAGTAGGATGCTGAGGCAGGGTTGCGAAGCTTATCTAGCTTTTGTGATGAATCCTAGCTCTAAGGAGTTGAGGGTGCAAGATATCAAGGTTGTGAAGGAGTTTCCTGGTGTTTTTCCTGAGGAGTTGCCTGGTTTACCTCCTAATCGCGAGGTGGAGTTTGGAATTGAGCTGTATGAGAATACAACTCCTGTGTCCATTACTCCCTATAGAATGGCACCTAAGGAGCTGAAGGAGCTGAAGACGCAGTTGCAAGAGCTGCTAGATCGTGGTTTCATCCGGCCGAGTGTGTCACCTTGGGGAGCACCAGTCTTGTTTGTGAAGAAGAAAGATGGCACTATGAGGATGTGCATTGATTACCGTCAGCTGAACAAGTTGACTATCAAGAATCGGTATCCTTTGCCGAGGATTGATGATCTCTTTGATCAATTTCGGGGAGCTGCTGTGTTCTCTAAGATTGACTTGAGGTCAGGGTATTATCAGTTGAAGGTGAAGGATGTGGATGTGCCTAAGACAGCTTTCAGGACAAGGTATGGGCATTATGAGTTCCTTGTGATGCTGTTTGGTTTGACAAATGCTCCTGCAGCTTTCATGGACATGATGAATCGTGTGTTTCATGAATACCTGGACAAGTTCGTTGTGGTGTTCATTGAGGATATCCTCGTGTACTCGCGTACTGAGGAGGAGCACGAAGAGCATTTGAGGATTGTGCTGCAAGCCTTGTTGGAGAATCAACTTTATGCTAAGCTGAGCAAGTGTGAGTTCTGGCTTAAGGAGGTGGTGTTTCTTGGGCATGTGGTCTCAGCTGAGGGGATTCGTGTTGATCCTCAGAAGATTGAGGCGGTGATGAACTGGAAAGTTCCTAAGTCTGTTCATGAGGTCCGTAGTTTCCTTGGTTTGGCGGGATACTACCGGAGGTTTGTGGATGGTTTTTCCAAGATTGTTGCTCCTTTGACGAAGCTGTTGCAGAAGGATGTTAAGTATGAGTGGACGGAAGCGAGACAACAGGCTTTTGAGAAGCTTAAGGCGGCTTTGACGCAAGCTCCTATCTTGATTCAGCCTGAATCAGGGAAAGAGTTTGTGGTCTATAGTGATGCATCCTATGTTGGTTTGGGATGTGTGCTGATGCAAGAGGGTAAGGTTGTGGCTTATGCGTCACGGCAGTTGAAGGTGCATGAGCGCAACTAACCTACGCATGACATTGAGCTGGCTGCAGTGGTGTTTGCTCTGAAGATCTGGAGACATTATCTGTATGGTGAGAAGTGTACTGTGTACACGGATCACAAGAGTTTGAGGTATCTGATGTCTCAGAAAGAGTTGAATCTTAGACAGCGGCGTTGGTTGGAGTTGCTCAAGGATTATGATCTGACGATTGAGTATCACCATGGAAAGGCTAATGTTGTTGCGGATGCCTTGAGTAGGAAGGTAGCTGTTGAGCTGAGAGCTATGTTTGCTAGCTTGAGCATATCGCGAGATGGTGGTCTTTTTGCTGAGTTGCAAGTGAAACCATCGCTGGTTCAGTTGATCAAGGAAAAGCAGTTGTTGGATGATTCCTTGGTGTCTCATGTTCAGGATATCGCGGAGGGTAGACCTTCGGATTTCTGCTTTAATGAGGATGGTGTGTTGTGTTTTGGGAGTCGGATAGTAGTGCCTGCTGATGTTGAGTTGAGGCGTGCTATTCTGACTGAAGGTTATAGTAGTCCTTTTGCTATGCACCCTGGTAGTACTAAGATGTACCGTGATCTTCGTGATGAGTACTATTGGGTGGGTTTGAAGAAGGATGTTGCAGAGTTTGTGAGCAAGTGTTTGGTGTGTCAGCGGGTTAAGGCTGAACATCAGGTTCCTTCTGGTTTGTTGCAACCGTTGAAAATCCCTGAATGGAAGTGGGAGAGGGTTACCATGGATTTTGTATCTGGTTTACCTTTGTCTCCATCGAAGAAGAATTCTGTTTGGGTGATTGTGGATCGCTTGACGAAGTGTGCGCATTTCTTGCCTGTGCATACTACGTTTTCTTTGGATAAGCTGGCAGAGCTGTACATTGCTGAGATTGTGAAGCTGCATGGTGTGCCTAAGTTGATTGTGTCGGATAGGGATCCGAGGTTCACATCGCGTTTCTGGCAGTGTTTGCATCAAGCCTTGGGTACAAGGTTGCATTTCAGTACATCCTATCATCCTCAGTCGGATGGTCAGTCTGAGCGGGTTATCCAGATTTTGGAGGATATGTTGAGGTGCTGCGTGATTGAGTTCCAAGGTTCTTGGGAGAAGCATATGCCTTTGGTTGAGTTCGCTTATAACAATAGTTATCAGGCGAGTATACAGATGGCACCTTACGAGGCTCTGTATGGGAGGAAGTGTAGGACTCCTCTTTGTTGGGCTGAAACTGGTCAAAAGTTGGTTTCGATGCCGGCTTTGTTGAAAGGGACCACCGTGAAGGTGAAGCTCATTTGTGAGAGGTTGAAGGCTGCCTCTGATCGGCAAAAGTCTTACGCGGATTTGAAGCGTAAGGAGATAGAGTATGCGGTGGGTGACCGTGTGTTCTTGAAGGTTTCGCCTTGGAAGAAGGTGATGAGGTTTGGCCGGAAGGGTAAGTTGAGCCCTCGGTACATTGGACCATATGAGGTGGTTGAGCGTGTGGGTCCTGTTGCATATCGGCTGAGGTTACCTCAGGAGTTGGAGAAGATTCATGATGTGTTCCATGTTTCTATGCTCCGAAAGTATAGATCTGATCCTTCGCATGTGATGCCTGTGGAGGAAGTGGTTTAGAATCCGGATTTGACCTATGATGAGGAACCGGTGAAGGTTCTGGATTCGGATAGCAAGGTTCTTCGTGGCAAGACCATTGAGTTGGTGAAGGTGCTGTGGAAGCATCGAGGTGTTGAGGAAGCCACGTGGGAGCGGAAGGAAGACATGCTGAAGCAGTTTCCTTATCTCTTTCCTTCAGGTAAATTTCGAGGACGAAATTTCTTAAGGGGGGAGAGTTGTAACGCCCCGGTTTTGGGCTTAGGAGTTTTGGGCGTTGACCGGTTGGTCAAAGTGCTGTTCGAATCTAAAGAGGTGAAATTAGGAAAGCCTAGTTCGGGTTGCATTAAAAATATGGAAAATGTTCTAAAATCATCTTTTAATATAATTAAGTGAACTGTGAAATCAATTTTGGAAAATGAGTTTTGGAAGTGTGACATTTTGGCTAGTGACCAAAATGTAATTTTCGAAAGCTTGGTGACTGTTTTATAAAGGGTTGAAACTATGAATTTTTAAGGAGCTATTTACCCAAAGGGAGTTTCTCCAGATTTTTCTAAGATATTTTAAGTCTAAATTCTGATTTTAAGTGATATTAAAAGTGGAGGGAAAGCCATTTGGCTATTTTTGGATTTTGTAACCAACTTTTCTCAATTTTCTTTCTCTCATTTTCTCTCAACCCAAACACATTCTCTCCAGAGAATTGGATCTGATTTTCTCACCTAAATCCCTCTTTTCAACTCTCATTTGATTCCTAATCAACATATCTTCAAAACCTCTTCAATTGCTACTTGATTCAACAAGGTTTTTGATTCCAAAAAGAGGAGAAACTCAAGTTTGGAGGTAAGAATGTCCTTCTCCTCTAAACTATCAGTTCTTTACTGAAATTCCTAAGTTTTCAATCCTTAATTGATGTTTAGTTAAAGGTTTTTAAGTGGTGAAATGGATCTTGGCTTATAATGCAAGATTTGATGATTTTTGATGATTTTCGTTAGATCTGATTAATCTGTGATTTGAGATGTGTTTTTGAGCATGTGCAAAGGTTGATTTAAAGCATTATTTGTAAATGTTTTTACAGGCATTATTGAATGGTTTTTAAAAGCATACCTCACTAAGCTTTTGCTTATGCTCTCTTCCGTTTTCTTAATTCAATAATGCAGAACATATAGGAACCTTGAGGGCAGCAAGGAGGGCAAGAATTCAAGTGCAAGTAGAGCTCAATGTATGGAAGGTTTTTGTTAAACATTTTAGCTTTTGGGTAATTTGGCAATGGGGGACCAATGTGTATGATTTGGGAGGTGTTTGGAACTCCCTAAGTATGTTGATTGTTGATAAGATTGCTGGTTTTTGCATTGGATCATTACATGCTTGTTTTGGAAGTTTTGTGCTTGAGTAGCTAGCCTTTGTAGGAAGCATGCCTATAGAATTGGGGTTTTTTGCATATGACGTTGTACTGATGATTTGATGATGCTTAAAAGTCTTATATATGTTGAATTGCATGCTGGTAAAGTTTGGTGGCATTTGGAGCATGTTTGGATGATTAATTGCATGTTTTGGAATGCTTTTTGCTGCAAACTGTGCAGGCGTTTCGGAATAGTGTGCACCGTTTCGGAACGGGTGCCTTGAATGAACCCAGGCATCCGAAACGGTATGCACCGTTTCGAAACGGTTTGGCCTCTGCCAGGCCATGTTTCGGAACCCGTTGCGGAACGGCCCGTGTTTCGAAACGGGTTCAGCCTGTTTCGGAACGGTCGACCATTGGGGGCTGACATTGGCAGTTATATGTTTTGAATTGTTTGCGTTTTGGTCCTAAATCTTGTTTGTGCAATTGTATGAGCTTGGGAAGTCCTTTTGAGCTGAAATTTCACGGAGAAGCATGAAACCTGATTAATTTCAAGTTGGTAACTTAATTTGGGTTAAGTCCTTTTAATTATCAGAAATTACAATTTGGTCTTTAAAGTTGTAATTTGTTCAATTAGGTGCCTGTTTGATCTCTGATGTTTGTGATCTTTGAGTATGATGTTTGTGTGATCACAATTAGGACTAATGTGCATCTAGACAAGTTTAAAAAGAAAAAAAAAGGGTCGTTAATCAAGGTTGACTTTCGGGTTGACTTTGGTTTTCCCCGTGTGACTTTCTTAATTCGGGTCAACCGTCTAGGCCGGGTTAAGGGGGGTTACAGTTATGTCATGTAAAAGGGGAGGATTCGGGATACCCATTGCCTTATTATTATAGCTATTGTGTTATTTTGGAGTTGGAGTTTGAATCCTTGCTTAAAGCTGGTCTAATTGGTTTGTTTGTTTTGTTGTGATTGTGTGCTGTTAATAGTATGACGAAATCGACGAAAGAATGGCAGTTGGGTGAGATGGTTGCTGGTTTAGAGAAGGTTGTTAAGGCGTGGAATTCACCTTTTAGTGGAGGTGTTTCGTCTCAATCTTCTGTGCCTGGAGTCGAGGTAGTAGGGCAGGAGAAGGAAGCTGGTTCTGTGATGATGAGTTCATCACCTGTTGCTCAAGAGGTGTTGGGAACATCTCAGGTTGTGGCAAAAGTAAAGTCGGCAGATATGCTGGCTGTGGGATGTGTGGGTTTGTCCAAGCAGCGTTTGCTTGATTTGGGTGCTGTGGAGTATCATGGTTCTTCACTTGAGACGTTTGAGGCCTGGTTGGCCAGTGTGGTTCTGATTTTGGATCAGGAAGGTTGTGATAATGCTTGTAAGCTGGAAAGTGTTGTCTCTTTGATGTTGGAGGACGCATGTGCCTGGTGGACATCTGTGGCGGTGGCATCGCACATCCATGATATTGATTGGGACTTCTTTGTGTCTGCCTTTTATGAAAGGTATCTTGGAGGGAAATTCCCAAGGGTTAAGCAGTGTGGAGATAGTGCAAATCTGGGGCAAGTGCTGCTTGAACAAGGAGTGGGAGCTCAGCTACCGGTGTGTAATCGTTGTGGAAGGCGCCATGTTGGAGATTGTTGGGGCGCAGGTACTTGTTGGAACTGTGGTTCTAAAGAGCATGTGAAGCGTGATTGTCCTCTTGGAGTGAAGTCAGCTTCAGTGGTAGCCAAAGGGTTTCTGATGGGTCGTGGGCACAGCCGAGGCAAGGTTCGAAGGTGGCAGGAAGAGCGGAAAGTTGTGAAGAGTTTGGGAAAGGAAATTTGTTGGAAATGTGGGTCTGCTGGACATATGAGGCGTAGTTGTTTGAAGTTGGCTCGGAACGGCCAAGGTTCCTTACTGCAAGGAGTTGGTGGTGACCTCAGTGTGTTAGCTGATGCTGCAGCGGTGCGGCTGGAGGATGATGGTTCTGCGAGTAAGAGAGCTCGTCTGATGAAGCTTCAGGGTGGTGATGTGTTTTCAGGTAACCTTGTTAAGTAACCTTGCCTAGCTATCTTAGTTGGTTTATGTTGGTTTACCTTGCGTAGTGAGTATGATCTTGTTGCTAGCATGTTGAGGTAGTTGTTGTTGTTGTATTTGTTTGGAAACATCTCTAGCATGAAATAGGCTTAAGTGAGTATCTTGTGGTTAATGGTTGTTGGAATGATGGAGTTAGACAAGTTAGAAGTGAGGTAGGAGGTTGTTCTTAGACAGATTCTGAGGATGTTATTGGAGGGTGTGAACTGGCATTCATGCACAGTTAAAATCATTGTTATATGCTATATTATATATGTGTTGGTCCATGCATACATGTGGCATGACATTAGAGGTTTTGCATACATGTACATCAGGCATTGATAAGGCATATTGGTGACCATGCATACGAACGTTCACACTCACTAATAACTAATCGAATATGTTAGTGTTGTGGTTGGGTTAGGTTGGATGATGGGATTTTAGAGGTTGTTTTGGTGCTGAGTGGAAGTTAGAAGTAATGGAGAGTATTAAGCTAGTTGCTAGTAATAGCGAGTGTGGTATAGCTCGTTGGTAGAAGGAAAGTGTTTGATGCTTGAAGAGTTTAGTGGTTTGGTGGTGAGGAGTACCGGTTGAGGTTAGAATCGGTCAAGTGGTTTGAATAGCTGGTAGAGGTGGTGGTTCCTTAGTGTTAAGTGATGTTGAGGATAGTGGATGTGTTTCTAGAGTGCTAAGATAGCCTAGCATTAATGTTGTAGTAGAAGGGTTGTTTATGTAGTGTTGGTTCTTAGCAACCCTGAGGAGTTGAGAAGATGGTATGTATGTTTAAGTTGGGCGATGTTCTAGTAAGGCAAGTGTATTGGTCGAAGCTTGAAGCGGAAAGGTAATGAAAGATCGAAGGCCAACGTTGGTTGGCTGGTTGTGAATAAGTAATTCTTTTTTAGATCAGCTGGTGGTGTGTGGAATGGTGGGCGAAGTCAAGGTTGGGGTTTGTGACGTGATTGTCTGTCGATGAGTGAGCAGTTCTGGTGAGTCGATGGTAAAGATTGCGGTGGATGTGAAGTAAGGACAGTAATACGTTGAGAAGTTTGGGTAAGCAGTTGTTGCTTAAGAATTTTTGCTTGTTGTGTAAATCTCTGAAGGAGGTTGAGTAGTTTTTGGCAAAGAGTTTTGGAAGCAGACGAGGTTGTGGATTACATAGTGGCTGAACTGGTTTGGTTGGTACCACTGTGTGAATAGGTTTTGGGAGTTGTGTGTTAAGGTGTTGTATGCTGGTAGAGTTTGAGGTTCTTCAGGTTGTTGATGGGGCTATGTGTAGTCCGGAGTTGTGAAAGGTTAAGTTGTGCTTAACTTGAGTGTTCTGGAGTTTGTGAACAGTATGAGGTGGTGTTGGGTTCGGTGGAGTTTTGTGTGGAAAGTGTCCAGTGGTGGTTGAGGCTTTTGTGTTGCCTTCTGTGTTGATTTGAGAAGGTTGTTGTTCTCATTCGCCAGTTGAAATTTCGAGGACGAAATTTCCTAAGAGGGGGAGAGTTGTAACGCCCCGGTTTTGGGCTTAGAAGTTTTGGGCGTTGACCAGTTCGGTCAAAGTGCTGTTCGAATATAAAAAGGTGAAATTAGGAAAGCCTAGTTCGGGTTGCATTAAAAATATGGGAAAATGTTCTAAAATCATCTTTTAATATATATAAGTGAACTGTGAAATCAATTTTACAAAATGAGTTTTGGAAGGGTGACATTTTGGCTAGTGACTAAAATGTAATTTTTGAAAGTTGCGTGACTGTTTTAGAAAGGATTGAAACTTTGAATCTTTAAGGAGCTATTTACCCAAAGGGAGTTTCTCCAGATTTTTCTAAGATATTTTAATGTTTAATTCTGATTTTAAAACAAAAGAAAAGTGGAGGGAAATCATATTGCTATTTTGTAACTAACTTTCCATATTTTCCAATTTTCCTTTTCTCTCATTTTCTCTCAACCCAAACACTTTCTCTCCAGAGATTTCCTTCTGATTTTGTCACTCAAATCTCTCTTTTCAATCCTCTTTTGATTCCTAATCATCACATCAACAAAACCTCACCAATTGCTAATTGGATTTTCAAGTTTTTGGTTCCAAAAAGGGAGAAACTCAAGTTTGGAGGTAAGAACGTCCTTCTCCTCTAAACTCTCAGTTCTTTACTGAAATTCCTAAGTTTTCAATCCTTGATTTGTGATTTGTTAAAGGCTTTTCAATTGGAATCTTGATTTTGGCTTTAAAATGCAAGATTTGATGATTTTTGGTGGATTTTCGTATGATCTGTTTAAGCAGGGTTTTGAGGTGTGTTTTTGATGTTAAATGAATGCTAAATTGATTAGAAGTTGAGGTTTAATTAATGCAATCCCGGATAGGTTGAATTTCCTAAGTTTTACTTGAGTTTTTGGTTGTTTTTGGAGTGTTTTTGATGATCTGTCATGGCTGGAGGTATAAGGACGTGTTTGTGATCATTTTGGATGTTAATTGATGTTTAAAAATGGTTAGAAGTGATGGATCTTGGCTGGGTTAAGTTTTGGAAGTGTTTGGAGGTGATTTCGGTTGTGTTTAGTAGCCGAATTGTTGGATTTGTGATGAGCAGCGAGTTGTGTTGTGTTGCTGGTGTTTTTAATGCATAATGATGCATTGATCCTCTGTTGTTGTGTGCTTGAAACAGGGGAGTTTGATCCGTGACCTTTAGAGGTGGTGCGGAAGGTTTCGGATGCTTGGAAGGCTTGTTGGTTAGCCTTTTTTTGTGTATGTTGGACAAGTTTGATATATGTTGTTAAATCATGGGGATTAATGTTGCAACGTTTGGATCACCTTATGCTTAAGTTGATTTGCTATGCATCTTGTTTAAAAGCATGATTGAGCTTTGAATGTGTTAATGTGTTGGTGCACCTAGGGGTGAACATGTATCTAGATCTTGATGCATATATGTTCCTTATGTGTTGAGTAACTTGCTGGTGTGGTTTGATTGCATTTGGAGCATGTTCGGTTGGCCAATTGTGTGTTTAAGCAAGCATTGTGCTGCATTCTGTGCAGGTCGTTTCGGAACAGTAGCTACCGTTTCGGAACGGGTGCCCTGTAGTAGCCTAGGCGTCCGAAACGGGAGACACCGTTCCGAAACGGGAAGCCCTCTGCCAGCCCTCGTTTCGGTACGCGTTGCGGAACGGCCCCGCGTTTCGAAACGGGTTCTCCCTGTTTCGGAACACTTGGCCGTTGGGGGCTGACATTGGCGGTTAAATGTTTTGAAATGTTTGCAAATTGGTCCTGAATCTTGTATGTGCAATTGTATGAGTTTGGAATGTCCGTTTGAGCTGAATTTTGGCAGAGAAGCATTAAACTTGACTAATTACAAGTTGGTAACACTAGTTTGGGTTAAGACCTTATAATTATTAGAATTTACAATTTGGTCCCTAAAGTTGTAAATTGTTCAATTGGGTCCCTGTTTGATCTCTGATGTTTATGATCTTTGAGCATGTTGTATGAATGATCATAACTAGGGTTAATGTGCATGTAGACAAGTTTAAAAAGAAAAAAAAGGGTCGTTAATCAAGGTTGACTTTCGGGTTGACTTTGGTTTTACCCGTGTGACTTTCTTAATTCGGGTCAACCGTCTAGACCGGGTTAAGGGGGTTACAAAAATGGTGTAGGAATTTCTGGACAGATTTTGACTATGAAGAAGACGAATGCTTCAAAGGGCGTTCACGGTTGTTTCGGTGTTCGAAAAATGATAGAAACGTTGCTAGAAATTCAGCGGAAATTTGGTAACGTTAAACTTGAAAGAACTTGTACAATCTACTGAGCAAACCCGAATCAAATCTGTCTAACGTCAAAGACGAAAAGCTCGAAAGAACCTGCACAATCTACTGAGCAATCCCGAATCGAATATGCTTCATGTCGGAGGACTTGGACCCACTAGATAGGGATCTAGGAACCCAAAGTATCAAGTAAATTTGACACAACAAACAACGTCTGAAATGCCAATGAAAGTTCGGTGAAAAACCGAAATTGAGAGAATAATCTCACAAAAATTTTATTCATAAATTGTCTTCCTTTGTATAAGAGAGTTTCATCCATATAAATAATACAACAGATGGTGGCCGGTTACATAACATGTGGCTGATAGTTAGCCTTTTCAAAAATTAAAATTCAAATAATAAAAAAAAAGAACCTCCCAAAAGGGGCGGCAATGCACCTTGGCCGTGTATTCCAAAGTTTGGTGGCATGTGGATTAAATCACATGCAAAATGTGCATGTAATTTAAAATTCAAAAATTTTGCACATGTTAAATGTGCTTTGGCTGCTTTGAATTTCAAACCCCCAATTGTTCTTGCCGCACATTGTAGAGATTGAACACCAATACTCGGCTGCTGTGTTTTGTGCATCCACGTGTGCTTGGTGGGATTAAAAATAAGAACCCCATCTGCTTGTATTTCACGTGATGACGCAAAATGTGTTGTGCATGGTTTGCATGGGATATGTAATTTGGTGAAGGGTTGATCATACATGACACATGCACACACATACTCGAGACAACATCAATTCGGCTTACACTTGTTGTACTGGCTGCCACACACTTTTAGGACGCTTGTTCAGCTGCTATGAGACTTGTCAGCTGCAGTTGAGCTAGTGGAGCGAAAGTTGAGCTAACTGGAAATGAGCTGAGCTGAAACGAACTAGCTGAAAGTGTGATGAACTGAAAGCGAGCTTATTACACTCTCCTGAGCTGGGACCGAGCTGCATACACTCTGGTGAGCTAGAGATGAGCTACACACACTCACTTGAGCTGGAGTTGAGCTGCATATGCTCACCTGAGCTAGTGTCCTCCTACGTACCTACGTCAAAAGGCAACAAGCTTCCATCAAAGCATTATAGACACAATGGAAACAATAATACAAGTCGTAAACACACCATAAGTAATATCAAACTAATTTAAAACACACCAAACATACTATATACATAGTAAACACACCAATATAAATAGTACAAGTATAAGAAATGTTACACATCAATATGTAACAAATAAAAAAGCAAACTTCCCTTAAAGTTTGAAGTTGCATCGTTAGTTGGTATAAACGTGCTCACATCAAAAGAGAAACTCTTCCATGTGATCTACTATGCAAGCAAAACTATAAATGATGCTAAGATAAACTACACCACAACAGAAAAGGAGCTACTCGCAGTGGTGTTTGCAATTGACAAGTTCCGACCATATATAGTTGGAACAAAAGTGGTGGTCCATACAAATCACTCAACACTTAAATATATGTTCACCAAGAAGGATGCCAAACCAAGATTGATACGTTCGATTCTGCTGCTGCAAGAATTTGACATTGACATCAAGGACAAAAAAGGGACACAAAACCAAGTAGCAGATCACTTGTCAAGACTGGAGATGGGAAGGAATCAAGAGAAAGATAAGACCAACATACTGGAAACCTTCCATGATGAACAGTTGTTCACTGCCACCAGCACTGCCGCGACAACCATGGCGGCATGTAAGTTTTCTAAAACACCTTGGTATGCTGACATTGTCAATTATATTATAAGTGAGTTATTACCTCCTGAGCTTAATTATCAAGCTAGAAAGAGGTTCCAAAATGATGCAAAACAATATTATTGGGACGAACCTTTTCTCTTTAAGCATTGTGCAAATCAAATCATCAGGAGATGCATACCACAGGAGGAGCAGAAAGAGGTGCTTCACCACTGCCATGATGCCCCTTATGGAGGACACTTGGGAGGAAATAAAACTATTGTCAAGGTTCTGCAATCTGGTTTCTTTTGGCCTACACTGTTCAAGGATGCACAAGCTTTTTACAAGAGCTGTGATAAATGCCAAAGGACTGGAAACATATCTAGAAGGCATGAGATGCCATTGTAGAACATACTTGAGGTCGAAATATTTGATGTTTGGGTAATCGACTTCATGGGGCCATTCCCATCCTCTTATGAGAATTTATACATCTTGTTGGTAGTAGACTATGTGTCTAAGTGGGTAGAAGCTATCGCCACTCAAAAGAACGATGCCAAGACCGTGCAAAGATGTAACCCCTTTAACCCGGCCCGGACGGTTGACCCGAATTAAGAAAGTCACACGGGGAAAATCAAAGTCAACCCGAAAGTCAACCTTGATTAACGACCCTTTTTTTTTCTTTTTAATCTTGTCTAAATGCACATTAACCTTAGATGTGATCATGCAAACAGCATACTCAAAGATCACAAACATCAGAGATCAAACAGGGACCCAATTGAACAATTTACAACTTTAGGGACCAAATTGTAAATTCTGAAAACTTTAAGGACTTAACCAGATTTTAAGTTACCAACTTAAAATTAATCAGGTTTCATGCTTCTCAGCCAAATTTCAGCTCAAACGGACATTCCGAACTCATACAATTGCACAAACAAGTTTCAGGACCAAAATGCAAACATTCTGAAAAACATTTAACCGCCCATGTCAGCCCCCAACGGTCACCCGTTCCGAAACAGGCAGAGCCCGTTTCGAAACTCGGGGCCGTTCCGCAACGCGTACCGCAACGGGGGTCTGCCAGTAGCCAAACCGTTCCGAAACGGTGCATACCGTTTCGGACGCCTGGGTTCATTCAAGGCACCCGTTCCGAAACGGTACACACTGTTCCGAAACGCCTGCACAGATTGCAGCAAAAAGGCATTCCAAAACATGCAATTAATCATTCAAACATGCTCCAATTTCCACCAAACTTTACCAGCATGCAATTCAACATATATAAAACTTGTAAGCATCATCAAATCAACAAATTAACTTCATATGCAAAAAGCCCCAAATCTATAGGCATGCTTCCTACACAAGCAACCATTTAAGCACAACTTTCCAAATCAATCTCATTAAAGCCAATACATGTTCCAACAACATCATCAACATAAAAACATACTTGTCCAACATAAACGAACACATACACATTAACCCGAGAGATTCTACCCCCATTGCCTTTATTAACTATAGCTATTCACCGAGACATACATCTCAAATGGAGTCCACCTTGAATCCCTTGCTCCTTGCTGTCCAAACCTCAAGAATCTGCATTGATGGACAAAAAGGAGCGTAAGCACATAATGCTTAGTGAGGAATGCTCAAAACCAAAACACCATCAATGCAGCGGGTTACAAAACACTTTTAAAACAACCCGATTTGACAAACCAAAACCATGTTTGAAAACCCTTTTCAACAACATGCTTAAACCATGCATTGCACATACATGAAAACCAACCCTTAGCTCAGCAAACTAAGATAACCATTTCAATGTACAACTTGCAAAAACATTCCTTTAACCATTCCATGCATAAACACCATATGCAAAGCTAAATTAAAACCTTGGAAAACACTTCCATTTCATATTACCCATTCATAAACTTGAACATCATTTCAAGCAAGAAACCCCTTTTAAACCATTATCCAAGCAATCCAATTCATGCATTAAACAAAGACAACTTATGAATCACATCATCATCATCACATGCCTTTTAAAACAAGTCGTAACAAGACTCCAATGCATTAAAGAGATTTCATGCACACATGCATCATTTACCAAATGATAATCAACACTTGTTCAACTTAACAAGTAAACATGCATTCACTAGCATCATACACTTTTCATGCAACCATGCATCTTTTCAAGCATCTCATGCTTCTTTATGATCAAGAACATTACATTGGCTTCCAAGTGATCAACCACATCCACTTTTCAACTCAACAACCCGATCGGATACGCGGATTCCGAGCGTTGTCCCTACGCTCCATACACCCTACCAATCCAAGGTCTCCCAAATGGACTTTTAAACACCATTTGACCTTACAAGCCTAAGGTTCCCATGTATGGACTTTTAAACACCATACAACCTTAGCTTTTCCCGAGGTTCCCATGTATGGACTTTTAAACACCATACAACCTCAACATGCACAGGGTTCCCATGTATGGACTTTTAAACACCATACAACCTTTGCATAACCGATTGGTAGTTGTATAACATCACTAACGAGATCCGGGAAACCCCACACAAGATCCACACATGGTCTTACACCGCCATTGTGATCTTAACAAGCACAAGGTTCTCATATATGGACTTTTAAACACCATATAACCTTTGCTCAACCAAGGTCCTCGAATGGGCAACAACCTCCATTATAACCTTAACCATCTCGTTAGGATACTTGAAGGGAGTTTACCGGTCCACTCTTGACCACTCCACCTCCAAGGCGACTTAATTCACGGTGCACCCAATCCTATAGCCGGCTAACTATATCCGATCAACGAACCAAGAACCGCTTTCATCACTTGCCAACATAACCATCTTACCATGTTATTCTACTAATTCATATGCATAACCACAATGCAAAAACCATGACCACATTAGTCCAATGATTCACATGCATAACCAATATGCAAAACCATTACCTCATTAGTCCAATGATTCACATGCATAACCAATATGCAAAAAGTAACATTTACCATCATAAATTCATTGTTTTAAAGCATCATACAAAGCCATTGATCAACATGCAACACTATGCATCTAAACCACAATTACCATGTACAAAACCAAGGATCCCTTACCTTGAGCATCCTTCTCAAATGGCTTTCAAAACCAGCATTAAACCATGCTAAAATATGCTTTCAAAACAGATTTAAACCATGCAAAACACATGCATCTCAATCATCAACCACAATTGCTTTTAAAACCAAAACACAACACAATTCAAGAGCGAAAATCCAATCACTTACTCTTGAGCTTAGCAAAGTTGTTTAGACTTAAACTAAGCTCCCAAAACCTTCAAACCTTGGTTTAAAAGCTGAAAACCCAACTTCACTCACCGATACACAAAGCAAGGCTAGCCAACAAGCCTTCCAAGCATCCGAAAACCTTCCGCAACACCTTCAAAGCTCACGGATCAAACTCCCCTGTTTCAAGCACACAACAACAGAGGATTAATGCATCATTATGCATTAAGAACACCAGCAACAAGACTCAACTCGCTGCTCAACACAAATCCAACAATTCGGCTACCAAACACAACCGAAATCACCTCCAAACACTTCCAAAACTTAACCCAGCCAAGATCCATCACTTCTAACCATTTTTAAACATCAATTAACATCCAAAATGATCACAAAAACATCCTTATACCTCCAGGTATAACAGATCACCAAAAACACTCCAAAAACAACCAAAAACTCAAGCCAAACTTAGGAAATTCAACCTATCCGGGATTGCATTGATTAAACCTCAACTTCTAATCAATTTAGCATTCATTTAACATCATTTTGACACTTCAAAACACTGCCCAAACAGATCACACGAAAATTTCACCAAAATCACCAAATCTTGCATTTTAAGCCAAAATCAATATTTCAATTGAAAAGCCATTAACAAAACACAAATCAAGGATTGAGAACTTAGGAATTTCAGTAAAGAACTGATAGTTTAGAGGAGAAGGACGTTCTTACCTCCAAACTTGAATTTCTCCTTTTTAGAGCCAAAATGCTTAATGAAACAACTTGCAAATTGAGAGGTTTTGTTGTAGAGATGATTAGGAATCAAAAGAGAGTTGAAATGAGGGATTTAGATTGACAAAATTAGAGAAGAAAATCTGGAGAAATGTGTTTGGGTGGAGAGAAAATGAGAGAAAAGGTAAATTGAGAGAAAATGAAAAGTTAGTTAAGATGGTAAAAATGATTTCCCTCCACATTTCATAATCTTTAAAATCAGAATAAAGCCTTAAAATATCTTAGGAAAAATCTGGAGAAACTCTTTTTGGAATAATAGCTCCTTAAAGATTCAAAGTTTCAATCCTTTATAAAATTGTCCCGCAACTTTCAAAAATTACATTTTGGTCACTAGCCAAAATGTCAACCTTCCGAATCTCATTTTCCAAAATTGATTTCACAGTTCACTTAATCATATTAAAAGATGATTTTAGAACATTTTTCCATATTTTTAATGCAACCCTAACTAGGCTTTCCTAAATTCACTCTTATATTTTCGATCAGCACTTTGACCGATCCGGTCAACGCCCAAAACTTCTAAGCCCAAAACTGGGGCGTTACAACTCTCCCCCCCTTAGGAAATTTCGTCCTCGAAATTTCAACCGGCGAAAAGAGAACCACAACATTCTCAAAGCAACACATAAGGCAACACGAAAGCCTCAACCAACACTGACTACTATCCACACAAAACCTCCACCAAACTTAGCACCTCCACACAATGTTCACAAAATCCAGAACACTCAAAGATAGCCACAACTTAACCTTTCACATAACCGGACCGTACACAGCCCCAACATCAACCTGAAGAACTTCAGCTCTTACAGCACACCACACTGTAACACACAACTTCCAAGACTTGTTTACAAAGTGACAACAACTAATCCAAAACAACCACTATGCAAACCTTTCTGCTTCTAAAACTCTTGCAAACTCCCAAACCTCTTCCAAGGATTTCCCCAACAAGCAAAAATCCTTAAGCAACAACTGCTTACCCAAACTCTTCAACGAAGCTGACAATCCTTCACATCCGCCGCCAACATTACCACAACAACTCACCAGGACTACTCACCCAGATTCCAAGAATTACATCACAACCCCCAACTTGACTCCGTCAGCCGTTCCACACCCACCAGCTGACTCCCAACGGAACTTTCTAACCACAACCAGCCAACCACTTCTCACAAGAACCCAAACAACCAACAAAAGCCTTCGATCTTTCATAGCCCCTTTCACTTCAAACTTCAACCATAACACTTGCATTACCAGAACATCGCCCAACCTGCCATACAGACCAACTCCTCAACTCCTCAAAGGTTGCTAAGAACCAGCACTTACAAACACAACCCTTCCACAACAACTTAAATACTAGGCTACTTCAGCACTTGGGAACACAACCACTAAACTGCAACATCCTTAGCACCAAGGAGCTACCACCTCCACTTAGCTATTCAAACCACATAACCGATTCTAACCTAAACCGGTACTCCTCACCACCAAACCACTAAACTCTCTGAGCATCAAACACTATCCTTCTACCACAGGCCATACCACTCTCACCATTGCCAGAGACTAGCTTAATATTACTTCTAACTCTCACTCAGCACCAAAACAACCTCTAAAAACCATCATCCAAACCAACCACCACACTAACAGATTCGATTAGTTATTAGCGAATGTGAACATCGTATGCATGATCACCTACATGCCCTATCAATGCCTGATGTACATGCATGCAAAACCTCTAATGTCATGCCACATGTATGCATGGACAAACATATATAATATAGCATATAACAATGATTTTAACTGTGCATGAATGCCAGTTCACACCCTCCAATAACATCCTCAAAATCCGTCTAAGAACAACCTCCTACCTCACTTCTAGCTTATCTAACTCCATCATACCAACAACCATTAACCACCAGATACTCACTAAACCTTCTTCACACCAAAGATGTTTCCAAAACTACAACTATTACCCCAACATGCTAGCAACAAGACTAAACTTACCACGCAAGGAAAACCAACAGAAACCAAACTAAGGTAACTAGAGCAAATATTACTTAACAAGGTTACCTGAAAACACAACACCTCCCTGAAGCTTCATCAGACGAGCTCTCTTCCTTGCGGAACCATCATCATCCTCCTGCGGCACAACTGCAGCACCAGCTAACACACCAGGGTCACCACCAACTCCTTGCGGTAAGGAACCTTGGCTGTTCCGAGCCAACCTCAAATAATCACGTCTCATGTGTCCAGCAGACCCACATTTCCAGCAATTCTCTTTTCCCAAACTCTTCACAACCTTCTGCTCTTTTTGCCACCTCTGAACCTTGCCTCGGCCGTGCCCACGACCTTTCAGAGACCCCTTGGCTAACACCAAAGCTGACTTCACCTCAAGAGGACAATCACGCTTAACATGCATTTTGGAACCACAATTCCAACAAACACCTGCGCCCCAACAACCTCCAACATAGCGCCTTTCACAATGGTCACACACTGGTGGCTGAGCTTCCACTCCTTGCTCAAACAACACTTGCTCCACCACAGCACTATCTTCACATTGCTCAACCCTTGGAAATTCCCTTCCAAGATACCTTTCACAAAAAGCAGATACAAAGAAATCCCAATCAATATCAGGAATATGTGACGCCACCGCCACAGATGTCCACCAGGCACAAGCATCCTCCAACATCAGAGAAACAACACTCCCCAACTTACAGGCATAATCACAGCCCTCCTGATCCAAGATCAGAATCACACTGGCCAACCAGGCCTCAAACATCTCCGGTGAAGAACCATGATATTCCACAGCACCCAAATCAAGCAAACGCTGCTTCGGCAAACCCACACATCCCACAGCCAGCTCATCTACTGACTTTACCTTTACCTCAGCCTGAGATGTTCCCAACACCTCCTGCTCAACAGGTGATGAACTCTTCATCACAGAACCAACTTCTTTCCCTTGCCTTACCACCTCAACTCCAGGCACAGAAGACTGAGACAAAACACCTCTACAAAAGGGTGAATTCCATGCCCTAACAACCTGCCCCAAGGCAGCAACCATCTTACCCAACTGCCATTCTTCCATCGAGTTTGCCATACTACTAACAACAACAAACAATCACAACAAACAAACAAACCAGTTAGACCAGCATTAAGCAAGGATTCAAACTCCAACTCCAAATAACACAATAGCTATATTAATAAGGAAATGGGTATCCCGAATCCTCCCCTTTTCATGACATAACAGTCAACACAACATGTATAACACAACATCAAGCATATCAAACAACATGCTTTGATCATGCTTACATCAAACAGCATCCACTTGTAACAGCATAATAGCAACATAACATACTCATTACACTTCCATCATGCATAACATCAGCTCACAGCATCAGCACATTTCCACATAAGCTCAACCAAGACTCATAACCATAAAGCATACTTGCATACATCAGCAACATGCTCAGAAACATCAACAATTGCTCAGAAACACCAACAATTGCTCAGAAACACCAACAATTGCTCAGAAACACATGTTTCAACCAACCTTCAACCACACATCAAGGTAAACAACAAACACACATCACAACAACTTACCGTTTTCCCCAAGCATTCGCAACTCAGCTCTGATACCACCAAATGTAACCCCCTTAACCCGGCCCAGACGGTTGACCCGAATTAAGAAAGTCACACGGGAAAAATCAAAGTCAACCCGAAAGTCAACCTTGATTAACAACCCTTTTTTTATTTTTAATCTTGTCTAAATGCACATTAACCTTAGATGTGATCATGCAAACAGCATACTCAAAGATCACAAACATCAGAGATCAAACAGGGACCCAATTGAACAATTTACAACTTTAGGGACCAAATTGTAAATTCTGAAAACTTTAAGGACTTAACTAGATTTTAAGTTACCAACTTAAAATTAATCAGGTTTCATGCTTCTCAGGCAAATTTCAGCTCAAACGGACATCCCGAACTCATACAATTGCACAAACAAGTTTCAGGACCAAAATGCAAACATTCTGAAACATTTAACCGCCCATGTCAGCCCCCAACGGTCACCCGTTCCGAAACTGGCAGAGCCCGTTTCGAAACTCGGGGCCGTTTCGCAATGCGTACCGCAACGGGGGTCTGGCAGTAGCCAAACCGTTCCGAAACGGTGCATACCGTTTCGGACGCCTAGGTTCATTCAAGGCACCCGTTCCGAAACGGTGCACACTGTTCCGAAACGCCTGCACAGATTGCAGCAAAAAGGCATTCCAAAACATGCAATTAATCATTCAAACATGCTCCAATTGCCACCAAACTTTACCAGCATGCAATTCAACATATATAAAACTTGTAAGCATCATCAAATCAACAAATTAACTTCATATGCAAAAAGCCCCAAATATATAGGCATGCTTCCTACACAAGCAACCATTTAAGCACAACTTTTCAAATCAATCTCATTAAAGCCAATACATGTTCCAACAACATCATCAACATAAAAACATACTTGTCCAACATAAACGAACACATACACATTAACCCGAGAGATTCTACCCCCATTGCCTTTATTAACTATAGCTATTCACCGAGACATACATCTCAAATGGAGTCCACCTTGAATCCCTTGCTCCTTGCTTTCCAAACCTCAAGAATCTGCATTGATGGACAAAAAGTAGCGTAAGCACATAACGCTTAGTGAGGAATGCTCAAAACCAAAACACCATCAATGCAGCGGGTTACAAAACACTTTTAAAACAAACCCGATTTGACAAACCAAAACCATATTTGAAAACCCTTTTCAACAACATGCTTAACCCATGCATTGCACATACATGAAAACCAACCCTTAGCTCAGCAAACTAAGAAAACCATTTCAATGTACAACTTGCAAAAACATTCCTTTAACCATTCCATGCATAAACACCATATGCAAAGCTAAATTAAAACCTTGGAAAACACTTCCATTTCATATTACCCATTCATAAACTTGAACATCATTTCAAGCAAGAAACCCCTTTTAAACCATTATCCAAGCAATCCAATTCATGCATTAAACAAAGACAACTTATGAATCACATCATCATCATCACATGCCTTTTAAAACAAGTGTTAACAAGACTCCAATGCATTAAAGAGATTTCATGCACACATGCATCATTTACCAAATGATAATCAACACTTGTTCAACTTAACAAGTAAACATGCATTCACTAGCATCATACACTTTTCATGCAACCATGCATCTTTTCAAGCATCTCATGCTTCTTTATGATCAAGAACATTACATTGGCTTCCAAGTGATCAACCACATCCACTTTTCAACTCAACAACCCGATCGGATATGCGGATTCCGAGCGTTGTCCCTACGCTCCATACACCCTACCAATCCAAGGTCTCCCAAATGGACTTTTAAACACCATTTGACCTTACAAGCCTAAGGTTCCCATGCATGGACTTTTAAACACCATACAACCTTAGCTTTTCCCGAGGTTCCCATGTATGGACTTTTAAACACCATACAACCTTAACATGCACAAGGTTCCCATGTATGGACTTTGAAACACCATACAACCTTTGCATAACCGATTGGTAGTTGTATAACATCACTAACGAGATCCGGGACACCCCACACAAGATCCACACATGGTCTTACACCGCCATTGTGATCTTAACAAGCACAAGGTTCTCATATATGGACTTTTAAACACCATATAACCTTTGCTCAACCAAGGTCCTCGAATGGGCAACAACCTCCATTATAACCTTAACCATCTCGTTAGGATACTTGAAGGGAGTTTACCGGTCCACTCTTGACCACTCCACCTCCAAGGCGACTTAATTCACGGTGCACCCAATCCTATAGCCGGCTAACTATATCCGATCAACGAACCAAGAACCGCTTTCATCACTTGCCAACATAACCATCTTACCATGTTATTCTACTAATTCATATGCATAACCACAATGCAAAAACCATCACCACATTAGTCCAATGATTCACATGCATAACCAATATGCAAAACCATTACCTCATTAGTCCAATGATTCACATGCATAACCAATATGCAAAAAGTAACATTTACCATCATCAATTCACTGTTTTAAAGCATCATACAAAGCCATTGATCAACATGCAACACTGTAACGCCCCGGTTTTGGGCTTAGAAGTTTTGGGCGTTGACCGGTTGGTCAAAGTGCTGTTCGAATCGTAAGAGGTTAAATTAGGAAAACCTAGTTCGGGTTGCATTAAAAATATGGAAAAATGTTCTAAAATCATCTTTTAATATAAATTGATGAACTGTGAAAACAATTTTGGAAAATGAGTTTTGGAAGGTTGACATTTTGGCTAGTGACCAAAATGTAATTTTCGCAAATTTGGTGGCTGTTTTAAAAAGGATTGAAACTTTGAATCTTTAAGGAGCTATTTGCCCAAAAGTGAATTCTCCAGATTTTTCTAAGATATTTTAATCCTAAAATCTGATTTTAAAGGTTTGATAAAAGGAGGGAAACTCATTTTACTATTTTTCTTTCCTAACTTCCTATTTTCTCTTCTCCTTTTCTCTCCAACCAAACATCACCATTTTCAGAGATTTTGATCTGATTTCTTCACCTAAATTCATCTTTTCAACTCACAATTGTTAGCAAATCATTGTGTAATCAAAACCTACTCAATTGCTACAAGTTTCAACAAAGTTTTCATTCCAAAAAGTGGAGAAATCACAAGTTTGGAGGTATGAACGATTCTCCTCTGAACTTTAAGTTCTTTAATGAAATTCCTAAAGTTTTCAATCCTAAATGTATGTTTAATTAAAGGTTTTCAAGTAGATTTATGGATCTTGGCTAATTATGCAAGATTTTGATGATTTCACTTGATTTTCGTTTGATCTGTTAAATCTGAGTTTTGAGAAGTGTTTTTGATGTTAAATGATCATTAAATTGATGTGGAAGTGAGTCTTGATTAATGCAATCCCGGATAGGTTGTGTTTCCTAAGTTTAGCTTGTGTTTTAAGGTTGTTTTTGAGGTGATCTTGGTGATCTGGTGTTGCTGGAGGTATAAGGTTGCTTTTAGGTTGTTTTTAGATGTGTTTTGGTGTTAATAGAAGTGTGGTTTTGCTGGTTTATGGCTGGGGTTTGTTTGGAAGTGTTTTGGATGCAATTTCGGTTGTGTTTGGTGGCCGAAATTGGAGTTTGGATGAGGGCAGCGAGTTTAGGTGCTTTCATTGAAGCAATTAATGCAAGATGATGCATTAATCCTCTGCTTTGATGTGTTGAAACAGGGGAGGCATCATTGGATTTAAGTTCGGTTGATTTGGAGGCTTGATTTGGTGCTTAGGCTTGAAGCTAAGTGGTTTTTGGTGAGTGCAACTTTGGAATTGGATTTTCAGCTTTTTAAACAAAGGTTTGAAGGTTATGGGAGCTTAGTTTAAGTCTAAACAACTTTGCTAAGCTCAAGTGTAAGTTTCCGGATTTTCTCTCTAGTGGTGGCCATGACTTGATATTTTGCTAAATGATGATTTGCATGTTTTACTTACTGTCTTGAAAGCATGTTTTAGCATGGATTATGCTGTTGATTTAAGCCATGTGTTGAAGGTAACTCTAGGTAGGAGTTCCTTGATTTTGTACATTGTTTAAATGTGGATTTGATGCATGAAATGCATGATTAAATGGCTTGGTTTAAATGCTTTAAAACAGTGGATATTATGATGAAATTGATGCATATTGGCAAGTGATGGTTTTGAAAAAGTGGAGGTCACTAAGGTGGTTAAAAGTCCTTGAGTGAGCCTTGTTACATGAACATCAAGGTGGTTAAAAGTCCTTCGATGTTGCGGACTCTAAGGTGGTTAAAAGTCCTTAGGTGCTCCTTTCCATGGTGGTTAAAAGTCCATGGGGCCAAGGTGTTTAAAAGTCCTTGGGGCCAAGGTGTTTAAAAGTCCTTGGGGTGATTCAAGTTGCGGACACAAAGGTGGTTAAAAGTCCTTGTGTGGTCCATGATCATGGTGTTTAAAAGTCCATGGCCAAGGTGTTTAAAAGTCCTTGGGGTCAAGGTGTTTAAAAGTCCTTGAGAAAGATGATGATCTTGTTTTCCAAAATGGAATTTGTCACTTGTGCCAATATGACATGGAAAGTGTGTAAGAAGCATGTGATGCTTGGTTTGATTATGTTATAAGCATGTGGTTACATGGTTTTAAGAATGCTTTGAACTTATGCATGGATTGATTTAAAGCATGTTTTGTAAATGGTTTTAAATGCGTTATTGAATTGTTTTAAATGAGCATGCCTCACTAAGCTTTTGCTTACGCTCTCTACGTTTTCTTAATTCAATAATGCAGAGAATTAGAGCATCTTGTGGGCTGCAAGGGAGGGCAAGCAATCAAGTTCTACTTAAGCTCAATGTATGAGGTTTTACAAGCACTTTTAGCTTTTTGGTTGATTTGGCAATGGGGGACCAATGTATATGTTTTGGGAGGTGTTTAAGACTCCCTAAGTCTGTTAAATGTTGTTGAGAATGTTGGTTTTTGATTTGGAACCTTATAAGCTTGTTTTGCAAGTTTGGAGTTGAATGGATAGCTTAACTAGGAAGCATGCCATATAAATTGGGGTTTTTCCTATGTGATGTTAATGTGTTAAATTGATGATGCAATTGAGGTCCTTGCATGTTGATTGACTTTGTGTAATGGTTTGGTGATGTTAATTTGATGTTTGAAGCATGTTTGATGCTGTTTTGGAGTTGTCTGCAGACAGGGGTATCGATACTCAGGCTTGGGGTATCGATACACCTGAGCCAAATTTGCAAGTTTTAGGCCAGGGGTATCGATACCTGAAGAACGAGTATCGATACCATATGAGTGGAGTATCGATACCTGATGAACGAGTATCGATACCCTTGCTTTGAATGTTTTGTTTTGTTTACGTTTTGGTCCTGAATCTTGTTTGATCAATTGCATGAGCTGTGGACGTCCTTTTGAGCTGAAATTTCACAGAGAAGCATGAAACCTGACTAATTTCAAGATGGTAACTTCAATTTGGGTTAAGTCCTTTAATTTATCAGAAATTACAGTTTGGTCCCTAAAGTTGTAATTTGTTCAATTGGGTCCCTGTTTGATCTCTGATGTTTGTGATCTTTTAGTATGTTGTTCGTTTGATCACACATAGGAGTAATGTACATCTAGATAAGATTAAAAAGAAAAAAAAAGGGTTGTTAACCAGAGTTGACTTTCGGGTTGACTTTGGTTTTCCCCGTGTAATCTCCGTAGTTCGGGTCGGGCGTCTAGGCCGGGCTTCGGGGGTTACATTTGGTGGTATCAGAGCTGAGTTCTTGAGTAATTGGGAATGTTGTTGTGCATGATTGAAGCATGGTTTGGTTTGTATGCTTGTTGGGTGAAAGCATGTTCAGTGATTTATGTTGATGATGTTTTTGTGAAGTATGTTGTGATGATGCATGATAAGGGTACCCATTGCCAAACAAAAGCTAAAGAAATGATGTTGTTTTTGAAAGAGATTGAGCTTGAATACTTGAAATTGCTTACCTTGCTGGGCCTGACTTGTTTTATTTTGCATTGTTATTATATGGTAAAGTATGGCACCACGTAGAGAGTTAAGGAGTAACGTAAGAGCTACGACTCCTGAAGGGAATGTGAATGATGAGCACACTGGTAGTGCTGTGCTACCTCCTCCTCCGCCTGGTGGTGGTGCTGGAGGTGAGCGAGCTGAAGCTGCAGCTGGTGCTGGAGCTGCAGGACCTGAGGTTGGTCAGGGACAAGCGATGCCTGACATGTCTGCTTTGGTACAAGCTATTGCGGGTGCTTTTAGAGCAGCGGTAGCTGGAGCTCAAGGAGCTGGGCATCAGGGAGATGCTGGTGTAAGACTACCCTTAGAGCGTCTGCGCAGTCTTGGTGGGACTGAGTTCAGAGGTATGTCAGCTGAGAGGTCGGAAGCTTGGCTGGAAAGTACCAAGCGTGTCTTGGGACAGATGAGCTGCACTGATGTGCAAAAGTTGGGCTGTGTAGTATCTTTGTTGCAAGGTGATGCCTATACGTGGTGGACGACCACAATCTCTGGGATGGCCGAAGCTGACATCACTTGGACATTCTTCCTGAATGCATTCAAGAGGAGATATCTGGGAGTGAGATATCTGGATGAAAAGAAGCGTGAATTCATGTCTCTGACTCAGGGGAACATGAGTGTGGCTGAGTATGAGGTACAGTTTGTACGCCTTAGCCAGTATGCACCGGAGCTGGTACCTGATGAGCGAGAGAGGTGCGAAAGGTTTCGTTATGGCTTGGTGCCGGATGTTAAGACCTATATGTTGGCAGCTGAGTACAATGATTTCGATGTGTTGGTTGGTCGATCCAAGGATATTGAGATGAATTTGAGTTTGTCTGCGAAAGGTGCTGGGGCTAGTTCTGGGAAGAGAGTTGCCGAGTATAGTTCCGGAGGTGGACGGAACAAGAGAGGACGTGATCAGAGGTTTCAGTCTTCAGCTAAGAGAGGTGGAGGTGCACCTGCTAGAGGAGGTTTTGCTAGGGCTGAGCCTAGTGCCTGTTGGAATTGTGGTTCTGCTGACCACTTGAGACGTGATTGTCCGAGAATGGCTGGTGGCCAAGAGCGTGCTCCTGTTGTTGCAGCACCGCAGAGAGGTCGTGGGCGCGGCCGTGGTAATTTTCAGAGGCGTGGGGAAGGTGGCCGAGGAGTAGCTCATGTTGTAGCTATTCAACCTGAGGGTGGAGGCCAGGCGAGGGTGTATGCTCAGCGCGAAGGAAGGAATGATGCTGATGTGATTGCAGGTACCTTTACTTTGCAATCCATGTCTTTGCTTTCCTTGATTGATTCTGGATCTACTCATTCATACATTTTGCGTGAGCATGCTGAGTTGCTTGGTTTGCCTGTTGAGTCTTTGGATGTCGGTGTTAGAGTCACTAGTTCTTTTGGTGAAACTGTTGTGACTCGTAAGCTGTATAGAAGGTGCCCTTTGGTTGTTCAAGAGCATGTCTTTCATGTTGATCTTATGGAGTTGCCCTTTTATGGTTTTGATGTGATCCTTGGTATGGATTGGCTTGCTGAGCATCGTGCTGTTGTGGATTGTGAGAATAAGCGGGTGTCGCTTAGGTTTGCGGATGATTATGAAGTAGTGGTGGTTGGTGAGAATGTGAAGTTTCTTGCCAATGTTGTTTCTACCTTGGAGGCAAGTAGGATGCTGAGGCAAGGTTGTGAAGCCTATCTTGCCTTTGTGATGAATCCTAGCTCTAAGGAGTTGAGAGTGCAAGATATCCGCGTGGTGAAGGAGTTTCCTGGTGTTTTTCCTGAGGAGTTGCCCGGTTTACCCCCTAATCGCGAGGTGGAGTTTGGTATTGAGCTGTATGAGAATACCACTCCTGTGTCCATTACTCCCTATAGAATGGCACCTAAGGAGCTGAAGGAGCTGAAGACGCAGTTGCAAGAGCTGCTTGATCGTGGTTTTATCCGGCCGAGTGTGTCTCCTTGGGGTGCTCCTGTCTTGTTTGTGAAGAAGAAGGATGGCACTATGAGGATGTGCATTGATTACCGTCAGCTGAACAAGTTGACTATCAAGAATCGGTATCCTTTGCCGAGGATTGATGATCTCTTTGATCAATTTCGGGGAGCTGCTGTGTTCTCTAAGGTTGATTTGAGGTCAGGGTATTATCAGTTGAAGGTGAAGGATGTGGATGTGCCTAAGACAGCTTTCAGGACAAGGTATGGGCATTATGAGTTTCTTGTGATGCCGTTTGGTTTGACAAATGCTCCTGCTGCTTTCATGGACATGATGAATCGTGTTTTTCATGAATACCTGGACAAGTTCGTTGTGGTGTTCATTGATGATATCCTCGTGTACTCGCGTACTGAGGAGGAGCACGAAGAGCATTTGCGGGTGGTTTTGCAAGCTTTGTTGGAGAATCAGCTTTATGCTAAGTTGAGCAAGTGTGAGTTCTGGCTTAAGGAGGTGGTGTTTCTTGGACATGTCGTTTCAGCTGAGGGGATTCGTGTTGATCCTCAGAAGATTGAAGCGGTGTTGAGCTGGAAGGTTCCTAAGTCTGTTCATGAGGTCCGTAGTTTCCTTGGTTTGGCGGGATACTACCGGAGGTTTGTGGATGGTTTTTCCAAGATTGCTGCTCCTTTGACGAAGCTTTTGCAAAAAGATGTTAAGTATGAGTGGACGGAAGCGAGGCAGCTAGCTTTTGAGAAGCTAAAGTTGGCTTTGACGCAAGCTCCTATCTTGATTCAGCCTGAATCAGGGAAAGAGTTCGTAGTCTACAGTGATGCATCCTATGTTGGTTTGGGGTGTGTGCTGATGCAAGAGGGTAAGGTTGTGGCTTATGCGTCGCGGCAGTTGAAGGTGCATGAGCGCAATTATCCTACGCATGATATAGAGTTGGCTGCAGTGGTTTTTGCTTTGAAGATCTGGAGGCATTATCTGTATGGTGAGAAGTGTACTGTGTACACGGATCACAAGAGTTTGAGGTATCTGATGTCTCAGAAGGAGTTGAATCTTAGGCAGCGACGTTGGCTGGAGTTGCTCAAGGATTATGATTTGACGATTGAATATCATCCTGGAAAGGCCAATGTTGTTGCGGATGCTTTGAGTAGGAAGGTAGCTGTTGAGCTGAGGGCGATGTTTGCTAGCTTGAGCATATCGCGGGATGGTGGCCTTGTTGCTGAGTTGCAAGTGAAACCTTCTTTGGTTCAGTTGATCAAGGAAAAGCAGTTGTTGGATGATTCCTTGGTGTCTCATGTTCAGGATATCGCGGAGGGTAGACCTTCAGATTTCTGCTTTAATGAGGATGGAGTGTTGTGCTTTGGTAGTCGGATAGTTGTGCCTGCTGATGTTGAGTTGAGGCGTGCTATTCTGACTGAAGGTCATAGTAGTCCTTTTACTATGCACCCTGGTAGTACCAAGATGTATCGTGATCTTCGCGATGAGTACTATTGGGTTGGTTTGAAGAAGGATGTGGCAGAGTTCGTGAGCAAGTGTTTGGTGTGTCAGCGGGTTAAGGCTGAACATCAGGTTCCTTCTGGTTTGTTGCAACCGTTGAAAATCCCCGAATGGAAATGGGAGAGGGTTACCATGGATTTTGTATCTGGTTTACCTTTGTCTCCATCAAAGAAGAATTCTGTTTGGGTGATTGTTGATCGCCTGACGAAGTGTGCGCATTTCTTGCCTGTGCATACTACGTTTTCTTTGGATAAGCTGGCAGAGTTGTACATTGCTGAGATAGTGAGGTTGCATGGTGTGCCTAAGTCGATTGTGTCGGATAGGGATCCGAGGTTCACATCGCGTTTTTGGCAGTGTTTGCATCAAGCTCTGGGTACAAGGTTGCATTTCAGTACATCCTATCATCCTCAGTCGGATGGTCAATCTGAGCGGGTTATTCAGATTTTGGAGGATATGTTGAGATGCTGCGTGATTGAGTTTCAAGGTTCTTGGGAGAAGCATCTGCCTTTGGTTGAGTTCGCTTATAACAATAGTTATCAGGCGAGTATACAGATGGCACCTTATGAGGCTCTGTATGGGAGGAAGTGTAGGACTCCTCTTTGTTGGGCTGAAACTGGTCAGAAGTTGGTTTCTATGCCTGCTTTGTTAAAGGGGACCACCGAGAAGGTGAAGCTCATATGTGAGATTTGAAGGCTGCCTCTGACCGGCAGAAATCTTACGCGGATTTGAAGCGTAAGGAGATAGAGTTTGCGGTGGGTGACCGTGTGTTCTTGAAGGTTTCGCCTTGGAAGAAGGTGATGAGGTTTGGTCGGAAGGGTAAGTTGAGCCCTCGGTACATTGGACCGTATGAGGTGGTTGAGCGAGTGGGTCCTGTTGCGTATCGGTTGAGGTTACCTCAGGAGCTAGAGAAGATTCATGATGTGTTCCATGTTTCTATGCTCAGGAGGTATAGATCTGATCCTTCGCATGTGATGCCTGTTGAGGATGTGGTTTTGAATCCGGATTTGACCTATGATGAGGAACCGGTGAAGGTTCTGGATTCAGAGAGCAAGGTTCTTCGTGGCAAGACCATTGAGTTGGTGAAGGTGCTGTGGAAGCATCGAGGTGTTGAGGAAGCCACGTGGGAGCGAAAGGAAGACATGTTGAAGCAGTTTCCTTATCTCTTTCCTTCAGGTAAATTTCGAGGACGAAATTTCTTAAGGGGGGGAGAGTTGTAACGCCCCGGTTTTGGGCTTACAAGTTTTGGGCGTTGACCGGTTGGTCAAAGTGTTGTTCGAATCGTAAGAGGTTAAATTAGGAAAACCTAGTTCGGGTTGCATTAAAAATATGGAAAAATGTTCTAAAATCATCTTTTAATATAAATTGATGAACTGTGAAAACAATTTTGGAAAATGAGTTTTGGAAGGTTGACATTTTGGCTAGTGACCAAAATGTAATTTTCGCAAATTTGGTGGCTGTTTTAAAAAGGATTGAAACTTTGAATCTTTAAGGAGCTATTTGCCCAAAAGTGAATTCTCCAGATTTTTCTAAGATATTTTAATCCTAAAATCTGATTTTAAAGGTTTGATAAAAGGAGGGAAACTCATTTTACTATTTTTCTTTCCTAACTTCCTATTTTCTCTTCTCCTTTTCTCTCCAACCAAACATCACCATTTTCAGAGATTTTGATCTGATTTCTTCACCTAAATTCATCTTTTCAACTCACAATTGTTAGCAAATCATTGTGTAATCAAAACCTACTCAATTGCTACAAGTTTCAACAAAGTTTTCATTCCAAAAAGTGGAGAAATCACAAGTTTGGAGGTATGAACGATTCTCCTCTGAACTTTAAGTTCTTTAATGAAATTCCTAAAGTTTTCAATCCTAAATGTATGTTTAATTAAAGGTTTTCAAGTAGATTTATGGATCTTGGCTACTTATGCAAGATTTTGATGATTTCACTTGATTTTCGTTTGATCTGTTAAATCTGAGTTTTGAGAAGTGTTTTTGATGTTAAATGATCATTAAATTGATGTGGAAGTGAGTCTTGATTAATGCAATCCCGGATAGGTTGTGTTTCCTAAGTTTAGCTTGTGTTTTAAGGTTGTTTTTGAGGTGATCTTGGTGATCTGGTGTTGCTGGAGGTATAAGGTTGCTTTTAGGTTGTTTTTAGATGTGTTTTGGTGTTAATAGAAGTGTGGTTTTGCTGGTTTATGGCTGGGCTTTGTTTGGAAGTGTTTTGGATGCAATTTCGGTTGTGTTTGGTGGCCGAAATTGGAGTTTGGATGAGGGCAGCGAGTTTAGGTGCTTTCATTGAAGCAATTAATGCAAGATGATGCATTAATCCTCTGCTTTGATGTGTTGAAACAGGGGAGGCATCATTGGATTTAAGTTCGGTTGATTTGGAGGCTTGATTTGGTGCTTAGGCTTGAAGCTAAGTGGTTTTTGGTGAGTGCAACTTTGGAATTGGATTTTCAGCTTTTTAAACAAAGGTTTGAAGGTTATGGGAGCTTAGTTTAAGTCTAAACAACTTTGCTAAGCTCAAGTGTAAGTTTCCGGATTTTCTCTCTAGTGGTGGCCGTGACTTGATATTTTGCTAAATGATGATTTGCATGTTTTACTTACTGTTTTGAAAGCATGTTTTAGAATGGATTATGCTGTTGATTTAAGCCATGTGTTGAAGGTAACTCTAGGTAGGAGTTCCTTGATTTTGTACATTGTTTAAATGTGGATTTGATGCATGAAATGCATGATGAAATGGCTTGGTTTAAATGCTTTAAAACAGTGGATATTATGATGAAATTGATGCATATTGGCAAGTGATGGTTTTGAAAAAGTGGAGGTCACTAAGGTGGTTAAAAGTCCTTGAGTGAGCCTTGTTACATGAACATCAAGGTGGTTAAAAGTCCTTCGATGTTGCGGACTCTAAGGTGGTTAAAAGTCCTTAGGTGCTCCTTTCCATGGTGGTTAAAAGTCCATGGGGCCAAGGTGTTTAAAAGTCCTTGGGGCCAAGGTGTTTAAAAGTCCTTGGGGTGATTCAAGTTGCGGACACAAAGGTGGTTAAAAGTCCTTGTGTGGTCCATGATCATGGTGTTTAAAAGTCCATGGCCAAGGTGTTTAAAAGTCCTTGGGGTCAAGGTGTTTAAAAGTCCTTGAGAAAGATGATGATCTTGTTTTCCAAAATGGAATTTGTCACTTGTGCCAATATGACATGGAAAGTGTGTAAGAAGCATGTGATGCTTGGTTTGATTATGTTATAAGCATGTGGTTACATGGTTTTAAGAATGCTTTGAACTTATGCATGGATTGATTTAAAGCATGTTTTGTAAATGGTTTTAAATGCGTTATTGAATTGTTTTAAATGAGCATGCCTCACTAAGCTTTTGCTTACGCTCTCTACGTTTTCTTAATTCAATAATGCAGAGAATTAGAGCATCTTGTGGGCTGCAAGGGAGGGCAAGCAATCAAGTTCTACTTAAGCTCAATGTATGAGGTTTTACAAGCACTTTTAGCTTTTTGGTTGATTTGGCAATGGGGGACCAATGTATATGTTTTGGGAGGTGTTTAAGACTCCCTAAGTCTGTTAAATGTTGTTGAGAATGTTGGTTTTTGATTTGGAACCTTATAAGCTTGTTTTGCAAGTTTGGAGTTGAATGGATAGCTTAACTAGGAAGCATGCCATATAAATTGGGGTTTTTCCTATGTGATGTTAATGTGTTAAATTGATGATGCAATTGAGGTCCTTGCATGTTGATTGACTTTGTGTAATGGTTTGGTGATGTTAATTTGATGTTTGAAGCATGTTTGATGCTGTTTTGGAGTTGTCTGCAGACAGGGGTATCGATACTCAGGCTTGGGGTATCGATACACCTGAGCCAAATTTGCAAGTTTTAGGCCAGGGGTATCGATACCTGAAGAACGAGTATCGATACCATATGAGTGGAGTATCGATACCTGATGAACGAGTATCGATACCCTTGCTTTGAATGTTTTGTTTTGTTTACGTTTTGGTCCTGAATCTTGTTTGATCAATTGCATGAGCTGTGGACGTCCTTTTGAGCTGAAATTTCACAGAGAAGCATGAAACCTGACTAATTTCAAGATGGTAACTTCAATTTGGGTTAAGTCCTTTAATTTATCAGAAATTACAGTTTGGTCCCTAAAGTTGTAATTTGTTCAATTGGGTCCATGTTTGATCTCTGATGTTTGTGATCTTTTAGTATGTTGTTCGTTTGATCACACATAGGAGTAATGTACATCTAGATAAGATTAAAAAGAAAAAAAAAAGGGTTGTTAACCAGAGTTGACTTTCGGGTTGACTTTGGTTTTCCCCGTGTAATCTCCGTAGTTCGGGTCGGGCGTCTAGGCCGGGCTTCGGGGGTTACAAACACTATGCATCTAAACCACAATTACCATGTACAAAACCAAGGATCCCTTACCTTGAGCATCCTTCTCAAATGGCTTTCAAAACCAGCATTAAACCATGCTAAAATATGCTTTCAAAATAGATTTAAACCATGCAAAACACATGCATCTCAATCATCAACCACAATTGCTTTTAAAACCAAAACACAACACAATTCAAGAGCGAAAATCCAATCACTTACTCTTGAGCTTAGCAAAGTTGTTTAGACTTAAACTAAGCTCCCAAAACCTTCAAACCTTGGTTTAAAAGCTGAAAACCCAACTTCACTCACCGATACACAAAGCAAGGCTAGCCAACAAGCCTTCCAAGCATCCGAAAACCTTCCGCAACACCTTCAAAGCTCACGGATCAAACTCCCCTGTTTCAAGCACACAACAACAGAGGATTAATGCATCATTATGCATTAAGAACACCAGCAACAGGACTCAACTAGCTGCTCAACACAAATCCAACAATTCGGCTACCAAACACAACCGAAATCACCTCCAAACACTTCCAAAACTTAACCCAGCCAAGATCCATCACTTCTAACCATTCTTAAACATCAATTAACATCCAAAATGATCACAAACACATCCTTATACCTCCAGGTATAACAGATCACCAAAAACACTCCAAAAACAACCAAAAACTCAAGCCAAACTTAGGAAATTCAACCTATCCGGGATTGCATTGATTAAACCTCAACTTCTAATCAATTTAGCATTCATTTAACATCATTTTGACACTTCAAAACACTTCCCAAACAGATCACACGAAAATTTCACCAAAATCACCAAATCTTGCATTTTAAGCCAAAATCAAGATTTCAATTGAAAAGCCATTAACAAAACACAAATCAAGGATTGAGAACTGAGGAATTTCAGTAAATAACTGATAGTTTAGAGGAGAAGGACGTTCTTACCTCCAAACTTGAATTTCTCCTTTTTAGAGCCAAAATGCTTAATGAAACAACTTGCAAATTGAGAGGTTTTGTTGTAGAGATGATTACGAATCAAAAGAGAGTTGAAATTAGGGATTTAGATTGACAAAATTAGAGAAGAAAATCTGGAGAAATGTGTTTGGGTGGAGAGAAAATGAGAGAAAAGGCAAATTGAGAGAAAATGAAAAGTTAGTTAAGAAATGGTAAAAATGATTTCCCTCCACATTTCATAATCTTTAAAATCAGAATAAAGCCTTAAAATATCTTAGGAAAAATCTGGAGAAACTCTTTTTGGAATAATAGCTCCTTAAAGATTCAAAGTTTCAATCCTTTATAAAACTGTCCCGCAACTTTAAAAAATTACATTTTGGTCACTAGCCAAAATGTCAACCTTCCGAACCTCATTTTCCAAAATTGATTTCACAGTTCATTTAATCATATTAAAAGATGATTTTAGAACATTTGTCCATATTTTTAATGCAACCCAAACTAGGCTTTCCTAAATTCACTCTTATATTTTCGATCAGCACTTTGACCGATCCGGTCAACGCCCAAAACTTCTGAGCCCAAAACCGGGGCGTTACAAAAGATTTCTTCACTGGCATATCTTCTCAAGGTTTGTCATCCCAAGGGCGATCATTAGCGATGAGGGGAGGAATTTCGACAATAGGGTAATTGCTAGGGCTCTAAAGAAATACGGAGTAAGACACCAAATTGCAACAACATATCACCCTCAAACGAATTAGAAGGCCGAAATCTCAAATCGAGAAGTGAAGAACATCCTAGAGAAGATGGTAAAACCAACTCGAAAGGATTGGTCTCTTCACCTAAATGATGCACTATGGGCCTACAGGACAACATTCAAGACGCCATTAGGAATGTCACCCTACATCATCATCTACGGGAAAACTTGCCATTTACATGTCGAGATAGAACACAAAGCATATTGGGCTATTAAGACAATTAATATGGACTAGGACAAGGTAGGGTAGAAAAGGCTTCTAGACTTTAATGAAATTGAAGAAATTCGAGCAATGGCCTACAACAATGCCAAGATCTACAAAGACAAAACAAAGAAGTGGCACGACAAAAAACTGCTACCACGACAGTTTTGCCCAGGGCAACATGTGTTGTTGTTTAACTCTAGGCTACATCTCTTCCCCAGAAAGCTCAAATCTATGTGGTCTGGCCCTTTCCAAGTAGTCCAAGTTTTCCCCCATGGTGCCATTACAATCAAATCAACCAAGGATGGGCACCAATTCAAAGTCAATGGACAAAGGTTGAAGCCCCAAGGATGCAGGAAGTAGTTACTTTAGGAGATGCCCCTCAAGCCATCCCTAATGTAACTTAGTTTTATTTTATTTTATCTAGTTTATTTATTTATTAATTGTTAGGAAATAAAATTTTAATTTATTCTCTATTTTAGTTTCAGGAAATAAAGGAAGCAAAGCAAAGAGGAGGAATGAACCAACCCACCGCATTCACAACAACCCATAAAGCCCAATGGACATGCTTGTCGTGACAACCTGTTACCAACTGTCACGACAGACGCGGAAAATACAACCTGTCACAGAGCTGTTGCACCAATTCAAAGTCAATGGACAAAGGCTGAATCCCCAATAATGCAGGAAGTAGTTACTTTAGGAGATGCCCCTTAAGGTATCCCTAATTTAACTTAGTTTTATTTTATTTTATCTAGTTTATTTATTTATTTATTTATTTATTTTTGGGAAATAAGATTTTAATTTATTGTTTATTTTAGTTTCAGGAAATAAAGGAAGCAAAGCAAAGAGGAGGAATGAACCAGCCCACCGCATTCACAACAACCCATAAAGCCCAATGGACATGCTTGTCGTGACAGCCTGATACCAACTGTCGCGTCAGACACGGAAACACATGACAAACACGTCAGAAATTCGAGCAATGGCCTACAACAATGCCAAGATCTACGAAGACAAAACAAAGAAGTGACACGACAAAAAACTGCTGCCATGACAGTTTTGCCCAGGGCAACAAGTGTTGTTGTTTAACTCTAGGCTAAAGCTCTTCCCAGGAAAGCTCAAATCTAGGTGGTATGGCCCTTTCCATGTAGTCCAAGTTTTTCCCCATGGTGCCATTACAATCAGATCAACCAAGGATGGGCACCAATTCAAAGTCAATGGACAAATGCTGAATCCCTAAGGATGCAAGAAGTAGTTACTTTAGGAGATGCCCCTCAAGGCATCCCTAATTTAACTTAGTTTTATTTTATTTTATCTACTTTATTTATTTATTTATTTTTAGGAAATAAGATTTTAATTTATTTTTTATTTTAGTTTCAGGAAATAAAGGAAGCAAAGCAAAAAGGAAGAATGAACCAACCCACCGCATTCACAAAAACCCATAAAGCCCACACAAAAATGCGTGACAAACACGTCAAAAAACCGCGTACCAGTTGGCTCCGTTACTCGCGCCGCCCGTTACAGTCCCAATGGGCAGAAAATCCCGTTCTATATAAACCTCTACTCCCATTTTATTTTTCACCTCATTCTCATTCTCTCTACTTTGCTTTCTAGAATTTAGCTCTCAGAAATTTTCTTTTATTTTGCTACAGTTTTCCTCGCAATGACTACTAGATGAACCCGAATGAGTGCGGCCTCCACCTCTGCCACGGCAATATCCACACCCAGCAACAACAAAATCCCCTGACGATTTTCATCGACAAACTCGGAGACCAGATACAATGGCTCGTTTCAGAAATGACAAATGTGGGAAGAGAGAGGGTTCACCTACACCCAAAAGACGAGAGACCTAGCGCTTGAGGGTTTCATCTCCAAGAAAATTATAGCCCTCAAATGGAAGATGTTCGCCGTCTAGCCAGAGGAGATGAACGTCACTTTGGTTCGAGAATTTTATGCTGACGTCCCCTCCAAAGATGCCAAGACAGTGACTGTCAGGGGTAGGGAAATCTGCCTTGAACCAACCTACATCAACACATTGTATGTCATTTACGTGAGCAAAAAGGAAGATGCACATAGGATGTAACCCCCTTAACCCGGCCCAGACGGTTGAACCGAATTAAGAAGTTTACATGGGGAAAACCAAAGTCAACCCGAAAGTCGACCTTGATTAACGACCCTTTTTTTATTTTTAATCTTATCTAAATGCACATTAATCCTAGATATGTTAATTCAATCAGCATACTCAAAGATAAGCACAATCAGAAAACGTTTAGGGACTCGATTGCACAAATCATGAATTTAGGGACCAAAACGTAAATTCTGAAAATTATAAGGACTTAACCAACATTTTAGTTACCATTATGCAATTAGTCATGTTTCATGCTTCTCTGCCAAATTTCAACTCAAACGGACATCTCAAACCCATTCAATTGCATAAACAAGAATCAGGACCAAAACGCAAAGATTCCAAAACATTTAACCAACAATTTCAGTGCCCAACGGTCGAGTGTTTCGGAACAGGGATGATCAGTTCCGAAACGCGGGACCATTCCGAAACCAGTTCCGGAACAGGGCTTGGCAGTAGAATAACTCTTCCGGAACGGTTCTACCCGTTTCGGAACGCCCAGGCCATTTCAGGCCCCCGTTCCGATACGGTAGCACCTGTTTCGAAACAGGCTGCCCAGATTGCAGAAATTTTGCTGGTTTATTACATAATTTATCCATCAAACATGCTCCAAAGGCAACCAAATTATACCAGCAAGTCATTCAACACTCAAGGAACATAATTGCATCATTCATTCTCAAACATGGCATCAATTATGGAAAAACCCAATTATATAGGCATACATCCTATATTAAGAACCATGCAAACACCAAAACATCCAAAACAACCTCAAAAAGGCCATTTACATGTTCCATCATTATTGAAAGCATAAAACCAACTTAGGGAGTCCAAAGCATCTCCCAAAACAACCGTTTAGGTTCCCATTGCCAAATGCCCAAAAGCTAATAGTGGTAAGAAAACATTCACCATACATGAGCTTAGTTCTTCACTTGGATTCTTGACCTCCTTGCTGCCCTTATGCATTTCAATGCTCTGCATTATTGGTTTAAGAAAAGAGAGAGCGTAAGCATATAGCTTAGTGAGGAATGCTCATTTAAAACATCACAATAATGCATTTATAAAACTCCTTTCAAAACCTTTAGCTCAAAACAACATTTGATCATGCACATAAGCATTTAAACCAAGCATTTCATGCTTCAAATCTTTAACATGTCATATTGGCTTTCAAGTGATAATCATAACCATCTTTCCGTTCAAAACACAATGACCATTGACAATCGGATACGCGGATTACAAGCGTTGTCCCCACGCTTCATACACACTACCAATCTCAAGGTCCCCAAATGGAATTTTAACCACCATTGTGACCTTACCATACACAAGGTCCTCATATGGACTTTTAACCACCATATGACCTTAACATTCACAAGGTCCTCAAATGGAATTTTAACCACCATTATGACATTACCATCACTCATTGGTAGTTGTATAACATCACTAACGATATAACGAGACATACAACACAAGATCCACACATGGACTTTAAACCACCATTGTGATGTTAACAAACACAAGGTCCTCAAATGGAATTTTAACCACCATTATGACCTCAACACAAGACACACCCATGGACTTTTAACCACCATGGTGTTCTTAACCATCTCGTTAGTGTACTTGGAGGGAGTCTACGGTACAATCACAACCACTCCACATCCAAGGCGACTTTATTCACGGTGCACCCAATCCTATAGCCGGCTAACTATATCCGATTCAAGTAACCAAGAACCACTTTCATCACTTGCCAATATACATCATTTAACACATAAATCCACTGTTTTAAAGCATTTAGCAAAGCCATAATAATCATGCATTACTATGCATCAAAACTACATTTATCAATGTACAAAAACAAGGATCTCTCACCTTGAGCATCCTACAATTCATGGCTTATAAAAACATCAATAACATGCTCAAATATGCTTTCAAAAACAGATTTTAAACATGCAACAAATCACTTTGCATTCAACCAACACATGGCTCATTAACAAGAGAGTTTTTCCGAAAACTTACTCTTGAGCTTAGCTAAGTTGCTTAGACTTAAACTAAGCTCCCAAACCTTCAAAACATTGGTTTCAAAGCCGAAAACCAAAAATCCACTCACCGATTCCGTTTCGCCACTTGCCGAAACACCAATCAAGCTTCCGAATCACCACCACAAAGATCTCAAGATGTCTCCCTTGTTTTAAACACATCAAAGCAGAGGATTAATGCATCATCATGCATTAATATCTTCAACCAAAGCACCTAAACCCGCTGCTCACATTAACACTCACATTTCGGCTACCAAACACAACCGAAATCACCTCCAAACATCTCAACAACACTACCCAGCCAAGATTCATCAACTCCAAACATTCATAAACCTCAATTAACATCCAAAATGGATCTAAACACGTCCTTATACCTCCAGCTATAACAGATCACCAAGATCACTCCAAAAACCACCAAAAACTCAAGCATAACTTAGGAAAATCAACCTATTCGGGATTGCATTGATTAAACCTCAATTTCTCATTAATTATACATTTATTTTACATCAAAATGACATCTCAAAACAATGCCCAATCAGATCATACGAATTTCATCAAAACTTAAGCAAATCTTGCATTTTAAAGCCAAGATTAACAACACAATTGTAAAACCTTTAATAAAACACAAATCAAGGATTGAGAACTTGGGAATTTCAGTAAAGAACTGAGAATTTAGAGGAGAAGGACGTTCATACCTCTAAACTTGAGTTTCTCCCTTCTTGGAACCAAAATTCTTGAAAATCCAATAAGCAAATGCTAAGGTTTTGATGTAGAATTGATTAGAGATCAAATGAGGATTGAAATCTCATCTTTAGTTGTGAAAATCAGAGGGAATTTTGCTGGAGAAAAGTGTTTGGGTTGAGAGAAAAGAAAATGGAAATTTTGGGAAAAGTTAGTTAAAATGCCAAAATATCTTTCCCTCCCTTTTACCTTTATTTAAAACCATTAATTAATTGATAAATATTCAGAAAAATCTGGAGAAACTCCTTTTGGGTAAATAGCTCCTTAAAGATTCAAAGTTTCAATCCTTTTTAAAACTGTCACACAGTTTTCAAAAATTACATTTTAGTCACTAAACCAAAATGTCACACTTCCAAACCTCATTTTGTAAAGTTGATTTCACCATTCTCTTATAAATAATAAAAGAGGATTTTAAGACATTTTTCCATATTTTTAATGCAACCCGAACTAGGCTTTCCTAAATTCACCCTTTTATATTCGAACCACAACCCAACCGGCCCGGTCCAAACCCAAAACTTCTAAGCCCAAAATTGGGGTGTTACATAGGAGGTGTGTCAACAGTCTGTTGCCGGCAGACTATGATGTTGTCATGGCAGAACTGACGGAAGAAGGCACCCAGTGGAACGAGGATCCCAAGCACATATAGACAGTGCGAAGGACCCAGCTCACACCGCAAGCAAAGCTTTGAAACCATTTTGTGAAGAAACGCCTCATGCCTACATCACATAACACCACAATGGACTGGCAGAGATTAGCCGTCGTGCACTTAATCATCAACGAGAGGCAGATCAATGTCGGCAGATACATCCTTGACGTATTTTTTGAGTGTGCACTCAGACAATGGGCCCCCTTTTTTCCCTACCTCATCACCACTCTCTGCCGGGCAAATAAGGTTCTAGAAATTGATGAAGATGTTAGAGTACAAGGCAAGGGATGAACGCAACAAAACATATACAATTTGATAGAGTTGAAGCCTGCCACTCCCCTGGCATATCTGGACCCCACTGTCACGACAGAACAAACAGCAGACTCTGAATCCACTGAACCTGTCGCGGCAGAGCCGAAGTAGACGGAGGCCCCACATCTGACAGACACCTCCAACCAAATCCTGTAGATGCTTAAGAAGATGGAGGAACAACAACTAGGCTTTATTGGATTCATGAGGGATTTCACTACTGCCACGATAAATTTTATTAAGACTGATTTATATTTTCCCAACGTGTAGTTTCCCTCTTTCCCAGAATCTCTTTTTTCCACCCCTACACATGCTGCTAACCCCAGAACACCCACTGCTGCATCCACCTCACCACCTTCCACAACTGGAGATGGCGACAGGAGATCTGCTACTCCTCGAGGAAAAAAACGGAAGGAACCACTACCGAAGATCGACCCAAAGTACTTTCAAGGGTTCTCCTTCTTCTCCGTATGGCAGGACGATTTTTACTCAGAGCCATCTGTCGTCCGAGACATATCCAAAGACTTCCCTTCGATGAAGAAGAAGAAGTTGAATGAAACTGTTTAGGGACCCTGCCACGAGAAATCAGACGGCAGCAGCAGCAACAGCAGTGATGATGACCTCGAGGTCCTGGACAAGGCCCCAAAGATCTCACCTACCCGAGTCCAGCCAACTCGAGAGGCCAAAAATAAGATAGCCTCACCATCTCCCTGCCCCAAGCAAACCTCTGCCGTCAAGGTCACTGCCCGCCGGCAGCTCCAAATCAGTAACAACAGCGATGACATCTCATCAACTTAAGTGTTTTTCTATTATGCTTGTTGTTTATGCTGTTATTTTATCTTTTTGTGATTTTTTCGTGTTTTTTGTTTATTTTGTTGTCATGCATTGAGGATAATGCAACCCTTGAGTTTGGGGCTAGGTAGTCATATGTTATTTAATGAACTTTTTACTTTGTTTCTTTAATTTGTGTCTCGTCTTAGTTAATTTTTGTAAAAAATGGCTTAAGTATTTGAACTCCACTTACCTGCCGTGACAATCTCTTTCGTGGCAGTGCCTTTAGAATGTTCTAGGAATTATTTAGAGCCTTGCTATAGTTCTGAACATCAAGAACACTTTTGTGACATATATGTTGATTAGATTTCTATTAGTAAACTAGAGTAGAAAAGCATAACCACTTGATTTGCCCCTAGAGGTGCCTAACACTGGCTCTAGGAAAAGAATAAAAGAAAAGAAAAACTTAGACTCAATACCCCTATAGGTGCCTAACACAGGCTATAGGAAAATAACTAGAGGTGCCCAGAACATGCTCTAGTAAAAGCAAAATAAGAAAACATTTGAGTCTAAATTCGAAAAAATTAAACGAGCCTCAAAATTGCCTCCAAGAAAAAAATTAATTTGGCATAAAAAATCAAGTGAGTAGCATAACTATTCTAGTTACTAAAAGAGTCTAAGAACATATTTGTTCACAAAACATGCATACACGTACACAAGAATTATAGCATTGTTCCGGATAAATCTTTAAACAATTAAAAAGGTACCGCCCTTGATAGAGAAAGGGTTGTAGGTAATGGTAGTTCATTGAATTAAGCCAAGTCAAAAAGTTTTTATTCTTAGTTAGGTTGCATTGCTTGAGGACAAGCATCAACTTGAGTTTGGGGGTGTGTTGAGTGCATAAAAGTTCTATATTTTACCCCTCATTTGCCCATATTTTTGCTGCACTCAAGCATGATCAATTGCATTTAGGATAGATTTTTTCATACACATCAAAATTAGATAAAACTGCACAGATGCTGCTGAAATTGGTCACTTTTGCAGGTATCTGCTGCGACAGCAATCCAGGGCAGCAAAGGAGCATAAGCAAGTTGCGGAGCTGGAGTTGAAGGACAAAGAGCACCGTCTGCCGTGATTTCTGCTGTGGCAACTACGACGACAGAGAGACACTGAGGTGGAAAAGTGAAGTGGAGCTCGACAGTTAGAGGATTTCAAGCCCGTCTGTCGTGGATCACTCACATATTTTTCTAAGCCCTGAAATAGAAGGAAGGCTAGGCCCAAAGTTCTTGGAATAAAGTTAAAGCAAGAAAAGATGACAAATTAAAGGCATCTGCTTAGAAGATTTAGTCTTTAATAGAGTTGTACTTTAATTTAAACTCGTCTTCTTGCCGTATTAGAAAACTTGGACCCAAGGCATATATAAAAGCATGTAATTCGACATAGGGAGGGATATCTCACTCCTAGCAGTATTCCCACAAAACCCTAGTGGTTTCTCTCTCTCCACCATGTTCTAAACTTCCCCAAGGGCTAAGGGTTGATCTTGTAAAGTAGTTGTAAGGATTGTATTGTTCTTAGGATTTTTCTGTTCAAGCAATACAACTTCAAGTTTATTTACTCTGGTTTTCAATGTCTCTTAAGAGCATCGAGAGAGCATTGTGAGGTTATCCATTTGCTTGATATCGGGAGAGTTAAGCATACGAAAGGAGTAAATACATGTTTTCCAATTTATGGTTAAACCATATTGGCTTAGGGATAAGTACAAGGTTAACTGGCTAAAGAAGAATTCACAAACATTGGTGTTTGCCCTTTGATTGACGCCAGGAGGTATCATCCAAGACGGGTTCATCAACAGAACATGGACCTAGGGATAGGACAAGCCATAATATGGATTCTTGCCAAGCTTGAAGTACGAAGTTGTTGGTCGCTTCCGCGACATCAAAGGACCTCCGCCGCGACAAGAACGGCGACATAACAACAGAAGTTCCTCTGAACAATGCAACACCTGCACTACTGAGCAAATCAATACCGACCAATTCTCTCAATCTGATTTCCTTATCTTTTATTCCAGTTATTACTCAAGATTACTTCAAACTATTTCTTTTTCTTGTGCAGCAATTCAAGGATACTTATATCTAGTCCTTGTGGAGACGATATCCGATACTCTAGTATCACTTTACTACTTATGTCATGTACACTTGCACTATTTGCGATAGTCTTATTTACACGCAACTATGCTACCCAAAACCAAGGACATAAACTCGCATTTCTTTTCATCCAAGTATCTAACTCCTAGAAACTTCTTCTTATAGGCAGCTTGAAAGAACTCACAATCCACCTCATTGGGCTCTATAGCCATAGTTACAGTCGTTCACCAACTGTAAGCATCACCTTGCAACAATGAAATAGCACATCCCAGCTTATGCGCAATCACATTTTAGGGTCCATTTTGTAATTTTACCAAATTACAGGGACTTATTCACTTTTTAAGTTACCAACCTTTAACTAATCACATTACATGCATCTCTGTCAAATCTCAACTCAAAAAAATCATCCAATCTAATTTAATTGCATCCACAACATTCAGGGATCAAAATATAACCAACTTAGCTAAAGGGTGTTTCAGTACATGTTTCCCTGTATCGAAACGCCCATTTCGGAGGACTGTTTGTTTTGGTACACGAGACCGTTTCAATACTACCTCAAACCCATTTCGAAACAAAACCTTCCAGTAGCCAAACGTACCAAAACAACCCTCCATGTTTCGAAGCCCCAATGCTATTCCAAGCACCATGTTTCCATACATGCTCGAGGGTACCGAAACACCTGGGCCTGTAATGTCACTTTTTGCTTGTTTTTCATACTGTAATAGAATCTAAAAGAATCCAACATACTTCCAACACACAGACAACATATTTAGGCATCAAATCTCAAGAATACATGACATATTCATCAACATAACATGAGCATTTGCATCAAAGGTAAACTATATGCATGCATCCTATTGTTAAACCAAGCAAGATAATCAAAATGCAAAGTACAGCATAAACCAAATCCCAAAGGCCATTTACAAGTCTAAAACAACAAACCAAACTTGCACAAAAGGGAGTTTACACAAATCTCCCAACAATTCCACGAATCCCCCATTGCCCTTATTACTTTAGTTTAAACTGAAACATACTTTCTTAAATGAAGTCTCTTGCAATCACTTGCCTCTTGCTACCTCCACAATCTCAATTATCTGCATTGATGGACAAATGAGAGCGTAAGCACACATGGTTTAGTGAGGAGGCTCAAAAGCAAAACACCATCAATGCATTAAAACCATTTTTCATGTCCACATTGAAATCTCATTTCAATTTGCTAAAACATCATGTCCTTGTTAAAACCATGCACTTTCCTTAATCAACATCAACATGTTAAACATCATGCAACATGTATTATGAGTCCAAAAACAAATCCATTGCTAACATTCAACTTAAGCCTTCCTATGCATAGTTACCATTTGCAAAGCTTAAAGAGTAAAACATGCATTTACGTATTATACATCACAAACCATATCATAATACATCAACAATTATATTGGCTTACAAGTGATCATCAACATATTCATTTCTCAAAATCACATCGGATACGCGGATTGACATGTGATGTCCCAACACTTCGTACATTCTCACCGGGATCTCAAGGTTCACACACAGAAGCTACCCTCCACCTCTGTGACACCCGTGGTGGAGTATTCAGTACACCGTATAAACCCCTCAACACCACTCATCGGTAGATGTATAACCCCATTAACGAGAGACGGGACACAATACACTTTCCTCAATTGTTAGGGTACTTGGATGGAGTATTCGGTACACCGTATAAACCTCTCAACATAAAAGGCGACATGTTTATAGTGCACTCAATCCTACAACTGGCTAACTATATCTGATATCATTTATAAACCATTTCACAACATCACTTTCCATTATAATTCATATTTAATACATACCTCACTATTTTCAAAGCATCATCAGTAAACCACATTACCAAGCATTAAACAATGCTTAAAATCACAAGTATAAGTCATATATTTCAGGGATCACTTACCACGGGCATCCTTCAACATTACATCATTAAACATAGTAACCACATTCTTATAATCATGCTTTAACAGTAGGTAAAACCAATAATTCAAAATAGTTTATAAATAATCACATTATAGCACAACCGAGAGAGGAAAATCCTTTCACTTAAAGCCGAACTTAGTAGAGCATTTCAAGCTTACCACTAAGTTCCCAAATCACCTTTTAAAGATTTCAAATCTAAAATTCACGTTCTCACCCACCGACACACGCAAACTTGACTATCAGTCGCGAATCCAAGCAATCAAAGCTCACAAATCTTCACCAATTGCTTCCGATACATTCTCCCCTGTTTACACCACACAAGAACTGTAACCCCCTTAGCCTGGCCTAGACGATTGACCCGAACTACGAAGATTACACGGGGAAAACCAAAGTCAACCCGAAAGTCAACCTTGATTAACGACCTTTTTTAATTTTAATCTTGTCTAGAAAAATGTTAACCCTAAGCGAGTTCTCACGAATCATGATTGAGTAAGGCACATCGATCGGATAACATATGGGGACTCAATTGCACTTCATACAAGATTAGGGACCAAAATTTAATTTCTGCAAATTAGAGAGACTTCATTGATTTTGGGATTACAATTATGTAATTAGTCATGTTACATGTTTCTCTGCCAAGTTTCAACTTAAAAAGACATCTCAAGCTCAAGCAATTGCAATCTCAACATTTAGGACTAAAATGTAAAGCATGCAAACATCAAAACAATTCAAATCTGGGTCCAACGGTAACCCGTTTCGAAACGCCTACTCACCGTACCGAAACGCCGTATCGGAATGGTGTTGACCGTTTTGATACGCGGGTTTGTTCCGAGACCATTTCTGAAACATGTCATTCCAGTAGCCAAAATGTATCGAAACAGCCCCGTACGTTTCGAAACGCCAAGGCCATTTCAAGCCCCCGTTCCGAAACACTAGAGGGTGTTTTGATATGGTCTGCCTAGAAACATCAGCTTTTGCTGATTTTTCACTCAACAACATACTCAATCATGCCCCAAAGACTCCCAAATCATACTAGCAACTAATCATACATATAAGGAACATATTTGGGACATTCAAGCAGAATCATAGTATCAAACACCAAAATCTCATTATTCTAGAGGCATGCTTCCTATCACAAACCCAAAATGAGCAATCCAACCTCAAATCAAACAAATAAGTCAATTTACAATCCAAACAAGCTAAAACAAACATGCCACAACCTTAGGGAGTTTAACACATCTCCCAAATACAATTCTTGGTTTCCCATTGACAATCTATCAAAACTAAAGTGTATGAAAACTTCACAATACATGAGCTTGGACTTCCTTGGATGAACTTAGCTTCCTTGATGCCCGAAAACACCTCAATTATCTGCATTATAGGTAAAAGAGAAAGCGTAAGCACAAATGCTTAGTGAGGCATGCTCTAAAGAAAACCAACACAATAATGCATAGCTTGAAAAACCTTTCTCAAAAGCTTTTAAACCACATGCTCATTCTATCTCATGCTTGGAAACCTTTCAAAGAAATTTCTCATTGAAAACAACTGTACTTTCATTCTATCTCATGCATTTAAACCAATGCAAAACTCATGGAAAAGCCAAACTCATGCTTGTACTCTAAAGCATTTCATAAACAAACCACATATGCATTTCTCATAGCATAAACCATTTCATCAAAGGTACATGTGAATCAAAAACCATAACATATTTTATATTGTCATTTCACATCTCTTTATTACTCGGACATGCAGACATCTCACTAGACACTTCCGGTGGCATCTCTCATCACCGTACTCACTCGTCTAGCAACATAGTTTCCAGTGGAATCTCACATCACCGTACTCACATGGCGGAATCTCTCATCGCCACAAAGCTTGGGTATTTCACCAAGTCCTACCCGATGGAATGCCCATCATCGGTTCTCTCCCTTTGGCTTAACCAAAGAGCACATACGAATTTTTAGTTTATAGTGCACTATCATCCTATTGATCGATCAATTATATCCGGTAAGTATCTCAACATCTATGTCAATATATTATGTCAAATCATCACCTCACCTACTGTTTTTCATGCATTAAAACTCAACATTCTCATCTCATTTCAAAATCATAACATTTGCTATGCTTTAACATAAAAGCTCAAATCTCAACTATGCAACATGTTACTTTTTGAAATCATTTCAAGCATCATCTCATGCTATAATTCATACATAAAAACAAAAGGAATTTATCAATCTAAAACCATGAGAATGTAAAAGCATTTAAGGGGCAATCACCACATTCTAGTAAACAATCTAGCCAATACTTACTTCCGAACTTAGGAAGGTGTTTCAAACCTTTCCTAAATCCCCAAACCTTGGTTCTTTTTCCCTTAAGGACTTCTAAAACCACACGCACTCACCGATTTCGTTTCGCTTGATCGCCGAAACGCTATCTAAGAGTCCAGATCAACTCCAAAGGCGTCCGAAGACGTCTCCCTTGTTTTAACACATAAGAGCAGAGGATTAATGCATCATCGTGCATTGAAATCATCAGCCACACACCTAAACTCGCTGCTCTACACAAAATCCACATTTCGGCTACCAAACACTACCGAAATCACCTTCAAACTCTTCCAAAACCAAACCCAGCCAAGATCCATCACTTCTAATCATTTCTAAACATCAATTAACATAAAAAACTAACACAACCACGTCCTTATACCTCCAGCTATAGCAGAACACCAAAATCACCCCAAAAACCATCATCTTAACAAGCAAAACTTAGGAAAAACAAACCTATTCGGGATTGAATTGATAAAACCTCATTTATAACATCATTTAACATCCAAAATACATTAGAAAACCATCTTAAAATATAGCCCAATCAATCACCACGAGAATCTTCAAGATCTCTTACAAAATCTTGAGTTTTAAGCCAATTTCTTGTTTCTAACATTAAAACCACTTAAAAATCATTAATAAAGGATTGATAACTTAGAAATCAAGTGGATTTGATGAGGAATTAATTAGGAATCAAAGAGTGATTGAAATCTCATCAAATGAAGTTGAAATGAAAGTGTATTTGCTGGAGAAAAAGTGTTTGGTTGAAAGGATTTTGAGAGAAAATGAAATGTGGGAAAATTTGTGAAAAGTAGTTATGAAAAGTCAAAGGTGGTAAATCCTTTACAAAACAGCCACTACTAAACTTTGCAAAAACTAATATTTTTCTATATTTCTAAAGCATCTCGAATTAGGGTTTTTCTCTAAAACCCCCTTTTAGATTCGAACCGTTTCCCAGACCGATCCGGTTCAGACTGTAAACATCTAGGCCCAATTTTGGGGTGTTACAACTCTCCCACTCTTAAGAAATTTCGTCATCAAAATTTACCTAGAGGAAAAAGGTAAGGAAACTACTTCTCCATATCATCTTTTCTTTCCCACGTGGCTTCCTCAACACCACGATGCCTCCACAACACCTTAACTAGCTCAATGGTCTTCCCCCGGAGAACCTTACTGTCCGAATCCAACATCTCTACTGGCTCCTCATCATAGGTCAATTTTGGATTCAAATCAACCTCCTCCACATGCATAACATGCGAAGGATCCGATCTATACCTCCGAAGCATGGATACATGAAACACATCATGTGTCTTCTCTAACTCTTGTGGTAGCCTCAGCTTATAAGCAACAGAAACCACACGTTCTATCACCTCGTATGGTCCAATATACCTAGGGCTGAACTTACCCTTCCGGCCAAATCTCATCACCTTCTTCCAAGGTGAAACCTTTAAGAACACACGGTCACCCACCGCAAACTCAATCTCCTTACGCTTCAAATCCGCGTACGACTTCTGCCGATTAGAGGCTGCCTTCAACCGCTCACAAATGAGCTTCACCTTCTCGTGGTTCCTTTCAACAAAGCCGGCATCGAGACCAACTTCTGCCCTGTTTCAGCCCAGCAAAGAGGAGTTCTGCACTTCTTCCCATACAAGGCTTCATAAGGTGCCATTTGAATACTTGCATGATAGCTATTATTATAAGAAAACTCCACCAAAGGCAAATGCTTCTCCCAAGAGCCTTGAAACTCAATCACGCAGCACCTCAACATATCCTCAAGCACTTGGATAACACGCTCAGACTGTCCATCCGTCTGCGGATGATAAGAAGTACTGAAATTAAACCGCGCACCCAAAGCTTGATGCAAACATTCCCAAAATCGCGATGTAAACCTCAGATCTCTATCCGAAACTATAGATTTTGGTACACCATGCAGACGTACAATCTCAGCAATGTACAGCTCTGCAAGCTTATCCAAGGTATACGTGGTATGCACAGGTAAGAAATGCGCACACTTTGTAAGGCGATCCACAATCACCCACACAGAATTATTCTTTGATGGCGTCAAAGGCAAACCATACACAAATACCATGGTGATTCTTTCCCACTTCCATTCAGGGATCCTCAACGGTTGCAACAACACTGAAGGAATATGATGCTCAGTCTTAACCCGCTGACAAGCCATGCACTTACTCACATATTCCGCAACATCTTTCTTCAAACCCACCCAATAGTACTCATCCTGCAAATCACGATACATCTTTGTACTACCAGGGTGCATAGCAAATGGACTACTATGATCATTAAAACAACTGCTTGTCCAACAACTGTGGCACCAAAGAATCATCCAACAACTGCTTGTCCTTTATCAACTGAACCAAAGATAGTTTCACTTGCAACTCAGCAACAAGACCTCCATCTCGTGAAATGCTCAAGCTAGAAAACATAGCCCTTAACTCTACCACCACTTTTCTGCTCAAGGCATCCGCCACAACATTAGCTTTTCCCGGGTAATACTCGACCGTTAGATCGTAATCCTTAAGCAACTCCACCCAACGCCGCTGCCTAAGATTCAACTATTTCTGAGACATTGTTGAGTATGTAAAAGTTCTATAATGTACCCCCTATTTAACCCATATTTCTGCTGCATTCAAGCATAATTCATTGCATTTAGGTTAGATTTCAGTTATACATCACAAATATATTAAGTGGCACAGTTTCTACTGAAATTGGTTGCTTTTGCAGGTAGCTGCTGTAGCAGATGGAGAAGCAGACGTTGGGCATAGAAGCAGCAGAGCTGGAACTAGATATGCAGACAAGGAGGAGGATGCTGCTATGGCCACTGCCTTGGCAGTCAAGGACGACAGCAATGGTGAAGAGAAGAAGCAAAATGGGCCTCGACAGAAAGAGAAAAATAAGCCGGTCTATCGTGGAGCACCCTTATATTTTTCCAAGCCATAGTTCAGAATGAAGGCCAAGCCCAAAGTTCAAGGAAGAAACTTCAAGCAAGAAGGAAGGACGAATTAAAGACATATGCTCTGAAGATTAAGTCTTTAATAGAGTTGTACTTTAGTTTAAACTTGTATTCTTGCCATATTAGAAAACTTGAACCCAAGGCCTATATAAAGGCATGTAATTCGACCTAGGGAAGAATATCTGCATCTCTGGCCTTCTTCCCAAAACCCTAGCCGTTTTCCCCTCCTCATCATGTTCTAAACTTCCCCTAGGGCCACGGGTTGATTTGTAAAGTAGTTGCAAGGATTGCATTTGTTTTAGGAATTTTCTGTTCAATAAAATAGACTTCAAGTTTGCTTATTCTGGTTTTCAACATCTTGCAAGAGTATCGAGAGAGCATTGGGAGATTATCTATTTACTTAATATCGAGAGAGTTATGTATATGAAAGGAATAATTGCAAGTTCTCTAGTTTATGGTTGAACTATCTCGGACCTAGGGATAGGACGAGGTTAAGTGGATAAGGAAGAATTCAACAACATCGATGTTCATCCTTCGATTCACGCCGAGAGGTATCATCAAAGACGTGTTCATCGACAGACTTGGACCTAGGGATAGGCCAAGGCACAACTGGGATTCTTGCCAAGCTTCAAGTACAGAGTTGTGTGATCGTTGCAGCGACTAACAACAGACCCATTCTCTCTATCTTGATTTCTTTACTCTTAAATTCCAGTTCTCTTTATTATTTTCGTGACAACAATTCAAACTATTCTTTTTCCTCTCGTGCAGTAATCCAAGGTGAAGCTATTAGCCCAGTCCCTGTGGAGACGATATCCGATACTTACATATCACTTTACTACTTGTGTCGTGTACACTTGCACTACATTGCGATAGACACTTTTACACGCAACAAGTTTTCGGCGTCGTTGCCGGGGACTGGCAACATATCTTTACCCTATCTTTTACTGCACTTCCGTTACTTTTCTGTTTTTACTTGGATTTTTCAACCTATACCTTTCACAAGGTCTTTTGTTTGCGTATGCGCAGATCTCAACGAGGAAAAGAACCTGAGCACCAGTTAGATCCTGAAATCAAACGAATGTACAATCTCAGGAAAAGAGCCGTTACCTCGTTGAAAGAAACGAATACCTAGAGGAACATTTAGAAGCAATGGTGAACGAAAGACATGAAGAAAGAAGGAACAACCAAGAGAGTCCCTAGAATGCCGACAATCCTGCTGGAGATGGAGAGAACGGTCAACCTGCCGATCCTCCTATCGCTGCCGCACGCCGGTCATGCCGAGACTACATGGTCAATGATCATGTAGAACTAGAAACAACCATGCCAGACGTAGATGTTGATAATTTTGAGTTGAGACATGTTATGTTCAGCATGATTAACAATGTTGGGCAATTTAGTGGTGCTGCTACAGAGGATGCTAGGGAGCATCTGAAAACGTTCAAGGAAATCTGTGGTTCGTTTAGACTACCAGGAGTTAATCCGGAGATACTGAAGCTTCAGTTATTTCCTCATTCATTGAGGGACAGGGCGAAAACTTGGTGGAATAAACTAATGCTGGGTTCAATACGAACTTGGGCAGCTTTAACTCGTGAATTTTTGTCTCATTTTAATCCTTCACACTTATCTGAGCGGTTACGTAACGAAATTGCTACTTTTCAATAGGAAGATGAGGAGCCAATGCACGAGGCCTGGGACAGATTTACCACTCTTCTAAGCAACTGCCCGATGCATGGATTTCTCGTTTGGAACCAGGTAACTAAACTTTATAATGCTGCCAACTTACAGACTCGTATGAGAATTGATTCAGCAGCGAATGGATTGTTGTTGGACAAAGATCCAGATGATGCAATGGCAGTTTTGAAAAATCTCACATAGAATGAGGAACAGTTTCCTATTGCAAGAAGAGGGGGTAAACGAGTTCTAGATGTAAAAGATTATGAGGCCGAAAGTTCTTTAAAATCACAGGTGGCATATCTCACTAAGGCAATGAAAAAGCTCTTGAAAGAAGATTCACAGCCTGCCTACTATGCTGAAGAGGTATGCGAGACTTGCAATGGAAATCACAGTTCAGAAGATTGTCCGCTACAGTTAGAAGAAGGGATGTATGTTGGGAATTACAATAAACAGAACTATAATTCCAACAATTACAATCCCAACTGGAGAAAGGATCCCAAGTTCTCTTGGAGCAACCCTAATAATGCCCTGAACCCTCAAGCACAAAACACGCAGAATCAGGGGGGACCTCGATTATTCACTCGGCAGCAACCGCAGCAGCAACAACAACAACCACCAGCTGCCACAACTAGTATACTGGAACAGACCTTGGCTACGTTTATGTCTCAAACAAGAACCTACATTGAGAACATGAATCACTTCGTCAAAAAGACAGAAACATTCATGGATAAAACAGAGATGCGGATGACCAACCATGAAGCTGCTCTGAAATCGTTGGAGGCAAAGATGGGTCAGATTTCCCAACATATTAAACCGAGGCAGAATGGAGGATTTTCTAGCGATACTGAAAACGCTAGACAACCCACATATGAGCAGTGTAAAGTCATCACTACTAGGAGTGGGAAGAAATTATCAGGGCTAGAGAAGGAAGCCGAATCAGTTAAGGAAGCAGCCTTGGAGTAACCTACCGAGAACGCTGCCCCTGCAGACGACAAAGAGCATGTTGTCGATGAACCTGTCACGACAGCAGAAGGGATAAAGAAGAAAGATGAAGAACCTAAACCTCCCAGATCCGAATGCAGTGGGAAGGACGTATTGCTGACTATCGTCCTCTACCTCCTTTTCCTCAGTGGTTACTGAAATTGAAACAAGAATCCCAGCTTAAGAAAATTTATGATATTTTAAAGCAGGTCCATATCAATATTCTGCTGTTAGATGCTATAAAGGAGATGCTTGGTTATGCCAAATTTCTCAAGGATGCCATGTCGAAGAAATCCAGACTTGGGGAATTTGAAATGGTTAAAATGACAGAGGGATACATGAGTATTCTGCACAAGCATCCACCCAGAAGAAGAAGGATCCTGGGAGCTTCATCATACCATGCATAATCAGAGACAAATTTGTGGGTAAGGCACTCTGTGATCTTGGTGCTAGTATAAATTTAGTGCCCAAATCTGTTTTTCAGAAATTAGGTATTGGAAAAGCTCGGCCCACAACAGTAGTATTGCAGTTGGCAGACCGCTCTTACGTTCACCGCGAAGGAAAAACTGAAGATATTCTGGTAAGACTGGATAAATTTATTTTTCCTGCTGACTTTCTTGTTTTAGATTGTGAGGCAGATGAAAACGCACCAATCATCCTAGGGCGACCCTTCTTAGCCACAGGAAGATCACTGATTGATGTGGAAAAAGGAGAACTCACAATGAGAGTGAACGATCAAGAGATCAAGCTGAACGTTCTCCAGGCAATAAAACATGCTGATGTAGAAGAAGCATGCAAGGCTATCACTGAAGTTACCCTTGACCAACCCTGCATCAGGTCGGGCTGCCACGACATCAAAATTGGCCATTGCCCCAGCAGCCATTTAGAAGACTGTCACGACAGCACCGACGACAACAACTCCTCAGAATCTGATACATCTGATACTGAAGATCAGAAGGAGGTGAATTGGATAGGCAACCATCCTGGTAAGTTATTCGAGCCCTTAAACTATACCTCGGATGAACATATAGTCCAAAAGCCATCAACTGTAGAGCCCCCTATTCTAGATCTTAAGCCCTTGCCAGGGCAGCTAAAATATGTTTTCCTTGGTTTAAATGATACGTTGCCCGTAATCATCCCTTCCAAGTTGATGCAGGAACAAGAACAACAATTGATAGGGATGCTGCAGTTCGGCACTATGCATGCATAAAATCCTCTTATAGGATGATCATAAGCCGACCATTGATGCACAAAGACGTCTGAACGATGCTATGCGAGAGGTGGTGCGTAAGGAGATCATAAAATGGCTAGACATTGGAATAATCTATACCATCTCGGATAGCAAGTGGGTGAGCCCGGTGCAGTGCGTTCCCAAGAAAGGAGGACTAACCGTGGTAACCAACGAAGAAAACAAGCTAATCCCAACCAAGACTGTGACTGGTTGGAGGGCTTGTATGGACTACCGTAAGCTTAAAAAAGCTACCTGGAAGGACTACTTCCCCTTGCCCTTCATTGATCAAATGCTTGATAGATTAGCGGGTAAGCCTTACTATTGTTTTCTTGATGGTTACTCAGGTTATAATCAAATAGCCATCGCACCGGAAGATCAAGAAAAGACGACGTTCACATGCCCATACGATACTTATGCTTTTCGGATGATGCCATTTGGACTTTGCAATGCACCATCAACCTTTCAAAGGTGCATGATGGCAATATTCTCCGATATGGTGGAGGATTTCCTTGAGATATTCATGGATGAATTTTCCGTCTTTGGAGACAATTTTGAAAGTTGTCTAGGCAACCTACAGAAAGTGTTCGAGAGATGTGAAAAAGAAAACTTGGTATTGAACTGAGAAAAGTGTCACTTCATGGTGGATGAAGGGATAGTCCTAGGCCATAAAATAAGCTGTCGCGGCATAGAAGTTGATAGAGCTAAGATCGAGGTAATCGAAAAGCTGCCACCACCCACCACAGTCAACGGAATCAGAAGTTTCTTAGGGCATGCTGGTTTTTATCGGAGGTTTATCGCGAACTTTTCGAAGATCACCAAACCCTTATGCCATCTTCTAGAGCAGAACTGTCCCTTCGACTTCAACGCTGAATGTACTGAGACATTCAAGGTTCTGAAAGAAAAGCTGGTAACAGCCCCAATAGTACAGCCACCATATTAGAAACTGCCATTTGAGATCATCTATGATGCGAGTGACTATGATGTCGAGACAACACTTTGGCAGAGGAAAGACAAGCTCTTTCATGTCATATACTATGCCAGCAAAACACTGAACGACGCCCAAGTAAACTACACCACCACAGAGAAGGAACTATTAGCTGTGGTATTCTCTATTGACAAGTTCCGTTCATATATACTTGGAACGAAGGTCATCGTCCATATAGACCACTCTGCATTGAAGTATCTGTTCACCAAAAAGGATGCAAAGCCTAGACTGATACGTTGGATTCTGCTACTGCAATAGTTTGACCTTGAAATCAAGGACAAAAAGGGGACAGAGAATCTAGTTGCAGATCACTTGTCAAGGTTAGAAAACGGAAAGAGTCTACCGGCAGACGAAACACACATACTGGAGACCCTCCCTGACGAGCAGTTGTTCGATGCCACAAGCACTGCCACGACAGCCATGGCGGCAGGTAAGTTTTCTGAACTCCCCTGGTATGCTGATTTCGTTAATGATTTAGTTAGCGGAATAACTCATCCTGACCTTAATTATCAAGCTAGGAAGAGGTTCCAAAATAATGTTAAGCATTATTATTGGGACGAACCTCTTCTTTTCAAATATTGTGCAGATCAGGTTATTAGGAGAAGTGTACCACATGATGAACATGAAGCTATACTACATCACTGTCATGCTTCACAGTATAGAGGACACTTAGGAGGTAACAAAACTGCTGCCAAGGTTTTGCAGTTGGGATTTTATTTGCCGTCATTGTTCAAGGATGCCCAAACATTCTACAAAAATTGTGACAAGTGTCAAATGACTAGAAACATCTCAAGGAGACATGAGATGCCGCTGCAAAATATTCTTGAAGTCGAGATCTTCGACGTTTTGGGGATAGATTTTATGGGACCATTCCCAACTTCATGTGGGAACTTATATATCCTCCTAGCAGTGGACTATGTGTCCAAATGGGTTGAAGTGATCGCTACTCAGAAAAACGATGCCAAGACGGTTTAGAGGTTTTTGCATAAAAACATTTTTTCCACATTCGGCATCCCTAAGGCGATCATCAATGAAAAGGATGCATTTTAACAATAGGGTTATAGCTTTTGCCTTGAAAAAGTATGGTGTCAAACATCGGATAGCAACAACATACCACCCTCAGACCAATGGACAGGTTGAAATATCCAACAGAGAGGCTAAGAACATTCTTGAAATGATGGTTAAGCCAAGTAGGAAGGACTGGTCTCTACACCTCAATGATGCATTATGGGCCTACAAGACAACGTTCAAAAATCCATTGGGAATGTCACCCTATCGGTTGATTTATGGGAAAACATGACATTTACCTGTTGAGATTGAGCACAGAGCATTCTGGGCCATCAAGGTAGTTAATATGGACATGGAAAAAGCAGGACAGAAAATGCTACTTGATCTGAATGAAATTGAAGAAATTCGAACAATGGCCTATGACAACGCAAGAATCTACAAAGACAAGAAAAAGAAGTGGCATGACAAGAAATTGCTGCCACGACAGTTCTGCCCAGGGCAGCTTGTGTTGTTGTTCAACTATAGGTTAAAACTCTTTCTAGGGAAGCTGAAATCTAGGTGGTCTGGCCCATTCCATGTGGTGCAGGTTTTTCCCCGTGGTGCCATAAAAATCAGATCTCTAAAAGATGGGCACCAATTTAAAGTCAATGGACAAAGATTGAAGCATTATCACGGGACTGAAGCCCCAAGAATGCAGGAAGTGGTTACTTTAGGAGATGCCCCTCCTAGCATCCCTAATTTAACCTAAGTTTTATTTTATTTGTTTTTATTATTATTTATTATTAGGTAATTAGAATTATTTAATTTTTAGGAATTAAAATTTTTATTTTTATTTTTTAGGAAATAAAGGAGACAAGGAGAAGAGGAGAGGTGAATTCAGCCCACCATCTTTCCATTAGCCCAAAAAGCCCAACCTTTGGAGCTCGTCGTTATAGCTGCCGCGACAGACGCGAAAAATACAGCCTGTCAACACGTTGTCGCGACAAACACGGAAATGCGTAACAGACGTGCAGCAAACATAGAAACGCGTGACAGACGCGTCAGAAACCGCGTAACAGCTAGCTTCGTTATTCACGCTTGTCGTTACAGCTCCAACGGGCAGCAAACTCTCCCTCTATATAAACCCATTTTACTATTCATTTTTCACTCACTTCTACTCTTTCTACTTGTTTCCTCTAGAATTTTTACTTGCTTTCATTTTCTTCTACAGTCTTTGCAACATGACTTCTAGAAACACCCGTCGAAGCTCTGCCTCAGGATTTGCCCCGGCAGCATCCACTCCAAGCTCCTTCAATATCCATGATATGTGGGAGGAGAGGGGTTTCATTTACACGTCCAAAACGGGGAACCTGGGGCTGCAGCCGTTCATAGCTAGAGAAATCAGAGCTCTAAAGTGGCAGATATTTGCGGAGTAGCCAGAGGAGATGAACGTGACTCTTGTCCGGGAATTTTATGCTGCCATCAGCAGCAGGAATGCAACAACAGTCACTGTCCGAGGGAAAGATGTACCTTTCGAGCCCGAGTACATCAACACGCTCTATGGGTTCTATGTGGGCAGAAAAGAAGATGGGCACCAACGATTCCTCGAGATTCTAGAGCCTGCCGACTATGATGCTGTGATGGTAGAACTCACGGATGAGGGTGCCGAGTGGAACACCGATCCGAAGCATCCGAGAACGGTAAAGAGAGTCCAACTCACCCCGGAGGCAAAGCTTTGGAATTCTTTTATCAAGAAACGAATCATGCCCTCCTCGCACAACACCACAATCGACCAACCAAGGTTAGCCCTCATCTATTCCATTTTAAATGAGAGGCCAGTTAACGTTGGCAGATACGTCTGGGAGGGAATACTGAAATGTGCTTACCGGCAGTCCGGACCACTCTTCTACCCCTACCTCATCACTGCCCTCTGTCGCGGCCACCATGTACCGGAAGCTGCCAAAGATTTACGAGTTCGAGGGAAAGGCTGGCCAGACAGAAACATAATTAGCCTGATGGAAGTCACTACTGCCACGCCCCTGTCGTGTTTCGACCCTACTGCCACAGCAGTAGAGCCGACAGAGACCACCGACACCGAGCCTGTTGCCACAGAACCCAGGCAGCCTACTAGCTAAGACCAAGCTACAAACAGAAGGCATATCGAAACGGTTGGTCCTGTTTCGATACGATCTCTTTGTTTTTGGCCAGGCGTTTCAATACGCTAAGAGAACGTTTCAGTACGATTTTGCCACTGGAAATCTGAGATTTTGACGATAAATTGAAGTATCGAAACGAGTCCTGGTGTTTTGAAACGACCTTCGTATCGTTTCCACGAGAAGTTGACCGATGAGGGCGTTTCGATACGATCCACCCTTGTTTTGAAACGGTCTCCTCTAGTTGACTTTGGCCAGTTGACCTAGTCAAGGCGTATCGAAACACCCTATGGGCGTTCCGATACGGCCTACTGTTTAAGCTTAAAATGGGCTGTTCGGTCATTTACCTCGTTTGTTTCTTCCGTTGTTGTTTTTCTCACATAGGATTAAATAATGCATCTAGATAAGATAATATAAATGAAATTTTTTTTCTTGGGTCGGTGATCGAAGTGGAGCCTTAACGGGTTTCGCCTCGGTTATCCCCAGTGTAGCCCACTCGGATCGGTCAAGCGTCTGGACCGGGACGAGAGGGTTACACATGTCCCTCTCTCAGAGACTGAGGACAATCTTTCTTCAAATGCCCTCGGTTACCACAATTCCAGCATATCCCAAGGTTACCCCAACACTCGCCACCATGCCGTCTACCACAACAGTTAAACTCATGAGTCCTCAAAACAACATTAGGTCCTTGCAGACCTCTACCAGGGTTACCACCCTCACGCCTAGCATCATAATGCGGCCTCCTATCCTTATGCCTCTTGTTGCGATCTCTACCATAATCGCGTTCAACCGCTCGCTTTCCGGAGCTAGATCCAGCCGCTCGACTAGCCAGACCAAGATTCAATTCAATTTCCTTGGCTCTAGTGACCAAGACATTGAAATCCGTATAATCAGCCGCAAGCATATATGTCTTAACATCCGCTATGGCCCATAATGGAATTGTTCGCACCTCTCCCGCTCACTAGGGAATAGCTCAGGCGCATACTGACTGGGGCGGACAAACTGTATTTCATACTTAGCTACTGATATGATGCCTTGCACAAGAGACATAAATTCTTTTTTCTTCTCATCTAAGTAACGCACTCTCGGATACTTCCTCTTGAACGCATTCAAGAAGAACATCCAAGTCACCTCGTCATCCTCCATCTCCGAGATAGTGGTCGTCCACCACATATAAGCATCACCATGCAGCAGTGACACAACACAACCCAACTTCTGCACATTATTGCAGTTCACCTGACCCATAATCCGCTTGGTGCTCTCCAACCAAGACTCATATCCTTCCTTAGATAAGCCCCTGAACTCAGTCCCTCCTAGACTGCGAAGACGTTCCAAAGGCAACCTCAGATTGGCATCATCCTGATGCGCAACTCCATGATCTCCATCTACTGCTGCCTGGAAAGCTCCAGCAATAGCCTGAATCAACATGGTCATGTCAGGAGCAGCTTGCCCCTGCGCACCCTCGGGTCCAGCGACCCCAGCACCAGCACCACCACCACCGGGTGGTCCACCACCAGGAGGAGGAGGTAAATCCTCAACAATCTCATCATTCTCATTATCGGTCATCGATCTAGTATTGATTCTCATCTCTCTACGTTGCCCTATCATATAGAAAACAATGCACTGACAAAAATGCAATAAATACAATTAGGCACAATAAGGTAAGTAATCCAAGTACTCAAGAACGTTTTCGAAAAAAATTCCTCTCATTAGTTTTGATATGGCAATGGGATCCCCTACCACCCTCCAAACATAGCATAACATCACAAAAACATCTCAATTGAATCATACACCACTAATCATACATCATCCTTTCACCAAGAAGATACATCATGCATAAGCACTTAAATCACCCACATATCAAACCCCAATTATTCGATAACCAAGCTATGATACCAACAAATGTAACCCCTTAGCCCGGGGAAAACCAAAGTCAACCCGAAAGTCAACCTTGATTAACGATCTTTTTTTTCATTTTAATCTTGTCTAGATACATTTTAACCCTAAGTGAGTTCTCAGGAATCATGATTGAGAAAGGCGCATTGATCGGATAACATATGGGGACTCAATTGCACTTCACACAAGATTAGGGACCAAAATGTAATTTCTGCAAATTAGAGGGACTTCATTGATTTCGGGATTACCATTATGTAATTAGTCATGTTACATGCTTCTCAGCCAAATTTCAACTTAAAAAGACATCTCAAGCTCAAGCAATTGCAATCTCAACATTTAGGACTAAAATGAAAAGCATGCAAACATCAAAACAATTCAAATCTAGGTCCAACGGTAACCCGTTTCGAAACGCCTACTAACCGTACCGAAACGCCATATCGGAATGGTGTTGACCGTTTCGATACGCGGGTTTGTTCCGAGACCATTTCTGAAACATGTCATTCCAGTAGCCAAAATGTATCGAAACAGCCCCGTACGTTTCGAAACGCCAAGGCCATTTCAAGCCCCCGTTCCGAAACACTAGAGGGTGTTTTGATACGGTCTGCCTAGAAACATCATCTTTTGCTGATTTTTCACTCAACAACATACTCAATCATGCCCCAAAGACTCCCAAATCATACTAGCAACTAATCATACATATAAGGAACATATTTGGGACATTCAAGCACAATCATAGTATCAAACACCAAAATCTCATTATTCTAGAGAAATGCTTCCTATCACAAACCCAAAATGAGCAATCCAACCTCAAATCAAACAAATAAGTCAATTTACAATCCAAACAAGCTAAAACAAACATGCCATAACCTTAGGGAGTTTAACATATCTCCCAAATACAATTCTTGGTTTCCCATTGACAATCTATCAAAACTAAAGTGTATGAAAACTTCACAATACATGAGCTTGGACTTCCTTGGATGAACTTAGCTTCCTTGATGCCCGAAAACACCTCAATTATCTGCATTATAGGTAAAAGAGAAAGCGTAAGCACAAATGCTTAGTGAGGCATGCTCTAAAGAAAACCAGCACAATAATGAATAGCTTGAAAACACTATCTCAAAAGCTTTTAAACCACATGCTCATTCTATCTCATGCTTGGAAACCTTTCAAAGCAATTTCTCATTGAAAACACATGTACCTTCATTCTATCTCATGCATTTAAACCAATGCAAAACTCATGGAAAAGATAAACTCATGCTTGTACTCTAAAGCATTTCATAAACAAACCACATATGCATTTCTCATAGCATAAACCATTTCATCAAAGGTACATGTGAATAAAAATCCATAACATATTTTATACTGGGATTTCACATCTCTTTATTACTCGGACATGCGGACATCTCACTAGACACTTCCGGTGGCATCTCTCATCTCCGTACTCACTCGTTTAGCAACATAGTTTCCGGTGGAATCTCACATCATCGTACTCACATGGCGGAATCTCTCATCGCCACAAAGCTTGGGTATTTCACCAAGTCCTACCCAATGGAATACCTATCATCGGTTCTCTCCCTTTGGCTTAACCAAAAAACACGTACGGATTTTTAGTTTATAGTGCACTCTCATCCTATTGATCGATCAATTATATCCGATAAGTATCTAAACATCTATGCCAATATATTATGTCAAATCATCATCTAACCTACTGTTTTCATGCTTTAAAACTCAACATTCTCATCTCATTTCAAAATCATAACATTTGCTATGCTTTAACACAAAAGCTCAAATCTCAACTATGCAACATGTTACTTTATGAAATCATTTCAAGCATCATCTCATGCTATAATTCTTGCATAAAAATAGTAGGAATTTATCAATCTAAAACCATGAGCATGTAAAAGCATTTAAGGGGCAATCACCACATTCTAGAGAGCAATCTAGCCAATACTTACTTCCGGACTTAGGAAGGTGTTTCAAACCTTTCCTAAATCCTCAAACATTGATTCTTTGTCACTCAAGGACTTCTAAAACCATACGCACTGACCGATTTCGTTTCGTTTGATTGTCGAAACGCTATCTAAGCTTCCGGATCAACTCCAAAGGTGTCCGAAGATGTCTCCCCTGTTTTAACACATAAAAGTAGATGATTAATGCATCATCAAGCATTGAATCATCTGCCACACACCTAAACTTGCTGCTCCACACAAAATCCACATTTCGGCTACCAAACACTACCGAAATCACCTCCAAACTCTTCCAAAACCAAACCCAGCCAAGATCCATCACTTCTAATCATTTGTAAACATCAATATACATCAAAAACTAACACAACCACATCCTTATACCTCCATCTATAGAAGAACACCAAAATTACCCCAAAAACAATCATTTTAAAAGCAAAACTTAGGAAAAAACAAACCTATTCAGGATTGGATTGATAAAACCTTAAAAACATCATTTAACATCCAAAACACATTAGAAAACCATCTCAAAACAGAGCCCAATCAATCACCACGAAAATCTTCAAGATCTCTTCCAAAATCTTGAGTTTTAAGCCAATTTCTTGTTTCTAACATTAAAACCACTTAAAATCATTAATAAAGGATTGATAACTTGGGAATTTCAGTAAACAACTGACCATTAGAGGAGAAGGACAAAGCTTACCTCTAATGGATGATTTCTCCTTGATTTGGGCAAGTTTTCTTGAAAATTCAATGTAGAAATCAAGTGGATTTGAAGAGAATTGATTAGGAATCAAAGAGTGATTGAATTCTCATCAAATGAAGTAGAAATTAAATTGTATTTTCTAGAGAAAAAGTGTTTGTTTGAAAGGATTTTGAGAGAAAATGAAATGAGGGAAAATTTGTGAAAAGTAGTTATGAAAAGTCAAAGGTGGTTTTCTATTTTAATCACCTTTATTTTCTTTAATTAAAACATTAATTAAATCACCCAAACTAAGGAAAAATCTGATGAAAACATTTTGGTAAAATTAGCTCCTTAAAGATTCAAAGTTTCAATCCTTTACAAAACAATCACTACTAAACATTGAAAAAACTGCGATTTGGTCACTACACCGAAATGTAGTATTTCCAAACCTTATTTTGTAAAATTGATTTCACCATTCTCTTTTATATATTAAATGAGTATTTTTAGATATTTTCTATATTTTTAAAGCATCCAGAATTAGGTGTTCCCTAAAACCCCCTTTTAGATTCCAACCGTTTCCCAGACCGATCCAGTTCAGACTCTAAACATCTAGGCCCAATTTTGGGGTGTTACAAGAACATAAGATTAATGCATCACAATGTATTAAAATCTCCACCAAATAAAGCTACCTCATTGCTCTGCCCCAAAAGACCAAAACGCCAACTAAAACAACCGAAAACACCTTCGATTAAACTACAAACTCAGCCCAGCCAAAACCTATCACTTTCATCCATTTTTAATCATTAATCAACATCCAAAATCAACCTAATCACATTCTTATACCTCCATCAACTCAGATTTCACACTAACACCACAGAACCCCCAAATCTAATAATCTAACAATTAGTGATCCAACTCATTTCAGGATTACTATTATAAAACCTTTATTTTAACAGCATTTAACATCCAAATCATGATTAAAACAAATCTCAAATCAATCAAAACAGTACCATTACGAAAATCTTGAGAAATCATTTTCCAAAGCTTGATTGATCCATTTTCATCAATTAGATTATAAAATCTTTTTATTAAACATAATTAGAGAGCCGAAGGCTTGAAGGTTTCAATAAAGAACCTTGGTTAGAGGAGAGAAAAGAAAGATCACCTCTAACACAAGCTTTTCCCTTGATTTGCAATGATTTAGATGAAATCCTTCAAGAATGTAACGCCCCGGTTTTGGGCTTAGGAGTTTTGGGCGTTGACCGGATGGTCAAAGTGCTGTTCGAATCTAAAGAGGTTAAATTAGGAAAGCCTAGTTCGGGTTGCATTAAAAATATGAAAAAATGTTCTAAAATCATCTTTTAATATAATTAAGTGAACTGTGAAATCAATTTTGGAAAATGAGTTTTGGAAGTGTGACATTTTGGCTAGTGACCAAAATGTAATTTTCGCAAGTTTGGTGGCTGTTTTATAAAGGGTTGAAACTTTGAATCTTTAAGGAGCTATTAATCCAAAAGTGGTTTCTCCAGATTTTTCTAAGATATTTTGAGTTATAATCTGATTTTAAAGTATATCAAAAAGGAGGGAAAAGCCATTTGGCTAATTTCTTAACTAACTTCTCAATTTTCTTTCTCTCATTTTCTCTCAACCCAAACACTCCATTTCCAGAGAATTGTTTCTGATTTTCTCACCTAAATCTCTCCTTTCAACTCTCATTTGATTCCAAATCAACATATCTTCAAAACCTCTTCAATTGCTACTTGATTCATCAAGGGTTTTCATTCCAAAAAGTGGAGAAACACAAGTTTGGAGGTAAGAACGTCCTTCTCCTCTAAACTATCAGTTCTTTACTGAAATTCCTAAGTTTTCAATCCTTAATTGATGTTTAATTAAAGGTTTTTAAGTGTTGAAATGGATCTTGGCTTATTATGCAAGATTTTGATGATTTTTGATGATTTTCGTTAGATCTGAGTAATCTGTGATTTGATAGGTGTTTTTGATGTTAAATGATCTTTAAATTGATAAGGAATTGAGTTTTGATTGATGCAATCCCGGATAGGTTGAGTTTCCTAAGTTTAGCTTGTGTTTCAAGGTAGTTTTTGAGGTGATCTTGGTGATCTGATGTTGCTGGAGGTATAAGGTTGTTAATAGGTTGTTTTTAGATGTTATATGATGTTAATGGAAGTGAGGTTTTGCTGGTTTATGGCTGGGCTTTGTTTAGAAGTGGTTTGGATGCATTTTCGGTTGTGTTTGGTGGCCGAAAATGGAGGTTGGATGAGAGCAGCGAGTTTAGGTGCTTTCATTGAAGCAATTAATGCATGATGATGCATTAATCCTCTGCTTTGATGTGTTGAAACAGGGGAGGCATCTTTGGATCCAAGAGTGGTTGATCCGGAAGCTTGATTTGGTGCTTTGGCTTGAAGCAAAGTGGAAATCGCTGAGTGCATTTGTGGAAAATGGATTTTCAGCTTTAAAACCAAGGTTTGAAGGTTTTGGGAGCTTAGTTTAAGTCTAAACAACTTTGCTAAGCTCAAGTGTAAGTTTTCGGATTTTCTCTCTAGTGGTGGCCATGATTTTTGTTGTGATGCAAGATGTTGATTTGCATGTTTTAATTACTGTTTTGAAAGCATGTATTAGCATGGATTTTGCTGATAATATAAGCCATATGTTGAAGGTAACTCTAGGTAGGAGTACCTTGCTTTTATACATTGAAATAATGTGGTTTGATGCTTTGAAATGCATGATGAAAATGGCTTGGTTTAATGCTTTAAAACAGTGGATTAAATGATGAATATGATGTATATTGGCAAGTGATGTTTTGAAAAGATTAAGGTCACTAAGGTGGTTAAAAGTCCTTGAGTGAGCCTTGTTACTTAAGATCATCAAGGTGGTTAAAAGTCCTTGGATGAGTCTTGTTGCGGACACTAAGGTGGTTAAAAGTCCTTAGGTTATCCTTTCCATGGTGTTTAAAAGTCCATGGGGCCAAGGTGTTTAAAAGTCCTTGGGGCCAAGGTGTTTAAAAGTCCTTAGGGTGATTCAAGCATTGGACACAAAGGTGGTTAAAAGTCCTTGTGTGGTCCTTATTCATGGTGTTTAAAAGTCCATGGCCAAGGTGTTTAAAAGTCCTTGGGGCCAAGGTGTTTAAAAGTCCTTGGGAAAGTTGTTGAACTTGTTTTATGAATTGGAAAATTGTCACTTGAGCCAATATGACATGTTAAGTATATTGTGAAGCATGAGATGCTTGTTTTAATGTTTATGTTGAAGCATGAAATTGCTTGTTAAGTATGCTTTTGAGCATGTGCAAAGGTTGATTTAAAGCACGTTTTGTAAATGTTTTGAAATGCATTATTGAATGGTTTTTAAGAGCTTTCCTCACTAAGCTTTTGCTTACGCTCTCTTCGTTTTCTTAATTCAATAATGCAGAGCATTAGAGTACCTTGAGGGCAGAAAGAGGGGCAAGAGTTCAAGTACAAGTAAAGCTCAATGTATGGAAGGTTTTTGTTAAACATTTAGCTTTTGGGTGATTTGGCAATGGGGGACCAATGTGTATGTTTTGGGAGGCGTTTGAGACTCCCTAAGTATGTTGAATGTTGTTTTGGATGCTGGTTTTTGGATTGGATCATTGCTTGCTTGTTTTGGAAGTTTGGTGTTTTGAATAGCTAGCTTGTGTAGGAAGCATGCCTATTGAATTGGGGCTTTTTGCATGTGATGTTAGATTGTTGTTTTGATGATTCCTATAAGTCATATATATGTTGAATTGCATGCTGGTAAAGTTTGGTGACATTTGGAGCATATTTGAATGATCAATTGCATGTTTTGGTATGCTAGTTTGCTGCAATCTGTGCAGGCGTTTCGGAACAGTGTGCACCGTTTCGGAACGGGTGCCTTACATGAACCCAGGCGTCCGAAACGGTATGCACCGTTTCGAAACGGTTTGGTCTCTGCCAAGGCCATGTTTCGGAACCCGTTTCGGAACGGCCCGTGTTTCGGAACAGCGTCTACCTGTTTCGGAACGGTCGACCGTTGGGGGCTGACATGGGCAGTTATATGTTTTGAATTGTTTACGTTTTGGTCCTGAATCTTGTTTGTTCAATTGTATGAGCTTGGGAAGTCCTTTTGAGCTGAAATTTCACAGAGAAGCATGAAACCTGATTAGTTTCAAGTTGGTAACTTTAATTTGGGTTAAGTCCTTTTAACTATCAGAAATTACAATTTGGTCCCTAAAGTTGTAATTTGTTCAATTGGGTCCCTGTTTGATCTCTGATGTTTGATCTTTGAGTATGATGTTTGTGTGATCACAATTAGGATTAATGTGCATCTAGACAAGATTAAAAAGAAAAAAAAGGGTCGTTAATCAAGGTTGACTTTTGGGTTGACTTTGGTTTTCCCCGTGTGACTTTCTTAATTCGGGTCAACCGTCTAGGCCGGGTTAAGGGGGTTACAAAGAAATCCATACAAGTTGATGTAGAAATCCATGAGAATCATTTAGAAATCAAAAGTGGATGAAAAGAGATAAATCTCTTGAGATTTTAGTGATGAAAAGGTAGTTTGGCTGCTGGGAAAGTTGAGAGAAAAGTTTAGGATAAAAGTAGTTACGTAAGAAAATGTTTAGCCTTTAAAAATCCTTTTTTTATCAAATCTAATTTAACAAATTAATTAATTAAATCATTTTCAAAACACAAAATCAATGAAAAAGGCTGATAACACCTTGGTGTAATAGCTCCCTAAAGATTCTAAGTTTCGGCCCTCTTCAATTTAGTCATTAAAACATATTTTGCAATTTTTACAAATTAGTCACCATTTTCAAAATTCAAATTAAATCAGTCCAATTTCATCAAATTGAACTCTCCAAAACCTTCAAAATAATATTTTCAGATTATAAAATATTTTTCCATATTTTATCTCCCTCAAAAACAATTTATTTCAAATTAATCTCGAAACTAGCATAACTCACTTGAACCGGTTCACTCGAACCTCTTAGCCAAACCCGACTAACTTCTAAGCCCAAAAATTGGGGAGTTAGAACTCCCTTTCACTTAGGAAATTTCTTCCTCGAAATTTTTCCTGGAGGAAAAAGGTGCGGAAACTACTTTATCATGTCCGTCTTGCTTTCCCAAGTGGGCACCTCAATTCCTCGATGTCGCCACAACACCTTCACAAGTTCAATTGTCTTACCACGAAGAACTTTGCTACTAAAATCAAGAATTCCAACAGGTTCCTCATCATAAGACAAATCCAGATTCAACTCAATCTCCTCAACAGACATAACATTAGATAGATCCGACCTATACCTTCGCAACATCGAAACATGAAACACATCACGAAATTTCTCAAATTCAAGAGGCAACCCCAACCGATATGTACCAGGAAAAAGATGCTCCACTACTTTGTATGGTCCAATAAACTTGGACTAAGCTTTAAATTCGCGTAAGACTTTTGTCGATCCAATGATGCCAAACCTCAAGAACACGTGATATCCAAACCTCATCACCTTATTCCAAGGCAATACTCTCAAGAACACGTGATATCCAACTGCAAACTCAATCTTACCCTTTAAATCTGCGTAAGACTTGTCCCGATCCAATGATGCCTTCAACCAGTCACAAAAAAGATTTACCTTCTCCGTCGTTCCCTTAAGCAAATATGGAAAGGAAACCAAATTTTCCCCGTTTCCTCATAACTGAGAGGCATCCTACACCTCCTACCATACAAGGCTTCTTACGGAGCCATTTGTATACTCGCTTGAAAGCTATTATTATAAGCAAACTCCACTGAAGGCATTTGTTTCTCCCAAGAACCTTGGAAATCTATAACACAACACCTCAACATATCTTTTAGCACTTGGATAACTCACTCAGACTGACCATCTGTTTGAGGATGATATGAGGTACTGAAATTAAGTCGTGTACCCAAAGCTCTATGCAAGCATTACCAAAACCATGTTGTAAACCTAATATCTCTATCAGACACTATGGATTAGGTACACTATGCAACCTCAAAATCTCTGCAATGTACAACTCTGCCAGCTTATCCAACATATACGTAGTATGTAGAGCTATGAAATGTTCACACTTCGTAAGACGATCCACAATTACCCAGATAGAGTTCTTCTTTGCTGGGATCAAAGGCAAACCAGACAAGAAATTCATCGTAATCCTCTCCCATTTCCATTCTGGTATCTTCAAAGGTTGCAACAGCCTGGAAGGAAATTGATGCTCAGCTTCCACGCGCTGAAAAACCATACACTTACTCACAAATTCAACAACATTCTTCTTCAACCCAACCCAATAGTACTCGTCTTTCAACCCCTAATACATCTTTGTACTACCAGGATGCATAGCAAAAGGACTACTATGAGCCTTAGTCAAGATTATGCACCTCAGCTCAACTTCCTCCATCACAACTATTCGACTTTTAAAGCACAAAACACCATCATCATTGAAACAAAAAATTGTTACATTACCATCCGCTTTGTCTTGAACATGAGGCACCAAAGAATCATCAAGCAACTGCTTCTCTTTAATCAACTGAAACAAGGAAGGTTTCACTTGTAACATAGCTATCAATCCACCAACATGCGATATACTCAACCGAGCAAACATCACTCTCAATTCTACACCCACCTTCCTACTCTAGGCATCGACCACAACATTAGCCTTTCAAGGGTGATACTCTATCGTGAAGTTGTAATCTTTAAGCAACTCCAACCATCTTTGTTGTCTAAGATTCAACTCTTTCTGAGACATTAGATACTTCAAACTCTTATGGTCCGTAAAAATCACACACATCTCACCGTAAAGGTAATGCCTCAAAATCTTTAAAGCAAACACAATTGTAGCATGCTCTAGATCATGAGTAGGATAGTTGCGCTCGTGCACCTTCAATTTCCTAGATGCATAAGCCACAACCTCCATACCTTTCACTTCGTATCGATATGCTTGCCCATGTACCGATAACCCTTTTGTTGCAACAACTAATTTTCTTTTGAGCAAGTACCGATACAAATGCTCGTGTACCGATACATACCTTTCCATACAACATTTAATATGGGGAAATTGCAGCCCATCGGCTCTATTCAATTCCCCAACAACCCAAACGGATAGAAATCAATGAAGGGTATTAAAAACAAGTCTCCAAAGCTTCTTCAACAACAAGAAAACTATTCTAAAGCATTTAGGAACATATCCAACTTCTTTGTGCTCAAATTGTCAAATTCTTATAACCCACTTGAGTGATTTTCATTGTATTTCATTTTTCATTAAGTTTGGAGTTTTAGTGAACATTGAATTGTGTAAACAATCTTCCTTTGGTGGAATTTCATAGCTTGCTTCTTTGTATCTACCTTTATGAAAAAAAGGATTACTAGACTTTGGGGTATAAGTCTAGGTGATTACGAGGTTATCTTCTTTAGTTGAAAAGGAAAGACAAATGAGTGAATTTATGAAAATACTTAGTGTGGATAAATAAGGTAATGGATGTAGACCTTGTTTATAAGGTTGGACCACTCTAACCACTTGTGTAGATTTTCTTTCTTTTTGCTCATTGCTTTTACCAAATTGTTAAATGCCAATTCACCCCATCCTGGCCATTTCCATTGATTGATCAACTAAAAAATTAGTATCAGAGCTACGCTCATCGGAAGGCTTCATATCCTCTAGAGTATATCCAACCGTTGTTCAATCAATTTCCAAGTCAAGCCTTGACATCTACTTCCGGCAATTACTTCGCTGAGGAATCTCAATCCATCTCCGAGCCACCATACTTCAATAGTGTAAACTACCCTTATTGGAAGAATAGGATGAGGTTAATCATCAAGTCTAATGAATACCTCCTTTGATATGTAGTGATGGACGGGCTGACTATTCTGATGAAGAGAGTTGAAAGCCGACTCGCCCCTAAGGAAAGGCAATAATGGACCGATGATGATAGGAAGAAGTTGCAACTCAACAACAAAGCTATGCACATATTGTTTTATGCTCTTGGAACAGACGAGTATACAAAGATTTCTTCTTTCTAAAGTACCAAGGAGATATGGGACAACCTAGAAATTACTCACGAGGGTACCAATGAAGTGAAGGAGACCAAAATTGGCCTTATCAATCTTAGCTATGAGAACTTCAAGATGAAACTAGATGAAAACATCACCAAGATGTTTGATCAATGGGCTAGAGATCTATGAAGAAGTAGTTCTGAAAGACAAGCTTGTTCAAAAGCTTATCTATTCTCTTCCTGAATCATTGAATTCAAAGACTGCCATCATCGAAGCCAATAATCTCAAGACCTTGAAGCTTGACGCTCTCAATGGGTCACTTCTCACTCATGAGCTAATGAAGAGAAGAAAGGATGGGAGAAGAAGAAGGAAGTAGAGAGGAAGAAAGTTGGAATTGATCTTAAAGCTTCACAAGAAGAGAGTGATTCTAGCGAAGAAAAGGATGAAGAAATGGTTATGCTAGCCAAGAAATTCACAAGGTTTATGAAATCAAACTGTGGAAGATAGTTCCATCGAAGAAATGGTTTCAAGAACTAATCAAAGAAAGAAGAGAAAGTCCAAATGATTTTCTATGAGTACAAAATTTTGTGATACATCAAGTTCGACTGTCCCCAATTATAGAAGAAGAGCATCGGAAAGAAAAAAAGCTCAAGGCACATGTGGCTACTTGGAGCAATGAAGACTCATCCGATGAGGAGGAGCAAGAAGTAGCTAACCTATGTCTTATGGCACTTGAGGGGGATCCTAAGGCAACTTCTAATTCATCTACATTTGATTTCACATTTTCTTTGCTTCAAGAAGCTTATGATGAATTACAAGAGGTTTATGATGATATATTTTTGGAGTTTAAGGAATCAATTTTTTTAAAAAAGAAGAAATTTATTTTATATTTGGAAAACCAACATTATTCTTTATCCAAAACTAGTGTGGAACTTGAAATGAAAGTTAAGGATATGCAAGCAAAACAAAAAGATTTTGAAAATGAAAATTAAGACTTGCATAACTTACTTTCAAGAATCCATGACGATCCCCAAAAGGAAGTTGGTGATCTTAAAGCTTCATCAAACAAAGTTGGGACCAACCGTTTTGAAAAAGTAAACCATTCAAAACCCAACTACGTAAAAAGGAACTTTAATGGGTACAACCATAGAGGTTTCCAAAGGCACTCTAACGGTAATAGAGTTAGTAGTGTTTGTGTTCCTATGGAACTTGTAACTTCTAACAATTGTGATTCCATTACTTCTTGGATCCCCGAGGGAACCAAGATTTTGGGAGCTAATACTCATGGACCCAAAAAATTTGGGTACCAAAAATCAAGACTTAATTCTATGTTTGTAGGGGGCATTGCTACAACCCCCAAACATCAAGTGCAAATTCATGGTACCTTGATAGTGGATGCTCGAGACACATGACTGGTGAAAAGAGTCAGTTCTTAGAGCTAAAACCAAAGAGTTGAGTAGTGGCTTCCGGTGACAACTCCAAAGGCCACATTGAATACTCATTGAGGTTTTGTATGTTTACGGTCTAAAACATAATTTGATAAGCATAAGCAAATTGTGTGATAAAGGTTTCAATGTCATGTTTGATTTAAATGGTTGCAAAATAATGGACATTGCATCTAATAAAATTGTGCTAATTGGTTCATTGAATATGAAATATATACATGGTGTACCTAGATGACATTCATGTTTCAAATGCATATTTTGTTGCTAAAGATGGGCATGATTCTTGGTTGTGGCATAAAAAACTAGGTCATGCTAGCATGAGTGTTTCAGAAAAATTAATTCTTGATGATCTAGTAAGAGGTTAGCCTAAAATCAAGTTTTCCCTTGATAAAATTTGTGATGCATCTGCTAAAGGCAAACATAAAAGAGTTTCTTTTAAATCCATTAATGATGTATCAACAAGTAGGATATTACAATTCATCCATATGGAACTTTATGTCCTTATTAGAACAATAAGGTTGGGTGGAAAACAATATTCTTTTGTGCTTGTTGATAGGGGTGAGCAAAATTTGACTCGAATAAAAAAAATTGAATTTTTTGACTCGACTTAAAATTTTATAAACTCGACTTGACTTTAAAAAGTTTCAAATAAAGATTGAGTTGTAAAATGGAAAACCGAATAACTTAAATTTTTAATAATTAGTGGATTGAGAAATATGAAGAAATATATGTCACATATGAAAAATATAAAGAATGATACATATGTATATATATATATATATATGCATATCTTATATGATTCGAGAAAGTCGTTTAAATTAGAATCAAACAATACTATACATGATAAATAATTACAATTAAATTTGTATATGAACTTGAAAACTTGACTCGACTCAAACTCGACTCGAATTTCATTAACTTGAAACTAAACAAAAAAAATTCAAATAAAGTTTGAGTTGTAAAATATGACGCTTCAACTCGAATGAATCAAAAAAAATTTTTGACTCGACTTTATCAAACACTCGCCCCTTGTTGTTGATGATTACTCTAGATTTACTTGGGTTTTATTTTTAAGTAAAAAATATGAGTCTTTAGTAAAACTCATCATATTTTCAAAAGCAAACCAAATGACGTTGGTTACTCTATTTCTCATGTTAGGAGTGATCATGAAACATAATTTCAAAATCTTGGTTTAGAAGAGTTTTGCAACTCAAATTAAATTAGTCATAATTTTTGGGTCCTCGTACTCCTCAACAAAATGGGGTTGTAAAGAGGAAAATAGAACTTTAGAAGAAATGTCTAGACCCATGCTTTGTGAAAATAATTTACCAAAGTATATTTTGGCGAAAACCACAAACATCGTTCACTATATTGTAAATCCAGTAATGATTAGGCCTCTTTTAAAGAAAACACCTTATGAGCTTTTCAAAAATAAAAAAGCCTAACATTAGTTATTTTCATCCTTTTGGATGTAAATGTTTTGTTTTAAACAATGGAAAAAATAATTTAGGCAAGTTTGATGCAAAAAGTGATGAAGCTATTTCTTGGTTACTATTTATACTTTAAAGCCTGTCGTGTATTTAACAAAATAACTTTAGTGGTTGAAGAGTCTATATATGTTGTTTTCGATGATAACCTCCTTCGATGGAAGGATACTTGTGATGATGATATATGAATTTTGAATGGGAATGATGGTGAAGGACAATCATCGAAGGTAGATGAAGTTCAATCAATAAAAGAACCACAAGATCCACCTCTAGGAGCCTTCAAGGACATGCCTCTAAAGCAAAGGGAGGTCCTACCCAAGGGAGTTCAACTATGTCAAAGGTGGTGAGAATTCTGATGATCTATCCAAAGGGGTAACCACTAGATCATCTCTTAGAAATAAAATGTAATTATGTTGCATTTATCTCATGTATATAGCCTAAAAATATCAAAGAATCATTAAATGATGATTATCGGATACTGGCTATACAAGAAGAGTTAAATCAATTTGAGAGGAATCAAGTTTAGACATTAGTTGATAGGCCTAGTAATAAATTTATAATAGGTACTAAACATGTTTTTAGAAACAAACTAGATGAGAGTGGTAACATAGTGAGAAACAATGCTAGACTTGTTGCTCAAGGTTACACTCGAGAAGAAGGAATTGATTTAGATGATATATCTACACTCGTAGCTAGAATGGAAGCTATTAGGATGTTGCTTCCATTTGCAAGTTTTCATGAATTCAAGCTTTTTCAAATTGATGTTAAAACTGATTTTCTAAATGGTTTTATTAAGGAGAAGTGTATTTTGAACAATCTCCCTATTTTAAAGATCCAAAATATCCAAACCATGTTTTCTAACTTTCAAAAGGTTTATATGGTTTGAAACAAGCTCCTAGAGCTTGGTACGAAAGATTATCAAATTTAAAAAAAAAGATAAGGATATCATATTAGTTCAAATTTATGTTGATGATATTTTTTTGGTTCTACTAATGAATCTCTTTGCCAAGAATCTGCTCAAGAAAGGGAGGATGGGGGAGCTCTCATTCCAAATCAAACAAAGGGAGGATGGCATAATCATCAATCAAGCAAAGTACATCACAAATATGCTAAAGAAGTTTGACTTAGAGAATGTGAAGCCTCAAGCCACTCTGATGAGCTCATCTACAAAGCTTGACAAAGATGAATGAAGTAAATGTCTTGATCTTAAGCTTTTCTAGATCTAAAATAAGATCTTTTCTTTATCTTAACAAAAGTAGACCAAATATATTGTTTAGTGTTTGCTTGTGTGCTAGATTTAAAGCTAGTTCTAGAGAATCATATTTACAGGCCATTATGAAAATGTTTAGATACCTTAGAGATACAACTAGTTTAGGTGTTTGGTATCTAAGAGACTCATTGTAGACTCTTTTGGGATTTGTGTAAAACGAATGCTGGAAAAATGGGCAAATTATATGTATTGGACAAGTATAAAACAATGTTAAGAGTCTTTTGTGTGCAAGTATACACGTTCTACAAGTAATAAAGCTTGGTAAGCCGAGTTATCGATCCCATCGAGATTGACTTGAATTCGATTGCTTAATTGTTACTTGCTTTGAAAGAAAAGGTGTTTGTTTTGAAGGTTGTTTTGAAATTAAAGAAAAGAAAATTTTAGTAAAATTTTGGCAAGGAAGGTGTCTTTAATGAATGATGAATGTTGGCAAGGAATGCATGGTGTCAACGTTCTCATGCCAACCTTTGTTGGCAAAACCGTCTTAGCATTGTTTGCGGACAGATTCAACATTAGCAAAGCTCTCTCGATGGTCATTGCCCTAAATTGGCCAAGTAAAACCCCATATATCTCTATAGTGCTTTCTTTTCGTAAACTAATTTGATTAAAACCAATCTATACTTTGAGGGGGAAGCTATCACTTTCGATGTAAGTTCATCTGCTTGAACGACTTCTCTCATAGCTTCTCTCCCAAGTATCCAGCAACTGATCGTTTCCTCCCAAGTGTGTTAATATATTGAGGAGCAATGGGCCAACTATGCCAGCTCTCGCTTGGAAAAGTGTTTAGAAAAACAGTAATGTCAGCTCTTGCTTGGCGTTACAGTTAAAAATAGTAAAGCATGCCAGATAGAAAAAACTTTGCCGAAACATAATTGTATTTAAAGAACTAAGGCATAAAAGCAACGTTTAAACCAAACATCCACCACCAACTATGAAATTAGTTCACGATGAGGGATTTAACCATCAAAACCATAACCGTTTTCAAATACATCATCTTTAAATAAACTAAAGAAAAACATATTAAGCCAAGGGAATGGGCGAAGGGGTCTCTCGATGTAGCCCTCCACGCCAAGCTCTCGGCTAAGAGGTTGAATCACCCATTCTCGGTGTAGCCGACTGTCACTCATCGGTCACTCCAACGCCTCACTCTGATCACTCTAGGTCTTCACCCGATCACTCTCATCTTTCCTTCGCCTTTCTCAATTGCTTGATCGGTTGGTCTTTATATAGGCGTGTATGAGAAAGGATTAGATAAGCCTTTGTATTTGAATTTGAAATGATCTAGGTATAAGAGAGAGATATCTATCCGATAATTTTGATATCTTATCAGCTCAGTGTGATAGCTTATCCGGCTGGGGATGACATCATCATCTCGATGTTACTTTGGCATACAAGCTTGGCACAACTTTGCCAACATCAGTTGCCACCACTGATAAGTGCTCGAAAGTCCTATATTTTAACCCATTTTACATGGCAATTATCAGTCAACCTAACCCATTTGAGCTACATTATGGCCCTTCATGAATAGATTTCATCATTTATGCCTTTGATCCTTATATTCTTTTTGTTCTATGGAAAATGTACTATTTGATGCATGTTTGGTGCTTTTGCAGATTTGCACGATGCGAGAGAAGGATGATGCCTTGACGGCACTGGATGACAAGGGAAGAATGAGGCAAAACCAGCTAGTAGCAAACCCTGGTCGAGCCAAGCCACAAGAGATAGCTTCTATTGAGGGGAGCTTATTTATGATGAAGCCTTGCGGAGCATAACCATTCATAGACCCATGTCGTGGCAGCTAAAAGCCATGTCGCGGCCGTGTACTACTGAACCTGCTAGAGGGAAAATCAAGCAAAGTGGTAGCCGATTTCAAGAGCTTTAAACGCTGTATTTTTCTACACACTTTGCGTGGAAATTGGAATTCAAGAAGAGGAAAAAACATGGAAGGAAGGATAAAGTTAGAATTTTGGCCAAAAGTGTATATTGTAATAAATTAAAGAGATTTTACCTCTTTAATAAAGATTAGTCCAAGTGCAACTTAACTTCCTCCCCAAGAAGGATATGTGCCTACACCTTCCCGTATATATGGGGGCTTGCCTCCATCAAAGGGGACAATCAAGAGAGATCGAGAAAGAGAAGAGCTTAGGATTTAGTTTGTGTTTTTTTCATCCATTATGTTCTAATTTCCTTAGGGTTAGGATTAGTTTGTTTAATAGTTGTGTGAAAACTATTGCACTTTGTTTTTATTCCTAATGCAATGAAATTGAGGTTTGCTTATTCTTGGCTTCAATCATTCTTGCATTCTTATTAAGAGAGAGTTTGTGAGATTATCCATTTATTTAATGTCGAGAGAGTTGAATTCACAAAACGAGTAAGCACGGTTTTCATCCAAGTGGTGTTAACTAATTCGGCCTTGAAATAGGTTAAGAATTTTAGTGGCTAAGAGAAGCGTGTGATTGGTTGGTGTTTGTCTTTGGTTTACGCCGAGAGGTATGGTCAGAGTTCGGCCATCAACAGTGTTCCGAGCTTAGAGATAAGGAGCAACCGTTCAAGGACGCTTTGCCGAATCTTAGCAACATCTGCCCAAAGCAAGAGATTGTCGCGGCAGAGAATCAACCTTTGCAGCTGCGACATAAACTTTGGTTACTGTCAAGGCAGTATTGTGTTGCAGCATTCAAGAACAGAAGACAAGTCAATAGGATTACACACTACGTCAATTTTAATCCGGCCCATTCTATCAACCCTGATCTTCTTCTTACTTTTGGATTATTTTAGTTTATTCGACCAACCCAACTCATCTATTTTTTACTTTAATTATTTTGCAGTGCAAGGAAGTAAGACAAAACGGCTAGCTCAATCCCTATGGAGACTCAATATATTTATCATTGTATTACTTGACGTGTACACTTGCATTATGCGGGGCAGTTTTACTCGAGCATCAAGTTTTTGGCGCTGTTGCCGGGGATTGTAAACTTTTGTTTTTATTTTCTTGCACTCTTTTATTTTGCTTTATTTAATTTATTTAATTTTCATTTTTGTACTAATAATTCTTGGTTTTGTTTTGGTGCATGACCAGAGCGAATCCAGACAACCCATTGCGAGATCGAGATCCAGAAATCGAATGCACTTACCGAAGGCTTAGAATAGAGAACGAAGCCGCAATGCAGGAACCTGAGGTCCAAGGAGGAGGCATCAACCAAGAGGGCCCCAACACATAATGTCTTAGAGCAACCACCTACCGAGGCCCATCCACTTGTCGATGGGCAGTAGAATATCCCGACAGGAGGTAGAGAAAATATGCGAGCTCCATTCGTACCAATACGACAACCAAAAGAACGTATTAAACCCTGAAGTTGTTACCCAAGAGATACAAGCCGCCCACTTTGAGCTGAAGCCCCTAATGTTTTACATGATCAACACTATGGGGCAATTTGGCAACTTAGCAAGTAAAGATGTCAGACAACACCTCAAGTCCTTCCTCTATATCTGTAACTCGTTTAAAATATTGGGAGTACATGAGGATATTCTGAGTTTGAAAATTTTCCCTATTCACTAAGGATAGGGCAAGAACCTGACTAAATAGTATCCCAGCAGGAACAATTGGATCCTGGAGTGATCTATGTCGTGATTTCTTAGTATGCTTTAATCTTACAAATTTAACTGATAAATTGCGTAACAAGATCACTTCTTTTCAACAGGCTAATGGCGAGTCCATGCATGAGGCTTGGGAGCGATATAGAGAACTATTACACAAATGCCCCTTGCACGAATTCCTAGTATGATCAACATCTTGGGGAAATTCGGGGGGACTTCCACAGAAGATGCTCGGAAGCACTTAAGATGATTCCTAGACATATGTAGAGCTTTCAAAATACACGGAGTCCACCAAGATGTGCTAAGGCTGAGGTTATTCCCCTATTCACTAAGATATAGGGCAAAACAGTGGTTGAACAACCAGCTGACAGGGTCATTCAACACTTGGACGAAATTGTGCAAGGACTTCTTGGATTGTTTCAGCCCATCTAATGTCACAAACAGATTGAGAAACAAAATCACAGATTTTCGACAAGGAGATGATGGGCCAATGTATGAAGCATGGGAGCGGTACTAACAGATGCTCAATAACTACATGCTTCATAGTTTTCCGGCATGGAAACAAGTGTCGATGTTCTACAACGGGGTGAACTACCAACCTCAAATGATGCTCGACGCCTCAGCCAACAGAATCATCCTCAACCGACCACCCGAGGAGGAACTACGAATCCTGAACCAAGACGCCAAAAATGACTATAAGTTCCCAACAGCCCGGTGAGGCGACATTAGGCGGCCAGCTACTGTGAACGAAGTAGAATCCTCAGAATCTCTCAATACCTTCCTTGATAAACTAATAGAGCTGGTTATGAACATGTCAAAACCCACTGGAAAGGTCTTTGAGGCCAAGGCTGTAGGGTCGTTTTGTAATGATTGTGGGGGCAACCACGATTCCTCTGAATGTACTGCATCTACTAATTTCATGGGAGGATACATGAGGAATAACAGGCCCGCCACGTACACGTACAACCCTGGATAGAGGAATCATCCAAACTTCTCCTGGAGCATTCCTAAAACTGCTGCCAATCTATAACAGCAACACGGAAGCTACCAACAGAACCAATTCAGACAGCAAGCTCAGCAACCACAGAACAATAACTCACTAGAAGCAACTTTACATACTTTATATCTATAACTAGTGATTTTATTATTCGGACTAATAAGTTTATTGATAAAACTGAATTGTTTATAGATAGGACGGAGATGAGGATGAACAACCAGGAAGTTACGATAAAGAACCTAGAGACCCACTTTAGGCAATTCACGAATATCTTTAGCAGCAAGACAATGGGTGCAACATCCAACACTATAGAGGCAGAAGCTAAAACCACGTATGAGCAGTGCAAAGCTATATCAACAAGAAGTGGGAAATAATTGGATGAACCCAGATCGGAAAAGTTAGCAGAGGAATACCAAACACAAAAAAAAAAACTTCCTACCGCGGCAGCATTAATACCAGTCGCCCCGGTAGATGAGACTAACAACAGCCTTGAGGCAGATGATCCTCTATAGATAAAGTTCCAAAGCAAGGAGCATATATAAGACGTCTGCCTGGTGGCACCTTTTCCCCAGAGGCTTAAGCAATAGAAGCAGGAGCACCAATTTAGGAAATTCTTGGATATTTTAAAACAGGAGCACATAAATATCCCTCTCATCGAAGCGATCCAGAACATGCCCAACTATGCAAAATACCTAAGGGACATGGCTTCTAAGAGAAAGAGAATTGGGGAGTTTGAAATAGTTGTTGTGATAGAGAAGTGCATGGCTATGTTGCACAATAAGCTGCCGCAAAAGCTAACTGATTCATGAAAATTTTGTTATGCCATGCAGAATCGGCAACAACCATGCAACAAAAGCCATGTGCGTCTTAGGAGCCAGAATCTACCTGATGCCCAAGGTAGTTTTCAACAAGATATGTATTGGGCAAGCCAAACCTACCTCCATTTTGCTGAAACTTGCTAATCACTCATTCGTACAACCAGAGGGTAAGATCGAAGACATCTTAGTTCGAGTGGGCAGCCTTATTTTTCCAACAGACTTCTTCATCTTAGACGGTGAGGCTGATGAAAATTCCCCTATCATCCTTGGGCAACCATTCTTGGCCACAAGCAGAACATTAATAGATGTGGAGCATGGGGAGATTATCATGAGGGTAGATAATGAGAGCATCAAGCTAAATGTTTTACAGCCCTCAGTAAAGTTAAAAGAAGGATGCTCGGACGCTCCAGCCTCCAAAATCAGCATTGAGACATGGTAAGACAGCAGCTGTCACGACAGACCAAAGGTCAGATTGAAGGACTCAACAACTCACCACCTTACAGAGCAGAATGACCCCCTAGGAGGGAAAGACAAGAAACGCCACCATAAGAAGTGGTTATGTCTAAGAGATGCACCCAAATGCACCCCCAACATAACTTAATTAATTTAATTTTTATTTTCTTTTATTTTCATGTTTTAGGAATATAATTTAATTTATTGCAAGTCATTTTTTATGATTTGATTTCTAGTTAGTTAAATTTATTTTCCACATCTTTATTTTTCAGATTATTTTTAGTATTTGATTATTTTTATTTTTATTCCAGGCTTCAGGAATAAATGAGCCAAACCGAGAAGAAGGACCAACAAAGAGCCAGCCCACAATCCCGCCAAGATAGCTGAGGGCGGCCTAGTTGTTGCTTGCGTGTATGTACTATAAAAGATACGTAAATATTGTGCAAGTATACACATCGAACGAGTAATAAAGTGATGAGTGAGTATCGTCTCCACAGGGATTGGATATATTCACGGTTTGATGTAACAATGAAGATTAAACTTTTTTGCAGATGACAATGCTATAGTAAAAGAGATGGTGTAAAATAATGATGAAGCAAAATAAGTAGAGAGAGATCAGATAACAATATGATAAATAGGTCCCCTTTCGTATGCGAAACTCACTACGGAATGACTGGCTGGGAATGATGGACAACCTAACTTAAGAACCTTAATGATGCTAAGGCTCTTCAGCTATCTTCTATGCTAGGCATGATTTGCTAAAGGTCATCCTAAACTATATCAAGCCAGGAAAGTGAGAGTCAGAAATACTACAGCCATACCTCTCGACGTGAACTCTTAACTCTCTTGTACCCTTCACGAACTATCCTTTTTAGCCCTTGAAACCTATCACTTATCTCTAAGGTAGGTTAGATTCTGCCTCTCAACAGTCACTCCATTGGTTATAAGGGTTCTAAGTTTAGATCTCTCGATTACAAACCTCAACACACACTTAAAGAACGACCAACTCCCGAGGGCTCTTACGGCTTTAAGGAAATGAAAAATACATAAGCAAAACATAGAACATGATAAACAATGAAAAGGATATAGCATGCATTAAAAAGTACTCAAAATAAAATCATCAATCAAACCCAAGCAACCTAAGACAGTCTGTAGCTGGGCAATATCATCCAACGTATCATTACGATAACATCGCCAAAGATAAAGATATGAAAACGAAATTCTATAGGGACAGAAAGAAAGGTGAACTCCCTTTTCGTCATGGACTGCCCGACTGTCTTAGGCCCACCACCTATTTTGAGTACGGTGAGGCCACTCCTAAGAGCTTCAACGATGGAGGACACCGAGTGGAGAAGATGAAGATGAAAACTTCTCTCTCCTTTTTTCTCTCTAGCTCTCATTCGCCTCTCTTTCGTGTTAAACTTCTCCAAGTTGTTCTCCCTCTTTATATAGTGGAGGCTCTCTAGGGTTTTGTGCCCTAAAGATTCCTTGATTATCCCAAGGAATATCCTCTGACAAGGTCTGCTATGAGGGGACAAGGAGGACAGTCTGCAGGTCGGTACTGGTTGTTGCACGTGTCATGTCGTCCTTTCTGCGTGTTCACATGCTTCTGCAATTCACGTGCTGACTAATATCCACTTCCATCATGCTATAGCAATTCCTGGCACAATCATTCTCTCTTGACTCCTTTCCTGCGCACCACCCAAAACCACCCTTCCAAGCAGTACCTCTCAATGTGGACCAACCAGCAAAGATAAAGATGCACCCAAAAGAAGAAAGAAAAATGCAAGCTGAATGCAGCCTAAATTCTATGGTATGAACTCAAGAACATGCAAATGCTATAGCAAAAAGGTATGAAAGCAAGAATATTTATGCAGTTATCACACCCCCAAACATAAGCTATTTCTTGTCCTCAAGCAATGAGTAGGACAGAACAAAAGTATTACTATGGCAAAGATTTAACCTAGAGGATTGCTATGGCAATATCTCAGTCCTCAGAAATAACCTTGGCAATTAAAGATAAACAAATAGAAGCGAGATCCTTAGAACATTCCTTAAGACTAAGTTGTGTGCGTGTGCGTGTGGCTGCCTTCCTCCTATACTTAAGCTAGTGAGACAAATTTTCAAGGAAGCTCCCTAATTATACCCTAACCGTGTTCTCTAGTTCTTTTCTAATTTCTAGACTCTCAAAGATGTATGTTTTCTTTTACGAAGGGTGTCAGCTCATCACACATACCGTTCTTAACTCTAGTTGAGCAGGGAGCAAACCTCTCACCCCCGAGCTAGTAGGCAGAGTCATCATGTGACAACTTTCATTCACTCATATGCTATAGCAAAACATTATATATGTATATATATTTATTGATATGCTATAGCAAAGTGGAGTGTCCTTCTACAGATATGTCGTATCATTTATTCATTTGTTTAAGCACTTGGATGTCTAGTTTTTCTTATGTTCTCTAGAGTTTACATATAAGAGTTCACTAGGGTTCTTCCTGAAAAAGTTTTCTAACGAACTTACTTATAGCAAGATTGAAGTTGTGTAAAAAAATTTAACAACTAGATCATAAGGTCAGTCCTACAGATCTCAACTACTTGTGTTTTCTCCAAACTAGTTTAAGCCTTTAAAATTTCTTCGTCAGACATCATTAAAATATTTATAGGTTGTCTCTAGACTAAACAGAATGCCATAGTAAAAGTTTTGTTCTTTTCCTACTATGTACATGCTAAATTAAAATACTACCTATGAACACTAACACCCCAAACTTAAGGGATGTTGTGTCCTTAATGCATGAACTATACTATATGCAATGACATGAAAAAAATAAAATGATAAATGAAATAAAAAAAGGAAAAGTTACCTCCTGGGTGCGGATGCTAGGTTGTATTGCTGATGTTGTCCAATGATGTTCCAGACGAGTAGTAGTGGGGATTCGGGACATCATCCACACTCTCGGAGGATATTGTCTGAGTGCTTGGTGAAGGTCTGACACGTCCATCGATATGTTTGATGCGTGTCTTTGGTCGAGATGTTGTAGCATCCTCAGGTCGCACTGGTGTCGGTTTAGGTGTTTGTGCTCGGGTTGTCTCCTTCTAAGGGGTTTCCTCAGGATCACTTGGTACAGGGTCCGACTTAGGAATTGGGTTTTCCGGACGTGATGGTGTTTGATTGGTTGCCTTCCTGCTACGCTTCCTTTTCTTTGTCGAGGTTGGAACTGGGTCTGTCTCTTTGACAGGTGGCTGAACCAAAGTAGTCTCTTTCTCTGGCTGGGCAGTAGGAGTCGCATGTGCTTTCTTTCTCATAGTTTTCTTCTTGACAAGAGGTGGTACTGAGCTAGGGTCACTGGGAGGCATTGGGCTCGTTGTAGCAATGGTTGGTGCTTGCAGTAACTTCATGGGGAATAATGGAAATGACATGTTCTGGTCTGGTAGGAGTTTGTTGAAGCAGGATGCTACGACACAATCGCGATGATGAGCATACTTAAAGTATGCCAACTGATGTGCCCTCATCAAGTTGAGCTCATCACTCAGTTCCTTCATTGTGGCAACCAATGATGCGACTCGTGCTGCAGCAAAACTTTTTGCTCCTCCCTCCACTCTTTGCTGAGGCATGTCTTTATTGAATCCTCAGAGTTCTGTGATGAGGGTTGGAGTTAAACCTGTCTTTCCTGAAATAGTTGCATCCACAAGATCGTCTATGAAGAAGTCTTTTCTTTTATACAAAGCAGTTTTTGGGTCAGGGAAAACAAGAGGACTACGAGGCCATTTTAGACAAGCATACACTTCATCCACTATGATCTTTCCTATGTCAATGCATCTACCATGTATTATTGAGTGGAGAAGAAAGAGTCTATATATGTGGATTGTGGCAGTGTGTAGTGTAGGCATAAGCTTATGTCTCAAAAATTGGTTTCATACTGTGGCCTCAGGTTTGAGGCGTCCTTTCTCGACTGACCTATTGTTTTCCAGCACCGTTCCCTCAAAATATATATCCTCTAACACCTCGCGCTGTGTCCGCGCGTCCATAGTCATCAAAAAAGTAGTGTGGTGGTCTACAGTGTGCTTTAGCCCATAGAACTTGTTAATTGCTGCCGTAGTAAATTTTATCTGCTCGCCTCGCACCTGAACCGTAGACTGTGTTGGACTTGTGAGGTGTGCGTAGAACTCCTTTACTACTGAGGTACAGATCTCCTCAGGGTGAGCGGCGAAGGTTTTCCATTCATGCTTGCCAATGACATCCATGATAGCCTGATCCAACTAATCTTCCCCTTCTTTAGGGTATTTAAACCCTAGTTCCGGAAGAACATTTGTAACGCCCCGATTTTGGGCTTGGAAGTTTTGGGCTTGGACCGGTTCGGTCAAAGTGTCGTTCGAATACAAAAAGGTGAAATTAGGAAAGCCTAGTCCGGGTTGCATTAAAAATATGGGAAAATGTCCTAAAATCCTCTTTTAATATATATAAGTGAAATGTGAAATCAATTTTACGAAAATGAGGTTTGGAAGGGTGACATTTTGGCTAGTGACCAAAATGTAATTTTTGAAAACTGCGTGACTGTTTTAAAAAGGATTGAAACTTTGAATCTTTAAGGAGCTATTTACCCAATGGGAGTTTCTCCAGATTTTTCTAAGATATTAAATGATTTATTATTGGTTTTTAAACAAAAGAAAAGTGGAGGGAAGATATTTTCCTAATTCCAACTAACTTTTCCTAAAATCTCATTTCCATTTTCTCTCATTTTTCTCTCAAACCAAACACCTTTTCTCCAGAGCTTTTTTCTCTGATTTTGTCACCTAAATATCTCTTTTCAATTCTCTTTTGATTGCTAATCATCTTCTCATCAAAACCTCACCATTTTCTAAGTGGATTTTCAAGATTTTGGTTCCAAAACGGGAGAAAACTCAAGTTTGGAGGTAAGAACGTCCTTCTCCTCTAAACTCTCAGTTCTTTACTGAAATTCCCAAGTTCTCAATCCTTAATTGATGATTTATAAAAGGTTTTATAGTTGTATCCTTGATCTTGGCTTGAAATGCAAGATTTGCTTGATTTTGATGAAAATTCGTGTGATTTGTTTAAGCAGGGGTTTGAGGTGTATTTTTGATGTTAAATGAATGCTAAATTGATTAGAAGTTGAGGTTTAATTAATTCAATCCCGGATAGGTTGAATTTCCTAAGTTTAGCTTGTGTTCTTGGTTGTTTTTGGAGTGATCTTGATGATCTGTTATGGCTGGAGGTATAAGGATGTGTTGAGATCCATTTTGGATGTTAATTGATGTTTATGAATGATTAGATTTGATGGATCATGGCTGGGTTGTGTTGTGGAGTTGTTTGGAGGCATTTTCGGTTGTGTTTGGTGGCCGAAAGTGGGTGTGGATGAGAGCAGCGGGTTTAGGTGCTTTCATTGAAGATATTAATGCATGATGATGCATTAATCCTCTACTTTGATGTGTTTAAAACAGGGGAGTCATCTTTGGATCCAAGTGGTGGTGATCCGGAAGCTTGATTTGTGTTTCGGCAAGAGGCGAAACGGAATCGGTGAGTGGAATTTGGTTTTCGGATTTGAAACCAGTGTTTTGAAGGTTTGAGAGCTTAGTTTAAGTCTAAGCAACTTAGCTAAGCTCAAGAGTAAGTTTTCGGAAAAACTCTCTTGATGATTAACCATGGTTTTGGTTGTATGCAATGTGGTTGTTTGCATGTTTTAAAATCTGTTTTGAAAGCATGATTAAGCATGTTTGTTGCTAAGATTATAAGCCATGTGTTGAAGGATGCTCAAGGTAAGAGATCCTTGTTTTTGAACATTGTTATAATGTGGTTTAATGCTTAAAATGCATGATGTTTATGGCTTGCTTAAATGCTTTAAACAGTGGAATATTGATGTTAATGATGCATATTGGCAAGTGATGGTTAAGGTCACAAAGGTGGTTAAAAGTCCTTGTGTGAGCCTTGTATATTTAAGAACATCAAGGTGGTTAAAAGTCCTAGGATGGTTCTTGATTAGGATCACAAAGGTGGTTAAAAGTCCTTGTGTGGATCTTGTGAATTTTAAGAACAACATGGTGTTTAAAAGTCCATGGTTGGTTCTTGGTTAAGGCTCAAGGTGGTTAAAATTCATTGTGTAAGCCTTGTTACTTAAGAACTCCAAGGTGTTTAAAAGTCCTTGGGAGATTCTTGTTAAGGACACAAAGGTGTTTAAAAGTCCTTGTGTGGTCCTTGCCATGGTGTTTAAAAGTCCATGGGGCCATGGTGTTTAAAAGTCCATGGGGTTAAGGACACAATGGTGTTTAAAAGTCCATGTGTGGTCTTTGGTTGTTATAAGATCACAATGGTGTTTAAAAGTCCATGTGTGAATCTTATGTGAAATGTATCACTTGTTGCCAATATGTCATGTAATAAAAGTGAAGCATGAGATGCTTGTTTTAAATGTTTAAGAGCATGTATAAATGTTGCTTGAAGAATGGTTTATAAATGAGTTTTATAAATGCATTATTGTGTGGTTTTAAATGAGCATTCCTCACTAAGCTTTTGCTTACGCTCTCTCTCTCTTCTTAAACCAATAATGCAGAACATTAAAGTGCATTTGAGGGAAGCAAGGTGGTGAAGAATCCAAGTGGTGAACAAAGCTCATGTATGGTGAAAGCTTCTTAAACACTATTAGCTTTTAGTAATTTGGCAATGGGGGACCTATGTTGTTGTTTAGGGAGATGTTTTGGACTCCCTAAGTTGGATTTATGTTGCTAATAATGTTGGAACATGTAATTGGTCTTTATGAGTTGGTTTTAATCAAATTGATGCTTGAATGGTGTGCTAAGTAGGAAGCATGCCTATAGATTTGGGGCTTTTCATGTTTGATGCCATGTTGATGTTTGGTTGATGTAATTATGTTCCTTGTATGTTGAATGTCTTGCTGGTAAAGTTTGGTAGCTTTTGGAGCATGTTTGGTAGGTCAATTGTGTATTTAATCAGCCAATTATCTGCATTCTGGGCAGGCCGTATCGGAACGGGAGCTACCGTTTCGGAACGGGGGCCCTGTAGTGGCCCAGGCGTTCAAAACGGAAGGCACCGTTCCGAAACGGAAATGTCTCTGCTAGGCCTCGTTTCGGAACACGTTGCGGAACTGTCCCGCGTTACGAAACAAGTTCTCCCTGTTTCGGAACACTTGACCGTTGGAGGCTGACATGAGCGGTTATATGTTTTGAAATGTTTGCATTTTGGTCCTGAAACATGTTTATGCAATTGTATGAGTTTGGAATGTCCGTTTGAACTGAAATTTGGCAGAGAAGCATGAAAGATGACTAATTATAAGTTGGTAACATTAATTTGGATTAAGTCCTTATAATTTTCGGAATTTACAATTTGGTCCCTAAAGTTGTAAATTGTTCAATTGAGTCCCTGAATGTTCTCTGATGGTTATGATCTTTGAGTATGCTGTTTCTGAGATCATATCTAGGGTTAATATGCATCTAGTCACGTTTTAAAAAGAAAAAAAAGGTCGTTAATCAAGGTTGACTTTCGGGTTGACTTTGGTTTTCCCCGTGTGACTTTCTTAATTCGGGTCAACCGTCTAGGCCGGGTTAAGGGGGTTACATTTGGTGTTATCAGAGCTGAGTTCTCGAGTAATTGGGAATGGTTGTGTGGTTGATTTGAACATGTATGCTTTGTATGCTTGTTGAGGGAAAGCATGTTGAATGAAATGAATATGTGTTGTAATTGAGATGTATGCTGTGGTGAAGCATGTTGTGGGTACCCATTGCCAAATCAAAGCTAATGAAATGATGTTGTTTTTAAGTGAAATGAGCTTGAGTACTTGGATTGCTTACCTTGCTGGGCCTGACTTTGTTTGTTTGCATTGTGATTGTATTGTTATAGTATGGCACCTCGTAGAGAGTTAAGGAGTAATGTGCGAGCTATGGCTCAGAATGAAAATGAGAATGAGGAGAATGTTGAGAGTGCGGTTTTACCTCCTCCACCTGGTGGTGGTGGTGGTGAGGGAGAAAGAGCTGATGCTGCAGCTGGTGCTGGGGTCGCTGGACCTGAGGCTGGTCAGGGGCAAGCTATGCCTGACATGACGATGTTAGATTACCCTTGGAACGCTTACGCAGTCTAGGCGGGACTGAGTTCAGGGGTTTGTCTGCAGAAGGTTCTGAATCCTGGATGGAGAGTACCAAGAGGATCTTGGGTCAGATGAGTTGCACTGATGTGCAAAAGCTGGGTTGTGTAGTATCCTTGCTACAGGATGATGCTTATACGTGGTGGACAACCACTATCGCTGGGATGGCTGATGCTGATGTAACTTGGACATTCTTTCAGAATATGTTCAAGAGAAGGTATCTAGGGGTGAGGTACCTAGATGAAAAGAAGCGGGAGTTCATGTCTCTTTCCCAGGGGAGAATGTCTGTGGCCGAGTATGAAGTGCAGTTTGTTCGACTCAGTCAATATGCACCTGAGCTGATCCCTGATGAGCGGGCGAGGTGCGAAAGATTCCGTTATGGTTTAGTGACGGATGTGAAGATGTATGTGCTGGATACCGAGTATGATGATTTCGATGTGCTGGTGGGCCGAGCAAAGCACATTGAGATGAATTTGGGTTTATCTGCTAAAACTGCTAGTTCTAGTGCTGGAAAGCGAGCTGCTGAATATAGTTCCGGTGGTGGACGGAACAAGAGGGGACGTGATCAGAAGTATCAGTCCTCGGCTAAGCGAGGTGGTGGTGCGCCTGCTCGGGGAGGCAATGCTAGAGCTGATCCGAGTGCTTGTTGGACATGTGGTTCGCGTGGCCATATGAAGCGTGATTGTCCTCATGCTATGAGGGAGGTGCAAGCTCCTGTTGTGGCAGCTGGTAATGGGTGCTGGAATTGTGGATCTGCGGATCACATGAGGCGAGAGTGTCCTATGTTGGCCGGTGGCCAAGTGCGTGCTCCTGTTGTTGCTGCACCGCAGAGAGGTCGTGGGCGTGGCCGTGGTAACTTTAGGCGAAGAGAGGAAGGTGGTCGAGGAGTGGCCCATGTTCTGGCTATTCAGCCTGAGGGTGGTGGTCAAGCTAGGGTGTATGCTCAGCGTGAGGGAAGGAATGACGCGGATGTTGGTGAGACTGTCGAGTCCTTGGATGTTAGTGTTCGTGTCACTAGTTCTTTTGGTGAGACTGTTGTGACTCGAAAGCTTTATAGGAGATGTCCTTTGGTTGTTGAAGAACATGTTTTTCATGTTGATCTTATGGAATTGCCTTTCTATGGTTTTGATGTAATCCTTGGTATGGATTTGCTTGCTGAGCATCATGCTGTTGTGGATTGTGAAAATAAGCGAGTTTCGTTGAATCTTGCGGATGATTATGAAGTTGTTGTGGTTGGTGAGAATGTGAAGTTTCTTGCCAATGTGGTGTCTGCGTTGGAGGCGAGCAGGATGCTGAGGCAAGGTTGTGAAGCTTACCTAGCTTTTGTGATGAATCCTAGCTCTAAGGAGTTGCGTGTGCAAGATATCAGAGTTGTGAAGGAGTTTCCTGGTGTGTTTCCTGAGGAGTTGCCTGGTTTACCTCCTAATCGTGAGGTGGAGTTTGGGATTGAGCTGTATGAGAATACAACTCCTGTGTCCATTACCCCTTATAGAATGGAACCTAAGAAGCTGAAAGAGCTGAAGACGCAGTTGCAAGAGTTGCTTGATCGCGGGTTCACTCGGCCGAGTGTGTCGCCTTGGGGTGCACCGGTCTTGTTTGTGAAGAAGAACGATTGCACTATGAAAATGTGCATTAATTACCGTCAGCTGAACAAGTTGACTATCAAGAATCGGTATCCTTTGCCGAGAATTGATGATCTCTTTGATCAATTTCGGGGAGCAGCTGTGTTCTCTAAGATTGACTTGAGGTCAGGGTATTATCAGTTGAAGGTGAAGGATGTGGATGTGCCTAAGACAACTTTCAGGACAAGGTATGGGCATTATGAGTTCCTTGTGATGCCGTTTGGTTTGACAAATGCTCCTGCAGCTTTCATGGACATGATGAATCGTGTGTTTCATGAATACCTGGATAAGTTTGTTGTGGTGTTCATTGATGATATCCTCGTGTACTCGCGTACTGAGGAGGAGCATGAAGAGCATTTGAGGATTGTGCTGCAAGCTTTGTTGGAGAATCAGCTTTATGCTAAGCTGAGCAAGTGTGAGTTCTGGTTAAGTGAAGTGGTGTTTCTTGGCCATGTGGTTTCTGCTGAGGGGATTCGTGTTGATCCTCAGAAGGTTGAGGTGGTGATGAATTGGAAGGTTCCTAAGTCTGTTCATGAGGTTCGTAGTTTCCTTGGTTTGGCGGGATACTATCGGAGGTTTGTGGATGGTTTTTCTAAGATTGTTGCACCTTTGACGAAGTTGTTGCAAAAGGATGTTAAGTATGAATGGACGGAAGCGAGACAATAGGCTTTTGAGAAGCTTAAGGCGGCTTTGACGCAAGCTCCTATCTTGGTTCAACCTAAATCAGGGAAAGAGTTTGTGGTGTATAGTGATGCGTCCTATGTTGGTTTGGGATGTGTGTTGATGCAAGAGGGTAAGGTGGTTGCTTATGCATCGCGGCAGTTGAAGGTGCATGAGCGCAATTATCCTACGCATGACATTGAGCTGGCTGCAGTGGTTTTTGCTTTGAAGATCTGGAGACATTACCTGTATGGTGAGAAGTGTACAGTGTACACGGATCACAAGAGTTTGAGGTATCTGATGTCTCAGAAGGAGTTGAATCTTAGGCAGCGGCGTTGGGTGGAATTGCTCAAGGATTATGATTTGACGATTGAGTATCACCCTGGAAAAGCTAATGTTGTAGCGGATGCCTTGAGTGGGAAGGTAGTTGTTGAGCTGAGGGCTATGTTTGCTAGTTTGAGTATTTCGCGTGATGGTGGTCTTGTGGCTGAGTTGCAAGTGAAACCATCTTTGGTTCAGTTGATCAAGGAAAAGCAGTTGCTGGATGATACCTTAGTACCACATGTTCAGGATATCGCGGAGGGTAGACCTTCGGATTTCATCTTTAATGATGATGGTGTGTTGTGTTTTGGGAGTCGAATAGTAGTGCCCAATGATGCTGAGTTGAGGCGTGCTATTCTGACTGAAGGTCATAGTAGTCCTTTTGCTATGCACCCTGGTAGTACTAAGATGTATCGTGATCTTCGTGATGAGTACTATTGGGTGGGTTTGAAGAAGGATGTTGCGGAGTTTGTTAGCAAGTGCATGGTGTGTCAGCGAGTTAAGGCTGAGGATCAGGTTCCTTCAGGGTTGTTGCAACCGTTGAGAATCCCTGAATGGAAGTGGGAAAGGGTTACCATGGATTTTGTATCTGGTTTACCCTTGTCACCATCGAAGAAGAATTCGGTGTGGGTGATTGTGGATCGCCTGACGAAGTGTGCGCATTTCTTTCCTGTGCATACTACGTTTTCTTTGGATAAGCTTGCGGAGCTGTACATTGCTGAGATTGTGCGGCTGCATGGTGTACCTAAGTCGATTGTGTCGGATAGGGATCCGAGGTTTACATCGCAGTTCTGGCAGTGTTTGCATCAAGCTTTGGGTACAAGGTTGAATTTCAGTACATCTTATCATCCTCAGTCGGATGGTCAGTCCGAGCGAGTTATTCAGATTTTGGAGGATATGTTGAGGTGCTGCGTGATTGAGTTCCAAGGCTCTTGGGAGAAACATTTGCCTTTGGTGGAGTTTGCTTATAACAATAGTTATCAAGAAAGTATTCAAATGGCACCTTATGAGGCTTTGTATGGGAGGAAGTGTAGGACTCCTCTTTGTTGGGCTGAAACGGGTCAAAAGTTGGTTTCGATGCCGACTTTGTTGAAAGGAACCACCGAGAAGGTGAAGCTCATTTGTGAGCGTTTGAAGGAAGCTTCTGATCGGCAAAAGTCTTACGCGGACTTGAAGCGTAAGGAGATCGAGTATGCAGTGGGTGATCGTGTGTTTTTGAAGGTTTCGCCTTGGAAAAAGGTGATGAGGTTTGGCCGGAAGGGTAAGTTGAGCCCTAGGTACATTGGACCATACGGGGTGATTGAGCGTGTGGGTCCTGTTGCGTACAAGTTGAGGCTACCTCAAGAGTTGGAGAAGATTCATGATGTGTTTCATGTTTCTATGCTCCGGAAGTACAGATCTGATTCTTCGCATGTGATGCCTGTGGAAGAAGTGGAATTGAATCCGGATTTGACCTATGATGAGGAACCGGTGAAGGTTCTGGATTCGGATAGCAAGGTTCTTCATGGCAAGACCATTGAGTTGGTGAAGGTGTTGTGGAAGCACCGTGGTGTTGAGGAAGCCACGTGGGAGCAGAAGGATGACATGCTGAAGCAGTTTCCTTATCTCTTTCCTTCAGGTAAATTTCGAGGACGAAATTTATTAAGGGGGGAGAGTTGTAACGCCCCGGTTTGGGCTTGGACCGGTTCGGTCAAAGTGCTGTTCGAATACAAAAAGGTGAAATTAGGAAAGCCTAGTCCGGGTTGCATTAAAAATATGGAAAAATGTCCTAAAATCCTCTTTTAATATATATAAGTGAACTGTGAGATCAATTTTACGAAATGAGGTTTGGAAGGGTGACATTTTGGCTAGTGACCAAAATGTAATTTTTGAAAACTGCGTGACTGTTTTAAAAAGGATTGAAACTTTGAATCTTTAAGGAGCTATTTACCCAATGGGGGTTTCTCCAGATTTTTCTAAGATATTAAATGATTTATTATTGGTTTTTAAACAAAAGAAAAGTGGAGGGAAAATATTTTCCTAATTCCAACTAACTTTTCCTAAAATCTCATTTTCATTTTCTCTCATTTTTCTCTCAAACCAAACACCTTTTCTCCAGAGCTTTTTTCTCTGATTTTGTCACCTAAATATCTCTTTTCAATTCTCTTTTGATTGCTAATCATCTTCTCATCAAAACCTCACCATTTGCTAAGTGGATTTTCAAGATTTTGGTTCCAAAAAGGGAGAAAACTCAAGTTTGGAGGTAAGAACGTCCTTCTCCTCTAAACTCTCAGTTCTTTACTGAAATTCCCAAGTTCCCAATCCTTAATTGATGATTTATAAAAGGTTTTATAGTTGTATCATTGATCTTGGCTTGAAATGCAAGATTTGCTTGATTTTGATGAAAATTCGTGTGATCTGTTTAAGCAGGGATTTGAGGTGTATTTTTGATGTTAAATGAATGCTAAATTGATTAGAAGTTGAGGTTTAATTAATGCAATCCCGGATAGGTTGAATTTCCTAAGTTTAGCTTGTGTTCTTGGTTGTTTTTGGAGTGATCTTGATGATCTGTTATGGCTGGAGGTATAAGGATGTGTTGAGATCCATTTTGGATGTTAATTGATGTTTAGGAATGTTTAGATTTGATGGATCATGGCTGGGTTGTGTTGTGGAGTTGTTTGGAGGCATTTTCGGTTGTGTTTGGTGGCCGAAAGTGGGTGTGGATGAGAGCAGCGGGTTTAGGTGCTTTCATTGAAGATATTAATGCATGATGATGCATTAATCCTCTGCTTTGATGTGTTTAAAATAGGGGAGTCATCTTTGGATCCAAGTGGTGGTGATCCGGAAGCTTGATTTGTGTTTCGGCAAGAGGCGAAACGGAATCGGTGAGTGGAATTTGGTTTTCGGCTTTGAAATCAGTGTTTTGAAGGTTTGGGAGCTTAGTTTAAGTCTAAGCAACTTAGCTAAGCTCAAGAGTAAGTTTTCGGAAAAACTCTCTTGATGATGAACCATGGTTTTGGTTGTATGCAATGTGGTTGTTTGCATGTTTTAAAATCTGTAACCCCCTTAACCCGGCCTAGACGGTTGACCCGAATTAAGAAAGTCACACGGGGAAAACCAAAGTCAACCCGAAAGTCAACCTTGATTAACGACCCTTTTTTCCTTTTTAATCTTGTCTAGATGTACATTAGTCCTAATTGTGATCACACAAACATCATACTCAAAGATCACAATCAACAGAGATCAAACAGGGACCCAATTGAACAAATTACAACTTTAGGGACCAAATTGTAATTTTTGATAAATAAAAGGACTTAACCCAAATTAAAGTTACCAACTTGAAATTAGTCAGGTTTCATACTTCACTGTGAAATTTCAGCTCAAAAGGACTTCCCAAACTCATACAATTGCACAATTAAGTTTCAGGACCAAAATGCAAACAATTCAAAACATATAACTGCCAATGTCAGCCCCCAACGGTCGACCGTTCCGAAACAGGCTGAACCCGTTTCGAAACACGGGCCGTTCCGCAACGAGTTCCGAAACATGGCCTGGCAGAGGCCAAACCGTTTCGAAACGGTGCATACCGTTTCGGACGCCTGGGTTCATTCAAGCACCCGTTCCGAAACGGTGCACACTGTTCCGAAACGCCCTGCACAGATTGCAGCAAAAAGCATTCCAAAACATGCAATTAATCATTCAAACATGCTCCAATTGCCACCAAACTTTACCAGCATGCAATTCAACATATATAAGACTTATAAGCATCATCAAATCATCAAAACAACATCACATGCAAAAAGCCCCAAATCTATAGGCATGCTTCCTACACAAGCTAGCTATTCAAGCATAAAACTTCCAAAACAAGCATGTAATGATCCAATACAAAAACCAGCATTCTTATCATCATTCAACATACTTAGGGAGTTCCAAACACCTCCCAAAACATACACATTGGTCCCCCATTGCCAAATTACCCAAAAGCTAAAATGTAAAACAAAACCTTCCATACATTGAGCTCTACTTGTACTTGAATGCTTGCCCTCCTTGCTGCCCTCAAGGTTCTCTAATGTTCTGCATTATTGAATTAAGAAAACGAAAGAGAGCGTAAGCAAAAGCTTAGTGAGGAATGCTCTTAAAAACCATTCAATAATGCAATTAAAAACATTTGTAAATCATGCTTTAAATCAACCTTTGCACATGCTCAAAAGCATACTTAAAACAAGCATCTCATGCTTCTTAACAACATAACATGTCATATTGGCTCAAGTGATAGATTCCATTTCATTAAAACAAGTTCATCAACTTCCCAAGGACTTTTAAACACCTTGGCCCCAAGGACTTTTAAACACCTTGGCCATGGACTTTTAAACACCATGAATGAGGACCACACAAGGACTTTTAACCACCTTTGTGTCCATAGCTTGAATCACCCCAAGGACTTTTAAACACCTTGGCCCCAAGGACTTTTAAACACCTTGGCCCCATGGACTTTTAAACACCATGGCCCCATGGACTTTTAAACACCATGGAAAGGATCACCTAAGGACTTTTAACCACCTTAGTGTCCGCAACAAGAACCATCCAAGGACTTTTAACCACCTTGATGTTCTTAAGTAACAAGGCTCACTCAAGGACTTTTAACCACCTTAGTGACCTTAACCTTTTTAAAACATCACTTGCCAATAAACATCATTTTCATCAATTAATCCACTGTTTTAAAGCATTAAAACAAGCCATAATCATCATGCATTTAAAAGCATCAAACCACATTTAATCAATGTACAAAATCAAGGAACTCCTACCTAGAGTTTCCTTCAACATATGGCTTACAACATCAGCAAAAACCATGCTAAATCATGCTTTCAAAACAGTAATTAAAACATGCAAATAACCATTTTGCATCACAACAAAATCATGGCCACCACTAGAGAGTTATTCCGAAAACTTACACTTGAGCTTAGCAAAGTTGTTTAGACTTAAACTAAGCTCCCAAGACATTGGTTTCAAAGCCGAAAACCCAATTTTAACAAACGCACTCACCTATTCCACTTTGCTTCAAGCCAAAGCACCAAATCAAGCTTCCGGATCAACAACTCTTGGATCCAAAGATGCCTCCCCTGTTTAAACACATCAAAGCAGAGGATTAATGCATCATCATGCATTAATTACTTCAATGAAAGCACTTAAACTCGCTGCTCTCATCCACACACCATTTTCGGCCACCAAACACAACCGAAAATGCATCCAAACCACTTCTAAACAAAGCCCAGCCATAAACCAGCAAAACCACATATCCTTTACCATCATATAACATCTAAAAACAACCTATTAACATCCTTATAACTCCAGCAACATCAGATCCACAAGATCACCTCAAAAAAAACCTTGAATCACAAGCCAAACTTAGGAAACTCAACCTATCCGGGATTGCATTAATCAAAACTCAATTCCTTATCAATTTAGAGTTCATTTAACATCAAAAACACATCTCAAATCACAGATTAATCAGATCTAACGAAAATCACCAAAAATCATCAAATCTTGCATTATAAGCCAAGATCCATTTCACCACTTAAAAACCCTTAACTAAACATCAATTAAGGATTGAAAACTTAGGAATTTCAGTAAAGAACTTATAGTTTAGAGGAGAAGGACGTTCTTACCTCCAAACTTGAGTTTCTCCTCATTTTGCAATCAAAAACCTTGTTGAAACAATTAGCAATTGAAGAGGTTTTGAAGATATGTTGATTAGAAATCAAATGAGAGTTGAAAGGAGGGATTTAGGTGAAGAAATCAGAACCAATTCTCTGGAAAGAATGTGTTTGGGTTGAGAGAAAATGAGAGAAAGAAAATTGAGAAAAGTTGGTTACAAAATCCAAAAATAGCCAAATGGCTTTCCCTCCACTTTAATATCATTTAAAATCAGAATTTAGACTTAAAATATCTTAGAAAAATCTGGAGAAACTCCCTTTGGGTAAATAGCTCCTTAAAGATTCAAAGTTTCAACCCTTTATAAAACAGTCACCAAACTTTCGAAAATTACATTTTGGTCACTAGCCAAAATGTCACACTTCCAAAACTCATTTTCCAAAATTGATTTCACAGTTCACTTAATTATATTAGAAGATGATTTTAGAACATTTTCCATATTTTTAATGCAACCCGAACTAGGCTTTCCTAATTTCACCTCTTTAGATTCGAACAGCACTTTGACCAACCGGTCAACGCCCAAAACTCCTAAGCCCAAAACCGGGGCGTTACAACTCTCCCCCCCTTAAGAAATTTCGTCCTCGAAATTTAACTGAAGGAAAGAGATAAGGAAACTGCTTCAGCATGTCTTCCTTCCGCTCCCACGTGGCTTCCTCAACACCTTGATGCTTCCACAGCACCTTCACCAATTCAATGGTCTTGCCACGAAGAACCTTGCTATCCGAATCCAGAACCTTCACCGGTTCCTCATCATAGGTCAAATCCGGATTCAAAACCACTTCCTCCACAGGCATCACATGCGAAGGATCAGATCTATACTTCCGGAGCATAGAAACATGGAACACATCATGAATCTTCTCCAACTCTTGAGGTAACCTCAACCGATACGCAACAGGACCCACACGCTCAACCACCTCATATGGTCCAATGTACCTAGGGCTCAACTTACCCTTCCGGCCAAACCTCATCACCTTCTTCCAAGGCGAAACCTTCAAGAACACACGGTCACCCACCGCATACTCTATCTCCTTACGCTTCAAATCCGCGTAAGACTTTTGCCGATCAGAGGCAGCCTTCAACCTCTCACAAATGAGCTTCACCTTCTCGGTGGTCCCTTTCAACAAAGCCGGCATCGAAACCAACTTTTGACCAGTTTCAGCCCAACAAAGAGGAGTCCTACACTTCCTCCAATACAGAGCCTCATAAGGTGCCATCTGTATACTCGCCTGATAACTATTGTTATAAGCGAACTCAACCAAAGGCAGATGCTTCTCCCAAGAACCTTGGAACTCAATCACGCAGCACCTCAACATATCCTCCAAAATCTGGATAACCCGCTCAGACTGACCATCCGACTGAGGATGATAGGATGTACTGAAATGCAACCTTGTACCCAGAGCTTGATGCAAACACTGCCAGAAACGCGATGTGAACCTCGGATCCCTATCCGACACAATCGACTTAGGCACACCATGCAGCCTCACAATCTCAGCAATGTACAGCTCTGCCAGCTTATCCAAAGAAAACGTAGTATGCACAGGCAAGAAATGCACACACTTCGTCAGACGATCCACAATCACCCAACCAGAATTCTTCTTTGATGGAGACAAAGGTAAACCAGATACAAAATCCATGGTAACCCTCTCCCACTTCCATTCAGGGATTTTCAACGGTTGCAACAAACCAGAAGGAACCTGATGTTCAGCCTTAACTCGCTGACACACCAAACACTTGCTCACAAACTCTGCAACATCCTTCTTCAAACCCACCCAATAGTACTCATCACGAAGATCACGATACATCTTAGTACTACCAGGGTGCATAGCAAAAGGACTACTATGACCTTCAGTCAGAATAGCACGCCTCAACTCAGCATCAGCAGGCACTACTATCCGACTCCCAAAACACAACACACCATCCTCAACTTGTTCAGCTGACGGTAATCAATGCACATCCTCATAGTGCCATCCTTCTTCTTCACAAACAAGACTGGTGCACCCCAAGGTGACACACTCGGCCGGATAAAACCACGATCTAGCAGCTCTTGCAACTGCGTCTTCAGCTCCTTCAGCTCCTTAGGTGCCATTCTATAGGGAGTAATGGACACAGGAGTTGTATTCTCATACAGCTCAATTCCAAACTCCACCTCGCGATTAGGAGGTAAACCAGGCAAGTCCTCAGGAAAAACACCAGGAAACTCATTCACAACCCTGATATCTTGCACCCTCAACTCCTTAGAGCTAGGATTCATCACAAAAGCTAGATAAGCTTCGCAACCTTGCCTCAACATCCTACTCGCCTCCAAGGTAGACACCACATTGGCAAGAAACTTCACATTCTCACCAACCACAACAACTTCATAATCATCCGCAAGCTTAAGCGAAACCCGCTTATTTTCACAATCCACAACAGCACGATGCTCAGCAAGCCAATCCATACCAAGGATCACATCAAAACCATAGAAAGGCAACTCCATAAGATCAATATGAAAGACATGTTCTTGAACAACCAAGGGACACCTTCTATAAAGCTTTCAAGTCACAACAGTTTCACCAAAAGAACTAGTGACACGAACACCAACATCCAAAGACTCAACAGGCAAACCAAGCAATTCAGCATGCTCACGCAAAATGTATGAATGCGTAGATCCAGAATCAATCAAAGAAAGCAATGACAAGGATTGCAAAGTAAAGGTACCTGCAATCACATCCGCATTATTCCTTCCCTTGCGCTGAGCATACACCCTCGCTTGGCCTCCGCATTACCACGGCCGCGCCCACGACCTCTCTGCGGTGCAGCAACAACAGGAGCACGCTCTTGGCCACCAGCCAACCTCGGACAATCTCTCCTCAAGTGGTCTACAGAACCACAATTCCAACATCCATTCCCAGCTGCCGCAACAGGAGCTTGCACCTCCCTCACAGCACGAGGACAGTCACGCTTCATGTGACCACGAGAACCACAGATCCAACAAGCACTAGGATCAGCTCTAGCATAACCACCTCTAGCAGGTGCACCACCACCTCTCTTGGCTGAGGACTGATACTTCTGATCACGTCTTCTCTTGTTCCGTCCACCTCCGGAACTAAACTCAGCAGCTCTCTTGCCAGAACTCGCTCCAGCACCTTTCGCAGATAAACCCAAGTTCATCTCAATGTCCTTATCTCGGCCCACCAACACATCAAAATCATCATATTCAGTGGCCAGCACATACATTTTCACATCCGTCACGAGACCATAACGGAACCTCTCGCACCTTGCTCGCTCATAAGGTATCAGCTCCGGTGCATACTGACTGAGTCGCACAAACTGCACTTCATACTCAGCCACACTCATGCTACCTTGGGTAAGAGACATGAATTCACGCTTTTTCTCATCAAGATATCTCTCTCCTAGATATCTCCTCTTGAACACATTCTGGAAGAATGTCCAAGTAACATCAGCTTCAGCCATCCCAGCTATGGTGGTCGTCCACCACGTATACGCATCGTCCTGCAGCAAGGACACAACACATCCCAGCTTTTGCACATCCGTGCAGCTCATCTGACCCAAGATACGCTTGGTACTCTCTAGCCAAGCTTCCGAACTCTCAGCAGACATACCCCCTGAACTCAGTCCCACCAAGACTGCGCAGACGTTCCAAAGGTAGTCTAACTCCAGCATCTCCCTGATGCCCAGCTCCTTGAGCTCCAGCTACTGCTGCTCGAAAAGCACCCGCAATAGCTTGTACTAACAGAGACATATCAGACATAGCTTGCCCCTGACCAACCTCTGGTCCAGCAGCTCCAGCACCAGCTGCAGCTTCAGCTCTCTCACCTCCAGCATCACCACCAGGCGGAGGAGGGGGTAACACTGCACTACCCGTGTTCTCTTCATTCTCATTCTCATTGGGAGCCGTAGCTCGCACACTACCTCGTAACTCTCTACGTGGTGCCATACTTTTACCATGCAATCACAATGCAAATAAAATAAGTCAGGCCCAGCAAGGTAAGCAATCCAAGTATTCAAGCTCAATTTCATTCAAAATCAACATCATTTCATTAGCTTTTGTTTGGCAATGGGTACCCTCAACATGCTACATCACAACATACAACTCAATTGCATCCAAAACACAAGCCACTAAACATGCTTTCAAACAACAAGCATACAAGCCAAACATACTTCAATCATGCATACATTCATTCCTAATTACTCGAGAACTCAGCTCTGATACCACCAAATGTAACCCCCTTAACCCGGCCTAGACGGTTGACCCGAATTAAGAAAGTCACACGGGGAAAACCAAAGTCAACCCGAAAGTCAACCTTGATTAACGACCCTTTTTTTCTTTTTAATCTTGTCTAGATGTACATTAGTCCTAATTGTGATCACACAAACATCATACTCAAAGATCACAATCATCAGAGATCAAACAGGGACCCAATTAAACAAATTACAACTTTAGGGACCAAATTGTAATTTCTGATAAATAAAAGGACTTAACCCAAATTAAAGTTACCAACTTGAAATTAGTCAGGTTTCATGCTTCACTGTGAAATGTCAGCTCAAAAGGACTTCCCAAACTCATACAATTGCACAATTAAGTTTCAGGACCAAAATGCAAACAATTCAAAACATATAACTGCCAATGTCAGCCCCCAACGGTCGACCGTTCCGAAACAAGCTGAACCCGTTTCAAAACACGGGCCGTTCCGCAACGGGTTCCGAAACATGGCCTGGCAGAGGCCAAACCGTTTCGAAACGGTGCATACCGTTTCGGACGCCTGGGTTCATTCAAGCACCCGTTCCGAAACGGTGCACACTGTTCCGAAACGCCCTGCACAGATTACAGCAAAAAGCATTCCAAAACATGCAATTAATCATTCAAACACGCTCCAATTGCCACCAAACTTTACCAGCATGCAATTCAACATATATAAGACTTATAAGCATCATCAAATCATCAAAACAACATCACACGCAAAAAGCCCCAAATCTATAGGCATGCTTCCTACACAAGCTAGCTATTCAAGCATAAAACTTCCAAAACAAGCATGTAATGATCCAATACAAAAACCAGCATTCTTATCATCATTCAACATACTTAGGGAGTTCCAAACACCTCCCAAAACATACACATTGGTCCCCCATTGCCAAATTACCCAAAAGCTAAAATGTAAAACAAAACCTTCCATACATTGAGCTCTACTTGTACTTGAATGCTTGCCCTCCTTACTGCCCTCAAGGTTCTCTAATGTTCTGCATTATTGAATTAAGAAAACGAAAGAGAGCGTAAGCAAAAGCTTAGTGAGGAATGCTCTTAAAAACCATTCAATAATGCAATTAAAAACATTTGTAAATCATGCTTTAAATCAACCTTTGCACATGCTCAAAAGCATACTTAAAACAAGCATCTCATGCTTCTTAACAACATAACATGTCATATTGGCTCAAGTGATAGATTCCATTTCATTAAAACAAGTTCATCAACTTCCCAAGGACTTTTAAACACCTTGGCCATGGACTTTTAAACACCATGAATGAGGACCACACAAGGACTTTTAACCACCTTTGTATCCATAGCTTGAATCACCCCAAGGACTTTTAAACACCTTGGCCCCAAGGTCTTTTAAACACCTTGGCCCCATGGACTTTTAAACACCATGGCCCCATGGACTTTTAAACACCATGGAAAGGATCACCTAAGGACTTTTAACCACCTTAGTGTCCGCAACAAGAACCATCCAAGGACTTTTAACCACCTTGATGTTCTTAAGTAACAAGTCTCACTCAAGGACTTTTAACCACCTTAGTGACCTTAACCTTTTTAAAACATCACTTGCCAATAAACATCATTTTCATCAATTAATCCACTGTTTTAAAGCATTAAAACAAGCCATAATCATCATGCATTTAAAAGCATCAAACCACATTTAATCAATGTACAAAATCAAGGAACTCCTACCTAGAGTTTCCTTCAACATATGGCTTACAACATCAGCAAAAACCATGCTAAATCATGCTTTCAAAACAGTAATTAAAACATGCAAATAACCATTTTGCATCACAACAAAATCATGGCCACCACTAGAGAGTAATTCCGAAAACTTACACTTGAGCTTAGCAAAGTTGTTTAGACTTAAACTAAGCTCCCAAGACATTGGTTTCAAAGCCGAAAACCCAATTTCCATAAACGCACTCACCGATTTCCACTTTGCTTCAAGCCAAAGCACCAAATCAAGCTTCCGGATCAACAACTCTTGGATCTAAAGATGCCTCCCCTGTTTCAACACATCAAAGCAGAGGATTAATGCATCATCATGCATTAATTGCTTCAATGAAAGCACCTAAACTCGCTGCTCTCATCCAACCTCCATTTTCGGCCACCAAACACAACCGAAAATGCATCCAAACCACTTCTAAACAAAGCCCAGCCATAAACCAGCAAAACCACACATCCTTTAACATCATATAACATCTAAAAACAACCTATTAACATCCTTATACCTCCAGCAACATCAGATCCACAAGATCACCTCAAAAACATCCTTGAAACACAAGCTAAACTTAGGAAACTCAACCTATCCGGGATTGCATCAATCAAAACTCAATTCCTTATCAATTTAGAGTTCATTTAACATCAAAAACACATCTCAAATCACAGATTAATCAGATCTAACGAAAATCATCAAAAATTATCAAATCTTGCATTATAAGCCAAGATCCATTTCACCACTTAAAAACCTTTAACTAAACATCAATTAAGGATCGAAAACTTAGGAATTTCAGCAAAGAATTGATAGTTTAGAGGAAAAAGACGTTCTTACCTCCAAACTTGAGTTTCTCCTCTTTTTGCAATCAAAAACCTTGTTGAAACAATTAGCAATTGAAGAGGTTTTGAAGATATGTTGATTAGAAATCAAATGAGAGTTGAAAGGAGGGATTTAGGTGAAGAAATCAGAACTAATTCTCTGGAAAGAATGTGTTTGGGTTGAGAGAAAATGAGACAAAGAAAATTGAGAAAAGTTGGTTACAAAATCCAAAAATAGCCAAATGGCTTTCCCTCCACTTTAATATCATTTAAAATCAGAATTTAGACTTAAAATATCTTAGAAAAATCTGGAGAAACTCCCTTTGGGTAAATAGCTCCTTAAAGATTCAAAGTTTCAACCCTCTATAAAACAGTCACCAAACTTTCGAAAATTACATTTTGGTCACTAGCCAAAATGTCACACTTCCAAAACTCATTTTCCAAAATTGATTTCACAGTTCACTTAATTATATTAGAAGATGATTTTAGAACATTTTTCCATATTTTTAATGCAACCCGAACTAGGCTTTCCTAATTTCACCTCTTTAGATTCTTACAACACTTTGACCAACCGGTCAACGCCCAAAACTCCTAAGCCCAAAACCGGGGCGTTACAAAATCTGTTTTGAAAGCATGATTAAGCATGTTTGTTGCTAAGATTATAAGCCATGTGTTGAAGGATGCTCAAGGTAAGAGATCCTTGTTTTTGAACATTGTTATAATGTGGTTTAATGCTTAAAAATGCATGATGTTTATGGCTTGCTTAAATGCTTTAAACAGTGGAATATTGATGTTAATGATGCATATTGGCAAGTGATGGTTAAGGTCACAAAGGTAGTTAAAAGTCCTTGTGTGAGCCTTGTATATTTAAGAACATCAAGGTAGTTAAAAGTCCTTGGATGGTTCTTGATTAGGATCACAAAGGTGGTTAAAAGTCCTTGTGTGGATCTTGTGAATTTTAAGAACAACATGGTGTTTAAAAGTCCATGGTTGGTTCTTGGTTAAGGCTCAAGGTGGTTAAAATTCCTTGTGTAAGCCTTGTTACTTAAGAACTCCAAGGTGGTTAAAAGTCCTTGGGAGATTCTTGTTAAGGACACAAAGGTGTTTAAAAGTCCTTGTGTGGTCCTTGCCATGGTGTTTAAAAGTCCATGTGTGGTCCTTGGTTGTTATAAGATCACAATGGTGTTTAAAAGTCCATGTGTGAATCTTATGTGAAATGTATCACTCGTTGCCAATATGTCATGTAATGAAAGTGAAGCATGAGATGCTTGTTTTAAATGTTTAAGAGCATGTATAAATGTTGCTTGAAGAATGGTTTATAAATGAGTTTTATAAATGCATTATTGTGTGGTTTTAAATGAGCATTCCTCACTAAGCTTTTGCTTACGCTCTCTCTCTTTTCTTAAACCAATAATGCAGAACATTAAAGTGTATTCGAGGGCAGCAAGGTGGTGAAGAATCCAAGTGGTGAACAAAGCTCATGTATGGTGAAAGCTTCTCAAACACTATTAGCTTTTAGTAATTTGGCAATGGGGGACCTATGTTGTTGTTTAGGGAGATGTTTTGGACTCCCTAAGTTGGATTTATGTTGCTAATAATGTTGGAACATGTAATTGGTCTTTATGAGTTGGTTTTAATCAAATTGATGCTTGAATGGTTTGCTAAGTAGGAAGCATGCCTATAGATTTGGGGCTTTTCATGTTTGATGCCATGTTGATGTTTGGTTGATGTAATTATGTTCCTTGTATGTTGAATGTCTTGCTGGTAAAGTTTGGTAGCTTTTGGAGCATGTTTGGTAGGTCAATTGTGTATTTAATCAGCCAATTATCTGCATTCTAGGCAGGCCGTATCGGAACGGGAGCTACCGTTTCAGAACGGGGGCCCTGTAGTGGCCCAGGCGTTCGAAACGGAAGGCACCGTTCCGAAACGGAAATATCTCTGCCAGGCCTCGTTTCGGAACACGTTGCGGAACTGTCCCACGTTTCGAAACAGGTTCTCCCTGTTTCGGAACACTTGACCGTTGGAGGCTGACATGAGCGGTTATATGTTTTGAAATGTTTGCATTTTGGTCCTGAAACATGTTTATGCAATTGTATGAGTTTGGAATGTCCGTTTGAGTTGAAATTTGGCAGAGAAGCATGAAAGATGACTAATTATAAGTTGGTAACATTAATTTGGATTAAGTCCTTATAAGTTTCGGAATTTACAATTTGGTCCCTAAAGTTGTAAATTGTTCAATTGAGTCCCTGAATGTTCTCTGATGGTTATGATCTTTGAGTATGCTGTTTGTGAGATCATATCTAGGGTTAATATGCATCTAGTCAAGTTTTAAAAAGAAAAAAAAAGGGTTGTTAATCAAGGTTGACTTTCGGGTTGACTTTGGTTTTCCCCGTGTGACTTTCTTAATTCGGGTCAACCGTCTAGGCCGGGTTAAGGGGGTTACCACACTCCTATCTTTGAGTTTTGTCCATCGCTCCTTTGCTGCCTCATCGAAAAAACTTATAGATTTCCAGGACTGGTTGGTTTTCGGAAGTTTATGGGGCATTCTTGCAACGAGCCATAGAGGTTTTTGTGAAAGTAGGGAGGAGTGAATATATGAAGGGAAAGTGGTGAAGGCTTTTTCGGTGTTTGGGAGAAATAGAAAAGATGAAAGGGAAGAAGAAAGGGTTGAGTGTTGAAGGAGATGAAGAAGGTGAAAGGACGGGTGATGATGAAGAAGAAAATATGGGAAGTTGAAAAGGTGGAGAAAAATTGATGAATTAATAGAAGAGGGGGAGTGATGGGGACGTGTGTCGACTTTAAAAGAGAGAGAAAAAGTGGGAGTTAATGTGATAGTTGACGGCTGGAGAGAGAATATGTGGGTTTTTGTCGCTAGGGTTTCTTCTCATTAATTAGGTGGATATTCTCTCTCTTGCTTTTGTTTTTTCTCTCTTTTTTAATTCATCCTCCCCACTTTTTCGGATAAACCTCTTCTTTTTCTCTTTCTTTTCCCCTTTTATTTCGTAGATCCAAAAGTGGATAAAAACAAACTCCATGTCCTTCTCCCTTTTGCTACCACCCTATAGACAACATGCTCTCCTCCCTCAATACGTTACATCGTACTAGGAAAGAGAATGCCTTGTACACATGTCATGAGAAAAGATAAGATAAAGACAAATATACCAAAAACTAAACTAAAAAGGAAAGCTTTAATTATAAACATTCTATAGCATAAAAGATAGGGTTTATAAGAGAAAACTTTCAAGGATCGTAAAGATACATGTATGAATTGTCTCTTAGGATAGCGGCTCCACTGTACACCTTCAGGCGTTGGCCATTGACTTTGAAGACTTCACCGTTGTCCAGCTTCTTGATATCGACCGCACCATGAGGGTACACATTGTGTATGATGAATGGTCCTAACAACCTTGATTTCAGCTTTCCAGGAAAAAGCATTAGCCTGGAATTGTAGAGAAGCACTTGTTGACCCTCTGAGAAATGCCTTGGCAAAATGTGTTTGTCGTGCCACTACTTAATTTTTTCCTTGTAAATGCGAGCATTCTCATATACTTTGATGTGAGCACGTTTATGTCACCCAACGATGCAACTTCAAACTTTCAGGGAAGTTTGCTTTTTCACTTGTTACATACTGATGTGTAACATTTTTTATGATATATTATTTATATTAGTGTGTTTACCATGTATATAGTATGTTTGGTATATTTTGAATAAGTTTGATATACCTTATAATGTTTTTATCCTTGTTTAAGTGTTATTGAATAAGTTTACAAAACTTTGATAGGAGTTTCATTGTTTTGTGATAGGTACATAGGAGGACACTAGCTCAAGTGAGCATATGCAGCTCAACTCCAGCTCAACTAAGTGTATGCAGCTCATCTCCAGGTCACCAGAGTGTATGTAGCTCATCTCCAGCTCACCAGAGTGTATGCAGCTTGGTCCCAGCTCAGGAGAGTGTAACAAGCTCACTTTTAGCTCATCATATTTCAGCTAGTTCGTTTCAGCTCAACTTTAGCTCCACTAGCTCAACGACAGCTGACAAGTCCAGTAGCAGCTGAACAAGTGTCCAACAAGTGTGTGGCAGCCATTACAACAAGTGTGAGCCGAATTGACAGTTCCATGTGTTCGTGTGAGCGTGTACCGCGCGTAACCCACATCGTTTGCATGTTCCATGCAAAACGGTTTGGTGCAAAAATGTGCAGCCAGATATTTTATTATTATTAATATAAGGCATTGCGCGACAATGGAGTTCAAAGCAGCACATGGGACGCTCATTTAAAATTCTTTCACGTATAAATCAACATGTACATCAATGAAAGGCAGCCGGGTGACATTTCACAAAAGTGCGCAGCAATTTTCATTGGAGTGTGGAATTAAAACAGCACGTGGGTTCCACAAATTCCATCACATGCCTTATCAACATTGCAGCAAATGGAATTTAAAATTTCATTAAACAAGACACATGTGCAGCAGTAGCATTGTGGAGAAATGGGGTTTGCAATTCTTTCATGCATAAAATTACACAAATGGGTAGAGAGAAGTAGCTGAATTACACCAGCCCTCTTTGCACGCGGATAAAAACAAGGGTGGTTTGTTCAGCTTTGAATTTCAAACAAAGCAGCGCACAATTAGCACATTGCGTCACGTGCTGCCCATTTTCATTCTCAATTAAGCGGCAGAGAATGGGATAAAGACAATTGGTTCTCCATTTGAATTTCAAATTCAAAGAATGATGCACATTTTGCATTTGCCGAAATTCTACATGCAACCAACTTGAATGCACGGCCAGAATTGCCTTTCAACTAGCCGCCCCATTTGTTAGTTTATTTTTGAATTTTAATAATTCAAATGGCTTAATATTAGCCACAAGTTTGATTTCAGCAAACTACCCTTGTGTATTATAAATATGTATTCATTTTATGTAAACAAGGTTAGACATTTTGGAAATAAATTTTTTGAGAGAGTTTCTCTTGTCCGGTTCTTTTTAGAACTATCTTTTGACATTTCATACTTTGTTTTGATTTGTCAAATTTACTTGATACTTCGGGTTCCTAGATCGCTATCTAGTGGGTCCAAGTCCTCCGACATGAAGCATATTCGATTCGGGTTTGCTCAGTAGATTGTCCAGGTTCTTTCGAGCTTTCCGTCTTTGACGTTCGACAGATTCGATTCGGGTTCGTTCAGCAGATTGTTCGAGTTCTTTCGAGTTTAACGTTGCCAAAATTTTGCTGATTTTCCAGCAACGTTTCTGCCATTTTAGGACACCAAAACAGCCATGAACGCTACTTGAAGCATTCGTCCTTTTTGTCGTCCAAATCTGTCCAGAAATTCCTACACCTTTATTCTTTCTTTCCTTTTTGTTTTCTTTATATTTTTCTTGTTATTTTAACTATCAAAAAACGTCCATTCTTGTGTTTTATTTGCAGAGAAATGTTTGCTACGATCCTAGATCCGTTTAAGAACAAGGAGCGTTGTATCTGAAGCAACGTACCCCTTTATCATGCTTGGTATCTAAATTCCTCCAGCTCATTAAAGCTCTAGCAACCTTCTCTCACCAGCTAATTGGGCATCCATGTTGAGTTTCTTGATTGCCTAATAAGCTTTGTATTCAAGCTCAACGGGAAAATGGCACTCGTTTCCAAATGCAAGCTTGAAGGGTGACATGCCCAAAGGCGTCTTGAAGGTTGTCCTATGCGCTCATAGTGCTTTAATCAATCTCAGCATGTTCGTTCGTCTGCGGATGATATGCTGTAGCAATCTTGTGCCTCCCTCCATATCGGTGCAATGCTTTAGCAATAAGTTTGTTGTCATAGTGAGTTCCTTCATCTTTGATAATGGCTCAGGGTTCTCTGAACCTCGTGAAGATGTTCTTGTGAAGAAACTTCATGATCGTCTTGGAGTCGTTCCTTGGGGTGGCAATAGCCTCCACCCATTTTGACACATAGTCGACTGCTAGCAAAATATATAAATCTCCATATGATGCAGGAAATGGGCCCATGAAGTCAATTCCCCACATGTCAAAGATTTCAACTTCCAAAATATTTTGCAGTGGCATTTCATTTTGTCTGGAGATGTTCCTCGTTCATTGACATCGATCACAAGTCTTGTAGAACTCGTGTGCATATTTTAAAAGTGTAGGCCAATAGAATCCTTCTTGAAGAACTTTTGCAGCAGTTCTAGTACCACCAAAATGCCCTCCACATGGCAATGAATGACAATGGTACAGAATGCTATGGTATTCTTCCGCTGGAACACATCTACTTATAATCTGATCGGGACATTGCTTGAACAAGTATGGTTCATCCCAATAGTAGAATCTTGCATCATGTCTGAATTTCCTGAGTCCCTGGCTAGATAAATCAGGAGGTAAAATACCACTAACAAGATAATTAATAATATCAACATACCACAAAATTGCTGTAGCAGCTGACAGTTTATCATCAGGAAATTCATCCTTAATATCAGTTCAACTACCCTGTGTGATAACATTTTCTAGCCTAGATAAATGATCAGCTACCTAGTTCTCACTTAATTTCCTATCTCTAACTTCTAAGTCAAATTCATGCAACAGGAGTATCCACCTAATAAGTCTAGGCTTAACATCCTTTTTAGTCACTAAGTACTTAATAGCTGAATGATTGGTATGAACTATCACCTTAGTGCCTATCAAGTATGATCTAAACTTGTCAAAGGAAAATACTACAACAAGCAGTTCTCTCTCAGTAGTGGTGTAACTAATTTGTCCATCATTCAAAGTGCGACTAGCATAACAAATAACATGAAAGAGTCTACCGCAGCGTTGTCCAAGTGTTGCACCGATGGTGTAGTCACTTGCATCGCACATCAGCTCAAATGGCTCGTTCCAATCAGGTGGAATGACAACAAGAGATGAGATAAGATTCTCTTTTAGTGCTTGAAACGCGCTATGGCAATCTTTGTCAAACACAAATGGTTGATTTTGTTGTAGAAAATTGCATAGCGGCTTTGAGGTCTTTGAAAAATCCTAGATGAATCTTCGATAGAAGCTAGCATGCCCTAGGAAGCTTCTCACTCCCTTGACAGTAGGAGGATGAGGTAGTTTTCAATGACCTCAACCTTTGCTTTGTCAACTTCTATTCCTTGCTTCGAGATCTTGTGGCCTCAGATTGTTCGTTTCGTTAACATGAAAGGGCATTTTTCCCAATTGACCACCAAGTCGGCTTCCTCACACCTCTTTAGAACCTCGGCGAGATTGCCCAAGCATGTGTCTAAGTCATTTCAGGAGACTGGAAAGTCATCCATGAAAATTTCTATGAAATCATAGGTCATGTCTGAAAAAATAGCCAGCATACATCTTTGAAAAGTTGTTGGGGCATTACAAACAACAAAGGGCATTCTCCGGAAAGCATAAGTTCCATAAGGGCATGTGAAAGTCATCTTCTCTTGGTCATTTGGTGCTTTAGCAATCTGATTGTACGTAGAATACCCGTCGAGGAAGCAGTAGAATGCCTTGCCCGCTAGTCTATCTAACATCTGATCAATGAATGGGAGAGGAAAATTGTCCTTCTTGGTTGCCTTGTTGAGCTTTCTAGAGTCCATGCAAATCCTCCACCCAGTGACGGTTCTAGTAGGCAATAGATCATTCTCCTCGTTGCTTACCATGGTAACGCCTCCCTTCTTCGGCACACATTGCACCGGGCTGAACCATGAGCTATCGGATATCGGGTAGATTACCCCAGCATCAAGCCACTTGATTATTTATTTCATCACGACATTCTTCATGATTGGGTTTAATCTTCTCCGAGGCTCAACAGAATTGCTGTGAAAATCATCAAGTACCCTTCAAATCAGCCATTGTCCACCCTAGCGCATTTTTATGTTGTAACAACATATTTACTAAACTAGTTTCTTGTTTAGGTGTGGGACTAGATGAGATTATCACAGGGAAAGTTTCATTGCTCCCTAAGTAAACATATTTAAGATGTGATCGCAAAGGATTCAGTTCTAGAGTAGGTGCATGCTCAAGGGAAGGTTTAGGAGGTACAAATTCTGAAAATCAAGAGGTTTAAAATGCATACATGGTCTAGGCTCGAGTCGACTAGACTGGTCCAGTTCCCTTAAGAGCTCTTCTAGGTCTGAATCATCATCCTTGCATAGTGCTTCAAACTCTTCAATTTCCATCTCATTTCTACATCAAAACTCATCAATTACATTATGTGTTGTAGCATCTATGTATTGGCATACTCATGGGTTGTCTGCATACTTAAGGGTGTCATGGATTTTGATAGTGGCCATCTGATCAGCCACTCGCATCGTGAATTCACCCTTCTCACAATCAGTCAAGGCTCGCCCGGTGGCTAAAAATGGCCTACCCAAGATGATGGGTGTGTTGTTGTCAACTTCACAGTCGAGGATTAAGAAATCGACGGGAAAGATAAATATGTCCACTTTTACCACAACATCTTCAATCCGTCCTTCTGGATGAACATGAGAGTGATCGGCTAGCTGTAGCACAACCTTGGCGGGTTGTACCTCTCGAATTCCTAGTTTCAGAAAAATCGACTTAGGCATCAGGTTAACACTTGATCCCAAATCACAAAGTGCTCTTCCAACAAACTTATCGCCAATAGAACATGGGAAAGAAAAACTACATGGGTCCTATCTCTTAGGTGGCAGCTTTCTCCACATAGAATAACATTCTTCTGCTATAGAGACAGTCTCTTGCTTCTCGACCTTCCTTTAGTTCGTGATATCCTTGAGGAACTTGGCATTTGTTGGCATCTGATCAATGGCCTCCAGAATTGGGACATTGATATGTAATTTGTCCAGGATATCTACGAATTTTTGGAATTGAGGTCTTCTTTTTGCTTCTTGAATCGTTGAGTAAAGGGAGGTGAGGGTCTAACTTCATTCGTCTTGACTGGTGGAGTCGCATCTTTTGCTGTAGCAAAAGCAAGCTCCTCTTCTGGTTTTTCTTTTGCTATGACTTCCTCACCCTTTTCATCAACTGGAGGATCTTGTGAGTTATCTTCTTCGTGAGGCAAGTTGGGCTAAGATTCCTCCTTCTCTTTTCCCCCAAACTTGTCTTCATTGCTAATTTCCTTGCCACTCCTTAATATGAGTGCACTGCATTGCTCCTTGCTATGGTGCTTAGTGTCTTCAGTGTCACTAGGCAGACTTCCTTATGGTCATGCATGCAACGTTTGAGCTATCTAACCAACTTGTGTTTCTAAGGCTCGAGGAGAAGAACTATGGCTTTGCAATAAGGCTCCTTGATTTTTAATGTTTGATGCATGATCCTGTAGCAAAATTTGTGTGGTTCCCATGAAATCTTGTCATAGCCATAAATTCTTTGAATGTAGTCTCTAACGTGCTGTTCGATGAAGATGTTGCACCCTAGTGACCTTGCCATGGTATCATCTGAGTAGAAGGTGGTGCTTCGATTAGATTTTGCTATGGCGCTGGCTGTGCAGAATTGTTGTGCCCTTGATTACCCCAACTAATATTTGGATGCTGACGTCATCCTGGGTTGTAGGTATTGGAGTATAGATTGTTGTTGCGGTTATAATTCTCCACATAGTTGGCTGACTCTTGATTGTCAGGGCATTCACTCAAATGGTGATTGCCATCGCATCTGAGACACGAGGTTGCATATTTCACTTCCTTGACTTGGTAGGGACGTTAGAGATTCTTTAACATATTGGTGATAGCAGCTAACTGGGTGGCTACCGAGTCATCCGCTTCACTTTATCAAACTACTTGGGTTCTCCTCCCCGTTCCAAGCCTTGTGGTCGAAAACTGGTAATCATTGTTGGCTACCCTATCAAGAATGTTGAATGCTTCCTCCGGTGATTTGTCTAACAAGGTCCCATTTGCTGAAGCATCTAGCATCATTCTTGTAGGAGCATTCACTCCATTGTAGAACATAACCACTTGGGTCCAGTCGTGAAAACCATGATTTGTGCACTTCCTCAATAATCCCTTGAATCGATCCCAACACTTGTACATGGTTTCGTCATCAACTTGACGAAATGAAGCAATATCATTTCTCAATTGAGTGTTTCTATTGGGTGGATTCTACCGTAGCAGAAAACTTTTCAATAGATGTGCCCAAGACTCCATTGATCCAGCTGGCACTCCACTTAGCAATGCTCTAGCATGATCACGTAAAGAATATGGAAACATTTTAAGCTTTAGCACATCCTCGTGCACTCCTTGTTGTCTGAACGAGTCACAAACTTGAAAGAAAGCACGTAAATGGTGTCTTGCATCTTCGCGAGGCATAGCTCCAAACTGACCAATAGTGTTCAACATGTTGAACATAACAAGTTTAAGCTCGAACTGGGCTGCCTGAATTTCTGGAGCTACTATTATGGGATAAAAATCGTCCAAGATAGGATTTAAGTGATCTCTAATGGCTCGAGGTCGAGTTGCTTCTCCCTGGCCATTTGACATAGCATCTTCGTTAACCCGGGGCTGTGGTGCCACTTGATTCATGTTTCTAGTCTCTTCTCTTGGAACATGTCTCCTAAGTCTCAAGAAATGCTCGATCTCAGAAATAGGTGATTGCAGGGGTCCTCTAGGTCGCCTTCTGGTCATGCACTAGCAAGACACCTTTAAAGAAAAATGAAAAATCCTAGATAAATATGTACAAAAAAAAGAACAAGCGATATAAACAAAAAACGTAAAGAACCAATTTCCAATCCTCGGCAACGACCCAAAAACATGATGCTTGCGTGTATGTACTATAAATGATACGCAAATATGGTGCAAGTATACACGTCGAACGAGTAATTAATTGATGAGTGAGTATCGTCTCCACATGGATTGGAAGTATTCACGATTGGCTATAATAATAAATAATGAACTTTTTGCAGATGACAATGCTATAGTAAAAGAGATGGTGTAAAATAATGCTGAAGCAAAATAAAGGAGAGAGAGATGAGATAACAATAAGATAAACAAGTCCCCTTTCGTATGCTAAACTCACTACGGAATGAATGGCTGGGAATGATGGACAACCTAACTTAAGCTCCGTAACGATGCTAAGGATCTTCAGCTATCTTCTATGCTAGGTGGGATTTGCTAAAGGTGTTCCTAAACTATCTCTAGCCAGGAAACTGAGAGTCAGAAATTCTACAACCATACCTCTCAGCGTAAACTCTTAACACTCCCCTACCATTCAGGAACTATCCTTTTTACCCCTTGAAACCTATCACTTATCTCTAAGGTAGGTTAGAGTCTACCTCTCGACAATCACTCCATTGCATATGAGGGTTCTAAGGCTAGCTCTCTCGATTACTAACCTCAACACACACTTAAAGAACAACAAACTCTCGAGGTCTCTTACAACTTTAAGGAAATGAAAAATGCATAAGCAACGCATATAACATGATAAACACTGAAAAGGCTATATCATGCATTAAGAAGTACTCAAAATAAAATAATCCATCAAACCGTAGCCACCTAAAACAGTTCATGGCTGGGCAATATCATCGAACATATAATTGCGATAACATCACCAAAGATAAAGATATAAAAAGGAAATGGTATAGCGACAGAAAGAAAGGTGAACTCCCTCTCCACCATGGACTGCCCGACTGTCATAGACCCACCACCTCTCTCGAGGCCGATGAGGCCACTCCTTGGAGAATCAACGATGGAGGACACCAAGTGGAGGAGATGAAGATGAAAACTTCTATCTCCTTTTTTCTCTCTAGCTCTCTTCCGCCTCTCTTTCGTGTTACACTTATCCAAGTTGCTCTCACTCTTTATATAGTGGAGGTTCACTTTTTTGCCCTAAAGATTCCTTGACTATCCCAAGGAATATCCTTCGATATTGTCTGCTATGAGGGGACAAGAAGGACAGTCTGTAGGTGGGTACCGGCTAGTGCACTATTCAGGTCGTCCTTTCTGCGTGTTCACATGCTTCTGCTGCTCACGTCCAGGCCAATATCCACTTCCATCATGCTATAGCAATTTCATGGCACTGTCTTTCTCTCTTTACTCTTTTCCTGCGCACCACAAAAACCCAAAACCAACCTTCTGAGCAGTACCCCTCAATATGGACCAACAACCAGCAAAGATAAAGATGCACCCAGAAGAAGAAAGAAAAATGCAACCTAAATGCAGTCTAAATGCTATGGTATGTACTCAAGAACAAGCAAATGTTATAGCAAAAAGGTATGAAAAAAAGAATATTTATGCAGTTATCACCAGCGCAGAAAGCACGTAACGGCTAGCTGCCAACAACTACAGAATTAACGGGCAGAAATCCTGTAACGTGGGTGAGACAACTTGCCCGTTGGACATTTAATGCTGCCACGACACCTCTCAGAAACATCTATTTCAACCCCACTTCTCTCATTCAGTCACTTTTCTTTCATCTCCTTGTTAAACTCTTCTTGAATCCACTATTCTTTTCCTAATAATCTTCTTTTTCAGTTTCAGCTTATATCTAAATCGTCTCACACATGGCATCAGCATCACAAACCAAACCAACCTTCCAACATTTATGCTCTAATGCAGATGAGAAGAGATACAAAACTCAGTTTTCCATGCAAGCCATATGGGAGGAACAAGGGTTCCATTACTCAAATTAGACAAGGGACCTCGGCCTTGAGCCTGCCCTATTCGAAACAGTCCACAACAAGTGATGAGATATATTTGCACGACACTAGAGATGGCAAACATCACGATTGTCAGAGAATTCTATGCCCACCACCCCCGCCCAGAGATGCCGTTTGTATATGTCCGAGGGGAACCTGTCAAGCTCAACGCCACCGTCAAAAACAGCTTCTATGGGCTCGAGATGGAAGACAACCCTCACGAAGAATGTAGGCAGTCACTAACGGCTGCCGACTACGATAGAATCAATGCACGACTTTGCGATCCCAACACGTCGTGGTTGACGGGAAAACATGACGGCTCAGTCCAACGCAACTGATTGATGCCCGAGCCGATACTGTGGAACACTTTATTTAAACATCATCTACTGCCCACTTCCCACAAATCCACAGTGGACAGGCCGTGTCTTGCCCTCATTCACTCCATCATGGTGAACAGGCACATCAATGTTGGAGAAATCATTTGCAAGGAGATCCACAACTGTTTCTGCAAGTCAAAGGGCCAATTGTACTTCCCGTCTCTTATCATTGGATTTTGTGCCAACTTCAACATCCCCTCCGACCCAAACGATGAGATGACAACTTCCAAGAAGGGTTGGACCAGAAATGTCCGCCTGGTGATGATGTAGGACCAAGAGACAGAACCCATCACTCCCAGCCAGCCCTCTGCCACCCAGTCAGCAACACTAGCCACCTAGGCAATACTGAAGCTGCCCAGAACACTGAAGTAATTACTCTGATGTGCACTCTCATCGACAACAATGAAGTAATAGAGCAGCAGCAATTGACCTTCATGAAGTACGTGGGGAGGTCTAAGAGGCTTTTCTAGCGTATCTCCTTCAAATGTTTCCCGATGATGGCCCCACCCTGGCAACCTTCCCAGCAGACGTAGCCGCCGCAGCTACACCCGGACAAGGAACACAATCAGCAGCCGCTGCCCGCCACGCTGCCTTCTGCTGCCAGATGCCGTCTCCGACACACTACCCCTCATACTCTGCCACTTCCAACATGGTGGCAGACACTCCCGAAGGGCATCAGAAACATCTTTCCCCCGCCTGCACAGCGGCAACGGTGGAAAACACCTCCACATGCAATGAGGTTGAGCAGCAGCCGACAGTAGCAGTTGCAACCCCAATGGCGACAGACCCTCCAACAGAACAACCGAAGGATGCAACAACGAAGAGGAAGAGGAGTCAGAATCTGAGACGGAAAAGAGTGAAACACCTCGCCTCACTCCTAAGACAGTCCAGCCGTCACGAACAACAAAAGTATAACTTGCCATGTCTGCCGCCCGGACATCCATCGGCCGCAACTTAGTCATTAAATCCTCATCTTCCTTCTCCGCTGCAAAGACTCAAGCCTCCTTTGAGCCCTCAAACAACTTCTACAGTTTTTTCTTTTCTTTTCTCTATTTTGTTTTTTTCTATTTTATCTTAATTGTACTTATTTTTTTGTTTTTCATTTGTATGTTATTTTGTGCACTGAGGGCAATGCCCGTCTCGAGTTTGGGGGGTTAGCACTCAGTTTTGTTACGCATAACTAGTGCATATTAGGTTGCATAATGTACGTGCCTTTAGAAATTAATCGAGTTTTTTGTTAGAACTTGTGCCTACGATAACATAGCCAACTTTAAATTTTTCGCACCAATTAAAATGAACTTAATTTTGGGGGAAAGCATGAAGTAAACTTAGGATTTTTCTATAATTGCCAAAAAAATTAAAAACATTACTGTTACTTGCTGAATTTGTTTGAGTTTCTAATAAACATTGCATGCTTGAATTGTTTGAAAAATTCTAACATGATTGTAGGAAGTTGTCGCGATAGGCAACAAACAGGAAAAACAAAAACACTGCCACGACAGAAAAGAAATTTTTTATGTTGTCTATCCCTAGAGGTGCCCGAAACCTGCTCTAGGAAGAATCATGTGCAATGACACTCCTCTGCTGTCAAAGTCCATGAATCTGAAAACCTATGAAGTGATAGAAAAATTAGCATGAGTGAATGAAAGTCTTCACGAGATGACTCTACTCAATGGGTTCAGGGTTTTGTAGTTTATTCCTATCTTAATTTTAGACCTAGAAGAGTAGTTGTGTTTAGCTGAAGCCCTTATTGACATGCTTATTAATTGTGCTTAATTATGTTGCCTCGGCAGCAACCTTATATATCATGACAACATCTTCGTTTACTTTGAAAATCCTTCAGATTCAGCCTGGACATAGTTTCTGCAGACACTTCACTAGCATTATAGTTTAATTCTGAGGTAATTCATGTTACTCCCCTCTCACTAATCTAATGAAAGGTGCCACGACCTTGAGGTGTTAAATCAAGTTTAAAAAAGATTTTTTTTCTTTCTGATTAGTTCGAAAGGCAAGTATGTTTAGGTTTGCATTACTTGAGGACAAGTAATAGTTCGAGTTTGGGGGTGTGAAATGTGTTCATAAGTTATATATTTTGTGCACATTCCATCTCATATTATTGATGTTTTTAAGTACATTTTAGGCATAATTAGGTGCATACATTTAATTTTACAGTATTCTTTTTTGCCATGCTTTTTATTGATTATCTCTTATTTGGTAAGGAAAAGGTATTGTTTTAGTTTAGTTTTAGCTTCAGGTACTAGAAGCTGTTAGAAAGAGAGAGGATCTGAGAACATGATGCTGAGGCAACATACCAAGGATCTGTACTGATGTAGTTCTAGACAGAGACAGTCGTTGTCGAGTAGTTTCCGCCCAAGGCACCAAGCTGAAGAATTGGAGAACTGAAGTGCGACCTGTAAAATAGAAAATCCTGATTCTAACGATGACATCCACTAAATTTTCTGATGCCTGTAGCAAGGGACAAAGCCGCCGAAGGAGGAGTTCGAGATAACTTTCGAAGCACGGCAACGTGAAGGAGTCCACATTCAACTCAAAGAATTTATAATTAAAGGTTGGTTTCAATAATCAATTCATTCCTAATCTTGTCTACATCAAATCCTCTTGTTTTGCTTGTTGAATTTTCAAGGATTTTGGCTCTAATCAAGGAGAATTCTCAAGTTCTCAATCCTTAAATTAAGTTTTATAAAAGGTTTTAATGTTGTGATCTTGATTTTGGCTTAAAACTCAAGATTTGGAACAAATCTTGAAGAAATTCGTGGTGATTGTTTAGGCTCTGTTTTGAGATGGCTTGTTAATGTATTTGGTATGTTTAATGATGTGTAGTTGAGGTTTAATCAATGCAATCCCGAATAGGTTGATTTTCCTAAGTTTTTGCCTGTGAAAATGGTGGTTTTTGGGGTGATCTTGGTGTTCTGTTATAGCTGGAGGTATAAGGAGGAGTTTAAGTTCTTTTTGGATGTTAATTGATGCTTAGGAATGTTTAGAAGTGATGGATCTTGGCTGGGTAATGTTGTGGAAGAGTTTGGAAGTGATTTCGGTTGTGTTTGGTAGCCGAAATGTTAGATTTGGTAGAGCAGCGAGTATAGGTGTAATGGATGAAGATTTTAATGCATGATGATGCATTAATCCTCTGCTTTGATGTGTTTAAAATAGGGGCGACATCTTCGGATACTTGTGGTGTTGATCCGGAGGCTTGAACGACGTTTCGGCAAGCTTGCAAAACGGAATTGGTGAGTGAAGTTGTTATTTCCAACCTTATAATGAATGTTTGAAGGTGTGGGAGCTTAGTTTAAGTCTAATCAACTTAACTAAGCTCAAGAGTAAGTTTTCGAGAAAACTCTTTCTCTTGGATGAACCATGAGATGGTTGGATGCATTGTAGTTAATTTGCATGTTTAAATTCTATTTTGAAAGCATGTTTTAGCATGATTAATGCTGGTTTTGAAAGCCATGTGTTGAAGGATGCTCAAGGTAAGAGATCCTTGGTTTGATATTAGTAAATGTGGTTTGATGCATAGTGATGCATGATGGTTTAATGGCTTTGATTAATGCTTTAAAACAATGGATTATTGATGATAAATGATGTATAGTGGAAAGTGATGTGTGGTTTTAAGGTACTTGAATCGGATATAGTTAGCCGGCTATAGGATTGGGTGCACCGTGAATAAAGTCGCCTTGAATATTGAGGGGTTGTAATTGTACCGTAAACTCCATCCAAGTACACTAACGAGATGGTTAAGATCACAATGGTGGTTAAAAGTCCATGTGTGGATCTTGTGTTGTGTGTCTCGTGTTCTCGTTAGTGATATTATACAACTACCGATGAGTGATGTGGAGGGGTTGTGATTGTACCGTTAAACTCCATCACTGGTGTTGAGGGGTTGTGATTGTACCGGTAAACTCCACCTTGTGTGTTCGGTAGTGTGTATGAAGCGTATGGGACAACGCTTGTAATTCGTGTATCCGGTTGTGTTTTATGTTGTAAATGGTTATGGTTTATCACTTGGAGGCCAATATGTTATGTTGATGTTAATGAAGCATGAGATGCTTGATGTGTATGCATTGTTGCATGAGAAATGATGTTTATGTGTTAAAAGGCTTTGTGGAAAGTGTTTTACAAAATGCATTATTGTGTTGTTTCTTTAGAGCATGCCTGACTAAGCATTTGTGCTTACGCTCTCTCTCTTGAACCAATAATGCAGATAATTGAGGTGCTTGAGGGCAGCAAGGAGGCTAAGAATCCAAGGGAAAGCTAAGCTCATGTATGGTGACTTTTTTCACAACATTATTAGTTTTTGATATTTTGCAATGGGAACCTAGAATGTGATTTGGGAGATGTTTTGGACTCCCTGGTTGTGGCATGATGCCTTAAATGTGTTGGATATGTAAATGCCCATTTTGGTGCTTGCTTTGGTGCTTCGATGGTTATTTGGCTTTGAATATTAGGATTCATACCTATAGACTTGTGGATTTTTCTAATTAATACCATGAATGTGTTTTGGTGATGCAAAGATGTACCTTATATGTATGATGACTTGTTGGCATGATTAGGAAGTCATTAGGATGTGTTTGAGTGGATAAATGTATGTTAAACCAGCAAATTCTGCACTTTCTGGGCAATCCGTATCGGAACTGGCACTAGCGTTTCGAAACGGGGGCCTGTAATGGCCTTCGTGTATCGAAACGGGTAGAGGTCGTTCCGAAATGTTTTGGCCACTACCAGGCCCTATTTCGATACAGGTCTCGAAACGAACCCGTGTTTCAGAACGGTCAACCCTGTTCCGAAACAGAATACCGTTGGGCACTTGTTTGAATGGTTTTGTGGTTTGCAAGCTTTATGTTTTAGTCCTGAAAATCGTTTTTGCAATTGCTTGAGTTTAAGATGTTCGTTTAAGGTGAAATTTGACAGGGAAGCATGTAATTTGATTAATTTGATATTGGTAACCTTAAAATCAGTTAAGTCCTTTATCTTTCAAGAATTTACAAATTGGTCCCTAACTTACGTACTTTGTGCAATTGAGTCCCTTATTGTTATCCGATCACTGTGCTTTTCAAGTATGTGTTTCTCAAGAGTACGCTTAGGATTAACGTGCATCTAGACCAGTTTAAAATGAAAAAAAGCTCGTTAATCAAGGTTGACTTTGGTTTTCCCCGTGTAATCTTCGTAGTTCAGGTCAACCGTCTAGGCCGGGCTAAGTGGGTTACAATTGGTGGTATCAGAGCTGAGTTCTCGAGTAAATGAGAATGGTTATGTGGGTGATGTATGTATGATTGCATGATGTGCCTTTTTGGGTGAAAGTTTGATGTGTGAATTGTAAGTATGTTGCGATTGTGATGTTATGTTGTGTTGAAGCATGTTAGAGGGGCCCATTGCCATTTCAAAACTAATGAAATGAATTGTTTTTGAAAAATGAGCTTGAGTGCTTGGATTACTTACCTTGTTGAGCCTAATTATGTTTATTGCATTTGTGTTAGTGCATTGTTTTAGTGAATGTGACCTTGTAGAGAGATGAGAATTAATATGCGAGCTATGGCTCAGAACGAGAATGAGAACAATGCTGATAATGTTGTGGATATACCTCCTCCTCCTGGTGGTGGACCGCCCGGTGGTGGTGGTGTTGGAGGTGATGGAGCTGATATCGGTGCTGGTGCTGGGGTCGCAGGACCTAAGGCTGTGCAGGGGCAAGCTGCACCTGACATGACAGTTTTGATACAAGCTATTGATGGAGCCTTTCAGGCAGTAGTAGCTGGAGCTCGCGTAGCTGGGCATCAGGGTGATGCTAATGCGAGATTACCTTTGGAACGTTTGCGCTGTCTGGGAGGGACTGAGTTCAGAGGTTTGTCTGCTGAAGGTTCTGAATCTTGGTTGGAAAGGACCAAGAGGATATTGGGACAAATGAACTGCAATGATGTGCAGAATTTAGGATGTGTGGTATCGCTGTTACATGATGATGCGTATACCTGGTAGACGACCCCTGTCTCTGAAATGGAGGAAGCTGATGTGAGTTGGACGTTCTTTCTGAACGCGTTCAAGCGGAAGTATCTAGGTGTGCGATACCTGGATGAAAAGAAAAGAGAGTTCATGTCTCTTACACAAGGAAGTATGACGGAGGCTGAGTACGAGATCCAGTTTGTTTGTCTCAGTCAGTACGCATCTGAGCTTATTCCTGATGAGCGGGAAAGGTGTAAACGTTTCAGATATGGTTTTGTGACGGACGTAAGGACCTTCGTGCTTGCTGCTGAGTATACGGATTTTGATGTGCTGGTTATGGCTCGGGCAAGAGAGCTGTTGAGTATAGTTTCGGTGGTGGACGGAACAAGAGAGGACGAGATAGGAGGTATCAGTCATCTGCTAGGCGTGGTAATGGAGGGCATGGTGCGCCTGTTCAGGGAGACAGGGCGAGAGCTGATAAGAACACGTGCTGGGCGTGTGGATCGCGTGGTCATTTGAGGCGTGATTGTCCTCGGGCAGCGAGAGAGGTGCAAGCTCATGTGGGAGTAACCGATAATTCGTGCTGGAATTGTGGTTCGGCAGACCACATGAGGAGGGAGTGTCCTCTGTTGGCATGTGGTGGTCAGGGACGTGCTCCTGGTGTTGTTGCACCACAAAGAGGTCGTGGGCGAGGCCGTGGTAACTTCCAGTGCAGAGATGATGGTGGAAGGAATGTGGCTCATGTGGTGGATGTCCAACCTGAGGGTGGAGGCCAGGCTCGAGTGTATTCTCTGCAAGAGGGGAGGAATGACACGGATGTGATCGCAGGTACCTTCACTTTGCAATCCTTGTCATTATTTTCCTTGATTGATTCTGGATCTACACACTCATACATATTGCGTGAACATGCTCAATTGCTTGGTTTGCCTGTTGAGTTTTTGGATGTTGGTATGCGTGTAACTAGTTCCTTTGGTTAGACCGTTGTGACACGGAAGTTGTATAGAAGATGTCCTTTGGTTGTGCAAAACCATGTTTTTCATGTTGATCTCATGGAATTGCCATTCCATGGTTTTGATGTAATCCTTGGTATGGATTGGCTTGTTGAACATCGAGCTGTGGTGGATTATAAGAACAAGCGAGTTTTGTTGAAGCTTGCGGATGATTATGAGGTAGTGGTGGTTGGTGAGAATGTGAAGTTTGTTGCCAATGTGGTGTCTTCTTTGGAAGCGATTCGAATGCTGAGGCAAGGTTGTGAAGCCTACCAAGCCTTTGTGATGAATTCTAGCTCTAAGGAGTTGCGAGTCCAAGATATCAGTACTGTGCGAGAGTTTCCTGGTGTGTTTCTGGAGGAGTTGCCTGGGTTGCCTCCTAATCGAGAAGTGGAGTTTGGGATTGAGCTGTATGAAAACACAATTCCAGTGTCCATTACTCCTTATCGAACGGCACCTAAGGAGTTGATGGAGCTGAAGACGCAACTTCAGGAGTTGCTTGATCGTGGTTTCATTCGACCGAGTGTGTCACCTTGGGGTGCACCGGTCTTGTTAGTGAAGAAAAAGGATGGCACTATGAGAATGTGCATCGATTACCGTCAGCTGAACAAGTTGACTATCAAGAATCGGTATCCATTGCCGAGGAATGATGATCTTTTTGATCAATTTTGGGCAGCGGTTGTGTTCTCTAAGATTGACTTAAGGTCAGGTTATTACAAGTTGAAGGTGAAGGATGTGGATGTGCCAAAAACAACCTTCAGAACGAGGTATGAGCATTATGAGTTCCTTGTGATGTCGTTTGGTTTGACGAATGCTCCTGCATCTTTTATGGACATGATGAATAGAGTGTTCCATGAATATTTGGACAAGTTTGTTGTGGTGTTCATTGATGATAACCTGGTGTACTCTCGTACTGAGAAGGAGCATGAGGGGCATTTGAGGATTGTTTTGCAGGCTTTGTTGGAGAACCAGCTTTATGCTAAGCTAAGCAAGTGTGAGTTTTGGCTCAGGGATGTTGTGTTCCTTGGTCATGTGGTTTCTGCTGAGGGGATTCGTGTTGATCGTCAGAAGGTTGAGGCAGTGATGAATTGGAAGCCTCCTATGTCTGTTCATGAAGTCCGTAGTTTCCTTGGTTTTGCAGGATACTATCGGAGGTTCGTGGATGGATTTTCAAATATTGATGCACCTTTGACGAAGTTGCTGCAAAAGGATGTCAAGTATGAGTGGACAGAAGCGAGACAGCAGGCTTTTGAGAACCTTAAGGCAGCTTTGACGCAAGCTCCTATCTTGGTTCAACCTGAATCATGGAAAGAGTTTGTGGTGTACAGTGACGCATCCTACGTTGGTTTGGGGTGTGTGTTGATGCAAGAGGGTACGGTGGTGGCTTATGCATCGCGACAGTTGAAGGTGCATGAGCGTAATTATCCTACGCACAACATTGAGTTAGCTGCGGTGGTTTTTGCTTTGAAAATTTGGAGACATTACCTGTATGGTAAGAAGTGTACGGTGTACACGGATCACAAGAGTTTGAAGTATCTGATGTCTCAGAAAGAGTTGAATCTTAGGCAACAACATTAGGTGGAGTTGCTTAAAGATTACGATCTGACGAATGAGTACCATCCGGGAAAAGCTAATGTTGTAGCGAATGCCTTGAGTAGGAAGGTGGCAATGGAGTTGAGGGCTATGTTTTCCAGTTTGAGCATTTCGCGAGATGGCGGACTTGTGGCTGAATTGTAGGTGAAACCACCCTTGGTTCAGTTGATAAAGGATAAGCAGCTATTGGATGATTCCTTGGTGCCACATGTTCAGGATATTGTAGAGGGTAGGCCATCGGATTTCTGCTTTAATGATGATGGAGTTTATGTTTTGGGAGTCGGATAGTAGTGCCCAATGATTCTGAGTTGAGGCGTACTATTCTAACTGAAGCTCATAGTAGTCCTTTTGCTATACACCCTGGTAGTACAAAGATGTATCGTGATCTTAGGGATGAGTACTATTGGGTGGGATTAAAGAAAGATGTTGCTGAGTATGTGAGCAAGTGCATGGTATGCCAGCGAGTTAAGGCTGAGCATCAGTTTCCTTCTGGGTTGTAGCAACTGTTGAGGATTCCTGAGTGGAAGTGGGAAAGGATTACCATGGACTTTGTGTCTGGTTTGCCTTTGTCGCCATCAAAGAAGAACTCGGTGTGGGTGATTGTGGATCGCCTTATGAAGTGTGCGCATTTCTTACTTGTGCATACTACGTATACATTGGATAAGCTTGCAGAGCTGTACATTGCTGAGATTGTGCGGTTGCATGGTGTGCCAAAGTCGATCGTGTTGGATAGAGATCCGAGGTTTACATCGCGTTTCTGGGAATGTTTGCATCAAGCATTGGGTACACGGCTGAATTTCAGTACTTCTTATCATCCACTGTCGGATGGATAGTCTGAGCGTGTTATCCAAGTGCTGGAGGATATGTTGAGGTGCTGTGTGATTGAGTTTCAGGGCTCTTGGGAGAAGCATTTGCCTTTGGTGGAGTTTGCTTATAACAATAGCTAGCAGGCGAGTATTCAAATGGCACCTTATGAAGTCTTGTACGGGAGGAAATGCAGAACTCCTCTTTGTTGGGCTGAAATAGGTCAGAAGTTGATTTCAATGCCAGCTTTGTTGAAAGGAACCACCGAGAAGGTGAAGCTCATTTGTGAGCGATTAAAGGCAGCTTCTGATCGACAGAAGTCTTACGCGGATTTGAAGCGTAAGGAGATGGAGTATGCGGGAGGTGACCATGTGTTTTTGAAGGTTTCGCCTTGGAAGAAGGTGATGAGGTTTGGTCGAAAGGGTAAGTTGAGCCCTAGGTACATTGGACCATACGAGGTGATTGAGCGTGTGGGTCCTATTGCATACAAGTTGAGGTTGCCGCAAGAGTTGGAAAAGATTCATGATGTGTTTCATGTCTCTATGCTTCGGAGGTATAGATCGGATCCTTCGCATGTTATGCATGTGGAGGAAGTAGAGTTGAATCCAAACTTGACCTATGATGAGGAGCCGGTGGAAATTCTAGATTCAGACAGTAAAGTTCTTTGAGGCAAGACCATTGATTTGGTAAAGGTGTTGTGGAAGCATCGTGGTGCTGAGGAAGCCACGTGGGAACGAAAGGATGACATGATGAAGCAGTTTTCGTACCTCTTTCCTCCAGGTAAATTTCGAGGACGAAATTTCTTAAGGGGGGAGAGTTGTAACACCCCAATTTTGGGCTTAGAAGTTTAGGGTCTGAACTGGACCAGTCTGATTTTTTGTTCGAATATAAAAGGTTGTTTTAGGGAAAGCCTAGATCGGATGCTTTAAAAATATGGAAAAATATCTAAAAATCCTCTTTTACAAAATAATGTTTGAAGGTATGACATTTCGAAATAGTTACTTAACTGTAATTTTTGAAAAGTTCAGTGGTGACTGTTTTGTAAGGATTGAAACTTTGAATCTTTAAGGAGCTAATTTACCCAAGATTGATTCCTCCAGATTTTTCTTAGATTTTAATGATTCATTTAATGTTTAATTAATTAAAGGAAATGTGGACAAACCAATTTTGAGATTTCATAACTAACTTTCTTAAAAATTTTCTCATCTCATTTTTCTCAAAATTCCCTCAGCCAAACACATTTCTACAACAACATTTCTCTTGATTTTCACACAAAATGATGAGGTTTCAATCATCAATTGATTCCTAATCTTGTCTACATCAAATCCTCTTGTTTTGCTTGTTGAATTTTCAAGGATTTTGGCTCTAATCAAGGAGAAATTTACATTAAGAGGTAAGGATGTTCTTCTCCTCTAAATACTCAGTTCTTTATTGAAATTCCCAAGTTCTCAATCCTTAAATTAAGTTTTATAAAAGGTTTTAATTTTGTGATCTTGATTTTGGCTTAAAACTCAAGATTTGGAACAAATCTTGAAGAAATTCGTGGCGAATGTTTGCGGTCTATTTTGAGATGGCTTTTTAATGTATTTTGGATGTTTAATAATGTGTACTTGAGGTTTAATCAATGCAATCCCGAATAGGTTGATTTTCCTAAGTTTTTGCTTGTGAAAATGGTGGTTTTTGGGGTGATCTTGGTGTTCTGTTATAGCTGGAGGTATAAGGACGAGTTTAAGTTCTTTTTGGATGTTAATTGATGTTTAGGAATGTTTAGAAGTGATGGATCTTGGCTAGGTAATGTTGTGGAAGAGTTTGGAAATGATTTCGGTTGTGTTTGGTAGCCGAAATGTTAGATTTTGTGAGAGCAGCGAGTTTAGGTGTAATGGCTAAAGATTTTAATGCATGATGATGCATTAATCCTCTGCTTTGATGTGTTTAAAACAGGGGAGACATCTTCGGGTACTTGTGGTGTTGATCTGGAGGCTTGAACGACGTTTCGGCAAGCTTGCGAAACAGAAATGGTGAGTGAAGTTGGGATTTCCAGCTTTGTAACGAATGTTTGAAGGTGTGGGAGCTTAGTTTAAGTCTAATCAATATAACTAAGCTTAAGAGTAAGTTTTCGGGAAAACTCTTTCTCTTGGATGAACCATGAGATCGTTGGATGCATTGTAGTTAATTTGCATGTTTAAATTATGTTTTGAAAGCATGTTTTAGCATGATTAATGCTGGTTTTGAAAGACATGTGTTGAAGGATGCTCAAGGTAAGAGATCCTTGGTTTGATATTAGTAAATGTGGTTTGATGCATAGTGATGCATGATGGTTTAATGGCTTTGATTAATGCTTTAAAACAATGGATTATTGATGATAAATGTTGTATATTGGCAAGTGATGTGTGGTTTTAAAGTACTTGAATCAAATATAGTTAGCTGGCTATAGGATTGGGTGCACCGTGAATAAAGTCGCCTTGGATGTTGAAGGGTTTTAATTGTACCGTAAACTACATCCAAGAACACTAACGAGATTGTTAAGATCACAATGGTGGTTAAAAGTCCTTGTGTGGATCTTGTGTTGTGTATCACGTGTTCTCATTAGTGATGTTATACAACTACCGATTAGTGATGTGGAGGGGTTGTGATTGTACCGTTAAACTCCATCACGGGTGTTGAGGGGTTGTGATTGTACCGGTAAACTCCACCTTGTGTGTTCGGTAGTGTGTATGAAGCGTATGGGATAACGCTTGCAATCCGCGTATCCGATTGTGTTTTATGTTGTAAATGGTTATGGTTTATCACTTGGAGGCCAATATGACATGATGATAATGAAGCATGAGATGCTTGATGTGTATGCATTGTTGCATGAGAAATGATGTTTATGTGTTAAAAGGCTTTGTTGAAAGTGTTTTACAAAATGCATTATTGTGTTGTTTCTTTAGAGCATTGCTCACTAAGCATTTGTGCTTACGCTCTCTCTCTTGAACCAATAATGCAGATAATTGAGGTGCTTGAGGGCAACAAGGAGGCTAAGAATCCAAGGGAAAGCTAAGCTCATGTATGGTGACTTTTTTCACAACATTATTAGTTTTTGATATTTGGCATGGGGAACCTAGAATGTGATTTGGGAGATGTTTTGGACTCCCTGGTTGTGGCTTGATGCCTTAAATGTGTTGGATATGTAAATGGCCATTTTGGTGCTTGCTTTGGTGCTTTGATGGTTATTTGGCTTTGAAAATTAGGATGCATGCATATAGACTTGTGGATTTTCCTAATTGATGCCATGAATGTGTTTTGGTGATGCAAACATGTACCTTATATGTATGATGACTTGTTGGCATGATTAGGAAGTCATTAGGATGTGTTTGAGTGGATAAATGTATGTTAAACCAGCAAATTCTGCACTTTCTGGGCAATCCGTATCGGAACGGGCACTAGCGTTTCGAAACGGGCGCCTGTAATGACCTTTGTGTATCGAAACGGGTAGAGGCCGTTCCGAAACGTTTTGGCCACTGCCAGGCCCTGTTTCGATACAGGTCTCGAAACGAACCCGCGTTTTGGAACAATCAACCCTATTCCAAAACATAAGACCGTTGGGCACTGATATGAATGGTTTTGTGGTTTGCAAGCTTTACGTTTTAGTCTTGAAAATCATTTTTGCAATTACTTGAGTTTGAGATGTTCGTTTAAGGTGAAATTTGACAAGGAAGCATGTAATCTGATTAATTTGATATTGGTAACCTTAAAATCACTTAAGTCCTTCATCTTTCTAGAATTTACAAATTGGTCCCTAACTTACGTACTTTGTGAAATTGAGTCCCTTATTGTAATCCGATAGCTGTGCTTTTCAAGTATGTGTTTCTCAAGAGTACGCTTAGGATTAACGTGCATCTAGACAAGTTTAAAATGAAAAAAGGTTGTTAATCAAGGTTGACTTTCGGGTTGACTTTGGTTTTCTCCGTGTAATCTTCGTAGTTCAGGTCAACCGTCTAGGCCGGGCTAAGGGGGTTACACTATTTGTTCAGTATCGAGAGAGTTAAACTCACAAAAGGAGTAAGTCCGATCCTCACTCTAATCAAATGTTGATCAATCCAGCCTAGATATAGGTTAGGGTTTAAGGCGGCTAAAGATGAACGAACCAACCTCGTTGTCTATGCAAGATTCACACCGCGACTGGTATTATCTGCAGGGCAACAACAACATTCTAACATAGAAATAAGCGAGATAATTGTCGAATCGTTCCGCCGAGTCTTGAAGGACTGTCGAGTTTTCTGTTGAGACATTCATACGTTTCATTGTCGGGGCAGCGAAAGCGTCAAAGCAGTCAATCTGCCATCCCCCGCTGAGGCAACAGGGTCTAGCAGCGCAGAACAACTTATCCTATTCAACGAAGTTTCACACTAATCAACAGCATAACTTGACCCATTCTAGCAATCCGATGTCTTCTCTATTATTTACTTGTGTTTTATTTACTTTTATTTATAAACAAACTAAATTTATTTGTACATGAATCACAATTCCAGTTAAGCTGTCCAATCCTTGTGGGAGACGATATCTTATATACTATAACTTGACAAGAGTGTGAACTTGCACTCATATTTAGAGAACACCCTAACGCTCAACAAATGTCCTAGTGGCATTCGAGGTTGCAAAGAGACAAGTATTCTGAGAATACTTGGTTTTAAGATTAGCAAGAGTGGTAGTAGTTTGGTGTGAAATGATGCGCCGAAATGAACCTTGATTGAGAATCAAAATGTGAACTAGGCTTTATATTGAACCTTTTGTTTTAGAGGTTGATAGATGTAAATTTTGGCGAAGATGTATGAGGTGCTCTGGGATGCAAATTTGGTTGCACGTGATCAGCCCGAGAATATTGTTGTTAAGTGTGAATTATTAATCATGCACAATACAAAACACTTATATGTAAATATTTAAATATATCATTACATGCATTTGGGTATGATATTAGAAATTTTGCATACATATGCATAGGCATCTATGAGGGCATTTAGTTGGGCATACACGGATATGTTCACACTTACATATGATTTCTCGGAGATTGATGGAGATAAGATATAAGTAGCTTTCGCAAAATTATTCTTTAAGATCCCAAAGAGTAAAGGAAGTGTTTAAGGTGATTTATGGAGGTTGGTGTTTGGAGTATGTGGTTTTTATGGGATTAGTTGTTGCAAATGAGGTTCGTTTAAGAAATTTTCTTAGGTTGTCGCGCCGTTGGTGAAGTTGCGACATTAGAGATGCCTTTGATAATATAAGGTTGTAACACCCTAGTTTTGGGCCTAGACGTTTTAGACATCGGATCGGACCGGTCGAGAATAGTTCGAATTGCGTAAAGTCAATTTTACAAAACAAATTTCAGAAATGAGACATTTTGAGTAGTGACAACATTTTAAAGTTTCAAAACTGTGGAAAATGTGATTTTTAAAGAAGAAGCCAAATTCTTAGAATCTTTAGGGGGCTTTATGGAAATTTAGCCTTTCCTTAATATGGCATGGGCTTTAAATGGTTTTAATTAAATGGTTTTATTTGGTTTTACTTTAATTAATTAAATTTGGTAGTTATTTAGAGATTTCCAATTACGTAACTACCAACTTCTTTTCATTTTCAGCCAAACACTACTTTCATTCATCTTTTTCTAGAAATCTTTTTACCCAAACACTCTCCTAACATTTCCTAATCAATTCTCAAAAAATCCTTTCAAGCTTTTCAAGATTTGGCTAAAGAAAACTCGTCATTCATTGAGGAAGGAAAGGATTGGAGGTAAATCTCGTTCTCAACCTCTAATAAAAGTTCTTTATTTAAGTTCCTAAGATATTTGGCTTCTAAATACTATTTTTGGTTGAGTTCTCATTATAGTTTTGATTAGAGATCAAAAACTTGTGAAATTGTGGTTGAAATCTTAATTCTTGGACATGATGTGTTATGATCTGTTTTGTACTGATTTTAATTGAGTTCTAAGTTGATTAATATGTTGAAATGAAGTATTGATAACATAGATCCCGAAATCCTTGAGATCATTGAGTTTCTTGGTTGTTTTAAGTGAGTTTTTGAGGTGAAATGGTGGAATTTTTCTTGCTGGAGGTATAAGGTTGGGTTAGGTTGCTTGTTAGATGTGTTTTGATGTTTATAATGTTTTGGAAGTGATGTACGATGGTTGGGCTTGGTTTAAGAAGCAATCGATTGGGTTTTCGGTTGTTTTTATTGGTAATTTGGTGTAGTTTGGGTGAACAACGAGATTGTGAATTGTTGCTGGTGTTGAAATACATTTTAATGCATGGACCTTCGTTTTGATGATGTGAAAACAAGGCGTCTTGATCCGGAAGCAAACGAGGTGTTGTTGGAGGGTCCAGACGAGTAATTTTCGTGTCGGCGAGCAAGGCTTCGCGTATCGGTGAGTGGAAATGCAATTTCCTGCTTTGTAATGCTTTGAGTGTGGTCTTGGGAGCTTGGTGTAAGTTTGATACACTAAGCTAAGCTCAAGAGTAAGTGATTCAGAGATCTCTCTCTTGGAAGTGTACTATGTTTGATGAATATGCACTTGAGTTAAGTGTGTATGTGTTTACTGTTTTAAAGCATATTTTAAGCATGAATGTTGATGGATTTTAATGCCATTATGTTAAGGATGCACTAGGTAAGTGATCCTTGGTTTTCATGTGTTAAATGGATGTGATGTTATGCATGATATGCTTGTGGAAATGGCATTGTTTTTATGCTTGTAAAACAATGGATTAATAAGGTTAAATGATTATATTGGTAAGTGATGGAAATGGTTCTTGGTTGTGTTAATCAGATATAGTTAGCCGACTATAGGATTGGGTGCACCGTGAATAAAGTCGCCTTGGATGTCGAGGGGTTGTGATTGTACCGTATACTCCATCAAAGTACCCTAATGATTGAGGTTAAGATCACACGGTGGATGTTAATCCCGTGTGTGGATCTTGTGTTATGTGTCTCGTGCTCTCGTTAGTGGAATTATTCAGCTACCGATGAGTGGTGTTGAGGGGTTGTGATTGTACCGTTATACTCCACCACGGGTGTCACAACGATGGAGGGTTACTCTTGTGTGTGAGCCTTGTGTAGTCCGGTTGCGTGTATGAAGCATGGGGGACAACGCTTGCAATCTGCATATCCGATTGTGTCTTTTGTAGTATAGTTTATGGATTATCACTTGTGAGCCAATATAATGTAATGATTAATGTGAAGCATGAAATGCTTGTAAATGATGCAAGAATGCATGAGATGCTTGGTAAAGCATGAGCAAAGGTTTATTTGCTGTTGTAAAATGTTGCATATGAGCATGTATTTATAAGGTGCATTGATGTCTTGAGAAGACATGTTTTATGAAAAGGCATGTGTTGAAAACTGGTGGTTTTACAAGTCATGTGGCATGCATTGGTGAATGTTGTTTAGCGATCCTCACTAAGCTTTGTGCTTACACTCATTTGTTTCATCAATGCAGATAATTAGGAGATTGAGGCAGCACACAAGCATGGGAATCCAAGCATTTTGTTTTAGAAAAGTATGTGGCTTTACTTTTGTAACCCCCTTAACCCGGCCCAGACGGTTGAACCGAATTAAGAAGTTTACACGGGGAAAACCAAAGTCAACCCGAAAGTCAACCTTGATTAACGACCCTTTTTTTCTTTTTAATCTTATCTAAATGCACATTAACCCTAGATATGTTCATACAATCAGCATACTCAAAGATCAGCGCATTCAGAAAAAATTCAGGGACTTAATTGCATAGAACATGAATTTAGGGACCAAATTTTAAATTCTAAAAATTACAAGGACTTAACCAACATTTGAGTTACCACTATGAAATTAATCATGATTCATGCTTCTCTGCCAAATTTCAACTCAAACGGACATCTCAAACTCATTCAATTGCATAAACTAGGTTCATGACCAAAACGCAAGGTTTTCAAAACATTTAACCAACAAAATCAGTGCCCAACGGTCGAGTGTTTCGGAACAGGAAGGACCTGTTCCGAAACGCGGGATCGTTCCGAAACACGTTTCAATACAGGGCTTGGCAGTAGCATTTTCGTTCCGGAACGGTTCCTTCCGTTTCGAAACGCCTAGGCTATTTCAGGCCCCTATTCCGAAACGGTAGCACCCGTTCCGATACGGCCTGCCCAGATTTGCAGAATTTGGCTGATTTAACACACAATTGACCCAATCAATCATGCTCCAAAGGCAACCAAATTATACCAACAAGTCATTATATGCATAAGGAACATATTAGCATCAACCATTCTCAAACATGGCATCAATTAAGCAAATCCCCAATTCTATAGGCATGCATCCTATTTAGAAAACCATTCAAGCATCATAATACCAAACCAACTTCACAAAGGCCAATTACATGATCCATCATCAATAACAACATAAAACCAACCTAAGGAGTCCAAAGCATTTCCCAAATAAACAACATAGGTTCCCCATTGCCAAATGCCAAAAGCTAATAGTGTTAAGAAACTTTCACCATACATGAGCTTAGTTCTTCACTTGGATTCTTGACCTCTTGTTGCCCCTCCAAACACTTTAATGCTCTGCATTATTGGTTTAAGAAAAGAGAGAGCGTAAGCAAATAGCTTAGTGAGGAATGCTCATATAAAACAACTCAATAATGCATTTATAAAACACCTTTAAAAACCTTAGTTCAAAACAACATTTATACATGCACATAAGCATCTAAGACAAGCATTTCATGCTTCAAATCATTAACATGTCATATTGGCCACAAGTGATAATCACAATCTTTTTCCATCTCAAAGTATAATCAACATAAGATCCACACATGGACTTTTAACCACCATTGTGGTATTACAATTCACAAGGACCACACATGGACTTTTAACCACCATTGTGTCCTTAGCACAAGAATCACCCATGGACTTTTAACCACCATGGTGTTCTTACAATACACAAGGTTCACACAAGGACTTTTAACCACCTTTGTGACCTTAACACAAGAATCACCCATGGACTTTTAACCACCATGGTGATCTTACAATATACAAGGCTCACACAAGGACTTTTAACCACCTTTGTGACCTTACAATACACAAGGCTCACACAAGGACTTTTAACCATCTTTGGGACCTTAGCACAAGAACCAACCATGGACTTTTAGCCACCATGTTGTTCTTGACACAAGAACCACCTATGGACTTTTAACCACCATAGTGTTCATAACCTTTCTCAAAACATCACTTGCCAATATATATCATTTAACAACATTAATCCACTGTTTTAAAGCGTTTAACAAAGCCAATAATCACCATGCACCATTATGCATCAAAACAACATTTTATCAAATGTTCAAAACAAGGATCTCTTACCTTGAGCATCCTTCAACACATGGCTTATAAAATCAGCAACTAAACATGCTAAAATATGCTTTCAAAACAGAATTTAAAACATGCAAACAATCACATTGCATTCAACCAACTCATGGTCCATCAACAAGAGAGTTCTCCCGAAAACTTACTCTTGAGCTTAGCTAAGTTGCTTAGACTTAAACTAAGCTCCCAAACCTTCAAAACATTGGTTTCAAAGCTGAAAACCAAAATCCACTCACCGATTTCGTTTCGCCACTTGCCGAAACACCAATCAAGCTTCCGGATCACCACCACCGAGATCTCAAGATGTGTCCCCTGTTTTAAACACATCAAAGCAGAGGATTAATGCATCATCATGCATTAATATCTTCAATGAAAGCACCTAAACTCGCTGCTCTCATCCACACTCCATTTTCGGCTACCAAACACAACCGAAAACACATCCAAACAACTCCACAACACTACCCAGCCAAGATCCATCAATTCCAAACATTCTTAAACCTCAATTAACATCCAAAATGGATCTAATCACGTCCTTATACCTCCAGCTATAACATATCATCAAGATCACTCCAAAAACAACCAAAAACTCAAGCAAAACTTAGGAAAATTAACCTATTCGGGATTGCATTGATTAAACCTCAATTTCTCATCAATTATACATTCATTTAACATCAAAAAGACACCTCAAAACAGTGTCCAATCAGATCATAGGAATTTCATCAAAAATTAACCAAATCTTGCATTTTAAAGCCAAGATCAAGAACACAATTGTAAAAACCTTAATAAAACACAATTCAAGGATTAAGAACTTGGGAATTTCAGTAAAGAACTGAGAAATTAGAGGAGAAGGACGTTCATACCTCTAAACTTGAGTTTCTCCCTTTTTGGAACCAAAATCTTGAAAATTCAATAAGCAAATGCTAAGGTTTTGTTGTAGAATTGATTAGAGATCAAATGAGGATTGAAATCTAATCTTTGGAGGTCAAAATCAGAGGGAATTTTGCTGGAGAAATGTGTTTGGGTTGAGAGAAAAGTTCAGAGAAAAGAAAATGGAAATTTAGAGAAAAGTTAGTTAAAATGCCAAAAATATCTTTCCCTCCCTTTTACCTTTATTTTAAAACCATTAATTAATTGATAATTATTCAGAAAAATCTGGAGAAACTCTTTTTGGGTAAATAGCTCCTTAAAGATTCAAAGTTTCAATCCTTTTTAAAACAGTCACCTAGTTTCCAAAAATTACATTTTAGTCACCAAACCAAAATGTCACACTTCCAAACCTCATTTTGTAAAATTGATTTCACCGTTCTCTTATATATAATAAAAGATGATTTTAAGACATTTTTCCATATTTTTAATGCAACCCGAACTAGGCTTTCCTAAATTCACCCTTTTATATTCGAACCGCAACCCGACCGGCCCGGTCCAAACCAAAACTTCTAAGCCCAAAATTGGGGTGTTACAACTCTCCCCCCCCCCTTAAGAAATTTTGTCCTCGAAATTTACCTGAAGAAAAGAGGTACGGAAACTGCTTCAACATGTCATCCTTCCGTTCCCACGTGGCTTCTTCAACACCACGATGCTTCCACAACACCTTTACCAACTCAATGGTCTTGCCCCGAAGAACCTTACTATCCGAATCCAGAATCTTCACCGGTTCCTCATCATAGGTCAAATCCGGATTCAATTCCACTTCTTCCACAGGCATCACATGTGAAGGATCCGATCTATACTTTCGAAGCATAGAAACATGAAACACATCATGAATCTTTTCCAACTCTTGAGGTAACCTCAACTTGTACGCAAAAGGACCCACACGCTCATTCACCTCGTATGGTCCAATGTACCTAGGGCTCAACTTACCCTTTCGGCCAAACCTCATCACCTTTTTCCAAGGCGAAACTTTCAAAAACACACGGTCTCCCACCGTATACTCAATCTCCTTACGCTTCAAATCCGTGTAAGACTTTTGCCGATCAGAAGCTGCCTTCAAACGCTCACAAATGAGCTTCACCTTCTCGGTGGTTCCTTTCAACAAAGCTGGCATCGAAACCAACTTCTGACCCGTTTCAGCCCAACAAAGAGGAGTCCTACACTTCCTCCCGTACAAAGCTTCATATGGTGCCATCTGAATACTTGTGTAACACCCCAATTTTGGGCTTAGAAGTTTTGGGTTTGGACCGGGCCGGTCGGGTTGCGGTTCGAATATAAAAGGGTGAATTTAGGAAAGCCTAGTTCGGGTTGCATTAAAAATATGGAAAAATGTCTTAAAATCCTCTTTTATTATATATAAGAGAAAGGTGAAATCAATTTTGCAAAATGAGGTTTGGAAGTGTGACATTTTGGGTTAGTGACCAAAATGTAATTTTTGAAAACTTTGTGACTGTTTTAAAAAGGATTGAAACTTTGAATCTTTAAGGAGCTATTTACCCAAAAGAGTTTCTCCAGATTTTTCTGAATATTTATCAATTAATTAATGGTTTTAAAATAAAGGTTAAAGGGAGGGAAAGATATTTTGGCATTTTAACTAACTTTTCTCTAAATTTCCATTTTCTTTTCTCTCAACTTTTCTCTCAACCCAAACACATTTCTCCAGAAAAATTCCCTCTGATTTTGACCTCCAAAGATTAGATTTCAACCTTCATTTGATCTCTAATCAATTCTTCAACAAAACCTTAGCATTTGCTTATTGGATTTTCAAGATTTTGGTTCCAAAGAGGGAGAAACTCAAGTTTAGAGGTATGAACATCCTTCTCCTCTAAATTCTCAGTTCTTTACTGAAATTCCCAAGTTCTCAATCCTTGATTTATGTTTTATTAAAGGTTTTACAATTGTATTCTTGATCTTGGCTTTAAAATGCAAGATTTGGTTGATTTTTGATTAAATTCGTATGATCTGATTAGGCACTGTTTTGCGGTGTCTTTTTGATGTTAAATGAATGTTTAATTGATGAGAAATTGAGGTTTAATCAATGCAATCCCGGATAGGTTAAGTTTCCTAAGTTTTGCTTGAGTTTTTGGTGGTTTTGGAGTGATCTTGATGATCTGCTATAGCTGGAGGTATAAGGTTTGGTTTTCAGCTTTGAAACCAATGTTTTGAAGGTTTGGGAGCTTAGTTTAAGTCTAAACAACTTTGCTAAGCTCAAGAGTAAGTTTTCGGAGAAACACTCTTGTTGATGAACCATGAGTTGGTTGAATGCAATGTGGTTGTTTTCATGTTTTAAATTCTGTTTTGAAAGCATATTTTAGCATGTTATTTGCTGATTTATTAAGCCACGTGTTGAAGGATGCTCAAGGTAAGAGATCCTTGTTTTGAACATTTGATAAATGTGGTTTTGATGCATAATGGTGCATGATGATTAATGGCTTTGTTAAATGCTTTAAAACAGTGGTTTATTGTTGTTAAATGATGCATATTGGCAAGTGATGTTTTGAGAAAGGTTAAGAACACTATGATGGTTAAAAGTCCATAGGTGGTTCTTGTGTTAAGAACAACATGGTGGTTAAAAGTCCATGGTTGGTTCTTGTACTAAGGTCACAAAGGTTGTTAAAAGTCCTTGTGTGAGCCTTGAGTATGGTAAGGTCACAAAGGTGGTTAAAAGTCCTTTGTGTGAGCCTTGTGTATTTTAAGAACACCATGGTGGTTAAAAGTCCATGGGTGATTCTTGTGTTAAGGTTACAAGGTGGTTAAAAGTCCTTGTGTTAACCTTGTGGATTGTAAGAACACCATGGTGGTTAAAAGTCCATGGGTGATTCTTGTGCTAAGGACACAATGGTGGTTAAAAGTCCATGTGTGGTCCTTGTGAATTGTAAGATCACAATGGTGGTTAAAAGTCCATGTGTGGATCTTGTGTTGATTGTATTTTGAGATGGAAAAAGATTATGATTATCACTTGTGGCCAATATGACATGTTAATAATTTGAAGCATGAAATGCTTGTTTTAAATGCTTATGTGCATGTTTAAATGTTGTTTTGAACTAAGGTTTATAAAGGTGTTTTATAAAAGCATTATTGAGTTGTTTTAAATGAGCATTCCTCACTAAGCTATTTGCTTACGCTCTCTCTTTTCTTGAACCAATAATGCAGAGCATTAAAGTGCTTGAAGGGGCAGCAAGAGGTCAAGAATCCAAGTGAAGAACTAAGCTCATGTATGGTGAAGGTTTCTTATCACTATTAGCTTTTGGCATTTGGCAATGGGGAACCTATGTTGTTGTTTTGGGAGATGTTTTGGACTCCCTAAGTTGGTTTTATGTTGTTGTTGATGATGGAACATGTATTTGGCCTTTGTGAAGTTGGTTTGGTATTATGGTGCTTGAATGATTTTCTAAATAGGATGCATGCCTATAGAATTGGGGATTTGCTTAATTGAGGTCATGTTTGAGAATGGTTGATACAATTATGTTCCTTAAGTATGTAATGACTTGCTGGTATAATTTGGTTGCCTTTGGAGCATGTTTGATGGGTTGAATATGTAATAAACCAGCAAATCTTCTGCAATCTGGGCAGGCCGTATCGGAACGGGTACTACCGTTTCGGAACGAGGGCCTGAAATGGCTTGGGCGTTCCGAAACGGGAGGAACCGTTCCGGAACGGAAATGCTACTGCCAAGCCCTGTTCCGGTACTGGTTTCGGAACGGTCCCGCGTTTTGGAACGGATCATCCCTGTTCCGAAACACCCGACCGTTGGGCCCTGAAAATGTTGGTTAAATGTTTTGAAATCTTTGCGTTTTGGTCCTGAATATTGTTTATGCAATTGTATGAGTTAGAGATGTCCGTTTGAGCTGAAATTTGGCAGGGAAGAATGGAACATGACTAATTTCAAAATGGTAACTCTAAAGTTGGCTAAGTCCTTATAATTTCCAGAATTTACAATTTGGTCCCTAAATTCATGTTTTGTGCAATTAAGTTCCTGAATGTTTTCCGAATGCGTTGATCTTTGAGTATGCTGATTGTATGAACATATCTAGGGTTAATGTGCATTTAGATAAGATTAAAAAGAAAAAAAGGGTCGTTAATCAAGGTTGACTTTCGGATTGACTTTGGTTTTCCCCGTGTAAACTTCTTAATTCGGTTCAACCGTCTGGGCCGGGTTAAGGGGGTTACAACTTGCCTGATAACTATTATTATAGGCAAACTCCACCAAAGGCAAAGGTTTCTCCCAAGAGCCCTGAAACTCAATCACGCAGCACCTCAACATATCCTCCAAAACCTGGATAACACGCTCGGACTGACCATCCGACTGAGGATGATAAGATGTACTGAAATTCAACCGTGTACCCAAAGCTTGATGCAAACACTGCCAGAAATGCGATGTAAACCTCGGATCCCTATCCGACACAATCGACTTAGGCACACCATAAAGCCGCACAATCTCAGCAATGTACAGCTCCGCAAGCTTATCCAAAGAGTACGTAGTATGCACAGGCAAGAAATGCGCACACTTCGTCAAGCGATCCACAATTACCCACACCGAATTCTTCTTCGATAGTGACAAAGGCAACCCAGATACAAAATCCATGGTAATCCTTTCCAACTTCCACTCAGGAATTCTCAACGGTTGCAACAAACCTGAAGGAAACTGATGCTCAGCCTTAACTCGCTGACACACCATGCACTTGCTCACAAACTCAGCCACATCCTTCTTTAAACCCACCCAATAGTACTCATCACGAAGATCACGATACATCTTAGTACTACCAGGGTGCATAGCAAAAGGACTACTATGACCTTCAGTCAGAATAGCTCGCCTCAACTTAGCATCATTGGGCACTACTATCCGACTCCCAAAACACAACACTCCATCATCATTAAAACAGAAATCCGAAGGCCTACCCTCCGCAATATCCTGAACATGCGGTACCAAGGAATCATCCAACAACTGCTTTTCCTTGATCAACTGAACCAAAGATGGTTTCACTTGCAACTCAGCCACAAGACCACCATCACGCGAAATACTCAAACTGACAAACATAGCCCTCAACTCAACAGCTACCTTTCTATTCAAGGCATCCGCTACAACATTAGCTTTTCCAGGGTGATACTCAATCGTCAAATCATAATCCTTGAGCAACTCCACCCAACGTCGCTGTCTAAGATTCAACTCCTTCTGAGACATCAGATACTTCAAACTCTTGTGATCCGTGTACACAGTACACTTCTCACCATACAAGTAATGTCTCCAGATCTTTAAAGCAAAAACCAGCGCAGCCAACTCAATGTCATGCGTAGGATAATTGCGCTCATGCACCTTCAACTGTCGTGACGCATAAGCCACCACATTACCCTCTTGCATCAACACACATCCCAAACCAACATAGGACGCATCAATATACACCACAAACTCTTTCTCTGATTCAGGTTGAACCAAGATAGGAGCTTGTGTCAAAGCTGCCTTAAGCTTCTCAAAAGCTTGCTGTCTCGCTTCCGTCCACTCATACTTAACATCCTTCTGCAACAACTTTGTCAAAGGTGCAACAATCTTCGAAAACCCATCCACAAACCTCCGGTAGTATCCCGCCAAACCAAGGAAACTACGGACTTCATGAACAGACTTAGGAACCTTCCAATTCATCACCGCCTTAATCTTCTGAGGATCAACACAAATCCCTTCAGCAGAAACCACATGACCAAGAAACACCATCTCCCTAAGCCAGAACTCACACTTGCTCAGCTTGGAATAAAGCTGATTCTCCAACAAAGCTTGCAACACAATCCTCAAATGCTCTTCATGCTCCTCCTCAGTACGCGAGTACACGAGGATATCATCAATGAACACCACAACAAACTTATCCAGGTATTCATGAAACACACGATTCATCATGTCCATGAAAGCTGCATGAGCATTTGTCAAACCAAACGGCATCGCAAGGAACTCATAATGCCCATACCTCGTCCCGAAAGCTGTCTTTGGCACATCCATATCCTTCACCTTCAACTGGTAATACCCTGACCTTAAGTCAATCTTAGAGAACACAGCTGCTCCCCTAAATTGATCAAAAAGATCATCAATTCTCGGAAATGGATACCGATTCTTGATAGTCAACTTGTTCAGCTGACGATAATCAATGCACATTCTCATAGTGCCATCCTTCTTCTTCACAAACAAGACCGGTGCACCCCAAGGTGACACACTCGGCCGAATGAAACCACGATCAAGCAACTCCTGCAATTGCGTCTTCAGCTCCTTCAACTCCTTAGGTGCCATTCGATAAGGAGTAATGGACACTGGAGTTGTGTTCTCATACAACTCAATCCCAAACTCCACTTCGCGATTAGGAGGCAATCCAGGCAACTCCTCAGGAAACACACCAGGGAACTCTCGCACAGTGCTGATATCTTGCACACGCAACTCCTTAGAACTAGGATTCATCACAGAAGCTAGATAAGCTTCACAACCTTGCCTCAGCATCCGACTCGCCACCAATGTAGACACCACATTGGCAAGAAACTTCACATTCTCACCAACCATAACAACCTCATAATCATCAGCAAGCTTCAACGAAACTCGCTTATTCTCACAATCCTCGACAGCTCGATGCTCAACAAGCCAATCCATACCAAGGATTACATCAAAACCATAGAAAGCCAACTCCATAAGATCAACAGGAAAATCATGATCTTGCACAACCAAAGGACATCTCCTATAAAGCTTTCGAGTCACAACAGTCTCACCAAAAGAACTAGTGACACGCATACCAACATCCCAAGACTCAACAGGCAAACCAAGCAATTCAGCATGCTCACACAAAATGTATGAGTGTGTAGAGTCAGAATCAATCAAGGAAAGTAATGACAAGGATTGCAAAGTAAAAGTACCTGCGATCACATCCGTGTCATTCCTCCCCTCCCTCTGAGCATACACCCTCGCCTGGCCACCACCCTCAGGCTGGACAGCTACAACATGAGCCACATTACGTCCGCCATCCTCCCTACGCTGGAAGTTACCACGGCCGCGCCCACGACATCTCTATGGTGCAACAACTACAGGAGCACGCCCTTGGCCACCAGCCAACATAGGACACTCCCTCCTCATGTGATCCGTAGATCCACAGTTCCAGCACGAATTACCAGCCGCCACAACAGGAGCTTGCACCTCCCTCACAGCTCTAGGACAATCACGTTTCATGTGGCCACGCGATCCACATGTCCAACATGCGTTCGGATCAGCTCTTGCCTTGCCTCCCTGAGCAGGCGCACCACCACCTCTCTTAGCCGAAGGCTGATACTTCTGATCACGTCCCCTCTTGTTCCCTCCACCACCGGAACTACTCAGCAACTCGCTTACCAGCACTAGAAACATCACTTCTAGAAGATAAACCCAAGTTCATCTCAATGTCCTTTGCTCGGCCAACCAGCACATCAAAATCATTATACTCAGCAGCTAACATGTACGTCTTTACCTCCGTCACCAAACCATAATGGAACCTTCCACACCTCTCCCGCTCATCCGGGACAAGCTCAGGTGCATACTGACTGAGTCGGACAAACTGAACCTCATACTCAGCTACAGACATGCTCCCTTGGGTAAGAGACATGAATTCTCTTTTCTTTTCATCTAGGCACCTTACACCCATATATCTCCTCTTGAACGCGTTCTGGAAGAACGTCCAAATCACATCAACATTTGCCATCCCAGGGATAGTGCTTGTCCACCACGTATAAGCATCGTCTTGCAACAATGATACCACACATCCCAGCTTCTGCACATCAGTGCAATTCATTTGACCCAAGATTCTCTTGGTACTTTCCAACCAAGACTCCGAACCTTCAGCAGACAAACCTCTGAACTCAGTCCCTCCCAGACTGTGCAAACGTTCCAAAGGTAGTCTAGCTCCAGCATCTCCCTGATGCCCAGCTCCTTGAACTCCAGCCACCGCTGCTCAAAAAGCACCAACAATAGCTTGTACCAGCATTGTCATGTCAGGAATAGCTTGTCCCTGACCAGCTTCAGGTCCAGCGCCCCCAGCACCAGCACCAGCAGCAGCTCCTTCACCCCCAGCACCACCACCACCGGGCGGAGGAGGTAAATCCACCACATTTTCAGCGTTCTCTTCATTTTCATTTTGACCCATTGCTCGTGTATTAACCCTCATTTCTCTACGAGGTGCCATACACTAACAATGCAATCACAATGCAATAAACAAAGTCAGGCCCAACAAGGTAAGCAATCCAAGTACTCAAGCTCATTTCCAATTAAAAACAAATCATTACATTAGCTTTGATTTGGCAATGGGTCCCCCTAACATGCTCTCACCACAGCATACACCCCAAATGTAACATGCTTACAATTCACACAACATGCTTTCACTCAACAAGCATACTAAGAATACATACATAATCATCCACATAATCATTCCCAATTACACGAGAACTCAGCTCTGATACCACCAAATGTAACCCCCTTAACCCGGCCCAGACGGTTGAACCAAATTAAGAAGTTTACACGGGGAAAACGAAAGTCAACCCGAAAGTCAACCTTGATTAACGACCCTTTTTTTCCTTTTTAATCTTATCTAAATGCACATTAACCCTAGATATGTTCATACAATCAGCATACTCAAAGATCAGCGCATTCGGAAAACATTCAGGGACTTAATTGCACAGAACATGAATTTAGGGACCAAATTGTAAATTCTAAAAAATACAAGGACTTAACCAAATTTTGAGTTACTACTATGAAATTAATCATGATTCATGCTTCTCTGCCAAATTTCAACTCAAACGGACATCTCAAACTCATTCAATTGCATAAACAAGGTTTAGGACCAAAACGCAAGGTTTTCAAATCATTTAACCAACAAAATCAGTGCCCAACGGTCGAGTGTTTCGGAACAGGAAGGACCTGTTCCGAAATGCGGGACTGTTCCGAAACACGTTTTGATACAGGGCTTGGCAGTAGCATTTTCGTTCCGGAACGGTTCCTTCCGTTTCGAAACGCCTAGGCTATTTCAGGCCCCTGTTCCGAAACGGTAGCACCCGTTCCGATACGGCCTGCCTAGATTTGCAGAATTTTGCTGATTTAACACACAATTGACCCATCAATCATGCTCCAAAGGCAACCAAATTATACCAACAAGTCATTATATGCATAAGGAACATATTTGCATCAACCATTCTCAAACATGGCATCAATTAAGCAAATCCCCAATTCTATAGGCATGCATCCTATTTAGAAAACCATTCAAGCATCATAATACCAAACCAACTTCACAAAGGCCAATTACATGATCCATCATCAATAACAACATAAAACCAACCTAGGGAGTCCAAAGCATCTCCCAAATCAACAACATAGGTTCCTCATTGCCAAATGCCAAAAGCTAATAGTGTTAAGAAACTTTCACCATACATGAGCTTAGTTCTTCACTTGGATTCTTGACCTCTTGCTGCCCCTCCAAATACTTTAATGCTTTGCATTATTGGTTTAAGAAAAGAGAGAGCGTAAACAAATAGCTTAGTGAGGAATGCTCATATAAAACAACTCAATAACGCATTTATAAAACACCTTTAAAAACCTTAGTTCAAAACAACATTTATACATGCACATAAGCATCTAAGACAAGCATTTCATGCTTCAAATCATTAACATGTCATATTGGCCACAAGTGATAATCACAATATTTTTCCATCTCAAAGTATAATCAACATAAGATCCACACATGGACTTTTAACCACCATTGTGGTCTTACAATTCACAAGGACCACACATAGACTTTTAACCACCATTGTGTCCTTAGCACAAGAATCACCCATGGACTTTTAATCACCATGGTGTTCTTACAATACACAAGGTTCACACAAGGACTTTTAACCACCTTTGTGACCTTAACACAAGAATCACCCATGGACTTTTAACCACCATGGTGTTCTTACAATATACAAGGCTCACACAAGGACTTTTAACCACCTTTGTGACCTTACAATACACAAGGCTCACACAAGGACTTTTAACCACCTTTGTGACCTTAGCACAAGAACCAACCATGGACTTTTAACCACCATGTTGTTTTTGATACAAGAACCACCTATGGACTTTTAACCACCATAGTGTTCTTAACCTTTCTCAAAACATCACTTGCCAATATACATCATTTAACAACATTAATCCACTGTTTTGAAGCGTTTAACAAAGCCATTAATCATCATGCACCATTATGCATCAAAACCACATTTTATCAAATGTTCAAAACAAGGATCTCTTACCTTGAGCATCCTTCAACACATGGCTTATAAAATCAGCAATTAAACATGCTAAAATATGCTTTCAAAACAGAATTTAAAACATGCAAACAATCACATTGCATTCAACCAACTCATGGTTCATCAACAAGAGAGTTTTCCCGAAAACTTACTCTTGAGCTTAGCTAAGTTGCTTAGACTTAAACTAAGCTCCCAAACCTTCAAAACATTGGTTTCAAAGCTGAAAACTAAAATCCACTCACCGATTCCGTTTCGCCACTTGCCGAAACACCAATCAAGCTTCCGGATCACCACCACCAAGATCTCAAGATGTCTCCCCTATTTTAAACACATCAAAGCAGAGGATTAATGCATCATCATGCATTAATATCTTCGATGAAAGCACCTAAACTCGCTGCTCTCATCCACACTCCATTTTCGGCTACCAAACACAACCGAAAACACATCCAAACAACTCCACAACACTACCCAGCCAAGATCCATCAATTCCAAACATTCTTAAACCTCAATTAACATCCAAAATGGATCTAATCACGTCCTTATACCTCCAGCTATAACAGATCATCAAGATCACTCCAAAAATAACCAAAAACTTAAGCAAAACTTAGGAAAATTAACCTATTCGGGATTGCATTGATTAAACCTCAATTTCTCATCAATTATACATTCATTTAACATCAAAAAGACACCTCAAAACAGCGTCCAATCAGATCATACGAATTTCATCAAAAATTAACCAAATCTTGCATTTTAAAGCCAAGATCAAGAACACAATTGTAAAAACCTTAATAAAACACAAATCAAGGATTGAGAACTTGGGAATTTCAGTAAAGAACTGAGAATTTAGAGGAGAAGGACGTTCATACCTCTAAACTTGAGTTTCTCCCTTTTTGGAACAAAAATCTTGAAAATTCAATAAGCAAATGCTAAGGTTTTGTTGTAGAATTGATTAGAGATCAAATGAGGATTGAAATCTAATCTTTGGAGGTCAAAATCAGAGGGAATTTTGCTGAAGAAATGTGTTTGGGTTGAGAGAAAAGTTGAGAGAAAAGAAAATGGAAATTTAGAGAAAAGTTAGTTAAAATGCCAAAATATCTTTCCCTCCCTTTTACCTTTATTTTAAAACCATTAATTAATTGATAATTATTCAGAAAAATCTGGAGAAACTCTTTTTGGGTAAATAGCTCCTTAAAGATTCAAAGTTTCAATCCTTTTTAAAACAGTCACCTAGTTTCCAAAAATTACATTTTAGTCACCAAACCAAAATGTCACACTTCCAAACCTCATTTTGTAAAATTGATTTCACCATTCTCTTATATATAATAAAAGAGGATTTTAAGACATTTTTCCATATTTTTAATGCAACCCGAACTAGGCTTTCCTAAATTCACCCTTTTATATTCGAACCGCAACCCGACCGGCCCGGTCAAAACCAAAACTTCTAAGCCCAAAATTGGGGTGTTACAACTTTGGTGTAATAAGAGGCAATGGGTGGGAATTTTTACTTTTGAATTGTTGAGGATGTTTCACTTTACTTTTACCATGTTTGGTGGTTTATCCTTGAGTTGTAAATGGCCATTATGGTTTGATTTTGGATGTGAATGTTGATTTTAGCTTGTTCTGGCTTTGGTGGACTAGGGAGCATGCCTTTAGTATCTATGTTTGCATGTTAGATGCCATGTCGTAGCTAATGCCTCAAAATGATTACTGTTGGTATGTATCTATGTGTATGCATGTTGTGGCATGTTTCGAATATGAAAAGACGTGAAAAACCAGCAGAATCTGCTGTTGCAGGGTAAGGCCTATCAGAATGCCCTTGCCTGTTTCGGAACAGAGGCCCGAAATGGCCATGAGGTTTCGGAACGGGTGGGGACGTACCGAAATGATTTTGCTACTAGAAGGGGGTGTTTCGATACGGGTCTCGCAACACACCCGAGTATTGAAACGGTCAACTTGGTTTCAAAACGACCGTACGGATACAAGTCTATGCGTTTCGGAACACCTGACCGTTGAGTTTGAATTGTTTCAGGTTTCTATTTCTTACATTTTGGTCCTTCAATTTTGGTTGCTTAATTTAATGAGTTTAAATGATCCGTTTGAGATGAATTTTTACATGATGGCATGTTATAAGATTAATTACGGATTGGTAACAATAAAACTTGTTTAGTCCTTATAATTCTAGAAATTTACATTTTAGTCCCTAAAAGACGTTTCTATGCAATTAAACCCCTGTTTGGGTTCCGTTCGATGTGTCGCTTCCACCGAAATGTATTGCTAATCATATAAGCTAATAACGAGCATCTAGAAAAGATAAAAAGAAAAAAAGGGTCGTTAATCAAGGTTGACTTTCGGGTTGACTCTAGTTTTCCCCGTGTAATCTTCGTAGTTCGGGTCGAGCGTCTAGGCCGGGCTGAGGGGGTTACATTTGTTGGTATCAGAGCCAAGTTACGAAAGAATTGGGAATATATGTATGATAAATTGATATGTAATGACGTATGATGTTTGATAAGCATGACATTGGTTGAAATTTTGAAGCTTATGCTATGCTTGATTGATGTGAATTGCGTGTGGAACGAATATGACTGCCTGATGATGATGCGATGTTGTTATGTGCTGATTTTGGATGATGGAAAATATCTTGAGCATATTGTTTCATGTATGCTATGCTATGTTGAGGGAAATTGGGGTGCCCATTGCCTTATTACACTAATTAGATGTTTTGTAAACTTTTTTTTTGTTATTCTCGTTTAATATAGCACTATGGGTCCGAAAAGAGATCTGAGGTCTAATACAATAGTACATCAGGGTGACCAGGGTAAGCAAGGGGCTGATGTCCCTCATGGTGGAAATTTACCTCCACCACCACCACCTGGAGGTGGGGAGTAGGTGCAGCAAGGACCTGTTGGTCTTGGTTTGGGTGATTTTGCGCCATTGGTTCAGGCGATCACCAGAGCGTTTTAGGCTGCTATTGCCGGAGAGCAAGTTTAGGCCCCTGCAGCTGGGCAGGCGGGCTTACCTTTGGAAAGGTTGAGGAGCTTAGGGGCTATGGATTTCTATGGTATGTCTCATGAGGCGTCAGAAGCCTGGTTAGCGAGTATGATCCGTATCATGGATCAGATGGGCTGTAGCGACATGCTCATGATGGGATGCGTAGTTTCTTTGTTGCAAGGCGATGCCTACATCTAGTGGACGACTACCACTGCTGGTTTGGAACCCAATGAGGTGGATTGGGAATATTTCATAGGTTCCTTCAAGAGGAAGTATCTAGGGGTGAGAGGCACCGTTGTGATTGCTTCCGGTACGGTCTGGAATAGGAAGTCAAGACGTACATGTTGGCTGCAGATTACACTAACTTTGATGTGCTTGTGTGTCGAGCCAAAGACGTTGAAAATAATTTTTGTCTAACGTCTTGATGTGTTTGTTCTAGCTCTGGGAAGAGAGCATCTGAGTCTAGTTCCGGTGGTGGACGAAACAAGAGGGGACGAGACAGGAGATACCAGCCTGCTGCTAGGTAGGGTAGTGGTGGACATAGCGCACTTGCTCAGGGAGATAGGATGAGGGCTGAACATAACACATGTTGGATGTATGGTTCTCGGGGTCATTTGAGGCGAGATTGTCCTCGGGCAGCTAGAGAGGTCCAGGCTCCTGTTGTGGTGGCATGGAACTCATGTTGGAATTGTGGTTCGGCGAATCACATGAGGAAGGAGTGTCCTTTATTGGCTGGTGGAGGCCAAGGACATGCTTTTGTAGTAGCTGCACCTCAGATAGGCCGTGGGAAATTTCAAAGGAGAGACGAGGGGCAGCGAGGTATTGCTCATGTTGTAGCCGTTTGACCTGAGGGAGGTGGACCAGCGAGGGTTTATGCTCAGCGCGAGGAGCGTAATGATACATATGTCATTGCAGGTACCTTTGTTCTTCATTCTTTATCTTTGTTGGCTTTGATTGATTCTGGATCCAAGCATTCTTATATCTTGGGTGAGCATGTGCATGTGCTTGATATACCTGTTGAGTTTCTTGAGGTAGGAATGCAAGTGACTAGTTCTTTGGGTGAGACTGTAGTCACTAGGAAGTTGTATAAGAGATGCTCTTTATCTGTACATGGACATGTTTTTCTTGTGGATTTGATGGAGTTACCTTTCTACGAATTTGATGTAATTCTTGGCATGGATTGGTTGACGGAGCGGTGGTAGACTTTGATGTCAAAAGGGTGACCTTAAAACTAACTGATGATTATGAAGTAGTGATAGTAGGCAAGAATGTGAAATTCTTGTCGAATGTGATTTCGGCTTTGGAAGCAAATTGTATGATGAGGTTGGGTTGCGAGGCTTATCTTTCTTATCTGATGAATCCTGGCACCAAGTATGTGCGTGTGCATGACATCCGAATTGTTCGCAATTTTTCGGGTGTCTTTCCAGAAGAATTGCCTGGGTTGCCACCAAACATGGAAATGGAGTTTGGTATCGAGTTGTACGAGAATATGACTCCAGTGTCCATTGCTCCTAATCGCATGGCACCTAAAGAGCTAAAAGAGTTGAAAACGCAGTTGCATGAGTTGTTGGATCGAGGTTTCATCCGGCCGAGTGTGTCACCTTGACGTGCACCGATCTTGTTCGTTAAGATGAAGGATAGCACAATGCGGATGTGCATAGATTATCGACAATTAAACAAGTTGACGATTAAGAATAAGTATCCCTTGCCTAGAATTGATGATCTCTTTGATCATTTTCGGGGAGCCTCAGTGTTTTCTAAGATAGATTTGTGATCAGGGTACTATCAGATGAAGGTTAAGGATGTGGACGTACCTAAGACAGCTTTTCGGACGAGGTACGTACATTATGAATTCTTGGTGATGCCGTTTGGTTTGACCAACGCACCTGCTGCTTTCATGGACATGATGAATCGTATATTCCATGAATTCCTGGATCAATTTGTGGTGATGTTCATCGATGATATCCTCGTGTATTCGCATACCGAGAAGGATCATGATAGACGCTTGAGAATTGTTTTGCAAGCGTTGTTGGAAAATTAGTTGTATGCTAAGCTAAGTAAGTGTGAGTTTTGGCTTAGGTAGGTAGTCTTCCTTGGACATGTTGTGTCAACTGAGGGTATTCGCGTTGATCCGCACAAGGTAGAGGCTGTGATAAGTTGGAAAGTGGCTGTGGAGTTGAGGGCAATGTTTGCTCTTTAAGCATTTCGCGCGATGGTGGCCTTATCATTGAATTGCATGTGAAACCATCTCTGATTCAGTTGTTTGATGATTCTCTTGTTTCGCATGTTTAGGACATTGCGGAGGTAGACCTTCAGATTTCAGCTTTAGTGATGATGGTGTTTTGTGCTTTGGGAGTCGAATAGTGGTGTCGGATGAAGTTGAGTTGAGGTGCACTATTCTGACTGAAGCTCATAGTATCCCTTTTGCTATGCACCCTAGCATTATAAAGGTGTATCGTAATTTGAAAGATGAATACTACTGGGTGGGGTTGAAAAAGGACGTGGTTGAGTTCGTTAGTAAGTGCATGGTGAGTGAAGGCTGAACATCAGGTTCCTTCTGGGTTGTTGTAGCCTTTGAGAATTCCAGAATGGAAGTGGGAGAGAATCACAATGGATTTTGTGTCTGGATTGCCCTTGTCGCCATCAAAGAAAAATTCAGTTTGGGTGATTGTAGATCGACTTACGAAGTGTGCACATTTTCTGCCTGTGCATACTATGTATACCTTGGATAAGTTGGTTGAGATGTACATAGCTGAGATTGTGTGGTTGCACGGTGTGCCAAAGTCCATTGTGTCGGATAGAGATCCAAGGTTTACAACACGATTTTGGGAATGTTTACATCAAGGCTTGGGCACACGGTTGAATTTCAGTACTTCTTATCATCCTCAGACGGATAGACAGTCAGAACATGTGATCCAAGTGCTTGAGGACATGTTGAGATGCAGTGTGATAGATTTTCAGGGTTCTTGGGAGAAGCACTTGTCGTTGGTTGAGTTTGCGTATAATAATAGTTACTAGGAAAGTATTTAAATGGCTCCATACGAGGCTTTGTATGGGAGAAGGTGTAGAACCCCTCTCTGTTGGGCAGAAGCTGGGCAAAAGTTGATATCTATGCGAGCTATGCTAAAGGGAACCACCGAGAAGGTGAAGCTCATTCGTGAGCGTTTGAAAGTAGCATCGGATAGGCAAAAGTCTTACGCGGACATGAAGCGTAAAGAGATTAAATTCGCGGTTGGCGAACGTGTGTTCTTAAAAGTATCGCCTTGGAAGAAGGTGATGAGATTTGGGCATAAGGGTAATCTTAGCCCAAGGTTTATTGGACCTTACGAGATTGTGGAGCGTATTGGTCCTGTGGCATATCGGTTGAGACTGCCTGCGGAGTTGGAGAAGATACATGATGTGTTTCATGTCTCTATGTTATGAAGGTACATATCAGATCCTTCGCATGTGATGCCTGTTGAGGAGATAGAGTTGAATCTGGACCTGTCGTATGATGATGAACCAGTGAAGGTTCTGGATGTGAGTAGCAAAGTTCTTCGTGGCAAGACGATAGAGCTTGTGAAGGTGTTGTGGAGACACCAAGGAGTTGAGGAGGCCACGTGGGAAAGCAAGGTGCACGTGCTGAGGCAGTTTCCACACCTCTTTCTATCAGGTAAGAATTTCGATGACGAAATTTCCTAAGTGAGGGAGAGTTGTAACGCCCTGGTTTTGGGCCTAGACATTTTAGACATTGGATCGGACCGGTCGAGAACAATTCGAATCGCGTAAAGTGATTTAAGGAAATCAAGGATCGGGATAGGATAAAAATGTTGTAAAATTGCAAAAATCCTCTAAAAATATGTTTAAGAGGTTGGTCAAGTCAATTTTACAAAAAAGATTTTAGAAATGAGACATTTTGAGTAGTGACCACATTGTAAAGTTTCAAAACTGTGGAAAATGTGATTTTTAAAGAAGAAGCCAAATTCTTAGAATCTTTAGGGGCTTTATGGCAATTTAGGCTTTACTTAATATGACATGTGCTTTAAATGGTTTTATTTGGTTTTACTTTAATTAATTGAATTAGGTAGTTATTTAGAGATTTCCAAATACGTAACTACCAAATTCTTTTCATTTTCAACCAAACACTACCTTCATTCATATTTTTCCAAAAATCTTTTCTCCCAAACACTCTCCTAACATTTCGTAATCAATTCTCAAGAAATCCTTTCAATCTTTTCAAGATTTTGCTAAAGAAAACTCGTCATTCATTGAGGAAAGTAAGGATTAGAGGTAAATCTCATTCTCAACCTCAAATCAAAGTTCTTTATTGAAGTTCCTAAGATATTTGGCTTCTAAATACTATTTTTGGTTGAGTTTTTATTATAGTTTTGATTGGAGATCAAAATCTTGTGATATTGTGGTTGAAATCATAATTTTCGGACATGGTGTGTTAAGCTATGTTTTTTTACTGATTTTAATTGAGTTCTAAGTTGATTAATATGTTGAAATGAAGTGTTGATAACATATATCCCGAGATCCTTGAGTTTCTTGGTTGTTTTAAGTTAGTTTTTGAGGTGAAATGGTGGAATCTTGGTTTCTGGAGGTAAAAGGTTGGGTTAGGTTGCTTGTTATATGTGTTTTGATATTTGTAATGGTTTGGAAGTGATGTACGTTGGTTGGGCTTGGTTTAAGAAGCAATCGATTGGGTTTTCAATTTTTTTTGATGGGTAATTTGGTTTAGTTTGGGTGAGCAACGAGATTGTAAATTGTTGCTGGTGTTGAAATGCATTTTAATGTATTTGGATCTCTGTTTTGATGATGTGAAAACAGTGGATCTTGATCTGGAAGCAAACGAGGTGTTGTTGGAGGGTTCAGACGAGTAATTTTTGTATCGGCTAGCAAGGCTTCGCGTATCGGTGAGTTGAAATGCAATTTCCTACTTTGTAACGCTTTGAGCGTGGTCTTGGGAGCTTGGTGTAAGTTTGATACACTTACCTAAGCTCAAGAGTAAGTGATTCGGAGATCTCTCTCTTGGAAGTGTGCTATGTTTGATGAATATGCACTTGAGTTAAGTGTGGATTTGTTTATTGTTTTAAAGCATGTTTTAAGCATGAATGTTTCTGGATTTTGATGCCATTATGTTAAGGATGCACTAGGTAAGTGATCCTTGGTTTTCATGTGTTAAATGGATGTAAAGTTAAGCATGATATGCTTGTGGAAATGGCATTGTGTTTTATGTTTGTAAAACTTTGGATTAATGAGGTTAAATGATTATATTGGTAAGTGATGGAAATGGTTTTTGGCTGTGTTAATCAGATATAGTTAGCCGGCTATTGGATTGGGTGCACCGTGAATAAAGTCGCCTTGGATGTCGAGGGGTTGTGATTGTACCGGGCTATGGGGGTTACAAAGGTCATGTGTTTGCTGTTGCTTTGATGGAGTTACCGTTCTTTGGTTTTGATATAATTTTAGGTATGGATTGGTTGACCGAGAATAGAGTTGTGGTTGATTTCTAAATCAAACGAATTTCCTTCAATCTTGTAGATTATTATGAACTGGTAGTTGTAGAAGAAAACTTAAAGTTCTTGTAAAATGTTATTTTGGCCATAGAAGTGAGCCGTGTGATGGATTCTGGTTGTCAGGCATTCCTAGCCTATATTATGAATCCATGATCGAAGGAGGTGCATGTTCAGGATATTCGTACAGTATGCAATTTTCTGGGTGTTTTTTCTGGAGGAGTTGCCTAGTTTGCCGCCGCATAGAGGAGTCGAGTTTGGCATAGATTTATATGTGGGTACTATTATGGTATCCATTGCTCCGTATCGCATGGCACCAAAAAAGTTGAAGGATTTAAAGACGCAACTTCAAGAGGAGCTAGATCGCGAGTTTATTAGGCCTAGTGTTTCACCATGGAGTGTGCTGGTTTTGTTGTAAAGAAAAAGGATGACGCAATGCGAATGTTTATTGATTATTGACAACTGAAGAAGTTAACGATTAAGAATAAATATCCTTTACCATTAATTGATGATTTGTTTGATCGGTTTAGAGGTGCCTCTGTATTCTGTAAAACTGATTTAAGGTCTAGGTACTACCAGTTGAAAGTGAAGGATGTGGACGTGCCTAAGAACGCTTTTCGTACGAGGTACGGGCATTACGAGTTCTTAGTGATGTCGTTTGGGTTGACCAATGAACAAGTTGCATTCATGGATATGATGAATCGAGTAATTCATGAATTTTTGGATCACTTTGTTGTTGTGTTTATTGATGACATCCTCGTGTACTCTAGTATCGAGGAAGATCATGATAAACATTTGTGGATTGTGCTTCAAGAGTTATTGGATAATAGTTGTTTGACAAGTTAAGCAAGTGCGAGTTTTAGCTTAACAAAGTTGTTTTTCTTGGGCATGTTGTATCGGCCGAAGGAATTTAAGTTGATCCGCACGAGATTGAAGCGCTGGTGGTTGGAAATCACCTAAGACCATCTGGAGGTTCATAGTTTTCTTGGGTTAGCATGTTACTACTATCATTTTGTAGATGGTTTCTCGATGATTGTTGCTCCGTTAACCAAGTTGATGCAAAAGAATGTTCATTTTGAGTGGATGGAGGATAGAAAATGGGCTTTCGAGAAGTTGAAGGAGGCTTTGACACAAGCTCCAATATTGATTCAACTTGAGTCGGGTAAGGAGTTTGTTTTGTATAGTGATGCACCCTACGTGGGCGTGGGTTGTATGTAGATGCAAGGTGGGAAAGTTGTGGCTTAGTATTTAAAGGTGCACGAGCGCAATTATCCTACTCATGATCTTGAGTTGTCCGTAGTTGTGTTTGCATTGAGGATTTGGAGGCATTATCTTTATGGCGAGAAGTGTGTTGTGTTCAGGGATCATAAGAGTTTGAAATATTTGATGATACAAAAGGATTTGATTCTTAGGTAACGTAGGTTGTTGGAGTTGCTTAAGGATTATGATTTGACCATTGAGTATCATCCAGGTAAGGCTAATGTTGTGGTTGATGCTTTGAGTAGAAAAGTTTCCATGGAGTTGAGGGCGATGTTTGCACAGTTGGGTGTGACGCGAGATGGAGGCTTGTTGGCTGAATTGCAAATTAAGTCGTCATTACTACAATTGATTAGAGAGAAACAATCGTATAATAATTTGTTGGTACAGCATGTTAAGAACATAGCGGATGGTAATCCAACGGAATTTTGTTTTAGTGATAAGGGTGTCTTGTGCTTTAGGTGTCGATCTGTTTTACTAGAGGATGAGGAGTTAAGGCGCACTATTTTGACCAAAGATCATTCTAGTACTTTTTTCCATGCATCGAGGAAGTACAAAGAAGTATCAAGATTTGAAGAAAGAATATTATTGAGTTGGCTTGAAAAAGGATGTAGTGGGTTTTGTTGCTATGTGCATGGTGTGCCAGTGGGTTAAAGTTGAAAATTAGTTTCCTTCCGAGTTGGTGCAACCGTTGAGGGTACCAGAGTGGAAATGGGAGAGAATTACCATAGATTTTGTGTCGGGGTTGCGTTTGACGCCATCTAAGAAGAATTCTATTTGGGTAATTGTTGATCGGTTTACGAAGTGTGCATATTTTGTATCGGTGCATAGGGCATGCACCTTTGATAAGTTGGCAGATTTGTACATATCGAAGATTGTGCGCTTGCATGGAGTGCCTAAGTCTATAGTATTAGATAGGGATCCACGTTTTACAACAATATTTTAGGAATGTTTACACAGAGCTTTGGGTACACAGTTGAACTTCAATACTTCGTATCATCATCAGACGGATGGCGAGTCTGAGCTTGTTATCCAAGTGTTGGAAGATATGTTGCGGTGTGGTATCATTGATTTTCAAGGATCTTGGGAGAAGCATCTGTCATTGGTGGAGTTTGCTTACAATAGCAATTATCAGGCGAGTATTCAAATGGCTTCGTATGAAGCTTTGTATGGTAGGAAATGTTGTACGCCTTTGTGTTGGACTGGACTTGTGGAAAAGCATTTTTCTTTGCCGAATGTGTTAAAAGACATAAATGAGAAGGTGAAGCTTGCATTTGATCACTTGAAGGCAGCCTCGGAGATTGATTATTCTTTCGGTAACCTTGTGTTCTTGAAGATGTCACCTTGGAAGAAGGTGATACGGTTCAGACGTAAATGAAATCTTAGTTCGAGGTTTATTGGACCATATGAGGTTGTGAAGCGTGTAGGTCATATGGCTTATTGGTTGAGGTTTCCTCCCGAGATAGAAAAGATTCATGACGTGTTTTATGTGTCTGTGTTGGGAAAGTAATGGTCGAATCCATTGTATGTTATGCCAGTGGAAGATGTTGAGTTGCGACCGGATTTGTATTATGACAAAGAACCTATGTATCGAAAGTAAGGTTCTTTGTGGTAAGACAATCGAGCTTGTGAAGTTTTTGTGGCGACACCGTGGTGTTGAGGGGGTCACTTGGGAAAGAAAAACAGATATCTTGAAACAGTTTACGCATTTGTTTCTTTCAGGTAAATTTTGAGGACGAAATTTCTTAACTAGGGGAGAGTTGTAACTCCCCGATTCTGGGCCTGGATGTTAACTAGAAATGTAACCCCCTTAGCCCGGCCTAGACGGTTGACCCGAACTACGAAGATTACACGGGGAAAACCAAAGTCAACCTGAAAGTCAACCTTGATTCACGACCCTTTTTTTCATTTTTAAACTTAACTAGATACACATTAACCCTAGGTGAGTACTCACAAATCATATTTGAGAAAGGCACATCGATCGGACAACATATAGTGATCCAATTGCAAGAAATACACTTTCAGGGACCAAAATGTAAATTTAGGAAAATAAAATGACTTTGAAGATTTTATTGTTACCAAACCGTAATTAATCATATTACAAGCCTCTCTGCCAAATTTCAGCTTAAAAAGACATCTCAAGCTCAATCAATTGCAATTACGACTTTCAGGACTAAAATGTAAAGCATGCAAAATCTTAGTCCAACGGTCACCCGTTTCGAAACATTGACACCCGTATAGAAACACTCGTGTCATACGACCGTATCGAAACGGTCAATACCGTTTCCGAAACAGGCATTTCCAGTAGCCAAAGTGTTTCGAAACACTTCTAGTCGTTTCGAAACGCCCAAGCCGTTTCAAGCACCCGTTTTGAAACAGCCAAGGGTGTTTTGATACACCCTGCCCAGAAACAGCAGAAACTTCTGGTTTTTCACTTCAAAACACCATCAAACATAATTGAAACCATTCCAAAACATATCATCAACATGATAAGCATTATAACTATCAAATTACATCAAAGACTAGATATATTACAAGCATCTAGTACACCTACTCATTCATCACATCCAACATATGATCTTGCTTTTAAACAAAGAACATAGCATATCAACTTTTGAAGAAGAAGATTCAAATATGGCAAAGTGATCAACATCATGGTTCAAACCATAAACCGAACATGGTCAACATACATAATCTCATTACACAACAACATAAAAGACTCTTTCCCCCATTGCCTTTATTATCTATAGATATAAACCAAGACATACTTCTCAACTGGAGCTCTTCCTGAATCCCTTGCTTCTTGTTGTCCCAACTTCAATTATCTGCATTGATGGACAAAAAGGAGCCTAAGCATATAATGCCTAGTGCGGAATGCTCAAAACCAAAACACCATCAATGCAGCGAATCATAAAACCTTCTTTGTAACCCCCATAACCAGGCCTAGACGGTTGACCCGAATTAAGAAAGTCACACGGGGAAAACCAAAGTCAACCCGAAAGTCAACCTTGATTAACGACCCTTTTTTTCTTTTTAAACTTGTCTAGATGTACATTAGTCCTAATTGTGATCACACAAACATCATACTCAAAGATCACAAACATCAGGGATCAAACAGGGACCCAATTGAGCAAATTTCAACTTTAGGGACCAAATTGTAATTTCTGATAATTAAAAGGACTTAACCCAAATTAAGTTACCAACTTGAAATTAATCAGGTTTCATGCTTCTCCATGAAATTTCAGCTCAAAAGGACTTCCCAAGCTCATACAATTGCACAAACAAGAATTAGGACCAAAACGCAAACAATTCAAAACATATAACTGCCAATGTCAGCCCCCAACGGTCGACCGTTCCGAAACAGGCTGAACCCGTTTCGAAACACGGGCCGTTCCGCAACGGGTTCCGAAACATGGCCTGGCAGAGGCCAAACCGTTTCGAAACGGTGCATACCGTTTCGGACGCCTGGGTTCATTCAAGGCACCCGTTCCGAAACGGTGCACACTGTTCTGAAACGCATGCACAGATTGCAGCAAAATGCATTCCAAAACATGCAATTAATCATCCAAACATGCTCCAAATTCCACCAAACTTTACCAGCATGCAATTCAACATATATATGACTTTTAAGCATCATCAAATCATCAGTACAACGTCATATGCAAAAAACCCCAATTCTATAGGCATGCTTCCTACACAAGCTAGCTACTCAAGCACAAAACTTCCAAAACAAGCATGTAATGATCCAATGTAAAAACTAGCAATCTTATCAACAATCAACATACTTAGGGAGTTCCAAACACCTCCCAAATCATACACATTGGTCCCCCATTGCCAAATTACCCAAAAGCTAAAATGTTTAACAAAAACCTTCCATACATTGAGCTCTACTTGCACTTGAATTCTTGCCCTCCTTGCTGCCCTCAAGGTTCCTTAATGTTCTGCATTATTGAATTAAGAAAGCAGAAGAGAGCGTAAGCAAAAGCTTAGTGAGGTATGCTTTTAAAAACCATTCAATAATGCATTTAAAAACATTTACAAATCATGCTTTAAATCAACCTTTGCACATGCTCAAAAGCATACTTAAAACAAGCATCTCATGCTTCAACATAATACAACATATCATATTGGCTCAAGTGATAAATTCCATTTCATCTAAACAAGTTCATCAACTTCCCAAGGACTTTTAAACACCTTGGCTCCAAGGACTTTTAAACACCTTGGCCATGGACTTTTAAACACCATGAATGAGGACCACACAAGGACTTTTAACCACCTTTGTGTCCATAACTTGAATCACCCCAAGGACTTTTAAACACCTTGGCCCCAAGGACTTTTAAACACCTTGGCCCCATGGACTTTTAAACACCATGGCCCCATGGACTTTTAAACACCATGGAAAGGATCACCTAAGGACTTTTAACCACCTTAGTGTCCGAAAAAAGAATCATCCAAGGACTTTTAACCACCTTGATGTTCTTAAGTAACAAGGCTCGCTCAAGGACTTTTAACCACCTTAGTAACCTTAAACTTTTTAAAACATCACTTGCCAATAAACACCATTTTCATCAATTAATCCACTGTTTTAAAGCATTAAACCAAGCCATATTAATCATGCATTTAAAAGCATCAAACCACATTTAATCAATGTACAAAAGCAAGGAACTCCTACCTAGAGTTTCCCTCAACATAAGGCTTACAACATCAGCAAAAACCATGCTAAATCATGCTTTCAAAACAGTAATTAAAACAAGCAAATAACCATTTTGCATCACAACAAAATCATGGCCACCACTAGAGAGTAATTCCGAAAACTTACACTTGAGCTTAGCAAAGTTGTTTAGACTTAAACTAAGCTCCCAAGACATTGGTTTCAAAGCCGAAAACCCAATTTCCACAAACGCACTCACCGATTTCCACTTTGCTTCAAGCCAAAGCACCAAATCAAGCTTCCAGATCAACAACTCTTGGATCCAAAGATGCCTCCCCTGTTTCAACACATCAAAGCAGAGGATTAATGCATCATCATGCATTAATTGCTTCAATGAAAGCACCTAAACTCGCTGCTGTCATCCAACCTCCATTTTCGGCCACCAAACACAACCGAAAATGCATCCAAACCACTTCTAAACAAAGCCCAGCCATAAACCAGCAAAACCACACATCCTTTAACATCATATAACATCTAAAAACAACCTATTAACATCCTTATACCTCCAGCAACATCAGATCCACAAGATCACCTCAAAAACATCCTTGAAACACAAGCTAAACTTAGGAAACTCAACCTATCCGGGATTGCATCAATCAAAACTCAATTCCTTATCAATTTAGAGTTCATTTAACATCAAAAACACATCTCAAATCACAGATTAATCAGATCTAACGAAAATCATCAAAAATCATCAAATCTTGCATTATAAGCCAAGAACCATTTCACCACTTAAAAACCTTTAACTAAACATCAATTAAGGATTGAAAACTTAGGAATTTCAGTAAAGAATTGATAGTTTAGAGGAGAAGGACGTTCTTACCTCCAAACTTGAGTTTCTCCTCTTTTTGGAATCAAAAACCTTGTTGAATCAAGTAGCAATTGAAGAGGTTTTGAAGATATGTTGATTAGGAATCAAATGAGAGTTGAAAAGAGGGATTTAGGTGAGAAAATCAGATCCAATTCTCTGGAGAGAATGTGTTTGGGTTGAGAGAAAATGAGAGAAAGAAAATTGAGAAAAGTTGGTTACAAAATCCAAAAATAGCCAAATGGCTTTCCCTCCACTTTTAATATCATTTAAAATCAGAATTTAGACTTAAAATATCTTAGAAAAATCTGGAGAAACTCCCTTTGGGTAAATAGCTCCTTAAAGATTCAAAGTTTCAACCCTTTATAAAACAGTCACCAAACTTTCGAAAATTACATTTTGGTCACTAGCAAAAATGTCACACTTCCAAAACTCATTTTCCAAAATTGATTTCACAGTTCACTTAATTATATTAAAAGATGATTTTAGAACATTTTTCCATATTTTTAATGCAACCCGAACTAGGCTTTCCTAATTTCACCTCTTTAGATTCGAACAGCACTTTGACCAACCGGTCAACGCCCAAAACTCCTAAGCCCAAAATCGGGGCGTTACAACTCTCCCCCCCTTAAGAAATTTCGTCCTCGAAATTTACCTGAAGGAAAGAGAGAAGGAAACTGCTTCAGCATGTCTTCCTTCCGCTCCCACGTGGCTTCCTCAACACCTCGATGCTTCCACAGCACCTTCACCAACTCAATGGTCTTGCCACGAAGAACCTTGCTATCCGAATCCAGAACCTTCACCGGTTCCTCATCATAGGTCAAATCCGGATTCAAAACCACTTCCTCCACAGGCATCACATGCGAAGGATCAAATCTATACTTTTGGAGCATAGAAACATGGAACACATCATGAATCTTCTCCAACTCCTGAGGTAACCTTAGCCGATACGCAACAGGACCCACACGCTCAACCACCTCATATGGTCCAATGTACCGAGGGCTCAACTTACCCTTCCGGCCAAACCTCATCACCTTCTTCCAAGGCGAAACCTTCAAGAACACACGGTCACCCACCGCATACTCTATCTCCTTACGCTTCAAATCCGCGTAAGACTTTTGCGAATCAGAGGTAGCCTTCAACCTCTCACAAATGAGCTTCACCTTCTCAGTGGTCCCTTTCAACAAAGCCGGCATCAAAACCAACTTTTGACCAGTTTCAGCCCAACAAAGAGGAGTCCTACACTTCCTCCCATACAGAGCCTCATAAGGTGCCATCTGTATACTCGCCTGATAACTATTGTTATAAGCGAACTCAACAAAAGGCAGATGCTTCACCCAAGAACCTTGGAACTCAATCACGCAGCACCTCAACATATCCTCCAAAATCTGGATAACCCGCTCAGACTGACCATCCGACTGAGGATGATAGGATGTACTGAAATGCAACCTTGTACCCAGGGCTTGATGCAAACACTGCCAGAAACGCGATGTGAACCTCGGATCCCTATCCGACACAATCGACTTAGGCACACCATGCAACCGCACAATCTCAGCAATGTACAGCTCTGCCAGCCTATCCAAAGAAAACGTAGTATGCACAGGCAAGAAATGCGCACACTTCGTCAGGCGATCCACAATCACCCAAACAGAATTCTTCTTCGAAGGAGACAAAGGTAAACCAGATACAAAATCCATGGTAACCCTCTCCCACTTCCATTCAGGGATTTTCAACGGTTGCAACAAACCAGAAGGAACCTGATGTTCAGCCTTAACTTGCTGACACACCAAACACTTGCTCACAAACTCTGCAACATCCTTCTTCAAACCCACCCAATAGTACTCATCACGAAGATCACGGTACATCTTAGTACTACCAGGGTGCATAGCAAAAGGACTACTATGACCTTCAGTCAGAATAGCACGCCTCAACTCAACATCAGCAGGCACTACTATCCGACTACCAAAACACAACACACCATCCTCATTAAAGCAGAAGTACGAAGGTCTACCCTCCGCGATATCCTGAACATGAGACACGAAGGAATCATCCAACAACTGCTTTTCCTTGATCAACTGAACCAAAGATGGTTTCACTTGCAACTCAGCAACAAGACCACCATCTCGCGATATGCTCAAGCTAGCAAACAGAGCTCTCAGCTCAACATCTACCTTCCTACTCAAGGCATCCGCAACAACATTAGCCTTTCCAGGGTGATACTCAATCGTCAGATCATAATCCTTGAGCAACTCCAACCAACGCCGCTGCCTAAGATTCAACTCCTTCTGAGACATCAGATACCTCAAACTCTTGTGATCCGTGTACACAGTACACTTCTCACCATACAGATAATGTCTCCAGATCTTCAGAGCAAACACTACTGCAGCCAGCTCAATGTCATGCGTAGGATAGTTGCGCTCATGCACCTTCAACTACCGTGACGCATAAGCCACAACCTTACCCTCTTGCATCAGCACACATCCCAAACCAACATAGGATGCATCAATATAGACCACAAACTCGTTCCCTGATTCAGGCTGAATCAAGATAGGAGCTTGCGTCAAAGCCGCCTTAAGCTTCTCAAAAGCCTGCTGTCTCGCTTCCGTCCACTCATACTTAACATCCTTCTGCAACAGCTTCGTCAAAGGAGCAGCAATCTTGGAAAAACCATCCACAAACCTCCGGTAGTATCCCGCCAAACCAAGGAAACTACGGACCTCATGAACAGACTTAGGAACTTTCCAGTTCATCACCGCCTCAATCTTCTGAGGATCAACATGAATCCCCTCAGCTGAGACCACATGCCCAAGAAACACCACCTCCTTAAGCCAGAACTCACACTTGCTCAGCTTAACATAAAGCTGATTCTCCAACAAGGCTTGCAGCACAATCCTCAAATGCTCTTCGTGCTCCTCCTCAGTACGCGAGTACACGAGGATATCATTAATGAACACCACAACGAACTTGTCCAGGTATTCATGAAACACACGATTCATCATGTCCATGAAAGCAGCAGGAGCATTTGTCAAACCAAACAGCATCACAAGGAACTCATAATGCCCATACCTTGTCCTGAAAGTTGTCTTAGGCACATGCACATCCACATCCTTCACCTTCAACTGATAATACCCTGACCTCAAGTCAATCTTAGAGAACACAGCAGCTCCCCGAAATTGATCAAAGAGATCATCAATCCTCGGCAAAGGATACTGATTCTTGATAGTCAACTTGTTCAGCTGACGGTAATCAATGCACATCCTCATAGTGCCATCTTTCTTCTTCACAAACAAGACGGGTGCTCCCCAAGGTGACACACTCGGCCGGATGAAACCATGATCTAGCAGCTCTTGCAACTTCGTCTTCAGCTCCTTCAGCTCCTTAGGTTCCATTCTATAGGGAGTAATGGACACAAGAGTTGTATTCTCATACAGCTCAATTCCAAACTCCACCTCGCGATTAGGAGGTAAACCAGGCAACTCCTCAGGAAAAACACCAGGAAACTCCTTCACAACCTTGATATCTTGCACCCTCAACTCCTTAGAGCTAGGATTCATCACAAAAGCTAGATAAGCTTCGCAACCCTGCCTCAGCATCCTACTCGCCTCCAAGGTAGACACCACATTAGCAAGAAACTTCACATTCTCACCAACCACAACAACTTCATAATCATCCGCAAGCTTAAGCGAAACCCGCTTATTTTCACAATCTACCACAGCACGATGCTCAGCAAGCCAATCCATACCAAGGATCACATCAAAACCATAAAAGGGCAACTCCATAAGATCAACATGAAAGACATGTTCTTGAACATTTAGGGACACCTTCTATAAAGCTTTCGAGTCACAACAGTTTCACCAAAAGAACTAGTGACACGAACACCAACATCCAAAGACTCAACAGGCAAACCAAGCAATTCAGCATGCTCACGCAAAATGTATGAATGCGTAGATCCAGAATCAATCAAAGAAAGCAATGACAAGGATTGCAAAGTAAAGGTACCTGCAATCACATCTGCATCATTCCTTCCCTCGCGCTGAGCATACACCCTAGCTTGGCCTCCACCCTCAGGCTGAATAGCCACAACATGGGCTACTCCGTGACCACCTTCCTCTCTCCTCTGGAAATTACCACGGCCGCGCCCACGACCTCTCTGCGGTGCATCAACAACAGGAGCACGCTCTTGGCCACCAGCCAACCTCGGACAATCTCGCCTCAATTGGTCTACAGAACCACAATTCCAACATCCATTACCAGCTGCCGCTACAGGAGCTTGCACCTCCCTCACAGCACGAGGACAGTCACGCTCCATGTGACCACGCGAACCACAGATCCAGCAAGCACTCGGATCAGCTCTAGCATTGCCTCCTCTAGCAGGTGCACCGCCACCTCTCTTGGCTGAGGACTGATATTTCTGATCACGTCCCCTCTTGTTCCGTCCACCTCCGGAACTATACTCAGCAGTTCTCTTGCCAGAACTTGCTCCAGCACCTTTCGCAGATAAACCCAAGTTCATATCAATGTCCTTGGCTCGGCCCACCAACACATCAAAATCATTATACTCAGCAACCAACATATATGTCTTTACTTCCGTCACCAAACCATAACGGAACCTTTCACACCTCTCCCGCTCATCCGGGACAAGCTCAGGTGCGTACTGACTGAGTCGGACAAACTGAACTTCGTACTCAGCTACAGACATGCTCTCTTGGGTAAGAGACATGAATTCACGCTTTTTCTCATCAAGATATCTCACTCCAAGATATCTCCTCTTGAACACATTCTGAAAGAATGTCCAAGTAACATCAGCTTCAGCCATCCCAGCTATGGTGGTCGTCCACCACGTATACGCATCGTCCTGCAGCAAGGACACAACACATCCCAACTTTTGCACATCCGTGCAGCTCATCTGACCCAAGATACGCTTGGTACTCTCTAGCCAAGCTTCCGAACTCTCAGCAGACATACCCCTGAACTCAGTCCCACCAAGACTGCGCAGACGCTCCAAAGGTAGTCTAACTCCAGCATCTCCCTGATGCCCAGCTCCTTGAGCTCCAGCTACTGTTGCTCAAAAAGCACCCGCAATAGCTTGTACCAGCATAGACATATCAGGCATAGCTTGCCCCTGACCAACCTCTGGTCCAGCAGATCCAGCACCAGCTGCAGCTTCAGCTCTTTCACCTCCAGCACCACAACCAGGCGGAGGAGGGGGTAACACCGCACTACCCGTGTTCTCTTCATTCTCGTCCTCATTGGGAGCCGTAGCTCGCACACTACCTCGTAACTCTTTACGTGGTGCCATACTTTTACCATGCAATCACAATGCAAAATAAAACAAGTCAGGCCCAGCAAGGTAAGCAATCCAAGTATTCAAGCTCAATTTCATTCAAAATCAACTTCATTTCCTTAGCTTTTGTTTGGCAATGGGTACCCTCAACATGCAACATCACAGCATACATCTCAATTGCATCCAAATCACAAGCCACTAAACATGCTTTCGAACCACAAGCATACAAGCCAAACATACTTCAATCATGCATACATTCATTCCCAATTACTCGAGAACTCAGCTCTGATACCACCAAATGTAACCACCTTAACCCGGCCTAGACGGTTGACCCGAATTAAGAAAGTCACACGGGGAAAACCAAAGTCAACCCGAAAGTCAACCTTGATTAACGACCCTTTTTTTTCTTTTTAAACTTGTCTAGATGCACATTAGTCCTAATTGTGATCACACAAACATCATACTCAAAGATCACAAACATCAGGGATCAAACAGGGACCCAATTGAACAAATTTCAACTTTAGGGACCAAATTGTAATTTCTGATAATTAAAAGGACTTAACCCAAATTAAGTTACCAACTTGAAATTAATCAGGTTTCATGCTTCTCAGTGAAATTTCAGCTCAAAAGGACTTCCCAAGCTCATACAATTGCACAAACAAGATTTAGGACCAAAACGCAAACAATTCAAAACATATAACTGCCAATGTCAGCCCCCAACGGTCGACCGTTCCGAAACAGGCTGAACCCGTTTCGAAACACGGGCCGTTCCGCAACGGGTTCCGAAACATGGCCTGGAAGAGGCCAAACCGTTTCGAAACGGTGCATACCGTTTCGGACGCCTGGGTTCATTCAAGGCACCCGTTCCGAAACGGTGCACACAATTCCGAAACGCCTGCACAGATTGCAGCAAAATGCATTCCAAAACATGCAATTAATCATCCAAACATGCTCCAAATGCCACCAAACTTTACCAGCATGCAATTCAACATATATATGACTTTTAAGCATCATCAAATCATCAGTACAACGTCATATGCAAAAAGCCCCAATTCTATAGGCATGCTTCCTACACAAGCTAGCTACTCAAGCACAAAACTTCCAAAACAAGCATGTAATGATCCAATGCAAAAACCAGCAATCTTATCAACAATCAACATACTTAGGGAGTTCCAAACACCTCCCAAATCATACACATTGGTCCCCCATTGCCAAATTACCCAAAAGCTAAAATGTTTAACAAAAACCTTCCATACATTGAGCTCTACTTGCACTTGAATTCTTGCCCTCCTTGCTGCCCTCAAGGTTCCTTAATGTTCTGCATTATTGAATTAAGAAAACGGAAGAGAGCGTAAGCAAAAGCTTAGTGAGGTATGCTCTTAAAAACCATTCAATAATGCATTTAAAAACATTTACAAATCATGCTTTAAATCAACCTTTGCACATGCTCAAAAGCATACTTAAAACAAGCATCTCATGCTTCAACATAATACAACATATCATATTGGCTCAAGTGATAAATTCCATTTCATCTAAACAAGTTCATCAACTTCCCAAGGACTTTTAAACACCTTGGCACCAAGGACTTTTAAACACCTTGGCCATGGACTTTTAAACACCATGAATGAGGACCACACAAGGACTTTTAACCACCTTTGTGTCCATAGCTTGAATCACCCCAAGGACTTTTAAACACTTTGGCCCCAAGGACTTTTAAACACCATGGCCCCATGGACTTTTAAACACCATGGCCCCATGGACTTTTAAACACCATGGAAAGGATCACCTAAGGACTTTTAACCACCTTAGTGTCCGCAACAAGAATCATCCAAGGACTTTTAACCACCTTGATGTTCTTAAGTAACAAGGCTCGTTCAAGGACTTTTAACCACCTTAGTAACCTTAAACTTTTTAAAACATCACTTGCCAATAAACACCATTTTCATCAATTAATCCACTGTTTTAAAGCATTAAACCAAGCCATATTCATCATGCATTTAAAAGCATCAAACCACATTTAATCAATGTACAAAAGCAAGGAACTCCTACCTAGAGTTTCCCTCAACATATGGCTCACAACATCAGCAAAAACCATGCTAAATCATGCTTTCAAAACCGTAATTAAAATATGCAAATAACCATTTTGCATCACAACAAAATCATGGCCACCACTAGAGAGTAATTCCGAAAACTTACACTTGAGCTTAGCAAAGTTGTTTAGACTTAAACTAAGCTCCCAAGACATTGGTTTCAAAGCCGAAAACCCAATTTCCATAAACGCACTCACCGATTTCCACTTTGCTTCAAGCCAAAGCACCAAATCAAGCTTCCGGATCAACAACTCTTGGATCTAAAGATGCCTCCCCTGTTTCAACACATCAAAGCAGAGGATTAATGCATCATCATGCATTAATTGCTTCAATGAAAGCACCTAAACTCGCTGCTCTCATCCAACCTCCATTTTCGGCCACCAAACACAACCGAAAATGCATCCAAACCACTTCTAAACAAAGCCCAGCCATAAACCAGCAAAACCACACATCCTTTAACATCATATAACATCTAAAAACAACCTATTAACATCCTTATACCTCCAGCAACATCAGATCCACAAGATCACCTCAAAAACATCCTTGAAACACAAGCTAAACTTAGGAAACTCAACCTATCCGGGATTGCATCAATCAAAACTCAATTCCTTATCAATTTAGAGTTCATTTAACATCAAAAACACATCTCAAATCACAGATTAATCAGATCTAACGAAAATCATCAAAAATTATCAAATCTTGCATTATAAGCCAAGATCCATTTCACCACTTAAAAACCTTTAACTAAACATCAATTAAGGATCGAAAACTTAGGAATTTCAGTAAAGAACTGATAGTTTAGAGGAGAAGGACGTTCTTACCTCCAAACTTGAGTTTCTCCTCTTTTTGGAATCAAAAACCTTGTTGAATCAAGTAGCAATTGAAGAGGTTTTGAAGATATGTTGATTGAGAATCAAATGAGAGTTGAAAAGAGGGATTTAGGTGAGAAAATCAGATCCAATTCTCTGGAGAGAATGTGTTTGGGTTGAGAGAAAATGAGAGAAAGAAAATTGAGAAAAGTTGGTTACAAAATCCAAAAATAGCCAAATGGCTTTCCCTCCACTTTTAATATCATTTAAAATCAGAATTTAGACTTAAAATATCTTAGAAAAATCTGGAGAAACTCCCTTTGGGTAAATAGCTCCTTAAAGATTCAAAGTTTCAACCCTTTATAAAACAGTCACCAAACATTCGAAAATTACATTTTGGTCACTAGCCAAAATGTCACACTTCCAAAACTCATTTTCCAAAATTGATTTCACAGTTCACTTAATTATATTAAAAGATGATTTTAGAACATTTTTCCATATTTTTAATGCAACCCGAACTAGGCTTTCCTAATTTCACCTATTTAGATTCGAACAGCACTTTGACCAACCGGTCAACGCCCAAAACTCCTAAGCCCAAAACCGGGGCGTTACATTCTTTAAATGTAGGTACAATTCAATAAACCAAAGCATTATTTGAAAACCTCCTTAGAAACAACATTGCTTTAAATCATGCATTGCTTAACATGAAATCTAACCTTTAACTTTGAAATGCTAAACAACTCACCCCAAACCACATTCTTGCAAATACTATCATTTAAACATTTCCATGCATGAACACTTCCTGCAAAGTTTAACTCAACTTTCTTGGAAATCGCTTCCACTTCACACCATACTTTTCTCATGCTTGTTGAGCATTTCAAAGCAAAATGCCTTTTGAAAACCAAATGTTCCTTCTATCTATCTCATGCAATCAAAAAATGCAAAACACATGTACTACAAAAGCAACATTTGCATTACGTGCCTTTTTAAAAAAAGCCATCACAAGACTTCAATGCACTTATGAGATTCTATGCACATATGCACCATTCACAATAGAAGATATACTTTTGCTCATACTTAACAAGTATCACATGCATTCTTGCATCATTTACACATTTCCCATGTAACCTTGCATCATATTCAAGCACCTCTTGCTTCATTACATTCAAATACATTATATTGGCTTTCAAGTGATAGTTCACAAACCATTTCAACACAAGACACAATCGGATACGCGGATTACAAGCGTTGTCCCACACGCTTCATACACACTACCGGCTTAACAAGGTGGAGTTTATCGTTACAATCACAACCCCTCAACACCCGTGATGGAGTTTAACGGTACAATCACAACCCCTCAACATCACTCATCGGTAGTTGTATAACCCACTAGCGAGAGCTGGGACACACCACAAGGCTTACACATGGGAGCTACCTCAACCATTGTAATCACCTTAACCAGGCTCACACACGGGAGCAATCCTCTACCGTTGTGATGCTTAACCAAGTCCACCCACGAGAGCCATCCTCCGTCGTGGTGACACCAATTTTCTCAATCGCTAGGGTACTTGGATGGAGTTTATGGTACAATCACAACCCCTCAACATCCAAGGCGACTTTACTTACGGTGCACCCAATCCTATAGCCGGCTAACTATATCCGATTCAAGTACTTAAAAACCATTTCATCACTTTCCAATATACATCAAATACCATCATCACTTCCCTGTTTTAAGCATTAATCAAAGCCACTAATCATCATGCATCTCCATGCATCATAACCAAATTAATAACATATCAAACCAAAGATCTCTTACCTTGAGCATCCTTCAATAAATGGCTTTCAAAACCAGCATTAATCATGCTAAAACATGCTTTAAAACCATGCATAAACAATAAATTAAACCACATTGTCAAATCTAACACATCAAAACCCATTTTGATAGTTTTCAAAACAATAATAGCACAATTGAGAGAGAATTCCACTTTACTTACTTCCGAACTTAAACAGGCGTTTCAAACCTAAATTTAAGTTCCCAAACCTCTTTTCAAAACCATTCCAAAGCTGGAAAACATGATCTCACTCACCGATACACAAAACTATGCTAACCGACAAGCCTTCCAAGCATCCGAAACTTCCAACGCCACCTCTATTGCTTCCGGATCATTCTCCCTTGTTTTACACACATAACAACAGAGGATTAATGCATCACCATGCATTAAAATCACCAGCAACACAACCCAACTCGCTGCTCTACCCAAAAACCTCATTTCGGCTACCAAAAACAACCGAAATCACCTCCAAACTCTCCCAAAACAAATCCCAGCCAAGATCTATCAATTCTAACCTTTTATAAACATCAATTAACATCAAAAAGCAACATAACTATGACCTTATGCCTCCAGCAACATCAGATCACCAAAAGCACCCCAAAAACCACCATTCTAGCAAGCAAAACTTAGGAAAACAAACCTATTCGAGATTTGATTGATAAAACCTCATTTGTAACATCAATTAACATCCAAAATACATTATAAAATAACCTCAAAACAGAGCCTAACCAAGATCCACGAAAATATTCAAGATCTCTTCCAAAATTATGAGTTTTAAGCTAAAATCTTGTTTCCAACACTAAAACCATTCATAAAACTTTAATAAAGGATTGACAACTTGGGAATTTCAGTAAAGAACTGAGTATTTAGAGGAGAATAACAAGCTTACCTCTAAATGATGATTTCTCCTTGATTTAGGCCAATTTTCTTAAAAATTCTATGTAGAAATCAAGTGGATTTGATGAGGGATTGATTCAGAATGAAAGAGGAATTGAAATCTCATCAAATGAAGTGTAAAATCAAAGTAAATTTGCGTGAGAAAATGTGTTTGGTTGAAAGGAATTTGAGAGAAAATGAAGAGAGGGAAATTTTGTGAAAAGTAGTTATGAATAGTCAAAGTTAGTTTCTCATTTATTTAAACCTCATTTCCTTTAATTAAAACATTAATAAAATTACCCAAATTAAGGAAAAATCTGGAGAAAACATTTTGGGTAAATTAGCTCATTAAAGATTCAAAGTTTCAATCCTTTACAAAACAGTCACTATTTCACCTTTGCAAAAACTGCGATTTGGTCACTACACTGAAATGTAATATTTCCAAACTTCATTTTGTACAATTGATTTCACCATTCTCTTTTATATATTAAATGAGGATTTTTAGATATTTTTCTATATTTTTAAAGTATCCCGAACTAGGTTTTCCCTAAAACCTCATTTTATATTCGAACCGTCCTCCAGACCAATCCGGTTCAAACGCTAAACTTCCAAGCCCAAATTTAGGGTGTTACAAGAAAGATTAGACGGCTCGAGAGAATCGTGTTAGTGGTTGAAGTTAGTTTCGAGATTTAATTTGAATAAATATTTTTGAGAATGAGAAAAATATGGAAAATGTTCTAAAATCTTCATTTAATATTTTTGAAATAAATAATTTGGTTAAACTAATTTTGGAAAATGAGTTTTGTAGATTTGACATTTTGTGACTAGTGACCAAGATGTAAAAAGTGTAAAACTATTTTTAGGGATTGTTTTGTAAAAGGGTAAAACCTTTTAATCTTTAGGGAGCTAATATACCTAAATGTTTTTATCAGATTTTTCTCTCAATTGGATTAGTTTTAAAGTGTTTAATTAAATTTTTCAAAAAAGATTTATTAAAAAGAAGGTAGTTATTTCTTAAAAACAAATTTGACGTAACTTTTCTCTCGAAAAGCTTTCTCTCAAAATCTCTCCACCCAAACACTGTTTTTCTGACAAAGATTTGAGGTAATGATTTTGTTTTCTTAAACTAATGATTTCTAATAGATTTCTTAACTTGTTTTTACAAAATCTCATTGATTTCCTTTGTTTTTCAAGAGAAAATCATTCAATTGAGATGGATTTCAATCATCCAAGTTCTTGATCCTTTACATATGTTTTCGAATGGGTTTTGGTGATTTAATTGTGGAAATTTGGTTTAATTGAAATTTAATTGGTAAAATTGATTGAGATTCATTTCAGATATGTTTTGTTGGGTTCTTGATCAGATAAGAACATGATGTTGATGTTTTATAATGCTAATAAGTTGGTTTTAACATTGGAATCCCGAAACTAGGCGAATCTCTAATTTTCTAGGTTGCTAGAATTGTGTTTTTGAGAAGTTGTGGGTGATTAATGAATGTTGGAGGTATAATGATGATATTAGGGTTTTTCAGTGTTAATTGATGTTGTTTTGATCATCAAATCGTTGGGTAATAGTTGGACAATGTTTAGATTAGTTTTGGTGATGTTTTCGGTTGTTTTCAGAAGGAGATTGTTTGTTTTTAGTTAAGCGAAGTAAGGAGTGGTTGTTTCCGGGAGTATAAATGCATAGCGATGCATTAATCCTCTATTGTTACGTAAATAAAACAATGGAGATTGATCCTTCATCGTTTGGTAAGGTTACGTTAGCTTTGGACGCTTGATGAATATGAGAGAAAATAAATTTAATGGAAAGTTGTTTGACAAATGTGTTTGGCTAAAATGAGAGATGGAAAAGTAGTTACGTGATTAAAACCTCTCTAATTTCTCATTTATTTAATATTTAATTATAACCATTTTAACTGATTTATTAAAACCCTTTAAAAACACATGTCAAACTGATTCTAATATTTTGACTCTCTTCTTGAAAATAGCATTTTTCCACAGTTTTAAAACTTTACAATTTGGTCACTACTCAAAATGTCCATTTTCCAAAACCCTTTATGTAAAATTGATTTGACCAACCTCAAAAACATATTTTTAGAGGATTCTAGCATTTTTATCATAATTTTATCCTATCCCGATCCTTGATTTCCTTAAATCACCTTACGCGATTCGAACCGTTCTCGATCGATCCGATCCAATGTTTAAAACATCTAGGCCCAAAACCAGGGCATTACTTTCTCACCCCATTCATTTACTTTACTTTCACCTCCTTGCTATATTATTCTTTCAAGTTTCAGTTAATCACAACCGTCTCACATGGCTTCCTCATCAGCACCCAAACCCATCTTGCAACGCTTCTTCTCTCGTGTAGCTGAAACGAGATACCGAACTCAGTTCGTAAAGCAAAATATATGGGAGGAGGAAGGATTCCACTATAAGAAGCGGACGGGAGACCTTGGCTTCGAGCCTGCACTGTTCGAGACCATCCACAACAAGGGATTGGAGATGCTAGCACGGCAGCCAGAGATAACCAACATCACCATGGTCAGAGAGTTCTATGCCCACCATCCCTGCCCAAAGATGTCGTTCGTATACGTCCGAGGGGAGCCTGTCAAGCTCAAAGTTGCCATCATCAACAACTTCTATAGCCTGGATATGCACGAAAATCCTCATGTGGAGTGGAGGCAGTCACTGACGGCTACCGATAATGAGAAAATCAAGGCCAAACTTTGTAAGTCCAACATGTCATGGTTGGAAGGCAAGCATGTAGGATCTGTCCAAAGCCGCCACATGCTGCCCGAGGCAATGCTGTGGAACACATTTGTCAAGAGGCGCCTGCTGCCCACCTCCCACAACACTACCGTAGATCGCCCGTTCCTTGCCCTAATCCACATCATCATGATGAAATGGCCCATCAATGTTGGGGAAGTTATCTGCAAGGAGATCCACACCTGCTTCCAGAAGACGAATGGTAGGTTGTACTTCCCATATCTCCTCACAGGACTTTGCGCCAGCTATAGTGTTCTGGCTGACCCAAAGGATAAGATGACAACATTTAAAGAAGGGTCGACCAGAAAAGTCCGCCTGCAGATGATGCAGGCCCCGGAGACCGAGCCTATAACACCCAGTCAGCCATCTGCCGCCCAGCCTGACACTGCAGCTGCCCCTGGTAGTACTGAAGCTGTCCCAGACAACGAAGTCCTCAAGTAGCTGCACACCCTTATTGACAGTAACAAGCACATCGTGCAGCAGCAACTGACCTTTTATGAAATACGTGGGAGAAGTCCAAGAAGCCTTTGTGACTTGTCTGATGCAGAAATTCCCTGATGACGAACCAATACTACCTCCATATCTTGCAGAACTCGCAGCAACAGCCCCAGCACAAGGAACGCCATCCGTCGCCGCTGCCTGCCATAACGCACGCCAGGTGCCCTCTGCGACGCACTACCCATCTTACTCAACCACCACCGCATCCAACACAGTGGCAGACTCCCCCGAGAGGCATCAACAGCCCCATTCGCCTGCCTGCACAACAGTGACATTGGGGAAGACCTCCTCATCAAAGGAGATTGAGCAGCAACTGTCGGAACCAGCAACAATAGTGGTAGCAGCAGCAGCCGCCATCCCAATGGCGATTATCCCTCCGGTAGCACCCACAATGGAAGGCACTGGGAAGAGGAAGCGGCACACCATAGCCGCCGATCCCGTGGACGATGAGATAGAGTCAGTAAAGAACGAAGCCTCAGCCAATTTTTAGTTTTTTTCTTTTCTTTCTCCTTTCTTTATTTTATTTTTCTGCTTTCTTTTATATATCTCTTGTATTTATTTTTCTGTTATATTTTTTTTATATATATCTCTTGTATTTTTTTCTACGCATACTTAGTAGCATATAGGTTGCATTGTACTTGCCTCAGTAATAATCGAAATAGAAAAATTTGTTATATAACTTTTGCCTATGAAAGTTAGCCGATTACTTATTTTCGCACCAATAATAAATTGAACTTAAAAGGGGGAAAAGCGTGAAAATGATGTAGATTTTTTTCTTTTTTCCAAAACTATCAAACACCTCTGTTATGTAACTCCCCAAATTTGGGCCTAGATGTTTAGAGTCTGGACTGGATCCGTCAGGAAAACGGTTCGAATCTAAAAGGGAGTTTTAGGGAACACCTAGTTCGGGGTTCTTTAAAAATATAGAAAAATATCTAAAATTCCTCATTTAATATATAAAAGAGAATGATGAAATCAATTTTACAAAATAGGGTTTGAAAATACTACATTTTTGTGTAGTGACCAAATCACAATTTTTGCAAAGTTAAGTAGTGATTGTTTTGTAAAGGATTGAAACTTTGAATCTTTAAGAAGCTAATTTTACCAAAATGTTTTCATCAGATTTTTTCCTTAATTTGGGTGATTTAATTAATGTTTTAATTAAAGAAAATGAAGGTGATTAAAATAGAAAACCACCTTTGACTTTTCATAACTACTTTTCACAAATTTTCCCTCATTTTATTTTCTCTCAAATTCCTTTCAACCAAACACATTTTCTCCAGCAAATACAGTTTGATTTCCACTTCATTTGATGAGATTTCAATCACTCTTTGATTCCTAATCCATTCCTCATCAAATCCACTTGATTTCTACATTGAATTTTCAAGAAAACTTGCCCAAATCAAGGAGGAATCATCCATTAGAGGTAAGCTTCGTCCTTCTCCTCTAATGATCAGTTATTTACTAAAATTCCTAAGTTATCAATCCTTTCTTAATGATCTTAAGTGGTTATAATGTTAGAAACAAGAAATTGGCTTAAAACTCAAGATTTTGGAAGAGATCTTGAAGATTTTCGTGGTGATTGATTGGGCTATGTTTTGAGATGGTTTTCTAATGTATTTTGGATGTTAATTGATGTTATAAATGAGGTTTTATCAATCCAATCCCGAATAGGTTTGTTTTTACTAAGTTTTGCTTGTTAGAATGATGGTTTTTGGGGTGATTTTTGTTTTCTGTTATAGCTGAAGGTATAAGGATGTGGTTGTGATGGTTTTTGATGTTAATAGATGTTTAGAAATGATTAGAAGTGATGGATATTGCCTGGGTTTTGTTTTGGAAGTGTTTGGAGGTGTTTCGGTAGTTTTTGGTAGCCGAAATGTGGGTTTTGTGTAGAGCAGCAAGTTTAGGTGTGTGGCTGATGATTTAAATGCATGATGATGCATTAATTCTATACTCTTATGTGTTTGAAACAGGGGAGACATCTTCGGACACCTTTGGAGTTGATCCGGAAGCTTAGATAGCGTTTTGGCAAGTAAGCGAAACGTAATCAGTGAGTGCGTATGGTTTTAGAAATCCTTGAGGGACAAGGAAACAAGGTTTGGGGATTTAAGAAAGGATTGAAACACCTTCCTAAGTCCGGAAGTAAGTATTGGCTAGATTGTGCTCTTGAATGTGGTGATTGCCCCTAAAATGCTTTTACATGCTCATGGTTTTAGATTGATAAATTCCTACTGTTTTTATGCATGGATTATAGCATGAGATGATGCTTGAAATTATTTCATAAAGGAACATGTTGCATATTTGAGATTTGAGCTTTTATATTGAAGCATAGCAAATGTTATGATTTTGAAATGAGGTGTGAATGTTGAGATTTAATGCATGAAAAATAGTAGGTGAGATGATGATTTGACATAATATATTGGCATAGATGTTGAGATACTTACCGGATATAATTGATCGATCAATAGGATGAGAGTGCACTATAAACTAAAAATTTGTACGCGCTCTTTGGTTAAGCCAAAGGGAGAGAACCGATGATGGGAATTCCAACGGGTAGGACTTGGTGAAATACCAAAGCTTTGTGGCGATGAGAGATTTTTCCATGTGAGTACGTGATGTGAGATTCCACCGGAAACTATGTTGCTAGACGAGTGAGTACGGTGATGAGAGATGCCACCTGAAGTGTCTAGTGAGATGTCTGCATATCCGAGTAATAAAGAGATGTGAAATGCTAATATAAAATATGTAATGGTTTTTTATTCACATGTACCTTTGATGAAATGGTTTATGCTATGAGAAATGCATATGTGGTTTGTTTACGAAATGCTTTAGAGTACAAGCATGGGTTTGGCTTTGCCATGAGTTTTGCATTGGTTTAAATGCATGAGATTGAATGAAGGTACATGTGTTTTCAATGAGAAATTGCTTTGAAAGGTTTCCAAGCATGAGATAGAATGAGCAATTGGTTTAAAAGCTTTTGAGAAAGTGTTTTCAAGAAGTGCATTATTGTGTTGGTTTTCTTTACAGCACGCCTCACTAAGCATTTGTGCTTACGCTCTCTCTTTTACCAATAATGCATATAATTGAGGTGTTTTCGGGCATCAAGGAAGCTAAGTCCATCAAAGGAAGTCCAAGCTCATGTATGGTGAAGTTTCCACACACTTTAGTTTTGATATATTGGCAATGGGAATCCAAGAATTGTATTTGGGAGATATGTTGAACTCTGTAAAGTTGTGGCATGTTTGTGTTAGCTTGTTTGAGTTGTAAATGGCCTTAATTGTTTGGTTTGAGGTTGGATTGCTCATTTTGGGTTTGTGATAGGAAGCATGCCTCTAGAATAATGAGATTTTTTGTTTGATGTTATGTTCGTGTTAGAATGTCCCAAATATGCTCCTTATATGTTTGATGAGTTGCTGGTGTGATTTGGGAGTCTTTGAACCATGTTTGAGTGTGTTAATGTATGAAAAACCAGCATTTGCTGCTGTTTCTGGGCAGGGTGTATCGAAACACCCTATGGTGTTTTGGAACGGGGGCCTGAAATGGCCTTGGCGTTTCGAAACGTAAAGGGTTGTTTCGATACATTTTAGCTACTAGAATGACATGTTTCGGAACTGGTCTCGGAACATACCAGCATACCGAAATGGTCAATGTTGTTCCAATACAACATTTCGGTACGGTAAGTAGGTGTTCTGAAACGGGTTACCGTTGGACCTAGATTTGAATTGTTTTGAGTCTCCATGTTTTACATTTTCGTCCTAAATGTTGAGATTGCAATTACTTGAGTTTGTGATGTCTTTTTAAGGTGAAATTTGGCATGGCAGCATGTAACATGATTAATTTCATAATGGTAATCCTAAAATCAATGAAATCCCTCTAATTTACAAAAATTACATTTTGGTCCCTAATCTCGTGTTAAGTGCAATTAAGTCCCTAAATGTAATCCGATCACTGTGCCTTTCTCAATCATGTTTTGTGAGTACTCACTTAGGGTTAACATGTATCTAGACAAGATTAGAAATAAAAAGGGTCGTTAATCAAAGTTGACTTTCGGGTTGACTTTGGTTTTCCCGTGTAATCTTTGTAGTTCGGGTCAAGCGTCTAGGCTGGGCTAAGGGGGTTACATTTATTGGTATCAGAGCTAGGTTATCGAATAATTGGGGTTTGATATGTGGGTGATCTATGTGTTTATGCATGATGTGTCCTCTTGGTGAAAGAATGATGTATGATTAGTAGTGTATGATTCAATTGAGATGATTTTGTGATGTTACGCTATGTTTGGAGTGTGGTTGGGGATCCCATTGCCATAAACTAATGAGAAGAATTGTTTTCGAAAATGAGCTTGAGTACTTGGATTACTTACCTTATTGTGCCTAATTGTGTTTATTGCATTTTTGTCAGTGCATTGTTTTCTTTATAATTGGGTGACGTAGAGAGCTAAGAATCAATACTAGATCGATGGTTGATAATGAGAATGTCGAGAATGCTGAAGATTTACCTCCTTCTCCCCCTGGTGGTGGACCACCTGTGGTGGTGGTGTTGGAGCTGGTAAAGCTGGTGCTGGTGCTTGGGGTGCTAGACTCGAGGGTGTGCAGGGGCAAGCTGCTCTTGACATGACCATGTTGATTCAGGCTATTGCTAGAGCTTTCCAGGCAGCAGTTGCTAGAGCTCATGGAGCTGCGCATCAGGATGATGCTAATGTGAGGTTGACTTTGGAACGTCTTCATAGTCTGGGAGGGACTGAGTTTAGAGGTTTATCGCCATAAGGATTTGAGTCATGGTTGGAGAGCACCAAGAAGATTATGGGTCAGATGAACTGCAATAATGTGCAGAAGCTGGGTTGTGTTGTGTCACTACTGCATGGTGATGCTTATACGTGATGGACGGCCACTATCTCCAGGATGGAGGATCACGAGGTGACTTGGATGTTCTTCTTGAATGCGTTCAAGCTGAAGTATCTGGGAGTACGTTACCTAGATGAAAAGAAAAGAGAGTTTATGTCTCTCGTGCAAGGCAACTTGTCAGTAGGTGAATATGAAATTCAGTTTGTTCGCCTCAGTCAGTATGTGCCTGAGCTAATCCCTAGTGAGCGGGAGAGGTGTGAACGATTCTGTTATGGGCTAGTAGCGGATGTAATGACTTATATTCTTGCGGCTGACTATACGGATTTCTATGTCTTGGTCACTAGAGCCAAGGACAATGAATCAAATCTTGGTTTGGCTAGTCGAACGAGTGGCTCTAGCTCAGGGAAACGACCTGCGAAACGCGATTATGGTAGAGATCACAACAAGAGGCATAAGGATAGTAGGCCGCATTATGATGCTAGGCGTGGGGGGGTAACCCTGGTAGAGGTCAGCAAGGACCTAATGTTGTTCTGAGGACTCCTGAATGTATCTGTTGTGGTAGAAGGCTTGGTGGTGAGTGTTGGGGTAACCTTGGCCAATGCTGGAATTGTGGTAACCAAGGGCATTTGAAGAAAGATTGTCCTCAGCCGCTAAGAGAGGGACAGGCTCCGGTGAGAGCAGCTGAGCCGCAGAGAGGTCATGGGCACGGCCGTGGTAATTTCCATCGTATGGATGATGGTTGCATGAACGTAGCACATGTTGTGGCCGTTCAACCTGAGCGTGGCGGTCAAGCTCGAGTGTATGCCCTTCGTGAGGGAAGGAATGATACGGATGTGATCGCAGGTACCTTTACTTTGCAATCCTTGTCATTACTTTCTTTGATTGATTCTGGATCTACACACTCGTACATTTCGCGCGAACATGCTCAAATGATTGGTTTACCTGTTGAGTCTTTGGATGTTGGTATGCGTGTAACTAGTTCCTTTGGTGAGACGGTTGTGACATGGAAGTTGTATAGGAGATGTCCCTTGAAAGTGCAAAATCATGTTTTTCTTTTTCATCTCATGAAATTGCCATTCTATTGCTTTGTTGTAATCCTTGGCATGGATTGGCTTGTTGAACATAGAGCCGTGGTGGATTTCGAAAGCAAGCGAGTTTCGTTGAAACTTGCTGATGATTATGAGGTAGTTGTAGTGGGCGAGAATGTGAAGTTTCTTGCCAATGTGGTGTCCACATTAGAAGCAAGTCGAATGTTGCGACAGGGTTGCGAGGCTTACCTAGCCTTTTTAATGAATCCTAGTTCCAAGGAGTTGTGTGTTTAGGATATAAGAATTGTACATGAGTTCCCTGGAGTGTTTCCGGAGGAATTACCTGGATTGCCGCCTAGTCGAGAGGTGGAGTTTGGGATTGAGTTGTATGAAAACACAACTCCGGTGTCCATTGCTCCCTATCGCATGACATATAAAGAGCTGAAGGAGTTGAAGATGCAACTTCAGGAGTTGCTTGACCGTGGTTTCCTTCGCCCCAGTGTGTCGCCTTGGGGTGCACCGATCTTGTTTGTGAAGAAGAAGGATGGCACAATGAGAATGTGCATCGATTATCATCAACAGAACAAGTTGACTATCAAAAATAGGTATCTTTTGCCGAGGATTGATGATCTTTTTGATCAGTTTCGAGGAGCGGCTGTGTTTTCAAAGATTGGCTTGAGGTCAGGGTACTATCAACTTAAGCTGAAGGATGTGGATGTGCCAAAAACAGCCTTTAGAACGAGGTATGGGCATTATGAGTTCCTTGTAATGTCGTTTGGGTTGATGAATGCTCCTGCTGCTTTTATGGACATGATGAATAGAGTGTTCCATGAATACTTGGACAAGTTCGTTGTGGTGTTCATCGACGATATCCTTGTGTACTCTCGTATTGAGGAGGAGCATGAAGGTCATTTGAGGGTTGTCTTGCGAGCGCTTTTGGAAAATCAGCTGAGCAAGTGTGAGATCTGGCTAAAGGAAGTTGTGTTCCTTGGTCATGTGGTTTCGGCTGAAGGGATTCGTGTTGATCCTCAGAAGGTGGAGGCGGTGATGAATTTGAAGCCTCCTAAGTCTGTTCATGAAGTCCGTAGTTTCCTTGGGTTTTCAGGATACTACCGGAGGTTTGTGGATGGATTTTCTAAGATTGCTGCTCCTTTAACGAACTAGTTGCAAAAAGATGTTAAGTATGAGTGGACGGAAGCGAGACAACAAGCTTTTGAGAAGCTTAAGGCAACTGTGACGCAAGCTCCTATCTTTGTTCAACCTGGATCAGGAAAATAGTTTGTGGTGTACAGTGACACATCCTACGTTGGTTTGGGGTGTGTTCTAATGCAAGAGGGTAAGGTGGTGGCTTACGCATCACGACAGTTGAAGGTGTATGAGCGCAATTATCCTACGTATGATATTGAGTTAGCTGCGGTGGTTTTTGCTTTGAAGATCTGGAGACATTATCTTTATGGTTAGAAGTGTACTGTGTACACGGATCACAAGAGTTTGAAGTATCTGATGTCTCAGAAAGATTTGAATCTTAGGCAGCGGCGTTGGTTAAGAATTACGATCTAACGATCGAGTATCACCCGGGAAAAGCTAATGTTGTGGCGGACGCCTTGAGCCGAAAAGTGGCGGTAGAGTTACGGGCTATGTTTTCTAGCTTGAGCATTTCGCGAGATGAAGGTCTTGTTACTGAATTGCAAGTGAAACCATCTCTAGTTCAATTGATAAAGGATAAGCAGTTGTTGGATGATTCTTTGGTGCAACAGGTTCAGGATATTGTTGAGGATAGACCATTGGATTTTTGTTTTAATGATGATGGAGTTCTATGTTTTGGAAGTCGGATAGTAGTGCCAAATGATGTGGAGTTGAGGCGTACTATTCTGACCGAAGCTCATAGTAGTCCTTTTGTTATGCACTCTAGTAGTACAAAGATGTACCGTGGTCTGAAGGATGAGTACTATTGGGTGAGTTTGAAGAAAGATGTTGCGGAATATGTGAGCAAGTGCATGGTTTGTCAGCGAGTTAAAGCTGAGCATCAGTTTCCTTCGGGGTTATTGCAACCTTTGAGGATCCCTGAATGGAAATGGGAGAGGATCACCATGGACTTTGTGTCTGGGTTGCCTTTGACGCCATCAAAGAAGAATTCGGTGTGGGTGATTGTGGATCGCCTTACGAAGTGTGCGCATTTCTTACCTGTACATACTACGTATACCTTGGATAAGCTGGCAGAGCTGTACATTGTTGAGATTGTATGTCTGCATGGTGTACCAAAATCTATAGTGTCGGATAGAGATCCGAGGTTCACGGCAAGGTTTTGGGAGTGTTTACATCAAGCATTGGGTATGCGGCTGAATTTCAGTACTTCTTATCATCCGCAGTCGGATGGACAGTCTGAGCGTGTTATCCAGGTGCTTGAGGATATGTTGAGGTGTTGTGTGATTGAGTTTCAAGGCTTTTGGGAGAAGCACTTTGCTTTGGTGGAGTTTGCTTATAATAATAGTTACTAGAAAAGTATTCAAATGGCACCTTATGAAGCTTTGTACGGGAGGAAGTGCAGAACTCATCTTTGCTGGGCTGAAACGGAACAAAAGTTGGTCTCGATGTAGGCTTTGTTGAAAGGAACGACCAAGAAGGTGAAGCTCATTTGTGAGCGATTGAAGGCAGCATCGGATCGACAAAAGTCTTACGCGGATTTGAAGCGTAAGGAGATAGAATTTGCGGTGGGTGACCGCGTGTTCTTGAAAGTTTCACTTTGGAAGAAGGTGATGAGATTTGGCTGGAAGGGTAAGTGTAACCCCCTTAACCCGGCCTAGACGGTTGACCCGAATTAAGAAAGTCACACGGGGAAAACCAAAGTCAACCCGAAAGTCAACCTTGATTAACGACCCTTTTTTTTCTTTTTAAACTTGTCTAGATGCACATTAACCCTAGTTATGATCATTCAAACAGCATGCTCAAGGATCATAAACATCAGAGATCAAATAGGGACCCAATTGAACAATTAACAACTTCAGGGACCAAATTGTAAATTCTGATAATTACGAGGACTTAACTCGATTAAAGGTTACCATCTTAAAATTAGTCACATTTCATGCTTCACTGCCAAATTTCAGCTCAAACGGACATCCCAAGCTCATACAATTGCTCATACAAGATTTAGGACCGAAATGCAAACAATTCAAAACATATAACTGCCAATGTCAGCCCCCAACGATCAGATGTTCCGAAACAGGATGAACCTGTTTTGAAACGCGGGGCCGTTCCGCAACGCGTTCCGAAACGAGGGCTGGCAGAGGGCTTTCCGTTTCGGAACGGTGCCTTCCGTTTCGGACGCCTGGGTTACTACAGGGCACCCGTTCCGAAACGGTAACTCCCGTTCCGGTACGGCTTGCACAGATTGCAGCAAAAAGGCTACTTAAACACCAAGTTGACATACCAAACATGCTCCAAATGCAATCAAACCACACCAGCAAGACATACAATATACAAGGAACATTTATGCATCAAAATCTAGATACATGATCACCCCTAGGTGCACCAACACATTAAACACATTCAAAACTCATTCATGCTTTTAAACAAGAAGCATAGCAAATCAACTTAAGCATAAGATGATTCAAACGTTGCAACATTAATCCACATGATTCAACATCATATACCAAACTTGTCCAACATACACAATCTCATTACACATCAATATAGGAGATTCTCTCCCCCCCCATTGCCTTTATTAACTATAGCTATTAACCGAGATATACATCTCAAGTGGAGTTCTCCTTGAATCCCTTGCTCCTCGCTGTTCCAACTTCAAAGATCTGCATTGATGGACAAAAAGGAGCGTAAGCACATAATGCTTATTGAGGATTGCTCAAAACCAAAACACCATTAATGCAGCGAGTCATAAAACCTCTTTGAAAAGCAACTCGATTTGTTAAACCAAGCAATGTTTGAAAACCCCTTTTTAACAACAAGCTCAAAATCATGCATTGCTCAAACATGAAAACCAACCCTTAGCTTAGCAAGCTAAGTAAACCCCTTTTCAAGCAAAATTTGCAAAACCACTAATTTAACCATTTCATGCATAAGCACCATATGCAAAGTTAAATTCAAAACCTTGGAAAACACTTCCATTGCACATCATACATTTCTCATACTTGGTTACCATTTCAAGCAAGAAACCTTTTAAAAACATATATTCAATCAATCCAACACATGCATTAAACAAATGCAACATATGAACCGCATCATCAACATTTGCATCATATGCCTTTAAAAACAAGTCTTAGCAAGACTTCAATGCACTAAAGAAACTTCATGCACACATGCTTCTTTCTCAATAGATAATCAACACTTGTTCAAACTTAACAAGCAAACATGCATTCTTAATACATTATACACTTCCCATGCATCCATGCATCATTCCAAGCATCTCATGCTTCATTATAATCAAGAACATTATATTGGCTTTCAAGTGATAATCCAAATCCACTTTTCAACTCAACATCCAATCGGATACGCGAATCACAAGCGTTGTCCCTACGCTTCATACACACTACCAATCCAAGGCCCCCAAATGGACTTTTAATCACCATTTGACCTTACCATTCACAAGGTTCCCATATATGGACTTTTAAACACCATATAACCTTAACTTTCACAAGGTTCCCATGTATGGACTTTTAAACACCATACAATCTTAACATGCACAAGGTTCCCAAGTATGGACTTTTAAACACCATACAACCTTAGCATCACCGATTGGTAGCTGTATAACATCACTAACGAGATCCGAGACACCCTATACAAGATCCACACATGGACTTTACACCACCATTGTGATCTTAACAAGCACAAGGTCCACCAATGGAATTTTAACCACCATTATTACCTTTGCTTACCCAAGGTCCTCGAATGGGATTCCAATCACCATTATAACCTTAACCATCTCGTTAGGATACTTGGATGGAGTTTACCGGTTCACTCTTAACCACTCCACATCCAAGGCGACTTTATTCACGGTGCACCCAATCCCATAGACGGCTAACTATATCCGATCAAAGAAACCAAGAACCACTTACATCACTTGCCAATATAACCATCTCACCATATTAATCCTTCGATTCACATGCATAACCATAATGCAAAAACCATCATTTACCACCATCAATCCACTGTTTTTAAGCATTACACAAAGCCATTAAACATCATGCAACACCATGCATCAAAACCACAATTTCCATGTACAAAAACCAAGGATCTCTTACCTTGAGCATCCTTCACATATGGCTTTCAAAACCATCATTAAACCATGCTAAAATATGCTTTCAAAACAGAATTTAAAACATGCAAATCACATGCATTGCAACCATCAATCACAATTGCTTTTAAAGCCAAATTCACAACACAAACCAAGAGCAAAAATCCATTTACTTACTCTTGAGCTTAGCAAAGTTGGTTAGACTTAAACTAAGCTCCCAAAACCTTCAAACCTTGGTTTAAAAGCTAAAAACCCAACTTCACTCACCGATACACAAAACAAGGCTAGCCAACAAGCCTTCCAAGCATCCGAAACCTTCCGCACCACCTCTAATGCTCACGGATCAAACTCCCCTGTTTCAAGCACACAATAACAGAGGATTAATGCATCATTATGCATTAAAACACCAGCAACACAACTCAACTCGCTGCTCTACACAAATCCAACGTTTCGGCTACCAAACACAACCGAAATCACCTCCAAACACTTCCAAAACTTAACCCAGCCAAGATCCATCACTCCTAACAATTTTTAAACATCAATTAACATCCAAAATGATCACAAACACATCCTTATACCCCCAGCTATAACAGATCATCAAAAACACTCCAAAACAACCAAAAACTCAAGCAAAACTTAGGAAATTCAACCTATTCGGGATTGCATTGATTAAACCTCAATTTCTCATCAATTTAACATTCATTTAACATCAAATTGACACCTCAAAACACTGCTCAATCAGATCACACGAAATTTCACCAAAATCAAGCAAATCTTGCATTTTAAAGCCAAAATCAAGATTCCAATTGAAAAACCTTTAACAAATCACAAAACAAGGATTGAGAACTTAGGAATTTCAGTAAAGAACTGAGAGTTTAGAGGAGAAGGACGTTCTTACCTCCAAACTTGAGTTTCTCCCTTTTTGGAACCAAAATCTTGAAAATCCAAATAGCAAATGGTGAGGTTTTGTTGATGAGATGATTTGCAATCAAAAGAGAATTGAAATGAGTGATTTAGATGACAAAATCAGAGGGAAAAATCTGGAGAAATGTGTTTGGTTTGAGAGAAAATGAAAATGGAAGATTTGAGAGAAAAGTTAGTTAGAAAATGAAAATATCTTCCCTCCACTTTTCTTTTATTTAAAAATCAGAAATAAATCATTTAACATCTTAGAAAAATCTGGAGAAACTCCCATTGGGTAAATAGCTCCTTAAAGATTCAAAGTTTCAATCCTTTTTAAAACAGTCACGTAGTTTTCAAAAATTACATTTTGGTCACTAACCCAAAATGTCACCCTTCCCAACCACATTTTGTAAAATTGATTTCACAGTTCACTTATATATATTAAAACAGGATTTTAGAACATTTTTCCATATTTTTAATGCAACCCGAACTAGGCTTTCCTAATTTCACCTTTTTACATTCGAACAGCACTTGACCGAACCGGTCAACGCCCAAAACTTCTAAGCCCAAAACCGGGGCGTTACAGTAAGTTGAGCCCAAGATACATTGGACCATGCTTCGGAGGTATAGATCGGATCTTTCGCATGTTATGCTTGTGGAGGAAGTGGAGTTGAATCTAGACTTGACATATGATGAGGAACCAATTGAGATTTTGGATTCGGACGGTAAGGTTCTCAGTGGTAAGACCATTGAGCTGGTTAATGTGTTGTGGAGACATCGTGGTGTTGAGGAAGCCACGTTGGAAAGAAAGGAAGATATGAAGAAGCAGTTTCCTCACCTTTTTCCTCCAGGTAAATTTGGAGGACGAAATTTCTTAAGAGGGGGAGAGTTGTAACACCCCAAATTTGGGCCTAGATGTTTTTTGAGTCCGAATGGGACCAGTCATAAACGGTTTGAATCTTAAAGGGAGATTTAGGGGACACCTAGTTCGGGATGCTTTAAAAATATGGAAAAACATCTAAAAATCCTCATTTAATATATGAATGATTATGGTGAAATCAATTTTACACAATAAGGTTTGGAAATAGTACATTTTGGTGTAGTTACCAAATCACGGTTTTTATAAAGTTGAATAGTGACTGTTTTGTAAAGGATTGAAACTTTGAATCTTTAGGGTGCTAATTTTACCAAAATGTTTTTAATCAGATTTCTTCTTAATTTGGGTGATTTTATTAATGTTTTAATGAAGGGAAAATAAAGATTAATTCCTAATCTTCTCCTCATCAAAACCTCTTGTTTCTCTCATCCTATTTTCTCTCAAATTCTTTTCAGCCAAACACTCTTTCTCCATCAATTGGGTACTAATTTTCATCCCTTTTGATTGGATTTTAATTCCTAATCTTCTCCTCATCAAAACCTCTTGTTTCTACATTGGATTTTCAAGAAAACTTGCCCAAATCAAGGAGAAATCAACCATTAGAGGTAATCAAGGAGAAATCAATTTAGGAAATGTTTGAAACACTTTCCTAAGTCCGGAAGTAAGTATTGGCTAGATTGCTCTCTTAAATGTAGTGGTTTCCCCTAAAATGCTTTTACATGTTTATGGTTTGAGATAGATAAACTCCTACTGTTTTTATGCATGATTTGTAGCATGAGATGATGCTTGAAATGATTTCATGAAATAACATGTTGCATGGTAGAGATTTGAGCTTTTGTTTTAAAGCATGGAAATTGTTATGGTTTTGTAATGAGATGAGAATGATTTGAGAATTATTGCATGAAAAACAGTAGGTGAGATGATGTTTAACATACCATATTGGCATAGAAGATGAGATACTTATCGGATATAATTGATCGATCAATAGGATGAGAGTGCACTATAAACTAAAAATTCGTACGTGCTCTTTGGTTTAATCCAAAGGGAGAGAACCGATGATGGGCATCCCATCGGGTAGGACTTGGTGAAATACCCAAGATTTGTGGCGATGAGAGATTCTTCCATGTGAGTACGGTGATGTGAGATTCCACCGGAAATTATGTTTCTAGACAAGTGAGTACGGTGATGTGAGATTCCACCGGAAGCGTCTAGTGGTTAGAGAATGTTGTCCGCATATTCGAGGAATAACGCGATGTGAAATGCCTTTGACTTTTTATAACTACCTTTGACTTTTCAATGAGAAGTTGCTTTGAATGGTTTTCAAGCAATTGTGGTGAAATGCCTTTGACTTTTTATACCCAAGATTTGTGGCGATGAGAGATTCTTCCATGAGCATGTGGTGGAAAAAGGCTTTTGAGAAAGTGTTTTGAATAATGCATTATTGTGTTGGTTTTCTTTAGAGCATGCCTCGCTAAAGCAATTGTGCTTACGCTCTTTTTTACCAATAATGCAGATAATTGAGGTGTTTTCAGGCAGCAAGAATGTTAGGAACATCCAAGGAAGTGCAAAGCTCATGTATGGTGATGTTTTTATACACTTTAGTATTGGTATATGGCAATGGGAAACCAAGAGTTGTATTTGCGAGATGTGTATGAACTCTCTAAGTTTGAGGCATGTTGTGGTGGCATTTATGGGTTGTAAATGGTCCTAAGGGTTTGGTTTGAGGTTCGGTTGCTTATATTGGCTTTATGATTAGGGAGCATGCCTCTAGATTATGTGCTTTTGTTTTTGATGCCATGATCTAGTTTAAGGGTCATAAATGTGTTCCTTAGTGGCTAAATGAGTTGCTGGTATGTTTTGATGCTCATTGGAGTATGTTTGAATGGTTTGAAATGTTAAAAACTAGCAATTTCAGCTGTCACTGGGTAAGGTGTATAGAAACACCCTCACCTGTTCCGAAACGGGAGCCTGTAATGGCCATGGTGTTTCGGAATAGATGAAGTTGTTGCGAAATAGTTTGGCTACTGGTGAAGCTTGTTTCGATACTGGTCTCGGAACATACCCGAGTACCAAAACGGTCAACATCGTTTCGATACGGGCGTTTCGGTACGAAGGTAGGCATTTCGATACAGTTGAGCATTGGATGTTGATTTAAATTGTTTTAAGTTTCCATGCTTTACTTTTTAGTCCTAAATGTTGTGGATGCAATTGCTTGAGCTTGGGATGTCTTTTTAAGCTGAAACCTGACAGAGAAGCATGTTACATGATGGATTTCAAATTGGTAAACCTAAAATCAGCTAAGTCCTCCTAATTTCCAAAAATTACAATTTGGTCCCTAAACGCGTAATTGGAGCAATTGAGTCCCTAAATGCTTTCCGACCACTGTGCTTTTCTCTTCCATGATTCGTGAGTAATAACTTAGGCTTAATGTGCATTTAGACAAGATTAAAATAAAAAAGGGTCGTTAATCAAGGTTGACTTTCAGGTCGACTTTGGTTTTCTCCGTGTAATCTTCATAGTTCGGGTCAAACGTCTAGGCCGGGCTAAGGGGGTTACATTAATCATGTCAATGAAAGTGGCAGGAGCATTCGTCAAACCAATCGGCATCAAAAGGTACTCGTAATGCCCATACCTCGTTCTAAAGGTTGTTTTCGGCACATCCACATCCTTCACCTATAACTAATAGTATCTTGACCTCAGATAAATCTTTGAAAACACAGTCGCTCCCCGAAACTGATTAAAAAGATCATCAATCCTCGGCAAATGATACTTGTTCTTGACGGTCAACTTATTCAGCTGACGATAATCGATGCACATTCTCATCGTGCCATCTTTCTTTTTAACAAACAAGACCGATGCACCCCAAGGTGACGCATTAGGCTGAATGAAGCCACGGTCAAGCAACTCCTGAAGTTGCGTCTTAAACTCCTTCAACTCTTTGGGTGCCATGTGGTAGGGAGCAATGGACACCGGAGTTGTGTTCTCATACAACTCAATTCCAAACTCAAGCTCTCGACAAGGCGGCAAACAAGGTAATTCCTCCGGAAACACTCCAGGGAACTCACACACGGTCCTTATATCCTGAACGCGCACCTCTTTGAACTAGGATTCATAACAAAGGATAGATAAGCCTCACATCCTTGACGCAAGATCCGGCTTGCTTCGAGCGTTGACAGCACATTAGTTAGAAACTTCACATTCTCACCCACCACCACCACCTCATAATCATCCGCCAGTTTCAACGAAACTCGCTTGCTTTCAAAATCCACAACGGCTCTATGCTCAACAAGCCAATCCATGCCAAGGATTACATCAAAACCATAGAATGGCAATTCCATAATATCGACAAGAATCACTTGATCTTGCACTTTTAAGGGACATCTCATATACAACTTCCTTGTTACATTCGTCTCACCAAAGGAACTAGTCACACGCATACAACATCCAAAGACTCAACAGGCAAACCAAGCATTTGAGCATGTTCACGGAATATGTACGAGTGTGTAGATCTAGAATCAATTAAAGAAAGCGATGACAAGGATTGCAAAGTAAAGGTACCTACGATCACGTCCGTGTCATTCCTTCCCTCACGATGGACATACACTCGAGCCTGACCACCACCGCCAGGTTGTACAGCCACCACATGCGCTACGTTTCTTCCACCCTCATCTCTACGCTAAAATTTACCACGTCGCGCCCACGACCTCTTTGTGGCTCAGCTGCTCTCATCGGAGCTTGTCCCTCTCTCAGCGGCTGAGGACAATTTTTCTTCATATGCCCCTGGTTTCTACAATTCCAGCATGTTCCAAGGTTACCCCAACACTCACCAGCATGTTTCCTACCACACCGGTAACACTCAGGAGTCCTCAAGAAGGCATTAGTTCCTTGCTGACCTCTACCAAGGTTACCACCCCCGCGTCTAGCATCAAAATGTGGCTTTCTATCCTTATGCCTCTTGTTGCGATCTCTACCATAATCACGTTCCGCAGCTTGCTTCCCCGAGCTAGAACCTCATGCTCCACTTGCCAAGCCAAGATTCAACTCAATGTCCTTGGCTCTAGTGACCAAGAGATCGGAATCTTTGTAATCGGCCGCAAGCATATAGGTTTTCACGTCCGCTACCAGCCCATAATGAAACCATTCGCACCTCTCCCGCTCACTAGGGATCAACTCATGCGGAGACGCTCCAACGTCAATCTCACATTAGCACCATCCTAAGGTGATGCTCCATGAGCTCCGGCTACTACTTCCTGGAAAGCTCCAGCAATAGCCTGAATCAGCACGGTCATATCACGAGCATCCTGCTCCTAACCTCCCTCGGGTCCAGCAACCACAGCACCAACTCCAGCAACACCAGCCCCAGCTCCACCACCACCAGGTAGTCGACCAGGGGGAGGAGGAGGTAAATCCTCGGCATTATCTACGTTCTCATTCTTAGACTTAGATCTAGTATTGATTCTCAGCTCTCTACGTGGCCCCATAATAAAAACAATGCACTGACAAAAATGCAACAAACACAATTAGGCATAGCATAGCATCACAAATTCATCTCAAATTCATCTCAATTGAATCATACATCACTATTCATACATCATACTTTCACCGAAATATCACAATCATACATAAACACATACAACATCCACATACCTAGCCCCAACTATTCGATAACCTGGCTTTGATACCAACAAATGTAACCCCCTCAGCCCGGCCTAGACGCTTGACCCGAACAACGAGGATTACACGGGGGAAACCAAAGTCAACCCGAAAGTCAACCTTGATTAACGACCCTTTTTTTTCTTTTTAATCTTTTCTAGATGCACATTAAGCCTATGTGAACACTCAAGAACCACAGGAGATAAAGGCACAACGATCGGAAATCATCTAGGGACTCAATTGCATAAGTTTCACTTTTAGGGACCAAAATGTAATTTTTAGAGATTTTAAGGACTTTTCATATTATAGATTTACCAATATGTAATTACTCATATTACATGCTCCTCTATCAAATTTCAACTTAAAAAGGCATTCCAAGCTCAAGCAATTGCATCCACAACATTTAGGACTAAAATGTAAAGCATGAAAACATCAACAATTCAAATCAACATCCAACATTCAACTATATCGGAACACCCAACCTTCGTACCGAAACACCTGTATCGAAAGGGTGTTGACCGTTTTGGTACTCGGGTGTGTTCCGAGACCCTTATCGAAACAGGTCTCACCAGTAGCCAAACTGTTCTGAAACACCTTCAGCTGTTCCGAAACACTATGGCCATTACAGGCCCCCGTTTCGAAACAGTGGAGAGTGTTTTGATACACTTTGCCCAGTGACAACAAAAATTGCTTGTTTTTCACCTTTTAAACAAATCAAACATGCCTCAAAGATTATACAAATCATACCAGCAACTCATATTGACACTAGGGAACATATTTATGACCCTTAAACTAGAGCATGGCATCAAACACAAAAACATACAATCTAAAGGCATGCTTCCTAGCCACAAAACCATTTACAACCCAAAAATGCCATCATAAACATGCTACAAACATAGGGAGTTCAAAACACATCTCCCAAATACAACCTTGGTTTCCCATTGCCAAATATCAAAACTAAAGTGTATGAAAACATCACCTTACATGAGCTTTGTACTTCCTTGGATGTTCTCAACCTTTTCGCTGCCCGAAAACACCTTAATTATCTGCATTATTGGTAAAAGGGAGCGTAAGCACAATTCCTTAGCGAGGCATGCTCTAAAGAAAACCAACACAATAATGCATTCTTTAAAACACTTTCTCAAAAGCTTTTTCTACGACATGCTCATTCTATCTCATGCTTGAAAACCATTTCAAAGCAACTTCCCATTGAAAGCACATGTACCTCAATTCTATCTCATGCATTCAAACCAATGAAAATCTCATGGCAAGGCCATAGACATGCTTGTAAAACCAAAGCATTTCATATACAAATCTCATATGCATTTCTCGTAGCATAATCATCTCAACAATAGGTACATGTGATTCAAAAGCATTTTCATATTTTATATTGACATTTCACATCACCATACTAACTTGTCTAGTAACATAATTTCCGGTGGAATCTCACATCACCGTAGTCACATGGCGGAATCTCTCATCGCCACAAAGCTTGGGTATTTCACCAAGTCCTACCCGATGGAATTCCCATCATCGGTTCTCTCCCTTTGGATTAAACCAAAGAGCCCGTACGAATTTTTAGTTTATAGTGCACTCTCATCCTATTGATCGATCAATTATATCCGGTAAGTATCTAAACATCTATGCCAATATATTATGTCAAAACATCATATCACCTACTATTTTTCATGCAACATTTCTCAAATCATTCTCATATCATTTCAAAACCATAATATTTGCCATGATTTGAAACACGAGCTCAAAACTCATCAATGTAACATGTTATTTAATGAAATCAACTCAAGCATCATCTCATGCTATAATTCATGCATAAAAATAGTATGAATTTATCTATCTCAAACCATGAGCATGTAAAAGCATTTTAGGGGCAACCACCACATTTAAGAGATCAATCTAGCCAATACTTACTTCCGGATTTAAGAAGGTGTTTCAAACCTTTCCTAAATCCCCAAACCTTGTTTCTTTTCCCTCAAGGACTTTTAAACCATTCACACTCACCGATTACGTTTCGCTTGCTCGCCGAAATGCTCTCTAGGCTCCCGGATCAACACAAAGACGTCCGAAGAGGTCTCCCTTGTTTATAACTCATAAGAGCAGAGAATTAATGCATCATCATGCATTGAAATCATCAGCGACATGCCTAAACTCGCTGCTCTACTCAAGAATCTCATTTCGACTACCAAACATAACCGAAATCATCTCCAAACTCTTCCAAAACAAAGCCCAGCCAAGATCTACCACTTCTAATCAATTCTAAACATCAATCAACAACAAAAACCACCACAAACACGTCATTTTACCTCCATCTATGACAGAACACCAATACCACTACAAAAACCACCATTCTAGCATATAAAACTTAGGAATCCAAGCCTATTCGGGATTTGTTTGATAAAACCAAATTTATAACATCAATTAACATCCAAAATACATTAGAAAACAACCTCAAAACAGAGGCTAACCATCAACCAGGAAAATCATCAAGATCTCCTCAAAAACCTTGAGTTTTCATACAATTTCTTGTTTCTAACATTAAACCAACTCAAAAATCATTAACAAAGGATTGATAACTTGAGAATTTCAGTAAAAAACTGGTCATTAGAGGAGAAGAAAGAAGCTTACCTCTAATGGCTGATTTCTACTAGAATTGGGCAAGTTTTTTCTTTAAAATCCAATGTAAAAACAAGAAGATTTGATGAGGTAAAGATTAGGAATCAAAAGGAGATTGAAATCTCATCAAAAGGAATGGAAATCAAAGGATAATTGCTGGAGGAAATGTGTTTGGCTGAAAAGAAATTGAGAGAAAATAAAATGAGGGAAAATTGATGAAAGGTAGTTATGAAAAGTCAAAGGTAGTTTTCCTTTTAATTAATCATTATTTTCTTTAATTAAAACATTAACAAAACCACCCAAAGGCGCTTCCGGTGGAATCTCACATCACCGTACTCACATGATAGAATCTCTTATCGCCACAAAGCTTGGGTATTTCACCAAGTCCTACACGATGGAATGCCCATCATCGGTTCTCTCCCTTTGGATTAAACCAAAGAGCACGTACGAATTTTTAGTTTATAGTGCACTCTCATCTTATTGATCGATCAATTATATCCGATAAGTATCTCATCTTTTATGCCAATATGGTATGTTAAACATCATCTCACCTACTGTTTTTTCATGCAATAATTCTCAAATCATTCCCATCTAATTACAAAACCGTAACATTTGCCATGCTTTAAAACAAAAGCTCAAATCTCAACCATGCAACATGTTATTTCATGAAATCATTTCAAGCATCGTCTCATGCTACAAATCATGCATAAAAATAGTAGGAGTTTATCTATCTCAAATCATGAGCATGTAAAAGCATTTTCGGGGAAACCACTACATTTAAGAGAGAAATCTAGCCAATACTTACTTCCGGACTTAGGAAGGTGTTTCAAATATTTCCTAAACTGATTTCTCCTTGATTACCTCTAATGGTTGATTTCTCCTTGATTTGGGCAGGTTTTCTTGAAAATCCAATGTAGAAACAAGATGTTTTGATGAGGAGAAGATTAGGGATTAAAATGTAACACCCCAATTTTGGGCTTAGAAGTTTTGGGTTTGGACCTGACCGGTCGGATCGCGGTTCGAGTATAAAAGGTGATTTTTAGGAAAGCCTAGTTCGGGTTGCATTAAAAATATGGAAAAATGTCTTAAAATCCTCTTTTATTATATATAAGAGAATGGTGAAATCAATTTTACAAAATGAGGTTTGGAAGTGTGACATTTTGGGTTAGTGACTAAAATGTAATTTTCGAAAACTTGGTGACTGTTTTAAAAAGGATTGAAACTTTGAATCTTTAAGGAGCTATTTACCCAAGAAGTGTTTCTCCAGATTTTTCTTAATATTAATCAATTAATTAATGGTTTTAAATTAAAGGTAAAAGGGAAGGAAAAAGATATTTTGTCATAACTAACTTTTCTCCAAAATTTTCCATTTCTTTTCTCTCAACTTTTCTCTCAACCCAAACACTTTTCTCCAGCAAATTTCCCTCTGATTTTGACATTCAAAGATGAGATTTCAACCTTCATTTGATCTCTAATCTTTTCTACATCAAAACCTTAGCATTTGCTTATTGGATTTTCAAGAATCTTGGTTCCAAAAAGGGAGAAACTCACATTTAGAGGTATGAACGTCCTTATCCTCTAAATACTCAGTTCTTTACTGAAATTCCCAAGTTCTCAATCCTTGATTTGTGTTTTATTAAAGGTTTTGTAGATGTGTTCTTGATCTTGGCTTTAAAATGCAAGATTTGGTTAATTTTTGATGAAATTCGTATGAAATGGTTGGGCACTATTTTGAGAGGTGTTTTTAATTTAAATTGGATGTATGATGAGAAATTGAGGTTTAGTCAATGCAATCCCGGATAGGTTGATTTTCCTAAGTTTTGCTTGAGTTTTTGGTGGTTTGTGGAGTGATCTTGGTGATCTGCTACAACTTGAGGTATAAGGACGTGAATAGATCCTTTTTGGATGTTAATTGAGGTTTCAGAATGATTGGAATTGATGGATCTTGGCTGGGTAGTGTTGTAATGATGTTTGGATGTGATTTCGGTTGTGTTTGGTAGCCGAAATGTGAGTGTTGATGAGAGCAGCGAGTTTATGTGTCTTGGTTGAAGATATTAATGCATGATGATGCATTAATCCTCTACTTTGATGTGTTTAAAACAGAGGAGTCATCTTCAGATCCTTGTGGTGTTGATCCGGAAGCTTGATTGGTGTTTCGGCAAGTGGCGAAACGGAATCAGTGAGTGAAGTTTGGTTTTCAGCTTTGAAACCAAAGTTTTGAAGGTTTGGGAGCTTAGTTTTAAGTCTAAACAACTTAGCTAAGCTCAAGAGTAAGTTTTCGGAAAAACTCTCTTGTTGATGAATCATGAATTGGTTGAATGCAAAGTGATTTGTTGCATGTTTAAATTTTGTTTTTGAAAGCATATTTGAGCATGTTTATTGCTGATTTTATAAGCCATGTATGGAAGGATGCTCAAGGTAAGAGATCCTTGTTTTTGTACCTTGATAAATGTGGTTTTGATGCATAATGATGCATGATGATAATGGCTTTGTCAAATGCTTTAAAACAGTGGATTAATGTTGTTAAATGATGTATATTGGCAAGTGATGTGGTTGGTCTTAAAGTACTTGAATCGGAAATAGTTAGCCGGCTATAGGATTGGGTGCACCGTGAATAAAGTCGCATTGGATGTTGAGGGGTTGTGATTGTACCATGCTCCATCCAAGTACACTAACAAGATGGTTAAGAACACCATCGTGGTTAAAAGTCCATGGGTGGGTCTTGTGTTAAGGTCATCATGGTGGTTAAAATTCCATGTGTAGACCTTGTGTATTGTTAAGGTCATAATGGTGGTTAAAATTCCATGTGTGGACCTTGTGTATGGTAAGATCACAATGGTGGTTTAAAGTCCATGTGTGGATCTTGTGTTGTATGTCCCGTGATCTCGTTAGTGATGTTATACAACTACCAATGAGTGATGTGGAGGGGTTGTGATTGTACCATAGTCTCCATCACGGGTGTTGAGGGGTTGTGATTGTACCATGCTCCACCTTGAGATTGGTAGTGTGTATGAAGCGTAGGGACAACGCTTGTAATCCGCGTATCCGATTGTTGATTGTGGATTGTGATTTGGAAAATGGTTATGGTTATCACTTGAAAGCCAATATGACATGTTAATGATTTGAAGCATGAAATGCTTGGTTTGTTTACATTTGTGCATGATCAAATGTGGTTTAAACTAAAGGTTTTGAAAAGGAGTTTTATAAATGCATTATTGTGATGTTTAAATGAGCATTCCTTACTAAGCTATGTGCTTACGCTCTCTCTTTTCTTAAACCAATAATGCAAAGCATTGAAGTGCATAAAGGGCAGCAAGGAGGTCAAGAATCCAAGTGAAGAACTAAGCTCATGTATGGTGAATGTTTTCCTATCACTATTAGCTTTTGGCATTTGGCAATGGGGAACCTATGTTGTTGTTTTGGGAGATGTTTTGGACTCCCTAAGTTGGTTTTATGCCTTTGATATTGATGGAACTTGTAAATGGCCTTTATGAGGTTTGTTTGGTGTTTGAATGGTTTTCAATATAGGATGCATGCCTATAGAATTGGGATTTTCCTTAATTGATGCCATGTTCGAGTTTGAATGATGCTAGTATGTTCCTTAAGTATATTATGACTTGTGTGTATGATTTGAGGGCCTTTGGAATATGTTTGATTGGTCGAAAGCATGATAAACCAGCAAAATTTCTGCAATCTGGGCAGCCTGTTTCGGAACAGGTGCTACCGTATCGGAACGGAGGGCCTGAAATGGCCTTGGTGTTCCGAAACGGGTGGAACCGTTCCGGAACGGTTTTGCCACTGCCAAGCCCTATTCCGGAACTTGTTTCGGAACGGTCCCGTGTTTCGGAACGGATCATCCCTGTTCCGAAACACCCGACCGTTGGGCACTGAAATTGACGGTTATATGTTTTGCAATCTTTGCATTTTGGTCCTGAACTTGGTTTATGCAAATGAATGAGTTTGAGATGTCCGTTTGGGTTGAATTTTGGCAGAGAAGCATGAAACTGGACTAATTGTATAATGGTAACTCAAAAGTTGGTTAAGTCCTTGTAATTTCCAGAATTTACATTTTGGTCCCTAAATTCATGATTTGTGCAATCGAGTCCCTAAATGTTTTCTGATTGCGGTGATCTTTGAGTATGCTGATCTTATGAACATATCTAGGGTTAATATGCATTTAGATAAGATTAAAAAGAAAAAAAAAGGGTCGTTAATCAAGGTTGACTTTCGGGTTGACTTTGGTTTTCCCCGTGTAAACTTCTTAATTCGGGTCAACCGTCTGGGCCGGGTTAAGGGGGTTACATAAAATCAAATCAAAAGGGATGAAAATCAGTAGCCAATTGATGGAGAAAGAGTGTTTGGCTGAAAAGAATTTGAGAGAAAATATGATGAGTGAAAATTAACGTAAAGTAGTTATGAAAAGTCAAATATAGTTTCCTTTTAATTAATCTTTATTTTCCCATTCATTAAAACATTAATAAAATCACCCAAATTCAGAAGAAATCTGATTAAAAACATTTTTGTAAAATTAGCTCCCTAAAGATTCAAAGTTTCAATCCTTTACAAAACAGTCACTATTCAACTTTATAAAAACTAAGATTTGGTCACTACACCAAAATGTAGTATTTTCAAACCTTATTTTGTAAAATTGATTTCACCATAATCATTCATATATGAAATTAGGATTTTTAGATATTTTTCCATATTTCTAAAGCATACCGAACTAGGTATCCCCTAAATCTCCCTTTAAGATTCGAACCGTTTATGATCGGTCCCATTCGGACTCTAAAACATCTAGGCCCGCATTTGGGGTGTTACAACTCTCCCCCTCTTAAGAAATTTCGTCCTCGAAATTTTTCTGGAGGAAAAAGGTAAGGAAACTGCTTCTTCATATCTTCCTTTCTTTCCAACGTGGCTTCCTCAACACCACGATGTCTCCACAACACCTTAACCAGCTCAATGGTCTTACCACTGAGAACCTTACTGTCTGAATCCAAAATCTCAACTGGTTCCTCATCATATGTCAAGTCTGGATTCAACTCAAATTCCTCCACAAGCATAACATGCAAAAGATCCGATCTATACCTCCGAAGCATGGATACATGAAACACATTATGTATCTTTTTCTAACTCTTGTGTCAGACTCAGCTTATAAGCAACAGGACCCACACGTTCTATCACCTCGTATGGTCCAATGTATCTTGGGCTCAACTTACCCTTCCGGCCAAATCTCATCACCTTCTTCCAAGGTGAAACTTTCTAGAACACGCGGTCACCCACCACAAATTCTATCTCCTTAAGCTTCAAATCCACGTAAGACTTTTGTCGATCCGATGCTGCCTTCAATTGCTCATAAATGAGCTTTACCTTCTCGGTGGTTCCTTTCAACAAAGCTGACATCGAGACCAACTTTTGTTCCGTTTCATCCCAGCAAAGATGAGTTCTGCACTTCCTCCCGTACAAAGCTTCATAAGGTGTCATTTGAATACTTTCCTGGTAACTATTATTATAAGCAAACTCCACCAAAGCCAAGTGCTTCTCCCAAGAGCCTTGAAACTCAATAACACAGCACCTCAACATATCTTCAAGCACGTGGATAAGATGCTCCAATTGTCCATCCGTCTGCGGATGATAAGAAGTACTGAAATTCAGCCGCGTACCCAATGCTTGATGTAAACACTCCCAAAACCTTATAGTGAACCTCGGATCTCTCTTCGACACTATAGATTTTGGTACGCCATGCAAACGTACAATCTCAGCAATGTACAACTCTGCAAGCTTATCCAAGGTGTACGTAGTATGCACAGCTAAGAAATGCGCACACTTCGTAAGGCGATCCACAATCACCCAAACAAAATTCTTCTTTGATGGCGTTAGAGGCAAACCAGACACAAAGTCCATGGTGATCCTCTCCCATTTCCATTCAGGGATCCTCAACGGTTCCAATAACCCTGAAGGAAACTGATGCTCAGCTTTAACTCGCTGACAAACATGCACTTGCTCACATACTCATCGACATCTTTCTTCAAACCCACCCAGTAGTACTCATCCTTAAGATCACGGTACATCTTTGTACTTCCAGGGTGCATAGCAAAAGGACTACTATGAGCTTCGTCTGAATAGTACGCCTCAAGTGACGTCATTCGGCACCACTATCCGACTCCCAAAACATAGAACATCATCATCATTAAAACATGAATCTGTTGGTCTATCCTCAGCAATATCCTGAACATGTGGCACCAAAGAATCATCCAACAACTGCGTATCCTTTATCAACTAAACTAGAGATGGTTTCACTTGCAATTCAGCAACAAGACCTCCATCTTGCGATATGCTCAAGCTAGCAAACATCGCCCTTAACTCCACCGCCACTTTCCTACTCAAAGCATCGACCACAACATTGGCCTTTCCCGGGTGATACTCGATCGTTATATCATAATACTTAAGCAACTCCACCCATCGCCGTTGCCTAAGATTCAACTCCTTCTGAGACATCAAATACTTCAAACTCTTGTGATCCGTGTAAACATTACACTTCTCACCATAGAGATAATGTCTCCAGATCTTTAGAGCAAAAACTATTGCAGCCAACTCAATGTCATGCGTAGGATAATTGCACTCATGCACTATCAACTGACGCGATGCATAAGACACCACCTTACCCTATTGCATTAACACACACCCCAAACCAACATAGGATGCGTCACCATACACCACAAACTATTTCCCTGATTTAGGTTGAACCAAGATAGGAGCTTGCGTCAGAGCTGCTTTTAACTTCTCGAAAGCTTGATGTCTCGCTTCCATCCACCCATACTTAACATCCTTTTGCAACAACTTCGTTAAAGGAGCAGCAATCTTAGAAAATCCATCCACAAACCTCCAGTAGTATCCTGCTAACCCAAGAAAACTAAAGACTTCACGAACAGACTTAGGAGGCTTCCAATTCATCACCGCTTCAACTTTCTGGGGATCAACTCAAATCCCTTCAGCCGAAACCACATGACCAAGGAAAACAACCTTCTTTAGCCGAAACTCACATTTGCTCAGTTAGCATAAAGCTGATTTTCTAACAGCGCTTGCAAAACAATCCTCAAATGACCTTCATGCTCCTCCTCGGTACGAGAGTACACAAGGATATCGTCGATGAACACCACAACGAACTTGTCCAAGAATTCATGGAATGCCCTATTCATCATGTCCATGAAAGCGGCATGAGCATTCATCAACCCAAACGGCATCACAAGGAACTCATAATGCACATACCTCGTTTTAAAGGTTGTTTTCGGCACGTCCACATCCTTCACCTTTAGCTGACAGTATCCTGACCTCAAGTCAATCTTGGAAAACACAGTCGTTCCCCGAAATTGATCAAAAATATCATCAATCCTTGGCAAAGGATACTTGTTCTTGATGGTCAACTTATTCAGTTGACGATAATCGATGCACATTCTCATCGTGCCATCTTTCTTTTTCACAAACAAGATCGGTGCACCTGAAGGTGACACACTAGGCCAAATGAAGCCACAGTCAAGCAACTCCTGAAGTTGCGTATTCAACTCCTTTAACTCTTTTGGTGCCATGCGATAGGGAGCAATGGACAGCGGTGTTGTGTTCTCATACAGATCAATTCCAAACTCAACCTCTCGACTAGGCGGCAAACCAGGTAATTCTTCCGGAAACACTCCAGGGTACCCATACACGATTCTTATATCCTGAACGTGCACCTCCTTTGCACTAGGATTCATAACAAATGCTAGGTAAGCCTCACAACCTTGCCGCAACATCCGACTCGCTTCCAATGTAGACACCACATTGGCAAGAAACTTCACATTCTCTCCCACCACCACCACCACCAACTCATAATCATCTGCAAGTTTCAACGAACTCGTTTCTTTTCAAAATCCACAACGGCTTTATGCTAAACAAGCCAATCCATGCGAAGGATTACATCAAAACCATAGAATGGCAATACCATGAGATCAACAAGAAAGACATGATCTTGCACCTTTAGGGGACATCTTCTATACAACTTCCTCATTACAACTGTCTCACCAAAGGAACTAGTCACACGCATACCAACATCCAGAGACTCAACAGGTAAACCAAGCATTTGAGCATATTCACGCAATATGTACGAGTGTGTAGATCCAGAATCAATCAAAGAAAGTAATGACATGGATTGCAAAGTAAAGGTACATGCGATCACTTCCATGTCATTCCTTCACTCACGATGGGCATACACTCGAGCCTGACCACCACCCTCAGGGTTGACAGCCACAACATGCGCCACATTCCTTCCACCATCATCCCTATGCTGAAAATTACCACGGCCGCGCCCACGACCTCTTTGTGGCTCAGCTGCTCTCACCGGAGCATGTCCCTCTCTCAGTGGCTGAGGACAATCTTTCTTCATATTCCCTCGGTTCCCACAATTCCAGCATGTCCCAAGGTTACCCCAACACTCACCACCGTGTCTCCTACCACAATGGTTACACTCAGGAGTCCTCAAGATAGTGTTAGGTCCTTGCTGACCTCTACCAGGGTTACCACCCCCACGTCTAGCATCATAGTGTGGCTTCCTATCCTTATGTCTCTCGTTGCAATCTCTACCATAATCGTGTTCTGCAGCTCGCTTTCCCGAGCTAGATCCACCTGCTCGGCTCGCCAAACCATGATTCAATTCAATGTCCTTGTCTCTAGTGACCAAGACATCGAAATCGGTGTAATCAGCTGCAAGCATATAGGTCTTTACATCCACTACCAGCCCATAACGGAATCGTTCGCACCTTTCCCTCTAGCTAGGAATTAGCTCAGGTGTATACAGGCTAAGGCGAACAAACTGAATCTCATATTCAGCTACAGACATGTTCTCTTGCATAAGAGACATAAACTCCCTCTTCTTCTCGTCGAGGTAGAGAACTCCCAGATATTTCCTCTTGAACGCATTCAAGAAGAATGTCCAAGTCACCTCATCCTCCTCCATTCCGGAGATAGTGGTCGTCCACCATGTGTAAGCATCACCATGTAGTAGTGACACAATGCAACTCAACTTTTGCACATTATTGAAGTTTAACTGACCGAGAATCCTCTTGGTACTCTCCAAAAAAGATTCAAAACCTTCAGGTGACAAACCTCTTAACTTAGTCCCTCCTAAACTGCGGAGACGCTCCAACGACAATCTCACATTAGCACCATCCTGAGGTGCAGCTCCATGAGCTCTAGCTACTGTTTCCTGGAAAGCTCCAGCAATAGCCTGTATCAACATGGTCAAGTCAGGAGCAGCTTGCCCCTGAACACCCTCGGGTCCAGCAACCCCAGCACCAACTCCAGCAGCACCAGCCCTAGCTCCACCACCACCAGGTGGTCCACCAAGGGGAGGAGGAGGTAATTCCTCAGCATTCTCTATGTTCTCATTCTCAGCTGTAGATCTAGTATTGACTCTCAGCTCTCTACATGGCCTCATAATTAAAAGAATGCATTGACAAAAATGCAATAAACACAATTAGGCATAATAAGGTAAGTAATTCAAGTACTCAGGCTCATTTTTGAAAACAATTCTTCTCATTAGTTTTGATATGGCAATGAGATCCCCAACCACACTCCAAACATAGCATAGCATCATAAAATCACCTCAATTTAATCATACATCATTATCCATACATCATACTTTCACCAAAAAGCCGCCATCATGCATAATCACATACAACAACCACATACCAAGCCCCAATTATTCGATAACCTAGCTCTGATACCAACAAATGTAACCCCCTTAGCCCGGCCTAGACGCTTGACCCGAACTACGAAGATTACATGGGGAAAACCAAAGTCGACCCGAAAGTCAACCTTGATTAACGACCCTTTTTTATTTTAATCTTGTCTAAATGTACATTAAGCCTATGTGAGTACTCACGAATCATGGAAGAGAAAAGCACAGCGGTCGGAAAACATTTAGAGACTCAATTGCTCAAATTACGCGTTTATGGACCAAATTGTAATTTTTGGAAATTAGAATGAATTAGCTGATTTTAGGTTTACCAATTTGAAATCGATCATGTTACATGCTTCTCTGTTAAGTTTCATCTTAAAAAGACATCCTAAGCTCAAGCAATTGCATCCACAACGTTTAGGACTAAAAAGTAAAGCATGGATACTTAAAACAATTCAAATCAGCATCCAACAGTCAACTATATCGAAACACCTACTCTTCGTATCAAAACGCCGGTATCAAAACAGTGTTGATCATTTCGATACTCGGGTATGTTCCGAGACCAGTATCGAAACAAGCTTCACCAGTAGCCAAATTGTTTCGAAACAACTTCATCCGTTCTCAAACACCATGGCCATTACAGGCTCTAGTTTCAGAACAGGTGAGGGTGCTTCGATACACCTTGCCGGGCGACATCAAAAATTGCTGGTTTTTGACATTTCAAACCATTCAAACATACCAGCAACTCATTTAGCCACTAAGGAACACATTTAAGACCCTTAAACTAGATCATGGCATCAAACACAAAAGCACATAATCTAGAGGCATGCTCCCTAATCACAAAGCCAATATAAGTAACCGAACCTCAAATCAAACACTTAGGACCATTTACAACCCATAAATGCCACCACAACATGCCACAAACTTATGGAGTTCATACACATCTCCCAAATACAACTCTTGGTTTCCCATTGCCATATATCAAGACTAAAGTGTGTACAAACATCACCATACATGAGCTTTGCACTTCCTTGAATGTTCTTAACCTTCTTGCTGCCTGAAAACACCTCAATTATCTACATTATTGGTAAAAGAGAGCGTAAGCACAATTGCTTAGTGAGGCATGCTCTAAAGAAAACCAACACAATAATGCATTATTCAAAACACTTTCTCAAAAGCCTTTTTCCACCACATGCTCATTCTATATCATGCTTGAAAACCATTCAAAGAAACTTCTCATTGAAAACACATGTACCACATTTCTATCCCATGCATTTAAACCAATGCAAATCTCATGGCAAAGCCATACTCATGCTTGTAAAACCAAAGCATTTCATATATAAATCACATATGCATTTCTCACAGCATAAATCGTCTTATCATAGGTACATGTGAATCAAAAGCATTTTCATATATTATATTGGCATTTCACATCTCGTTATTACTCGGATATGCGGTGTAACCCCCTTAACCCGACTTAGACGGTCGACCCGAATTAAGAAGATCACACCAGGAAAACAAAAGTCAACCTTGATTAACGACCCCTTTTTTTTCTTTTTACTCTTATCTAGATGCATGTTAACCCTAGATATGTTCAAAAGATCATCATATTCAAACATCATAACAATCAGAGAACATTCAGGGACTCAATTGCACAAATTACAACTTTAGGAACCAAATTGTAAATTCTAAAAACTTTAAGGACTTAACCCAAATTAAAGTTACCTACTTAAAATTATTCATCTTTCATGCTTCTCTGCCAAATTTCAGCTCAATAAGACATCTCAAACTCATACAATTGCAATAACAAGGTTTAGGACCAAAACACATACATTTCAAAACATATAACTGCCAATATCAGCCCCCAACGGTCGGGTGTTCCGAAACAGGAAGAACCTGTTTCGAAACGCGGGACCGTTCCGCAACGTGTTCCGAAACGGGGCCTGGCAGAAACATTTCCGTTTCGGAACAGTACCTTCCGTTTCGAACGCCTGGGCCACTACGGGGCCCTCGTTCCGAAACGGTAGCTCCCGTTCCGATACGGCCTGCCCAGATTGCAGAAAAGTTGCTCTTTAAACACACAATTGACTTGCCAAACATGCTCCAAAAGCCACCAAACTTTACCAGCAAGTCATTCAACATATAAGGAACATAATTGCATCAACCAAACATCAACATGGCATCAGATATGAAAAACCCCAATTCTATAGGCAAGCTTCCTATAAGACAATCCATGAAATTCTCAAATCACCAAACCACATACCAAGAGGCCAAATACAAGTTGTAACATTATCAACAACATAAACCAATCTTGTCCAACATACACAAACTCATTAACATCAACATAAGAGATTTCCCCCCCCCCATTGCCATTATTATCTATAGCTATTAACCGAGACATACATCTCAAGTGGAGCTTTCCTTGAATCCCTTGCTTCCCGCTTTTCCAACTTCAAATATCTGCATTGATGGACAAAAAAAAGAGCGTAAGCACATAATGCTTAGTGAGGAATGCTCAAAACCAAAACACCTTCAATGCAGCGAGTCATAAAACCACTTTTTAAAAGCAACTTGTTTCGATAAACCAAAGCAATGTTTGAAAAACCTTTTCAACAACATGCTTAAAATCATGCATTCCTCTAACATGAAAACTAACCCTTAGCTTAGAAAGCTAAGTTATCTTTTCAAAGCACAAACTTGCAAAACCACCTATTTAACCATTCCATGCATGAACATCATATGCAAGGTTAAATACAAGATCCTTGGAAAACATTCCATTTCCACTTCACCTCATACTCTTCTCATACATTGAAAATCATTTCAAAACAAGAAACCATTTGAAAGCCACTTACTCATTCAATTAATCACATGCATTAAGTAAATGCAACACATGAACCACAAACTCAACATTTGCATTACATGCCCTTTTTAACAAGCCTTCCTAAGACGTCAATGCACTAAAGAGATATCATGCACTCATACACCATTCTCAATAGATAATTAACACTTGTTCAAACTAACAAGCAAACATGCATTCATATTACAATGCACACTTCTCATGCAACCATGCATCATTTCAAGCATCTCATGCTTCATTATAATCAAGAACATTATATTGGCTTCCAAGTGATAACCATATCCACTTTTCAACTCAACAACCAATCGGATACACGGATCACAAGCGTTGTCCCCACGCTTCATACACACTACCAATCCAAGGTTCCCAAATGGAATTTTAACCACCATTTAACCTTACCACACACAAGGTCCTCATATGGAATTTTAACCACCATATGACCTTAACATTTACAAGGTTCCCATATGGAATTTTAACCACCATATAACCTTAACATTCACAAGGTTCCCATATGGAATTTCAACCACCATATAACCTTAACATTCACAAGGTTCCCATATGGAATTTTAACCACCATATAACCTTAACATTATCCATTGGTAGTTGTATAACATCACTAACGAGATCCGGGACACCCTACACAAGATCCACACATGGACTTTACACCACCATTGTGATCTTAACAAGCACAAGGTACTCAAATGGAATTTTAACCACCATTATTACCTTTGCTTACACAAGACCCACCCATGGAATTTCAACCACCATGGTGTTCTTAACCATCTCGTTAGGATACTTGGATGGAGTTACCGGTTCACTCATAACCACTCCACATACAAGGCGACTTTATTAACGGTGCACCCAATCCTATAGCCGGCTAACTATATCCGATTAAAGCAACCAAGAACCACTTACATCACTTGCCAATATAACAATCTTACCTCACTAATCCATTGTTTTACAAGCATAACCAAAATGCAAAAACCACCATTTACCATCATCAATCCACTGTTTTTGAAGCATTACACAAAGCCATTAAGCAACATGCAACACTATGCATAAATTCCACAATTTCAACGTACAAAATCAAGGATCTCTTACCTTGAGCATCCATCACACATGGCTTTCAAAACCAGCATTAAACCATGCTAAAATGTGCTTTCAAAACAGAATTTAAAACATGCAAATCACATGCATTGCATCCAACAATCACAAATGCTTTAAAAACCAATTCATACACAAACCAAGTGAGAAATTCCATTTACTTACTCTTGAGCTTAGCAAAGTTGTTTAGACTTAAACTAAGTTCCCAAAACCTTCAAACCTTGGTTTAAAAGCTGAAAACCCAACTTCACTCACCAATACACAAAACAAGGCTAGCCAACAAACCTTCCAAGCATCCGAAACCTTCCACACCACCTCTAATGCTCACGGATCAATCTCCCCTGTTTCAAGCACACAACAACAAAGAATTAATGCATCATTATGCATTAAAAACACCAGCAACACAACTAAACTCGCTGCTCTTAGCAAATCCAACATTTCGGCTACCAAACACAACCGAAATCACCTCCAAACACTTCCAACACTTAACCCAGCCAAGATCCATCACTTCTACCTATTTATAAACATCAATTAACATCCAAAATGATCCCAATCACGTCCTTATACCTTCAGCAATAACAGATCATCAAAAACACCCCAAAAACAACCAAAAACTCAAGCAAAACTTAGGAAATTCAACCTATTCGGGATTGCATTGATTAAACCTCAATTCCTCATCAATTTAACATTAATTTAACATCAAATTGACACCTCAAAACACTGCCCAAACAGTTCATTAGAAATTTCATCAAAATCAAGCAAATCTTGCATTTTAAAGCCAAAATCAAGATTACAATTGTAAAACCTTAAATAAATCACAAATCAAGGATTGAGAACTTGGGAATTTCAGTAAAGAACTGAGAGTTTAGAGGAGAAGGACCTTCTTACCTCCAAACTTGAGTTTCTCCCTTTTTGGAACCAAAATCTTGAAAATCCAATTAGCAAATGGTGAGGTTTTGTTGAAGAGATGATTAGCAAACAAAAGAGAATTGAAAAGAGATATTTAGGTGACAAAATCAAAGGAAAAAGCTCTGAAGAAAGATGTTTGGTTTGAGAGAAAATGAGAGAAAATGAAAATGGAAGATTTGAGAGAAAAGTTAGTTATGACTAAAAATATCTTCACTCCACTTTTGTTTTATTTAAAAGCCTTTAATTAAATCATTAATATTTAGGAAAAATCTGGAGAAACTCCCATTGGGTAAATAGCTCCTTAAAGATTCAAAGTTTCAATCCTTTTTAAAACAGTCACGCAATTTCCAAAAATTACATTTTGGTCACTAGCCAAAATGTCACCCTTTCCAAACCTTATTTTGTAAAATTGATTTCACAGTTCACTTATATATATTAAAAGAGGATTTTAGAACATTTTTCCATATTTTTAATGCAACCCGAACTAGGCTTTCCTAATTTCACCTTTTTATATTCGAACCGCACCTGACCGAACCGGTCCAAGCCCAAAACTTCTAAGCCCAAAATTGGGGCGTTACATGCGGACAACATTCTCTAACCAGTAGACGCTTCCGGTGGAATCTCACATCACCGTACTCACTTGTCTAGTAACATAATTTATGGTGGAATCTCACATCATCGTACTCACATGGCGGAATCTCTAATCACCACAAAGCTTGGGTATTTCACCAAGTCCTACCCGATGGAATGCCCATCCTCGGTTCTCTCCCTTTGGATTAAACCAAAGAGCATGTACGAATTTTTAGTTTATAGTGCACTGTCATCCTATTGATCGATCAATTATATCCGGTAAGTATCTCATATTCTATGCCAATATAGTATGTTAAATATCATCTCACCTACTGTTTTTCATGCAAGAATTCTCAAATAAATCTCATCTCATTACAAAACCATAACATTTTCCATGCTTTAAAACAAAAGCTCAAATCTCAAGCATGCAACATGTTATTTCATGAAATCATTTCAAGCATCATCTCATGCTACAAATCATGCATAAAAACAATAGGAATTTATCTATCTCAAACCATGAGCATGTAAATGCATTTTAGGGGCAACCACCACATTTAAGAGACCAATCTAGCCAATACTTACTTCCGGACTTAAGAAGGTGTTTCAAACCTTTCCTAAATCCCCAAACCTTGTTTCATGTCCGTCAAGGACTTCTAAACCATTCGCACTCACCGATTACGTTTCGCTTGCTCACCGAAACGCTATCTAGGCTCCCAGATCAACACCAAAGGCGTCCGAAGATGTCTCCCCTATTTTTTACACATAAGAGCAGAGGATTAATGCATCAATATGCATTAAAGTCATCATCCGCACACCTAAACTCGTTGCTCTACTCACAAACCACATTTCAGCTACCAAACACAACCGAAATCACCTCCAAACTCATCCAAAACATATCCCAGCTAAGATCTACCACTTCTATTCATTTCTAAACATCAATCAACATAAAAAATCACCACAAACTCGTCCTTATACCTCTAGCTATAACAAAACACCAAAACCACCCCAAAAACCATCATTCTAGCATGCAAAAGTTAAGAACCCAAGCCTATTTGGGATTTGCTTGATATAACCTCATTTATAACATCAATTAACATCCAAAATACATTAGAAAACAACCTGAAAACAGAGCCTAACCATCAACCACGAAAATCATCAAGATCTCTCCAAAAATCTTGAGTTTTAAGACAATTTCTTATTTCTAACATTAAAGCAACTCAAAAATCATTAACAAAGGATTGATAACTTGGGAATTTTAGTAAAGAACTGATCATTAGAGGAGAAGGACGAAGCTTACCTCTAATGGTTGATTTCTCTTTGATTTGGGAAAGTTTTCTTGAAAATCCAATGTAGAAACAAGAGGTTTTGATGAGTAGGAGATTAGGAATCAAAATGGAATTGAAATCCAATCAAAAGGGATGAAATTCAGTAGCCAATTGATGGAGAAAGAGTGTTTGGCTGGAAAGAATTTGAGAGAAAATAGGATGAGAGAAAATTGACGTAAAGTAGTTGTGAAAAGTCAAAGGTAGTTTTCTTTTAATTAATCTTTATTTTCCCTTAATTAAAAAATTAATAAAATCACCCAAATTAAGAAGAAATCTGATTAAAAACATTTTGGTAAAATTAGCTCCTTAAAGATTCAAAGTTTCAATCCTTTACAAAACAGTCACTATTCAACTTTGTAAAAACTGCAATTTGGTCACTACACCAAAATGTAGTATTTCCAAACCTTATTTTGTAAAATTGATATCACCAAAATCATTCATATATTAAATAAGGATTTTTAGATATTTTTCATATTTTTAAAGCATCCCAAACTAGGTGTTCCCTAAATCTCCCTTTAAGATTCGAACCGTTTATGACCGGTCCGATTCGGACTCTAAATCATCTAGGCCCAGATTTGGGGTGTTACAATGAATAGGGTGTCCCATGAATTCTTGGACAAGTTCGTTGTGGTGCTCATCGACGATATCCTTGTGTACTCTCGTACTGAGGAGGAGCGTGAAGGTCATTTGAGGATTGTTTTGCAAGCGCTGTTGGAAAATCAGCTTTATGCTAAGCTAAGAAAATGTGAGTTTTGGCTAAAGGAAGTTGTTTTCATTGGTCATGTGGTTTCGGCCGAAGGGATTTGAGTTGATCCCAAGAAGGTTGAGGTGGTGATGAATTGGAAGCCTCCTAAGTCTGTTCATGAAGTCCGTAGTTTTCTTGGGTTGGCAAGATACTACCGGAGGTTTAGAAGTCCTATGTTGGTTTCGAGAAGTTAAAAGCAGCTTTGACGCAAGCTCTATCTTGGTTCAACATGAATCAAGGAAAGAGTTTGTGGTGTATAGTGACGCATCCTATGTTGGTTTGGGGTGTGTGCTAATGCAAGAGGGTAAGGTGGTGGCTTATTCAATGCGATAGCTGAAAGTTTATGAGCGCAATTATCCTACGCATGATATTGAGTTGGCTGCAGTGGTTTTTGCTCTAAAGATCTGGAGGCATTATCTTTATGGTGAGTAGTGTACTGTGTACACGGATCACAAGAGTTTGAAGTATCTGATGTCTCAGAAAGATTTGAATCTTATGCAACGGTGATGGGTGGAGTTGCTTAAGGATTACGATCTAACGATCGAGTATCATCCGGGGAAGGCCAATGTTGTGGCTTATTCTTTGAGCAGGAAGGTGGCAGTGTAGTTAAGAGTGATGTTTGCTAGCTTGAGCATATCGCGAGATGGTGGTCTTGTTGCTGAATTGCAAGTGAAACCATCGCTAGTACAGTTGATAAAGGATAAACAACTGTTGGATGATTCTTTGGTGCCACATGTTCAGGATATCGCTGAAGAAAGGCCATCAAATTTCTATTTTAATGATGATGGTGTTCTATGTTTTGGGAGTCAGATAGTGGCGCCGAATGATGTGGAGTTGAGGCGCACTATTCTGACCGAAGCTCATAGTGGTCTGTTTGCTATGCACCCTAGTAGTACAAAGATATATTGTGATATGAAGGATGAGTACTATTGGGTGGGTTTGAAGAAAGATGTCGCTGAGTATATGAGCAAGTGTATGGTTTGTCAGTGGGTTAAGGCTGAGCATCAGTTTCCTTCGGGGTTGTTGCAACCGTTGAGGATCCCTGAATGGAAATGGGAGAGGATCACCATGGACTTTGTGTCTGGTTTCCCTCTAACTCCATCAAAGAAGAATTATGTTTGGGTGATTGTGGATCGCCTTACGAAGTGTGCACATTTCCTGCTTGTGGATACTACGTATACCTTGGATAAACTTGCAGAGTTGTACATCGCTGAGATTGTGTGTTTGCATGGTGTACCAAAATCTATAGTGTCAGATCGAGATCCGAGGTTCACTACAAGGTTTTGGGAGTGTTTGCATCAAGCATTGGGTATGCGGCTGAATTTCAGTACTTCTTATCATCCGCAGACGGATGGACAGTCGGAGCGTGTTATCCAATTGCTTGAGGATATGTTGAGGTGTTGTGTTATTGAGTTTCAATGCTCTTGGGAGAAGCACTTGCCTTTGGTGGATTTTGCTTATAATAATAGTTACAAGGCGAGCATTCAAACGTCACCCTATGAGGTTTTGTACGAGAGGAAGTGCAGACCTCCCCTTTGCTGGGCTGAAACGGGACAAAATTTGGTCTCGATGCCCGCTCTGTTGAAAGGAACCACCGAGAAGGTGAAGCTCATTTGTGAGCGGTTGAAGGCAACATCGGATCGGCAAAAGTTTTATGCAAATTTGAAGCGTAAGGAGATAGAGTTTGCGGTAGGTGACCGTGTGTTCTTGAAAGTTTCACCTTGGAAGAAGGTGATGAGATTTGGCCGGAAGGGCAAGTTGAGCCCAAGATACATTGGACAATACGAGGTGGTAAAACGTGTTGCTCTTGTTGCTTATAAGCTGGGCTACCTCAAGATTTAGAAAAGATACATAATGTGTTTCATGTATCCATGCTTCGGAGGTATAAATTGGATCCTTCACATGTTATGCATGTGGAGGAAGTTGAGTTGAATCCATATTTGACATATGATGAAGAACCTGTTGAGATTTTGGATTCGTACATTAAGGTTCTCCGTGGTAAGACCATTGATCTGGTTAAGGTTTTGTGGAGACATCGTGGTGTTGAGGAAGCCACGTGGGAAAGAAAGGAAGACATGAAGAAGAAATTTCCTTACCTTTTTCCCACAGGTAAATTTCGAGGATGAAATTTCTTAAGAGGGGGAGAGTTATAACACCCCAAATGTGGGTCTAGATGTTTTAGAGTTCGAATCGGACCGGTCGTGAACGATACAAATCTTAAAGGGAGGTTTAGGGAACACCTAGTTCGGGATGCTTTAAAAATATGGGAAAATATATAAAAATCATCATTTATTATATGAATGATTATGGTGAAATAAATTTTACAAAATAAGGTTTGGAAGTACTACAATTCGGTGTAGTCACCAAAATCGCAGTTTTTGCAAAAGTTAAATAGTCACAGTTTTGTAAAGGATTGAAACTTTGAATCTTTAAGGTGCAAATTTTACAAAAATGTTTTTTATCAGATTCCTTCTTAATTTGGGTGGTTTTGTTAATGTTTTAATTAAAGGAAATAAAGATTAATTAAAAGGAAAACTACATTTGACTTTTCATAACTACCTTTCATCAATTTTCTCTCATTTCATTCTCTCTCAATTTCTTTTCAGCCAAACACATTTCCTCCAGCAATTATCCTTTGATTTTCATTATTTTTGATGAGATTTCAATCTCCTTTTGATTCCTAATCTTTACCTCATCAAATCCTCTTGTTTTTACATTTGATGTTCAAGAAAAACTTGCCCAATTCAAGGAGAAATCAGCCATTAGAGGTAAGCTTCACCCTTCTCCTCTAATGATCAGTTCTTTACTGAAATTCTCAAGTTGTCAATCATTTGTTAATGATTTTTGAGTTGCTTTAATGTTGGAAACAAGAAATTGTATTAAAACTCAAGGTTTTTGAGAAGATCTTGATGATTTTCGTGGTTGGTGACTAGCCTCTATTTTGAGGTTGTTTTCTAATGTATTTTGGATGTTAATTAATGTTATAAATGAGGTTTTATCAAACAAATCCCGAATAGGCTTGGATTCCTAAGTTTTGTATGCTAGAATGGTGGTTTTTGGGGTGGTTTTGGTGTTTTGTCATAGGTGGAGGTATAATGACGTGTTTGTGGTGGTTTTTGTTGTTTATTGATGTTTAGAATTGATTAGAAGTTGTAGATCTTGGCTGGGCTTTGTTTTGGAAGAGTTTGGAGATGATTTCGGTTGTGTTTGGTAGTCGAAATGAGGTTCTTGAGTAAAGCAGCGAGTTTAGGTGTGTGACTGATGATTTCAATGCATGATGATGCATTAATCCTCTGCTCTTATGTGTTATAAACAAGGGAGACCTCTTTGGACGCCTTTGGTGTTGATCCAGGAGCCTAGATAGCGTTTCGGCGAGCAAGCGAAGCGTAATAAGTGAGTGCGAATGGTTTAGAAGTCCTTGAGGGACAAGAAACAAGGTTTGGGGATTTAGGAAAAGTTTGAAACACCTTCCTAAATCCGGAAGTAAGTATTGGCTAGATTGCTCTCTTAAATGTATTGGTTGCCCTTAAAATGCTTTTACATGCTAATGGTTTGAGGTAGAAAAATTCATGTTGGAGTATGCCCAAAGACCAATCATATGATGATTGAATAGACATACTATTTTACTAGATTTATCAAGTAATGGCATTGCCGTTATTATCATTTGGTATGTTTCTATGCATCAAACTAACCATTGGATAATAATGTCCATACGATAATACGATTGTTGTTAAATAGAATCCTTAGTCGAATATTATTACGGGTATGGACAGTGATAATATATAAAGACTAATATGTGGTTGATTGATAACAAGTGTTGTAATTGACATAGAGATGTCAAAATCAACACATAAGTATTTGTTAGAGAACAACATACTGGATTGACCCGCTATGAGCATGTTTCTTGGGTAATTATGTGACAGTCACAACATTGCTCAAGATAAACATATGTATGATCCTCAGACTTGAGATCAACATGATTTCAACATAAAGATTTACGTATTTTGACATAGTCAAACGTGTGTCGTAACTGACTACATTATAAAGACTGGTGATTGGATACGTGATGGCCTATCTAGTGAAATATGGTTGATCAAGAAAGGATTTGTCCCTCTTACATAATGGGAGAAATATCTTCGGCCACTTGATTGATTGAGATTAGAAAGTGCATGGCCATGCTCGAATATTATGATATCAGATATCATAGAAATTCGTTTATAATAATCTACTCAAGACATCAAGAAACACTAGATGGACAACACAAGTGTAACTAACCCATGACTTGTGTTCATCTAAGATATAAAGGACAAAAGGATAAAATACATAAAGAAAGTTTATTCATGAATTAGGAAAGTCAAACCATGACTTCATGCAACTTAGGTAGCAATGATGTTCTAGATGCCACTCATTGTTTGTAAAATTAGAACAATTCTAATTTTTCTGCTAACGTTGCATGAACCTACAAGGGTCACACCTTTCGAATGAAACGAACAAAAATTGGAAACCATACTCCTTATTTTAGGGAGGTTGCCGAAAATCCCCTATGGGATAGGGGAAATCGGCAATTCTGTAACGCCCCGGTTTTGGGCTTAGAAGTCTTGGGCGTTGACCGGTTGGTCAAAGTGCTGTTCGAATCGTAAGAGGTTAAATTAGGAAAGCCTAGTTCGGGTTGCATTAAAAATATGGAAAAATGTTCTAAAATCATCTTTTAATATAATTAAGTGAACTGTGAAATCAATTTTGGAAAATGAGTTTTGGAAGGGTGACATTTTGGCTTGTGACCAAAATGTAATTTTTGAAAGTTTGGTGGCTGTTTTATAAAGGGTTGAAACTTTGAATCTTTAAGGAGCTATTTACCCAAAGGGAGTTTCTCCAGATTTTTCTAAGATATTTTGAGTTATAATTCTGATTTTAAAGATTTCATAAAGGAGGGAAATCTCATTTTGCTATTTTCACATCTAACTTCCAATTTTCTTTTTTTTTTCTCTCAACCCAAACACTCCATTTCCAGAGAATTGATTCTGATTTTCTCACCTAAATTCCTCCTTTCAACTCTCATTTGATTGCAAATCATTGAATCTTCAAAACCTCTTCAATTGCTACAAGTTTCATCAAGGATTTTCATTCCAAAAAGAGGAGAAACTCAAGTTTGGAGGTAAGAACGTCCTTCTCCTCTGAACTTCAAGTTCTTTACTGAAATTCCTAAGTTTTCAATCCTAAATTGATGTTTAATTAAAGGCTTTTAAGTTGATTTATAGATCTTGGCTAATTATGCAAGATTTTGATGATTTCACATGATTTTCGTTTGATCTGTTAAATCTGTGATTTGAGAGGTGTTTTTGATGTTAAATGATCTCTAAATTGATAAGGAAATGAGTTTTGATTGATGCAATCCCGGATAGGTTGAGTTTCCTAAGTTTAGCTTGTGTTTTAAGGTAGTTTTTGTGGTGATCTTGGTGATCTGTTGTTGCTGGAGGTATAAGGTTGTTAATAGGTTGTTTTTAGATGTTATATGATGTTAATGGAAGTGAGGTTTTGCTGGTTTATGGCTGGGCTTTGTTTGGAAGTGTTTTGGATGCATATTCGGTTGTGTTTGGTGGCTGAAAATGGAGGTTATGTGAGAGCAGCGAGTTAGATGCTTTCAATGAAGCAATTAATGCATGATGATGCATTAATCCTCTGCTTTAATGTGTTGAAACAGGGGAGGCATCCTTGGATCCGAGAGTTGTTGATCCGGAGGCTTGATTTGGTGCTTTGGTTGAAGCAAAGTGGAATTTGGTGAGTGCAAATGTGGAATTGGATTTCCAGCTTTTTAAACCAAGGTTTGAAGGTTTTGGGAGCTTAGTTTAAGTCTAAACAACTTTGCTAAGCTCAAGTGTAAGTTTTCGGATTTTCTCTCTAGTGGTGGCCATGACTTGATGTTTTGCAAAGTGATGATTTGCATGTTTTGATTACTGTTTTGAAAGCATGTTTTAGCATGGATTTTGCTGATGATATAAGCCATATGTTGTAGGTAACTCTAGATGAGAGTACCTTGCTTTTATACATTGTTTAAATGTGGAATAATGCTTTAAAATGCATGATGAAATTGGCTTGGATTAAATGCTTTAAAACAGTGGATTAAATGATGATTATGATGTATATTGGCAAGTGATGTTTTGAAAATGTTAAGGTCACTAAGGTGGTTAAAAGTCCTTGAGTGAGCCTTGTTACTTATGAACATCAAGGTGGTTAAAAGTCCTTGGATGGTTCATGTTGCGGACACTAAGGTGGTTAAAAGTCCTTAGGTGATCCTTCCATGGTGTTTAATAGTCCATGGGGCCAAGGTGTTTAAAAGTCCTTGGGGCCAAGGTGTTTAAAAGTCCTTGGGGTGATTCAAGCATTGGACACAAAGGTGGTTAAAAGTCCTTTTGTGGTCCTATTTCATGGTGTTTAAAAGTCCATGGCCAAGGTGTTTAAAAGTCCTTGGGACCAAGGTGGTTAAAAGTCCTTGGGAAAGTTTGTAGAACTTGTTTTATGAAATGAAATGTATCACTTGAGCCAATATGACATGTTAAGTATGTAAGAAGCATGAGATGCTTGTTTTGATATATGATATGAAGCATGTGATTGCTTGATTTAAAGTATGCTTTTGAGCATGTGCAAGGATTGGTTTTAAGCATGGTTTATAAATGGTTTTAATTGCATTATTGAATTGTTTTTAATGAGCATGCCTCACTAAGCCTTTGCTTACGCTCTCTACGTTTTCTTAATTCAATAATGCAGAGCATTAGATTACCTTAAGGGGCTGCAAGGAAGGGCAAGCAATCAAGTTCAAGAGAAGCTCTAAGTATGGAAGGTTTTGTTAAACATTTAGCTTTTGTATGTTTTGGCAATGGGGGACCAATGTGTATGATTTGGGAGGTGTTTGAGACTCCCTAAGTATGTTGAATGTTGTTTTAAATGCTGGTTTTTGGATTGAACCTAATATGCTTGTTTTGCAAGTTTGATGCTTGAGTGGCTAGCTTGTGTAGGAAGCATGACCATTGAATTGGGGCTTTTTGCATATGATGTTGGTTTGTCGATTTGTTGGTTCCTATAAGTCTTTTATATGTTTAATTGCATGCTGGTAAAGTTTGGTGATGTTTGGAGCATGTTTGAATGACCAATTGCATGATTTGGTATGCTTGTTTGCTGAAATCTAAGCAGGCGTTTCGGAACAGTATGCACCGTTTCGGAACGGGTGCCTTACACGAACCCAGGCGTCCGAAACGGTGTGCACCGTTTCGAAACGGAATGGCCTCTGCCGAGCCACGTTCCGGAACCCGTTCCGGAACGGCCCGTGTTTCGGAACAGGGTCAACCTGTTTCGGAACGGTCGACCGTTAGGGGGGGGGGCTGACATGGTAGTTATATGTTTTGAATTGTTTACGTTTTGGTCCCGAATCTTGTATGATCAATTGTATGAGCTGTGGATGTCCTTATGAGTTGAAATTTCACAGAGAAGTATGAAACCTGACTAATTTCAAGAAGGTAACTTCAATTTGGGTTAAGTCCTTTTATTTATCAGAAATTACAATTTGGCCCCTAAAGTTGTAATTTGTTCAATTGGGTCCCTGTTTGATCTCTGATGGTTGTGATCTTTTAGTATGTTGTTTGTATGATCACACTTAGGTTAAATGTGCATCTAGATAAGATTAAAAAGAAAAAAAAGGGTCGTTAATCAAGGTTGACTTTCGGGTTGACTTTGGTTTTCCCCGTGTGACTTTCTTAATTCGGGTCAACCGTCTAGGCCGGGTTAAGGGGGTTACATTTGGTGGTATCAGAGCTGAGTTTGCGAGTAATTGGGAATGAATGTATGCATGATTGATGTATGTATGTTCTGTATGCTTGTTATTTGAAAGCATGATCAGTGGCTTGTGATGTTGATGCAATTGAGATGTATGTTGTGATGTTGCATGCTGAGGGTACCCATTGCCAAACAAAAGCTAATGAAATGAAGTTGATTTTGATGAAATTGAGCTTGAATACTTGGATTGCTTACCTTGCTGGGCCTGACTTGTTTTATTTTGTATTGTAATGCATGGTAAAAGTATGGCACCACGTAGAGAGTTAAGGAGTAGCGTGAGAGCTACGACCCCGGAAGGGAATGTGAATGAAGAGAATACGGGTAGTGCTGTGTTACCTCCTCCTCCACCTGGTGGTGGTGGTGCAGAGAGGGAAAGAGCTGGAGCTGAGGCAGCTGGTGCTAGAGCTGCAGGACCTGAGGTTGGTCAGGGGCAAGCGATGCCTGACATGTCTATGCTGGTACAAGCTATTGCGGGTGCTTTTCGAGCAGCAGTAGCTGGAGCTCAAGGAGCTGGGCATCAGGGAGATGCTAGTGCTAGACTACCCTTAGAGCGTCTGCGCAGTCTTGGTGGGACTGAGTTTAGGGGTATGTCAGCTGAGAGGTCGGAAGCTTGGCTAGAGAGTACCAAGCGTGTCTTGGGACAGATGAGCTGCACGAATGTGCAAAAGTTGGGTTGTGTTGTGTCTTTGCTGCAAGGCGATGCTTATACGTGGTGGACGACCACAATCTCTGGAATGGCTGAAGCTGACATCACTTGGACATTCTTTCAGAATGCGTTCAAGAGGAGATATCTGGGAGTGAGATATCTGGATGAGAAAAAGCGTGAATTCATGTCTCTGACCCAGGGGAACATGACTGTGGCTGAGTACGAAGTACAGTTCGTACGCCTCAGTCAGTATGCACCGGAGCTGATACCTGATGAGCGAGAGAGGTGCGAAAGGTTCCGCTATGGCTTGGTGACGGAAGTAAAGACCTACATGTTGGCTGCTGAGTACAATGATTTTGATGTGTTGGTTAGTCGATCCAAGGACATAGAGATGAATCTGAGTTTGTCTGCGAAGGGTGCTGGAGCGAGTTCTGGGAAGAGAGCTGCTGAGTATAGTTCCGGAGGTGGACGGAACAAGAGGGGACGCGATCAGAGGTTTCAGTCCTCAGCTAAGAGAGGTGGGGGTGCGCCTGCTAGGGGTGGCAATGCTAGAGCTGACCCTAGTGCTTGTTGGATTTGTGGTTCCCGTGGTCACTTGAAGCGTGACTGTCCTCGTGCTGGAAGGGAGGTGCAAGCTCCTGTTGCTGCAGCTGGTTATGAGTGCTGGAATTGTGGTTCTGCTGACCACTTGAGGCGAGATTGTCCGAGGATGGCTGGTGGCCAAGAGCGTGCTCCTGTTGTTGCAGCACCGCAGAGAGGTCGTGGACGCGGCCGTGGTAATTTCCAGAGGAGAGAGGAAGGTGGTCGCAGAGTAGCTCATGTTGTGGCTATTCAACCTGAGGGTGGAGGCCAAGCGAGGGTGTATGCTCAGCGCGAGGGAAGGAATGATGCAGATGTGATTGCAGGTACCATTACTTTGCAATCTTTGTCATTGCTATCTTTGATAGATTCTGGATCTACGCATTCATACATTTTGCGTGAGCATGCTGAACTGCTTGGTTTGCCTGTTGAGTCTCTGGATGTTGGTGTTAGAGTCACTAGTTCTTTTGGTGAAACTGTTGTGACTCGTAAGCTGTATAGAAGGTGTCCTTTGGTTGTTCAAGAGCATGTCTTTCATGTTGATCTTATGGAGTTGCCTTTTTATGGTTTTGATGTGATCCTTGGTATGGATTGGCTTGCTGAGCATCGTGCTGTTGTGGATTGTGAGAATAAGCGTGTTTCGCTTAAGCTTGCGGATGATTATGAAGTGGTGGTGGTTGGTGAGAATGTGAAGTTTCTTGCCAATGTTGTGTCTACCTTGGAGGCGAGCAGGATGCTGAGGCAGGGTTGCGAAGCTTACCTAGCTTTTGTGATGAATCCTAGCTCTAAGGAGCTGAGGGTGCAAGATATCAGGGTTGTGAAGGAGTTCCCTGGTGTTTTTCCTGAAGAGTTGCCTGGTTTACCTCCTAATCGTGAGGTGGAGTTTGGAATTGAGTTGTATGAAAATACCACTCCTGTGTCCATTACTCCCTATAGAATGGCACCTAAGGAGCTGAAGGAGCTGAAGACGCAGTTGCAAGAGTTGCTTGATCGTGGTTTCATCCGGCCGAGTGTGTCGCCTTGGGGTGCTCCTGTCTTGTTTGTGAAGAAGAAAGATGGCACTATGAGGATGTGCATTGATTACCGTCAGCTGAACAAGTTGACTATCAAGAATCGGTATCCTTTGCCGAGGATTGATGATCTCTTTGATCAATTTCGGGGAGCTGTTGTGTTCTCTAAGATTGACTTGAGGTCAGGGTATTATCAATTGAAGGTGAAGGATGAGGATGTGCCTAAAACAGCTTTTAGGACAAGGTATGGGCATTATGAGTTCCTTGTTATGTCGTTTGGGTTGACAAATGCTCCTGCTGCTTTCATGGACATGATGAATCGTGTTTTTCATGAATACCTGGACAAGTTCGTTGTGGTGTTCATTGATGATATCCTTGTGTACTCGCGTACTGAGGAGGAGCACGAAGAGCATTTGAGGATTGTGCTGCAAGCTTTGTTGGAGAATCAGCTTTATGCTAAGTTGAGCAAGTGTGAGTTTTGGCTTAGAGAGGTGGTGTTTCTTGGACATGTGGTTTCAGCTGAGGGGATTCGTGTTGATCCTCAGAAGATCGAAGCGGTGATGAACTGGAAAGTTCCTAAGTCTGTTCAGGAGGTTCGTAGTTTCCTTGGTTTGGCAGGATACTACCGGAGGTTTGTGGATGGTTTTTCTAAAATTGCTGCTCCTTTGACGAAGTTGTTGCAGAAGGATGTCATGTATGAATGGACGGAAGCGAGACAGCTAGCTTTCGAGAAGCTGAAGGCGGCTTTGACGCAAGCTTCTATCTTGATTCAACCTGAATCAGGGAAAGAGTTTGTGGTCTATAGTGATGCGTCCTATGTTGGTTTGGGATGTGTGCTGATGCAAGAGGGTAAGGTTGTGGCTTATGCGTCGCGGCAGTTGAAGGTGCATGAGCGCAACTATCCTACGTATGATATTGAGCTGGCTGCATTGGTTTTTGCTCTGAAGATCTGGAGACATTATCTGTATGGTGAGAAGTGTACTGTGTACACGGATCACAAGAGTTTGAGGTATCTGATGTCTCAGAAGGAGTTGAATCTTAGGCAGCGGCGTTAGTTGGAGTTGCTCAAGGATTATGATTTGACGATTGAGTATCATCCTGGAAAGGCCAATGTTGTTGCGGATGCTTTGAGTAGGAAGGTAGCTGTTGAGCTGAGGGCGATGTTTGCTAGCTTGAGCATATCGCGAGATGGTGGTCTTGTTGCTGAGTTGCAAGTGAAACCTTCGTTGGTTCAGTTGATCAAGGAAAAGCAGTTGTTGGATGATTCCTTGGTGTCTCATGTTCAGGATATCGCGGAGGGTAGACCTTCGGATTTTTGCTTTAATGAGGATGGTGTGTTGTGTTTTGGTAGTCGGATAGTAGTGCCTGCTGATGTTGAGTTGAGGCGTGCTATTCTGTCTGAAGGTCATAGTAGTCCTTTTGTTATGCACCCTGGTAGTACTAAGATGTACCGTGATCTTCGTGATGAGTACTATTGGGTTGGTTTGAAAAAGGATGTTGCAGAGTTTGTGAGTAAGTGTTTGGTGTGTCAGCGAGTTAAGGCTGAACATCAGGTTCCTTCTGGTTTGTTGCAACCGTTGAGAATTCCTGAATGGAAGTGGGAGAGGGTTACCATGGATTTTGTATCTGGTTTACCTTTGTCTCCATCAAAGAAGAATTCTGTTTGGGTGATTGTGGATCGTCTGACGAAGTGTGCGCATTTCTTGCCTGTGCATACTACGTTTTCTTTGGATAAGCTGGCAGAGCTGTACATTGCTGAGATTGTGAGTCTGCATGGTGTGCCTAAGTCGATTGTGTCGGATAGGGATCCGAGGTTCACATCGCGTTTCTGGCAGTGTTTGCATCAAGCTTTGGGTACAAGGTTGCATTTCAGTACATCCTATCATCCTCAGTCGGATGGTCAGTCTGAGCGGGTTATTCAGATTTTGGAGGATATGTTGAGATGCTGTGTGATTGAGTTCCAAGGTTCTTGGGAGAAGCATCTGCCCTTGGTTGAGTTCGCTTATAACAACAGTTTTCAGGCAAGTATACAGATGGCACCTTATGAGGCTCTGTATGGGAGGAAGTGTAGGACTCCTCTTTGTTGGGCTGAAACCGGTCAAAAGTTGGTTTCGATGCCGGCTTTGTTGAAAGGAACCACCGAGAAGGTGAAGCTCATTTGTGAGCGGTTGAAGGCTGCTTCTGACCGGCAGAAGTCTTACGCGGATTTGAAGCGTAAGGAGATAGAGTTTGCAGTGGGTGATCTTGTGTTTTTGAAGGTTTCGCCTTGGAAGAAGGTGATGAGGTTTGGTCGGAAGGGTAAGCTGAGCCCTAGATACATTGGACCGTATGAGGTGGTTGAGCGAGTGGGTCCTGTTGCGTATCGGTTGAGGTTACCCCAGGAGTTGGAGAAGATTCATGATGTGTTCCATGTTTCTATGCTCAGGAAGTATAGATCTGATCCTTCGCATGTGATGCCTGTTGAGGATGTGGTATTGAATCCGGATTTGACCTATGATGAGGAACCGGTGAAGGTTCTGGATTCAGATAGCAAGGTTCTTCGTGGCAAGACCATTGAGTTGGTGAAGGTGCTGTGGAAGCATCGAGGTGTTGAGGAAGCCACGTGGGAGCGGAAGGAAGACATGCTGAAGCAGTTTCCTTATCTCTTTCCTTCAGGTAAATTTCTAGGACGAAATTTCTTAAAGGGGGGGGGGAGAGTTGTAACGCCCCGGTTTTGGGCTTAGAAGTCTTGGGCGTTGACCGGTTGGTCAAAGTGTTGTTCGAATCGTAAGAGGTTAAATTAGGAAAGCCTAGTTCGGGTTGCATTAAAAATATGGAAAAATGTTCTAAAATCATCTTTTAATATAATTAAGTGAACTGTGAAATCAATTTTGGAAAATGAGTTTTGGAAGGGTGACATTTTGGCTAGTGACCAAAATGTAATTTTTGAAAGTTTGGTGGCTGTTTTATAAAGGGTTGAAACTTTGAATCTTTAAGGAGCTATTTACCCAAAGGGAGTTTCTCCAGATTTTTCTAAGATATTTTGAGTTATAATTCTGATTTTAAAGATTTCATAAAGGAGGGAAATCTCATTTTGCTATTTTCTCATCTAACTTCCAATTTTCTTTCTTTTTTTTTTCTCTCAACCCAAACACTCCATTTCCAGAGAATTGATTCTGATTTTCTCACCTAAATTCCTCCTTTCAACTCTCATTTGATTGCAAATCATTGAATCTTCAAAACCTCTTCAATTGCTACAAGTTTCATCAAGGATTTTCATTCCAAAAAGAGGAGAAACTCAAGTTTGGAGGTAAGAACGTCCTTCTCCTCTGAACTTCAAGTTCTTTACTTAAATTCCTAAGTTTTCAATCCTAAATTGATGCTTAATTAAAGGCTTTTAAGTTGATTTATAGATCTTGGCTAATTATGCAAGATTTTGATGATTTCACATGATTTTCGTTTGATCTGTTAAATCTGTGATTTGAGAGGTGTTTTTGATGTTAAATGATCTCTAAATTGATAATGAAATGAGTTTTGATTGATGCAATCCCGGATAGGTTGAGTTTCCTAAGTTTAGCTTGTGTTTTAAGGTAGTTTTTGTGGTGATCTTGGTGATCTGTTGTTGCTGGAGGTATAAGGTTGTTAATAGGTTGTTTTTAGATGTTATATGATGTTAATGGAAGTGAGGTTTTGCTGGTTTATGGCTGGGCTTTGTTTGGAAGTGTTTTGGATGCATTTTTGGTTGTGTTTGGTGGCCGAAAATGGAGGTTATGTGAGAGCAGCGAGTTAGATGCTTTCAATGAAGCAATTAATGCATGATGATGCATTAATCCTCTGCTTTAATGTGTTGAAACAGGGGAGGCATCCTTGGATCCGAGAGTTGTTGATCCGGAGGCTTGATTTGGTGCTTTGGTTGAAGCAAAGTGGAATTTGGTGAGTGCAAGTGTGGAATTGGATTTCCAGCTTTTTAAACCAAGGTTTGAAGGTTTTGGGAGCTTAGTTTAAGTCTAAACAACTTTGCTAAGCTCAAGTGTAAGTTTTCGGATTTTCTCTCTAGTGGTGGCCATGACTTGATGTTTTGCAAAGTGATGATTTGCATGTTTTGATTACTGTTTTGAAAGCATGTTTTAGCATGGATTTTGCTGATGATATAAGCCATATGTTGTAGGTAACTCTAGATGAGAGTACCTTGCTTTTATACATTGTTTAAATGTTGAATAATGCTTTAAAATGCATGATGAAATTGGCTTGGATTAAATGCTTTAAAACAGTGGATTAAATGATGATTATGATGTATATTGGCAAGTGATGTTTTGAAAATGTTAAGGTCACTAAGGTGGTTAAAAGTCCTTGAGTGAGCCTTGTTACTTATGAACATCAAGGTGGTTAAAAGTCCTTGGATGGTTCATGTTGCGGACACTAAGGTGGTTAAAAGTCCTTAGGTGATCCTTCCATGGTGTTTAAAAGTCCATGGGGCCAAGGTGTTTAAAAGTCCTTGGGGCCAAGGTGTTTAAAAGTCCTTGGGGTGATTCAAGCATTGGACACAAAGGTGGTTAAAAGTCCTTGTGTGGTCCTATTTCATGGTGTTTAAAAGTCCATGGCCAAGGTGTTTAAAAGTCCTTGGGACCAAGGTGGTTAAAAGTCCTTGGGAAAGTTTGTAGAACTTGTTTTATGAAATGAAATGTATCACTTGAGCCAATATGACATGTTAAGTATGTAAGAAGCATGAGATGCTTGTTTTGATATATGATATGAAGCATGTGATTGCTTGATTTAAAGTATGCTTTTGAGCATGTGCAAGGATTGGTTTTAAGCATGGTTTATAAATGGTTTTAATTGCATTATTGAATTGTTTTTAATGAGCATGCCTCACTAAGCCTTTGCTTACGCTCTCTACGTTTTCTTAATTCAATAATGCAGATCATTAGATTACCTTAAGGGGCTGCAAGGAAGGGCAAGCAATCAAGTTCAAGAGAAGCTCTAAGTATGGAAGGTTTTGTTAAACATTTAGCTTTTGTATGTTTTGGCAATGGGGGACCAATGTGTATGATTTGGGAGGTGTTTGAGACTCCCTAAGTATGTTGAATGTTGTTTTAAATGCTGGTTTTTGGATTGAACCTAATATGCTTGTTTTGCAAGTTTGATGCTTGAGTGGCTAGCTTGTGTAGGAAGCATGACCATTGAATTGGGGCTTTTTGCATATGATGTTGGTTTGTCGATTTGTTGGTTCCTATAAGTCTTTTATATGTTTAATTGCATGCTGGTAAAGTTTGGTGATGTTTGGAGCATGTTTGAATGACCAATTGCATGATTTGGTATGCTTGTTTGCTGAAATCTGAGCTGGCGTTTCGGAACAGTATGCACCGTTTCGGAACGGGTGCCTTACACGAACCCAGGCGTCCGAAACGGTGTGCACCGTTTCGAAACGGAATGGCCTCTGCCGAGCCACGTTCCGGAACCCGTTCCGGAACGGCCCGTGTTTCGGAACAGGGTCAACCTGTTTCGGAACGGTCGACCGTTAGGGGGGGCTGACATGGTAGTTATATGTTTTGAATTGTTTACGTTTTGGTCTCGAATCTTGTATGATCAATTGTATGAGCTGTGGATGTCCTTATGAGTTGAAATATCACAGAGAAGTATGAAACCTGACTAATTTCAAGAAGGTAACTTCAATTTGGGTTAAGTCCTTTTATTTATCAGAAATTACAATTTGGCCCCTAAAGTTGTAATTTGTTCAATTGGGTCCCTGTTTGATCTCTGATGGTTGTGATCTTTTAGTATGTTGTTTGTATGATCACACTTAGGTTAAATGTGCATCTAGATAAGATTAAAAAGAAAAAAAAAAGGTCGTTAATCAAGGTTGACTTTCGGGTTGACTTTGGTTTTCCCCGTGTGACTTTCTTAATTCGGGTCAACCGTCTAGGCCGGGTTAAGGGGGTTACAAATTCCCTTAAATGAGAATAATATTGGATAAATATTGTATTTATCAAATATTATTTAGAGCATGGAAAATATTTAGAGACTTAAATATTATAGAATAAGATTCTAGAAATTTAAATATATATTTGGAATTTGTATAATGTATATTTAATTCCAAGTTTATGTAGAATTAGGTTCTACATAATTAAAAATATATATTTAAATGTATTTAAATCCAAGTAAAGATAGAATGAGATTCTATATAATAAAAATATATATATTTGGATTAAATATATTGTATATTTAAATCCATGTTTTATGTAGAATAAGATTCTACATAATTAAATATATATATATATATATATTTTATTTAATATTATTAAATATAGTATATTTAATATAAACCAATTTCAAGTAGAATTAGATTCTATGAATTTCGGTTGAACTTGGATTTAAGGAATTCAACTAGAATTAAGTCTCTGAATAGTATTTAAAGGGACAAGGGCTAGCAACCAAATCATCCATCTTCCTCCTCTCGAAGATTTCGACAACACCCTTAGGGGTTCCCCACTAGAATTCGACATATCCCAGAAAGCTCTCTGAGAAGCTATTCGATATTTTTATGTTGTTCTACTTGCCCCCTGTAAAATCCCTGAAGGTTCCCTTGCTCTATTGCAAGTCCCAGTTGAACTCCTGGTCGATTTCAGACTCCCTCAGGAATCCTTGGAGGGATTTCGAATTCTCCCTAGAAGGTGTTCAAACTTGTCGAAATTTATACCTATATGTTTGGGAGGTAGAAACTTTGTTCGTTTTGTTCGGGTGGACTCTGTAGAGGTCGTTGCGAACCTGTGACGATTCTGATTTTACTTGACGTGGTTATTCCGACATACCATCGATTTTCCAGTTTCCATAGTTTTAAAAGGTAACTCTTGATCTTTTCACCCCAGAATTTTTCCTGTATATGGATCCTAGTTGGATTACGTCGAATTAATTTTTCCACTGCGCCACGGGGCGTACCGATGTGACCCAACAGTGGTATCAGAGCAACTTGTATCATAGGAATTCGGACTTAAATTCTTCGGTGATGTTTATGTATGAGATGCATGTTGTTTGATTCGATTTAGATATTTATCATTTATCGTATCACACCTAATAAAGACTTATTTCAGTTATCATTGAATGATTAAGAGTTAATCATAACTATGTTAGGTTGCTTCAATGTTAAATGTTAACATGTTGAGACTAATAGTTAGTCTAGAGAACAAGTAGTTGTTCGTAGTTTCATAGATTTATGAAATATCTGAAAAGGCTTCTAATTTGATAAAAGTTATCAAACTATCTTTCACGGTGAATCCATAGGAGTTATGGTTAGACATTATGAAAAATGCATGTCTAGGATTGTCATCATCAAAGACATGGTACTTAGGGATAATCAGTTTAAAACTCCATAAACAGGTCGTTACTTTGTTCGCACGATGTTTGAAATGCATGTTAGATTGCACGGTGTTTGTTTTGCATGGTTATAGCCCATAGCCTTTATAGTTTTGGTTTTTATAAATACGACATGCGTGTCGTGCCTTTCTCTATCTTCTATTGTACTTCTCTTCTCATCTCACTCCCTCGCATGTAACGCGAGTTTCTGAAAATTGTAAATACTCATGGAGATAAAGCAAGGACCAAGTTAGCAGTGTGGTGGGCCTTCCCTGGTGGACCGAGCATTTCAGAAGCATATTCTATCTTTAGTAGAATGGTTCTCCCATTGGCTTGGGATGGGTCGCCTTAGGTTAAGAAGGGCTATAGTCATTTCATTTTTATTAACCACTTATATTTACCTTGTATGTGATTCAATGGATGTTTTATAAGCATGATTAAACATAGTTCTATTGATATGATCAATGTTAAAATGATGAGATAATTAAGTAAATCCCTCACTATAATTCTAAGTATGTTGTAACCATCAAATATTTACCCTCGTTAAAGCTTCGATCGATATAATGCTAGCTTTGCCAAAGCAATGTAACATTTATCTATCTTAGTTAAACGCGAAGAATAAGCTAGTGATATTTGCCGGTTGAGATATTGGTATTGACTTAGCCAGGTTGTTCTAATAGGATTAGAAAAACCTAGTGGTTAAAAGTTTTGGTTAATCATAAGATGATTTAAAGAACAAGAGTTGTTCGCCAAAAGATGAGGAATTACATGAGATGTAATTAGTAAGGTGTTACTTACCTAAATAACCATTTCCTAAAATATTGGCCAAAGTTGATTTAGGAATGGTGAGATACGGATCCTCACTCACTAGAAAGACTATCGAAACATTTTTCCGAAATTAAAACTAGAGGGTTTTTAATTTTGAAGGAAATAGTGGGAGTAAATTTATAGCAAAAGACCTATCTATAAATTTTAAATTTTAGTAAAACTTATATAGAATATTTTCTTTGTTGTAGAATTAATGACAAATAATACTCTATCTCCGCGATCTATCCTTGAGAAGGATAAGCTCAATGGCATAAACTTTTTTGACTGGTTACGCAATTTGAGAATTGTTCTCAAACAGGAAATAAAGGAATATGTCATTGAAGAACCTATTCCTGGTGAACCGGTTGCCACTGCTTCCAGAGCGTACAAAGACAAGTTTAAGAAACACATGGACGACATGCTGGATATCGGTTGTCTTATGCTTTCATCCATGACCCCTGAGCTTCAGAAGCAACATGAGGACATGGTAGCTTATGTTATGATTCAAAATCTTAAGGAGATTTATGAAGGGCAAGCTCGTCAAGAGAGGTATGAGGCCTCTAAAGCTCTGTTTCAATGCAAGATGAGTGAGGGATCTCCCGTAAGAGCTCATGTCATCAAAGTGATGGGCTACATCCAAACGTTGGAGAAGCTCGGCTTTCCGCTGAAAAACGAATTAGCTACTGATGTCATCCTGCAATCGTTGGCAGATAGTTTCAATCAGTTCATCCTTTAATTTCAATATGAATGAAATTAACAAGACGCTGCCACAGTTTCTCGGCATGTTGAGAACAGCTGAAATTAACCTGAAGAAGGTAGGACCTAAACCTGTTCTGATGGTCCGCAAGGGCAAGAAGAAAGGTAAATCGGCAGCAAAGTATAAAGGTGATAGTAAGATCAAAACCGATGGAAATGAGGCATTTAAACCTAAGAAGGGAATAAAGAAGGATGGAAAATGTTTTCATTGCGGCAAGACCGGACATTGGAAGAGAAACTACCCCACACACCTACAAGAAGTCAAGAAAGCAAAAACGAGTGAGGCATCAACCTCATAGGCTTCTAAGGAGAAGGCATCATAATAGACACGGACCTGCGAATGGAAATAAAGCAAGAGTTGCTACATCATCCATTAGGACATGTGTTTTTGCTTAAATAGATTTGTTTTAGTTTTTAAGATTATTATTGTGTGCCTAAGTTTTAGTAATCTTGTAAGGACAAGATATTTTAATTTTGAGATTATTGAAATAAATGTTATTCTTTTAATCTCTTATGGTACAACGAATCAATGATATTTAAACTAATCAAATCTAATATATTTATAAGATAAATTAAACAAATGACTAATCTCAAACTCGTAAAAAGTATTAAGGTAATTTGATGAGCTCAAATTCAAGAATACTTAGAGTTTGATGAACTTTCAAAGAATATGGGATTGTCCCATAATTAAATCCCACAAGTGGAACGAAAAGTCTTTGAAAGAGAATCAAATATGTTAGACATGTTTTGATTCAGAACAAGTCATTTTCGACTTCTTTACACAATAGAAAAACAACTCTCATACTTAATCATTTTTTAAAACTTGGTTCGAAACGCCATATAAGATATGGAATAAGAATTTTTCTAGAATACCTTTGAAGTTTTAAGGTTACTTACATGTTAAAATGTTTACAAAGTTCGAACCTTAAAAACACCATTTGTTGTTTATCCTAACAAGAACAAAGCGTTTGTTTCTCAAACGAGAGTTTATCTTGAAAGAGATTAATTCTCACAAAGGGATTTTATTTCTTCAACTTTAACGAGAACAAAATATTTGTTGCTCAAACGATAGTTTATCTCGAAAGAGAATACTTATCACTAAAGGATTTCATTTTTCAACGAGAACAAAATGTTTGTTGCTCAAACGAGAGTTTCTCTCAAAAGAGATTACCTCTCACAAAAGAAAAAATGGAATTTGGAATTTGAAAAAAAATTAGACAACAAATTTATGAACCAAAGATTGAGAATGTTCCACAAATGATCAAGGAACATTGGAACAAAACACAACCATTGTGTTGATCCTTAAGAGAATACCATCTACTTGAGAAATATGGATTTCTCACTATCCGTACATGGAAACACTCTTCTTTTCGGATCAAGATAAAGACTAGGTGTTATCAAAAAGCAATGGTGAAGCCCAAAATTCGAGAAATGGCTAAGAGCCATGAGAGATGAGATGAAATCCATGTCTAAAACCAAGTATAGACTTTGGTTACCTAAAAGGGTAAAACCTAAGAGGTATGGATGAGTTTTTTATCAAAAAGGAAAAACCAACATGGATGATAAAACATACAAAGGATGATTCGTCGCAAATTTTTTCCGACAAACTTCATAGTATAGACTATGATAAAGCATCTTCCTTGTAGCTATGTTTAATCCATCTTAATCTCACTTGCAAGTAGTTACATACCATGATTATGGAATCAAATAAAGGAATGTCAAAACCGCTTTCCTAAGGGAAAAACTTGAAACAGATGTGTACATGACACATCCAGAAGGTTTTGTCACTCCAGTAAAACACTTGGACGCTATGTAAGCTACAAAGGTCTATCCATAGACTAAGGCAAGCTTCTCGAAGTTGGGATATTCGTTTCAGAAGATACAATCAAAAGTTTTTGTTTATCTAGAAACAAAAGGGAGTCTTGATTTCAAACGAGTTAGTGGGAGCATTTTTACTTTCCTAAGTATTGTATGTAGATGACATACTCATCAAAAGGAACTAAAGATCGTAATCCGTTTTGCATTAATAAAAGATATTGCGAGTTAGAAACATGAGACAATATCTAACTTTACAATATAGGCTGAAAGTATTACAATCGACATAGCAATAATGAAGGATGTTTGGATCTAAAGGGTTCACTTCTGAACTAAGGGTTGTTCCCAGCATATTAGATGGTACATAACTCTGTTATGATGGAACCTTTGCGTAAGCAAATAAAACCCAGATCTCATCAATAAATCCAAACATATTCTAAAGTGCTTACATCTTGGAGATGTGAAAGTATGCAACATACGCACAAAGTTGATAACTTTATCAACTCCCTGACAAAGCTTTTGACACATCATAAGCATGTCAGTTACATTAAGCCATATCGTATTAGATACGAGAATGATTGGCCTTAGTGCTAGTGGGAGATTGTTGGAGTATGCCCAAAGACCAATCATATGATTATTGAATACACATACTATTTTACTAGATTTATCAAGTAATGGCATTTTCGTTATTATCATTTGGTATGTTTCTGTGCATCAAACTAACCATTGGATAATAATGTCCATACGATTATACGATTATTATTAAATATAATCCTTAGTCGAGTATTATTACGGGTATGGACAGTGATAATATATAAAGACTAATATGTGGTTGATTGATAACAAGTGTTGTAATTGACATAGAGATGTCAAAATCAACACATAAGTATTTGTTAGAGAACATACTGGATTGACCCGCTATGAGCATGTTTCTTGGATCATTATGCGACAGTCACAACATTGCTCATGATAAACATATGTGTGATCCTCAGACTTGAGATCAACATGATTTCAACATAAAGATTTATGTATTTTGACATAGACAAACGTGTGTCGTAACTGACTACATTATAAAGACTGATGATTGGATACGTGATGACCTATCTAGTGAAATATGGTTGATCAAGAAAGGATTTGTCCCTCCTACATAATGGGAGAAATATCCTCGGCCACTTGATTGAGTGAGATTAGAAAGTGCATGGCCATGCTCAAATATTATGATATGAGATATCATAGAGATTCGTTTATAATAATCTACTCAAGACATCAAGAAACACTAGATGGACAACGCAAGTGTGACTAACCCATAACTTGTGTTAATCTAAGATATAAAGGACAAAAGAATAAAATACATAACGAAAGTTTATTCAGGAATTGGGAAAGTCAAACCATGACTTCATGCAACTTAGGTAGCAATGATGTATTGCTAGATGCCACTCATTGTTTGTAAAATTAGGACAATTCTAATTTTGCTGCTAACGTTGCATGAACCTACAAGGGTCACACCCTTCGAATGAAACGAACAAAAATTGGAAACCATACTCCCTATTTTAGGGAGGTTGCCGAAAATCCCCAATGGGATAGGGGAAATCGACAATTCCCTAAAATGGGAATATTATTGGATAAGTATTGTATTTATGAAATATTATTTAGAGCATGTAAAATATTTAGAGACTTAAATATTATAGAATAAGATTCTAGAAATTTAAATATATATTTGGAATTTATATAATGTATATTTAATTCCAAGTTTATGTAGAATTAGATTCTACATAATTAAAAGAATATATTTAAATATGTTTAAATCCAAGTATAGATAGAACGAGATTCTATATAATAAAAATATATATATTTGGGTTAAATATAATGTTTATTTAAATCCATGTTTTATGTAGAATAAGATTCTACATTATTAAATATATATATATATATATATATATATATATATTTCATTTAATATTATGAAATATAATGTATATTTAATATAAACCAATTTCAAGTAGAATTAGATTCTATGAATTTTGGTTGAACTTGGATTTAAGGAATTCAACTAGAATTAAGTCTCTGAATACTATTTAAAGGGACAAGGGCAAGCAACCAAATCATCCATCTTCCTCCTCTTGAAGATTTCGACAACAGCCCTAGGGATTCCCCATTGGAATTCGACATATCCAGAAAGCTCTATGAGAAATTGTTCGATATTTTTCTGGTGTTCTACTTGCCCCCTGGCAAATCCCTGAAGGTTCCCTTGCTCGATTGCAAGTCTCGGTTGAACTCCTGGTCGATTTCAGACTCCCTCAGGAATCCTTGGAGGGATTTCGACTTCTCCCTGGAAGGTGTTCAAACCTGTCGAAATTTATCACTTAGTGTTAGGGAGGAGGAAACTTTGTTCGGGTGGACTCCGTAGAGGTCGTTGCAAACCTATGACGATTTCGGTTTTACTTGACGTGGTTATTCCGACATACCATTGGTTCTCCACTTTCTAGAGTTTTAAAAGGTAACTCTTCATCTATTCACCCCGGATTCGTTCCGGTATATGGATTCTGGTTGGATTACGTCGGATTATTTTTTCCGCTGCACCACGGGGCGTACCGACGTGACCCAACAATTCCTACTATTTTTACGCATGAATTATAGCATGAGATGATGCTTGAGTTGATTTCATTAAATAACATGTTGCATTGATGAGTTTTGAGCTCTTGTTTCAAAGCATGGCAAATGTTATGGTTTTGAAATGAGATGAGAATGATTTGAGAAATGTTGCATGAAAAACAGTAGGTGAGATGATGTTTTGACATAATATATTGCATAGATTTTGAGATACTTAATGGATATAATTGATCGATCAAAAGGATGAAAGGGAACTATAAACTAAAAATTCGTACGTGCTCTTTGGTTTAATTCAAAAGGAGAGAACCGATGATGGGCATGCCATTTGGTAGGATTGGTGAAATACTCAAGCTTTGTGGCGATGAGAGATTTCACCTTGTGAGTACGGTGATGTGAGATTCCACCGAAAATTATGTTGCTAGACATGTGAGTACGGTGATGTGAGATTCCACCGGAAGTGTCTAGTGGTTAGAGAATGTTGTCCGCATATCCGAGTAATAATGAGATGTGAAATGCCAATATAATAAATGAAAATGCTTTTGAATCACATGTACTTATTGTTGAGATGATTATGCTATGAGAAATGCATATGACATTTGTATATGAAATGCTTTGGTTTTACAAGCATGTGTATGGCCTTGCCATGAGATTTGCATTGGTTTGAATGCATGAGATAGAATTGAGGTACATGTATTTTCAATGGGAAGTTGCTTTGAAATAGTTTTAAAGCATGAGATAGAATGAGCATGTTGTAGAAAAAGCTTTTGAGGAAGTGTTTTAAAGAATGCATTATTGTGTTGGTTTTCTTTAGAGCGTGCCTCACTAAGCAATTGTGCTTACGCTCTCTTTTACCAATAATACTGATAATTGAGGTGTTTTTGGGCAGCAAAAAGGTTGATAACATCCAAGGAAATACAAAGCTCGTGTATGGTGATGTTTTCATACACTTTAGTTTTGATATTTGACAATGGGAAACCAAGGTTGTATTTGGGAGATGTGTTTTGAACTCCCTAAGTTTGTAGCATGTTTGTGATGGCATTTATGGGTTGTAAATGGTCCTAAAGGTTTGATTTGTGGTTTGGTAGCTTATATTGGTTTTGTGGCTAGGAAACATGCCTTTAGATTCTATGTTTTTGTGGTTGATGCCATGCTCTAGTTTAAGGGTCATAAATATGTTCCCTAGTGTCAATATGAGTTGCTGGTATGATCTTGTAATCTTTGAGGCATGTTTGATTTGTTTAAAAGGTGAAAAACCAGCAATTTCTGTTGTCACTGGGCAAAGTGTATCAAAACACCCTCCACTGTTTCGAAACGGGGGCGTGTAATGACCATAGTGTTTCGGAACAGCAGAAGGTGTTTCGGAACAGTTTGGCTACTGGTGAGACCTGTTTCGATAATGGTCTCGGAACACACTCGAGTACCGAAATGATCAACACCGTTTCGATACGAATGGTGGGTGTTCTGACACAGTTGACCGTTGGATGTTGATTTCAATTGTTGATGTTTTCATGCTTTACATTTTAGTCCTAAATGTTGTGGATGCAATTACTTGAGCTTGGAATGCCTTTCTAAGTTGAAATTTGACAGAGGAGCATGTAACATTAGTAATTACATATTGGTAAATCTAAAATCTGCAAAGTCCTTATTATCCCTAAAAATTACATTTTTGGTCCCTAAAAGTGAAACTTATGCAATTGAGTCCCTAAATTATTTCCGATCGCTGTGCCTTTCTCTCCCGTGGTTCTTGAGTGTTCACATAAGCTTAATGTGCATCTAGAAAAGATTAAAAAAAAGGTCGTTAATCAAGGTTGACTTTCAGGTTGACTTTGGTTTTCCCCGTGTAATCCTCGTAGTTCGGGTCAAGCGTCTAGGTCGGGCTAAGGGGGTTACAAATTTATCTAAAACACTCATGCTTGCATGCCCTAGTTTTCTATGTCATAACCATGAGTAATGTTCATCATTTGCAACAAAACATGCATTTGAAATATGAATGTCATCTAAATGCATCATATAAATGTTTCCTATGTGATGACCAATGAGCACTATTTTGTTTGTTTCAATGTTTAAAATTTTGCAACCATTTGAATCAAAAAGAACATTGCAACATTTATCACATAATTGACTAATGCTCAAAAGATTATGTTTTAGACCATTGACATACAAAACATTATCTATGAGAATATAAGAGAGATTACCAATGGAACCAATTCCTTCAATACGGCCTTTGGAGTTGTCACCAAACATCACAACTCCTTCACTATTTGGTCATAGTTCCTGTAACACCTCGATTTTGGGCCTAGTTGTTTTAGACATCGGATCAGGTTAAGTGAATCGGTTGGAAACGGTTAGAATCTTATTAGGTGGTTCAGGGAAATCAGGGTTCGGGATAGGATAAAAATATGAAAAAATTGTTAAAATCCTCTAAAATCATGTTTAAGAGGTTAGTCAAATCAATTTTACAAAATGAGTTTTGGAAGTGGTATATTTTGGGTAGTGACCAAAATGTAAAGTTTTAAAACTTTGGAAAATGCAAATTTCAAAAGAGGAGTCAAAATCTTAGAATCTTTAGGGAGCTTTTGTGAAATTACACCTTTCCTTAATTTGACATGTGTTTTAAATGAGTTTTATAATAATTGATTAAAAATGGATTTTATTTTAATTAATAAAATGGTAAATTGAGAAGTTTCATTATACGTAACTAACTTCTCAATCCTCATTTCTGCAAAACTCATTTCTAAAACCATTCCTCCATATTTCTTTTCTCCCAAACACCCTCTCTTTGATTTCTTATCCATTTCCAAGAATTCACTTCAATTTCTTCAAGATTTGTGAAGCTAAACTTGTCAAACATTGAGGAAAGCAAGGATTGGTGGTAAATCCTGTTCTCAACCTCTAATCAAGGTTCTTTATTGAAATTCCCAATATTATTGACTTCTGATTGTTGTTTTCAACTTAGTTTAGATTGTAGTTTTGATTTAAGATCAAAATCTTGCAAAATAAATGTTTAATTCTTGATTTTCAGAGTGTTGTTGATGAACTCTGTTTTAGATGTACTCTAATTGAGTTTTGGGATGATTATGTTGTTGAAAAAGTGTTTTTATGATATAGATCCCGAAATCCTTGAGATCCTTGAGTTTTATGATAGCTTTAGTTGAGTTTTTGAAGTGTTTTGAAGGTTATATGATTGCTGGAGGTATAAGGAAGGGTTTACGTTGTTTTTAGATTGTTTTGATGAATATTAATGGTTGGAAGTGATGATTGTTCGTTAGGCTTGGTTTAAGAGGTAATCGAATGAGTTTTGGGTTGTTTTGGATGGGTAAATTGATGAAGTTTTGTTGGGCAACGAGTTTGTGTTTAGTTGCTGGTGTTGGATATCTGTTTTTGATGCTTTAAAAACAGGGGGTATTGATCCGGAAGCTAGTGAAGCGATTTTTGAAGCGTCGGACGAGTGATCTTTGCGTCGGAAAGCAAAGTTTTGTGTATCGGTGAGTGGAAAAGAGTTTTCCAGCTTTGAAACGTTTTGAATGTGGTTTTGGGAGCTTAATGTAAGTTTGAAACACTTAGCTAAGCTCAAGAGTAAGTAAATCGAAAGTCTCTCTCGGAATATGCTATGTTTTGGTTTAAAATGCATTTGAATTAAATGTTGTTTGGTTATTGTTTTAAAGCATGATTTGAGCATTGATGTTGCTGGTTTTAAATGCCATTTTGTTAAGGATGCACATGATAAGTGATCCTTGAGTTTATATGATTTATGTAATTGGTTTGAAGCAAGTTAATGCTTGTGAAAGTGACATTGTGGTTTATGCTTGTAAAACACTGAGTTAATGATGATTGATGATTATATTAGCAAGTGATGGTAAATGGTTTTGGTTACTTAAATCGGATATAGTTAGCAGGCTATAGGATTGGGTGCACCGTGAATAAAGTCACCTTGGATGTTGAGGGGTTGTGATTGTGTCATAAAATACATCCAAGTGCCCTAGCGATTGAGGAATTGGCGTCACCACGATGGAGGATGGCTCTCGTGGGTGGACTTGGTTAAGCGTCACAACGGTGGAGGATTGCTCCCGTGTGTGAGGTTGGTTAAGGTGATTACAATGGTTGAGGTAGCTCCCATGTGTAAGCCTTGTTTTGTGTCCTGGCTCTCGCTAGTGGGTTATACAACTACCAATGACTGATATTGAGGGGTTGTGATTGTGCCGTTAAACTCCAACATGGGTTTTTAGGGGTTGTGATTGTGCCATTGAACTCAACCTTGTAAAGTCGGTAATGTGTATGGAGCGTGTGAAAAAACGCTTGTAATCCGCGTATCCAATTGTAATGAGTTTTGTGGTGTTTTGGACATCGTTATTGTTATTGATCACTTGCGAGCAAATATAATGATGATGTTGTAATGAGTTAATGATGAAAGATTAATTTGAGAAAGCACGTGATGCTTGAGGCTTATGCTAGATTGCATCTGATGCTTGGTTTAAGCATGAGCAAAGGTTTTTGCTGTTTTGGTTAATGATGCAATGAGCATGCGGATTTTGAAAGAGCAAATGTGTTTTAAAAGTGCAAGTTTTAAAGGAAGGCATGTGGTTACAAAGAATGATGATTTGGTTTTTAAAATGCATTAATGAATGATTTGGTTTTATAGCGGTCCTCACTAAGCTTTATGCTTACGCTCATTTGTTTCATCAATGCAGAGAATTGAGCATTTTTGGCAGCAAGCAAAGGATATCCAAGTGTTTTGGCTAAGCAAAGTATGTGGTTTTGCTTTAGCGTAATAAGAGGCAATGAGAGGGATTTCCACTCCTGAGTTGTTTTGGTGATTTGAAACACGTTGAGCATGTTTAGTTTGTGCTTTGAGTCTTGTAAACAGCCATTATGTGGTCTTTGGATCATCATTTTGCATTTTAGTATTGCTATGGTTTATGGTTAAAGGCATGTTCATTCTAGTTGCATATGATATATGAGATGTTGTGCCTAATGCTTGCAATGTGGCTAGTTTTTAATGCAAATATGTTGGACATGATGATATAAGCATGTATTTGAGTTTTGGGTGTGAATGGATGATGTATGATGCATTTTTGGGGCCATTTCTTGATCATTTTTGGTATGGGTATCGATACTCGGGCAAGTGTATCGATACCCTTAAGCTAAAATGGTGTAGGTGTATTGATACGCCTGTGCAAACTTTGAAGGGTGTGTCGATACACATGGGAAGTGTATCGATACCCTTAAGCTAAAATGGTGTAGGTGTATTGATACGCCTGCGCAAACTTTGTAGGGTGTATCAATACACTTGGGATGTGTATCAATTCCATTAAGCTAAAATGGTGCATGTGTATTGATATGGGCATCAGGTGTATTGATACACTTGTGCGTAATTTTTTAGGGTGTATCAATACACGGGGGAAGTGTGTAACCCCCTTAACCCGGTCTAGACGGTTGACCCGAATTAAGGAAGTCACACGGTGAAAACCAAAGTCAACCCGAAAGTCAACCTTGATTAACGACCTTTTTTTTTCTTTTTAAACTTGTCTAGATGCACATTAACCCTAGGTATGATCATACGGATAACATACTCAAAGATCATAACCATCAGAGAACATTCAGGGACCCAATTGAACAATTTACAACTTTAGGGACCAAATTGTAAATTCTGTAAATTATAGGGACTTAATCCAAATTAAAGTTACCAGCTTATAATTAGTCAGGTTTCATGCTTCTCTGCCAAATTTCAGCTCAAACGGACTTCTCAAACTCATACAATTTCATAAACATGTTTCAGGACCAAAATGCAAACATTTCAAAACATATAACTGCTCAAGTCAGCCTCCAACGGTCAAGTGTTCCGAAACAGGAAGAACCTGTTTCGAAACGCGGGACCGTTCCGCAACGTGTACCGAAACGGGGCCTGGCAGAGGCATTATCGTTTCGGAACGGTACCTTCCGTTTCGAACGCCTGGGCTATTACAGGGCTCCTGTTCCGAAACGGTAGCTCCCGTTCCGATACGGCCTGCTCAGAATGCAGATAATTGGCTGATTAAACACACAAATGACTTACTAAATATGCTCCAAAAGCCACCAAATTTCACCAGCAAGACATTCATCATGCAAGGAACATATTTGCATCAACCAAACATCGACATGGCATCAATTATGAAAAACCACAAATCTATAGGCATGCTTTCTACTTAGCAAACCATTCAAGCATCAATTTGATAAAACCAACTCATAAAGACCAATTACATGTTCCAACATTATCAACAACAATAAACAAACTTAGGGAGTTCCAAACATCTCCCAAAACATCCACATAGGTCCCCCATTGCCAAATGCCAAAAGCTATTGGTGTTTAAGAAAACATCACCATACTTGAGCTTAGTTATCCACTTGGTTGCTTGCCCTCCTTGCTGCCCTCAATGCACTTTAATGCTCTGCATTATTGGTTTAAGAAAAGAGAGAGAGCGTAAGCAAAAGCTTAGTGAGGAATGCTCATTTAAAACCACACAATAATGAATTTATAAAACTCATTTATAAATCATTCTTCAAGCAACATTTATACATGCTCTTAAACATTTAAAACAAGCATCTCATGCTTCACTTTCATTACATGCCATATTGGCAACAAGTGATACATTTCACATAAGATCCACACATGGACTTTTAAACACCATTGTGATCTTATACTTTCCAAGGACCACACATGGACTTTTAAACACCATTGTGTCCTTAACCCCATGGACTTTTAAACACCATGGCCCATGGACTTTTAAACACCATGGCAAGGACCACACAAGGACTTTTAAACACCTTTGTGTCCTTAACAAGAATCTCCCAAGGACTTTTAAACACCTTGGAGTTCTTAAGTAACAAGGCTTACACAAGGAATTTTAACCACCTTGAGCCTTAACCAAGAACCAACCATGGACTTTTAAACACCATGTTGTTCTTAAAATTCTCAAGATTCACACAAGGACTTTTAACCACCTTTGTGATCTTAAGCAAGAACCATCCAAGGACTTTTAAACACCTTGATGTTCTTAAATATACAAGGCTCACACAAGGACTTTTAACCACCTTTGTGCCCTTAACCATCACTTGCCAATATGTATCATTATCATCAATAATCCACTGTTTTAAAGCATTTAACCAAGCCATAAACATCATGCATTTTTAAGCATCAAACCACATTAAAACAATGTTCAAAAACAAGGAACTCTTACCTTGAGCTTCCTTCAACACATGGCTTATAATCTCAGCAAATTAACATGCTAGATATGCTTTCAAAACAGATTTAAAATCATGCAAACAAAACGCATTGCATACAACCAAAACCATGGCCATCACCAAGAGAGTTTTTCCGAAAACTTACTCTTGAGCTTAGCTAAGTTGCTTAGACTTAAACTAAGCTCCCAAACCTTCAAAACACTGGTTTCAAAGCCGTAAACCAAAATCCACTCACCGATTCCGTTTCGCCTCTTGCCGAAACACAAATCAAGCTTCTGGAGCACCACCACTTGGATCCAAAGATGACTCCCCTGTTTTAAACACATCAAAGCAGAGGATTAATGCATCATCATGCATTAATATCTTCAATGAAAGCATCTAAACTCGCTGCTCTCATCCACACTCCATTTTCGGCTACCAAACACAACCGAAAATGCATCCAAACAACTCCACAACATTGCCCATCCAAGATCCATCAAATCTAAACATCCTTAAACATCATTTAACATCCAAAAAGGATCTAACATCATCCTTATACCTCCAGCTATAACAGATCCACAAGATCACTCCAAAAACAACCAAGAACACAAGCTAAACTTAGGAAATTCAACCTATCCGGGATTGCATTAATTAAAACTCAATTCCTCATCAATTTAACATTCATTTAACATCAAATTGACACCTTAAAACACTGCCCAAACATATCATACGAAATTTCATCAAAAATCACCAAATCTTGCATTTAAAAGCCAAGATCAATAATACAACCTTAAAACCATTTATAAAACACAATTTAAGGATTGAGAACTTAGGTATTTCAGTAAAGAACTGAGAGTTTAGAGGAGAAGGACGTTCTTACCTCCAAACTTGAGTTTCTCCCTTTTTAGAATCAAAAGCTTGAAGATCCAATTAGCAAAAGCAAAGGATTTAATGAAGAGAGGATTGAAGATCAAAAGGGAAAAGAAATGAGTGATTTAGATGACAAAACCAGAGGGAGAAGTTCTGGAAAAAGATGTTTGGTTTGAGAGAAAAGATGAGAGAAAAGTGAAAATGGAAAATATGGAAAGTTAGTTGGAAATTCCAAAATATCTTCCCTCCTTTTAGTTTTATTCAAAAACCTTTAATTAATCATTTAATTATCTTAGAAAAATCTGGAGAAACTCCCATTGGGTAAATAGCTCCTTAAAGATTCAAAGTTTCAATCCTTTTTAAAACATTCTCACAGTTTTCAAAAATTACATTTTGGTCACTAGCCCAAAATGTCACCCTTCCAAACCTCATTTTGCAAAATTGATTTCACCTTACTCTTATATATAATAAAAGAGGATTTTAGAACATTTTTCCTTATTTTTAATGCAACCCGAACTAGGCTTTCCTAAATTCACTCTCATATATTCGAACCGCACTTTGACCGAACCGGTCCAAGCCCAAAACTTCTAAGCCAAAAACCGGGGCGTTACAACTCTCCCCCCCTTAAGAAATTTCGTCCTCGAAATTTACCTGAAGGAAAGAGATAAGGAAACTGCTTCAGCATGTCATCCTTTCGTTCCCACGTGGCTTCCTCAACACCACGATGCTTCCACAACACCTTTACCAACTCAATGGTCTTGCCACGAAGAACCTTGCTATCCGAATCCAGAATCTTCATCGGTTCCTCATCATAGGTCAAATCCGGATTCAATTCCACTTCTTCCACAGGCATCACATGCGAAGGATCAGATCTATACTTCCGGAGCACAGAAACATGAAACACATCATGAATCTTCTCCAACTCTTGAGGTAGCCTCAACTTGTACGCAACAGGACCCACACGCTCAATCACCTCATATGGTCCAATGTACCTAGGGCTCAACTTACCCTTCCAGCCAAACCTCATCACCTTTTTCCAAGGCGAAACCTTCAAAAACACACGGTCACCCACCGCATACACAATCTCCTTACGCTTCAAATCCGCGTAAGACTTTTGCCGATCAAAAGCTGCCTTCAACCGCTCACAGATGAGCTTCACCTTCTCGGTGGTTCCTTTCAACAAAGCTGGCATCGAAACCAACTTTTGACCCGTTTCTGCCCAACAAAGAGGAGTCCTACACTTCCTCCCGTACAAAGCCTCATAAGGTGCCATTTGAATACTTGCCTGATAACTATTGTTATAAGCAAACTCCACCAAAGGCAAATGTTTCTCCCAAGAGCCTTGGAACTCAATCACGCAGCACCTCAACATATCCTCCAAAATCTGGATAACACGCTCAGACTGACCATCCGACTGAGGATGATAAGATGTACTGAAATTCAAACGTGTACCCAAAGCTTGATGCAAACACTGCCAAAAACGCGATGTAAACCTCGGATCCCTATCCGAGACAATCGACTTAGGCACACCATGCAGCCGCACAATCTCAGCAATGTACAGCTCCGCAAGCCTATCCAAAGAAAACGTAGTATGCACAGGCAAGAAATGCGCACACTTCGTGAGGCGATCCACAATCACCCACACCGAATTCTTCTTCGATGGTGACAAGGGTAAACCAGATACAAAATCCATGGTAATCCTTTCCCACTTCCACTCAGGAATTCTCAACGGTTGCAACAAACCTGAAGGAACCTGATGCTCAGCCTTAACTCGCTGACACACCATGCACTTGCTTACAAACTCAGCAACATCTTTCTTCAAACCCACACAATATTACTCATCACGAAGATCACGATACATCTTAGTACTACCTGGGTGCATAACAAAAGGACTACTATGACCTTCCGTCAGAATAGCATGCCTCAACTCAGCATCACTGGGCACTACTATCCGACTCCCAAAACACAACACACCATCATCATTAAAGCAGAAATCCGAAGGCCTACCCTCCGCGATATCCTGAATATGCGGCACCAAGGAATCATCTAGCAACTGCTTTTCCCTGATCAACTGAACCAAAGATGGTTTCACTTGCAACTCAGCCACAAGACCACCATCACGCGAAATACTCAAACTGGCAAACATAGCCCTCAACTCAACAGCTACCTTCCTACTTAAGGCATCCGCTACAACATTAGCTTTTCATGGATGGTACTCAATCGTCAAATCATAATCCTTGAGCAACTCCACCCAATGCCGCTGCCTAAGATTCAACTCCTTCTAAGACATCAGATACTTCAAACTCTTGTGATCCGTGTACACAGTACACTTCTCACCATACAGATAATGTCTCCAGATCTTTAAAGCAAAAACCACCGCAGCCAACTCAATGTCATGCGTAGGATAATTGCGTTCATGCACCTTCAACTGCCGTGATGCATAAGCAACCACCTTACCCTCTTGCATCAGCACACATCCCGAACCAACATAGGACGCATCACTATAGACCACAAACTCTTTCCCTGATTCATGTTGAACCAAGATAGGAGCTTGCGTCAAAGCTGCCTTAAGCTTCTCAAAAGCCTGCTGTCTCGCTTCCGTCCATTCATACTTAACATCCTTTTGCAACAACTTTGTCAAAGGTGCAGCAATCTTAGAAAAACCATCCACAAACCTCCGGTAGTATCCCGCCAACCCAAGGAAACTACGAACCTCATGAACAGACTTAGGAACCTTCCAATTCATCACCGCCTCAATCTTCTGAGGATCAACACGAATCCCCTCAGCAGAAACCACATGCCCAAGAAACACCACCTCCTTAAGCCAGAACTCACACTTGCTCAGCTTAGCATAAAGCTGATTCTCCAACAAAGCCTGCAGCACAATCCTCAAATGCTCTTCATGCTCCTCCTCAGTACGCGAGTACACGAGGATATCATCAATGAACACCACAACAAACTTGTCCAGGTATTCATGAAAGACACGGTTCATCATGTCCATGAAAGCAGCAGGAGCATTTGTCAAACCAAACGGCATCACAAGGAACTCATAATGCCCATACCTTGTCCTGAAAGCTGTCTTAGGCACATCCACATCTTTCACCTTCAACTGGTAATACCCTGACCTCAAGTCAATCTTAGAGAACACAGTTGCTCCCCGAAATTGATCAAAGAGATCATCAATTCTCGGCAAAGGATACCGATTCTTGATAGTCAACTTGTTCAGCTGACGATAATCATTGCACATTCTCATAGTGCCATCCTTCTTCTTCACAAACAAGACCAGTGCACCCCAAGGCGACACACTCGGCAGAATGAACCCGCGATCAAGAAACTCTTGCAACTGCGTCTTCAGCTCTTTCATCTCCTTAGGTGCCATTCTATAAGGAGTAATGGACACAGGAGTTGTATTCTCATACAGCTCAATTCCAAACTCCACCTCACGATTAGGAGGTAACCCAGGAAACTCCTCAGGAAACACACCAGGAAACTCCCGCACAATCCTGAAATCTTGCACACGCAACTCCTTAGAGCTAGGATTCATCACAAAAGCTAGGTAAGCTTCAGATCCTTGCCTCAGCATCCGGCTCGCCTCCAACGTAGACACCACATTGGCAAGAAACTTCACATTCTCACCAACCACAACCACCTCATAATCATCCGCAAGCTTCAGCAAAACTCGCTTATTCTCACAATCCACCACAGCACTATGCTCAACAAGCCAATCCATACCAAGGATTACATCAAAACCATAGAAAGGCAACTCCATAAGGTCAACAGGAAAAACATGATCTTGAACAACCAAGGGACACCTTCTATAAAGCTTTCGAGTCACAACAGTCTCACCAAAAGAAATAGTGACACGAACACCAACATCCAAAGACTCAACAGGCAAACCAAGCAATTCAGCATGCTCACGCAAAATGTAAGAGTGCGTAGATCCAGAATCAATCAAGGAAAGTAATGACAAGGATTGCAGAGTAAAAGTACCTGCGATCACATCCGCATCATTCCTTCCCTCACGCTGAGCATACACCCTGGCTTGGCCACCACCCTCAGGCTGAATAGCCACAACATGGGCCACACCCCTACCACCTTCCTCTCTCCGCTGGAAATTACCACGGCCGCGCCCACGACCTCTCTGCGGTGCAACAACAGCAGGAGCACGCACTTGGCCACCAACCAACATAGGACACTCTCGCCTCATGTGATCCGCAGATCCACAGTTCCAGCACCCGTTACCAGCTACCGCAACAGGAGCTTGCACCTCCCTCACAGCACGAGGACAATCAAGCTTTATATGACCACGTGAACCACAAATCCAACATGCACTCGGATCAACTCTCGCGTTGCCTCCCCGAGCAGGTTCACCACCACCCCACTTAGCTGAGGACTGATACTTCTGATCACGTCCCCTCTTGTTCCGTCCACCACCGGAACTATACTCAGCTGATCGCTTACCAGCACTTGACCAAACACTTCTAGCAGATAAACCCAAGTTCATCTCAATATCCTTTGCTCGGCCCACCAGCACATCAAAATCATCATACTCGGTATCCAGCACATACATCTTAACTTCCGTCACTAAACCATAACGGAACCTTTCACACCTCTCCCGCTCAGCCGAAACAAGCTCAGGTGCATATTGACTGAGTCGAACAAACTGGACCTCATACTCAGCCACGGACATGCTCCCTTGGGTAAGAGACATGAACTCCCTCTTCTTTTCATCTAGGTACCTCACACCTAGATACATTCTCTTGAACGCATTCTGAGAGAATGTCCAAGTTACACCAGCTTCCGCCATCCCAGCAATAGTGGTTGTCCACCATGTATAAGCATCATCATGTAGCAAGGATACTACACAGCCGAGCTTTTGCACATCAGTGCAATTCATCAGACCCAAGATTATCTTGGTACCCTCTAACCAAGATTCCGAACCTTCAGCTGACAAACCCCTGAACTCAGTCCCTCCTAGACTGCGCAAACGTTCCAAGGGTAGTCTAACTCCAGCATCTCCCTGATGCCCAGCTCCTTGAGCTCCAGCTACTGTCGCTCGAAAAGCTCCAGCAATAGCTTGTATCAACACCGTCATGTCAGGAACAGCTTGCCCCTGACCAGCCTCAGGTCCAGCGACCCCAGCACCAGCTGCAGCTTCAGCTCCTTCACCCCCAGCACCACCACCACCAGGTGGAGGAGGTAACACCGCACTTCCTGCATTCTCCTCATTCTCATTCTCATTCTGAGCCGTAGCTCGCACATTACTCCTCAACTCTCTACGAGGTGCCATACTTTAACAATGCAATCACAATGCAAATAAACAAAGTCAGGCCCAGCAAGGTAAGCAATCCAAGTACTCAAGCTCATTTTCACTTAAAAACAACATCATTTCATTAGCTTTGATTTGGCAATGGGTACCCACAACATGCTTCACCACAGCATACACCTTAATATCAACATATTCACAAACCACTCAACATGCCTTTACTCAACAAGCATACAAAGCATACATACTTCAATCATGCACACAATCATTCCCAATTACTCGAGAACTCAGCTTTGATACCACCAAATGTAACCCCCTTAACCCGGTCTAGACGGTTGACCCGAATTAAGGAAGTCACACGGGGAAAACCAAAGTCAACCCGAAAGTCAACCTTGATTAACGACCCTTTTTTTCTTTTTAAACTTGTCTAGATGCACATTAACCCTAGGTATGATCATACGGACAACATACTCAAAGATCATAACCATCAGAGAACATTCAGGGACCCAATTGAACAATTTACAACTTTAGGGACCAAATTGTAAATTCTGTAAATTATAGGGACTTAATCCAAATTAAAGTTACCAGCTTATAATTAGTCAGGTTTCATGCTTCTCTGCCAAATTTCAGCTCAAACGGACTTCTCAAACTCATACAATTGCATAAACATGTTTCAGGACCAAAATACAAACATTTCAAAACATATAACCGCTCAAGTCAGCCTCCAACGGTCAAGTTTTCCGAAACAGGAAGAACATGTTTCGAAACGCGGGACCGTTCTGCAACGTGTACCGAAACGAGGCCTGGTAGAGGCATTATCGTTTCGGAACGGTACCTTCCGTTTCGAACGCCTGGGCTATTATAGGGCTCCCGTTCCGAAACGGTAGCTCCCGTTCCGATACGGCCTGCTCAGAATGCAGATAATTGGCTGATTAAACACACAATTGACTTACTAAACATGCTCCAAAAGCCACCAAATTTCACCAGCAAGACATTCAACATGCAAGGAACATATTTGCATCAACCAAACATCGACATGACATCAATTATGAAAAACCCCAAATCTATAGGCATGCTTTCTACATAGCAAACCATTCAAGCATCAATTTGATAAAACCTACTCATAAAGACCAATTACATGTTCCAACATTATCAACAACATTAAACAAACTTAGGGAGTTCCAAACATCTCCCAAAACATCCACATAGGTCCCCCATTGCCAAATGCCAAAAGCTATTGGTGTTTAAGAAAACTTCACCATACTTGAGCTTAGTTATCCACTTGGTTGCTTGCCCTCCTTGCTGCCCTCAATGCACTTTAATGCTCTGCATTATTGGTTTAAGAAAAGAGAGAGAGCGTAAGCAAAAGCTTAGTGAGGAATGCTCATTTAAAACCACACAATAATGCATTTATAAAACTCATTTATAAATCATTCTTCAAGCAACATTTATACATGCTCTTAAACATTTAAAACAAGCATCTCATGCTTCACTTTCATTACATGTCATATTGGCAACAAGTGACACATTTCACATAAGATCCACACATGGACTTTTAAACACCATTGTGATCTTAGAGTTTCCAAGGACCACACATGGACTTTTAAACACCATTGTGTCCTTAACCCCATGGACTTTTAAACACCATGGCCCATGGACTTTTAAACACCATGGCAAGGACCACACAAGGACTTTTAAACACCTTTGTGTCCTTAACAAGAATCTCCCAAGGACTTTTAAACACCTTGGAGTTCTTAAGTAACAAGGCTTACACAAGGAATTTTAACCACCTTGAGCCTTAACCAAGAACCAACCATGGACTTTTAAACACCATGTTGTTCTTAAAATTCACAAGATTCACACAAGGACTTTTAACCACCTTTGTGATCTTAACCAAGAACCATCCAAGGACTTTTAAACACCTTGATGTTCTTAAATATACAAGGCTCACACAAGGACTTTTAACCACCTTTGTGACCTTAACCATCACTTGCCAATATGTATCATTATCATCAATAATCCACTATTTTAAAGCATTTAACCAAGCCATAAACATCATGCATTTTTAAGCATCAAACCACATTAAAACAATGTTCAAAAACAAGGAACTCTTACCTTGAGCTTCCTTCAACACATGGATTATAATCTCAGCAAATTAACATGCTAGATATGCTTTCAAAACAGATTTAAAATCATGCAAACAAAACGCATTGCATACAACCAAAACCATGGCCATCACCAAGAGAGTTTTTCCGAAAACTTACACTTGAGCTTAGTTAAGTTGCTTAGACATAAACTAAGCTCCCAAACCTTCAAAACACTAGTTTCAAAGCCGAAAACCAAAATCCACTCACCGATTCCGTTTCGGCTCTTGCCGAAACACAAATCAAGCTTCCGGATCACCACCACTTGGATCCAAAGATGACTCCCCTGTTTTAAACACATCAAAGCAAAGGATTAATGCATCATCATGCATTAATATCTTCAATGAAAGCATCTAAACTCGCTGCTCTCATCCACACTCCATTTTCGGCTACCAAACACAACCGAAAATGCATCCAAACAACTCCACAACATTGCCCAGCCAAGATCCATCAAATCTAAACATCCTTAAACATCATTTAACATCCAAAAAGGATCTAACATCATCCTTATACCTCCAGCTATAACAGATCTACAAGATCACTCCAAAAACAACCAAGAACACAAGCTAAACTTAGGAAATTCAACCTATCCAGGATTGCATTAATTAAAACTCAATTCCTCATCAATTTAACATTCATTTAACATCAAATTGACACCTTAAAACACTGCCCAAACAGATCATACGAAATTTCATCAAAAATCACCAAATCTTGCATTTAAAAGCCAAGATCAATAATACAACCTTAAAACCATTTATAAAACACAATTTAAGGATTGAGAACTTAGGAATTTTAGTAAAGAACTGAGAGTTTAGAGGAGAAGGACGTTCTTACCTCCAAACTTGAGTTTCTCCTTTTTTAGAATCAAAAGCTTGAAGATCCAATTAGCAAAAGCAAAGGATTTAATGAAGAGATGATTGAAGAACAAAAGGGAAAAGAAATGAGTGATTTAGATGACAAAACCAGAGGGAGAAGTTCTGGAAAAAGATGTTTGGTTTGAGAGAAAAGATGAGAGAAAAGTGAAAATGGAAAATATGGAAAGTTAGTTGGAAATTCCAAAATATCTTCCCTCCTTTTAGTTTTATTCAAAAACCTTTAATTAATCATTTAATTATCTTAGAAAAATCTGGAGAAACTCCCATTGGGTAAATAGCTCCTTAAAGATTCAAAGTTTCAATCCTTTTTAAAACAGTCTCACAGTTTTCAAAAATTACATTTTGGCCACTAGCCCAAAATGTCACCCTTCCAAACCTCATTTTGCAAAATTGATTTCACCTTACTCTTATATATAATAAAAGAGGATTTTAGAACATTTTTCCATATTTTTAATGCAACCCGAACTAGGCTTTCCTAAATTCACTCTCATATATTCGAACCACACTTTGACCGAACCGGTCCAAGCCCAAAACTTCTAAGCCAAAAACCGGGGCGTTACAAAGTGTATCAATACCCTTGCTCAAATTTGGCTACTGGCTCCCCGCATATCAGTATGGGGTAGTAGGGTATCGATACATGACCGTTAATTTAGTTAAATGGATCCTTTACAAGTCTGGAATATTGCATTTTGGTCCCTGAATGTTGTGTATGCAATTGAATGTGTTTGAATGATCCGTTGGAGATGAAATTTTGTATAGAACCATAAAATATGATTAATTTCACATTTGTAACTTTAAAATTGTAATGGTCCCTATAATTTTTGGAAATTACGTTTTGGTCCCTAAAAGCTTAAATTGTGCAATTGAACCCTTAAACGACATCTGATCATTACGTCATTTTCTCCTTTACTCTTTGTTGATCACATAGTATCTAATTAGCATCTAGGAAAGATAAAAAGAAAAAAAGTTTGTTAATCGGAGTCGACTTTAACGAGTTGGCTTCGGTTTTCCTGTGTAATCACCTTGGTTTGGGTAACTGTCTAGACCGGGCTAAGGGGGTTACATTTGTTGGTATCAGAGCCAGGTTTTGAAATAATTTGGGATGATGGTAAGTGAAATTTGTACGTTTTGATGTTCGATTCTATGTTAAATGGCATGTTGTTTGAAAAATCATGTTTTTGGTTGAATGTTGGTGTTTATGCCATGCTTGGTGGCTATGAATCATATGGGAGTTAAATATGATTGTATGTTAATGATATGATGAGGATGTGTGCTGATCGTGGATGATTCAAAGCATGATGTTTATGATATGCTTGAAGGAAATCTGGGTGCCCATTGCCTTATTACACTAGTTAAATGTCTTAAATGGGAATGTAAACTTGGATCCTTGCTTGAGGATGGCCTAAATCATGATTCGATTTGTTTTTTTTTATTATGCCTTGTTAAAAATAGCACAATGAGTCCAAGGAGAGAGTTGGGATCGAATATGACTGTACCTGCGGGCGAGCAGGGTAATCAAGGGAACGGTTTTCCGTCTGTTGAGAATGTGCACGTTCGACCGTTCTTTCCTAGAGTTGAGGCGATAGGGCAGAATGAGGGGGCTGGCCCTGTGATGAAAGTTTTATCATTTGTGGTTCAGGAGATGTCTGGAGCATCTAAGGTCGTGGTGAATGAAAGGCATGCGCATGTGCCGGCTATCAGACAAATTAGTTTGTCAAAGCAGCATCTGTATGATTTGGGAGCTGTTGAGTATCATGGGTCGACGCTAGAGGCGTTCGAGGCTTGGTTAGCTGGTACGATTCCAATTCTGGATTAGGAAGGGTGTGACAATGCCTGTAAGTTGGGAAGCATTGTCTCGTTAATGCTTGATGATGTTTGTAGTTGGTGGACAATTGTGTCGGTGACATTGAATATCCATAATGTGGATTGGGAGTTCCTTTTAGCTACCTTTAAGAGGAGATACTTGGGAGATATGTTTTCGGGGGTTAAGCAACGTGAGAGCGTGGCTATAGGTGGCAATGGTGACCTAAATGAGAGCAAAAGAGCTGCAAGTTTTGGCTTAGAGAGAGGGCACTGTAAGAGACTTCATGATAGAATGTAACGCCCCGGTTTTGGGCTTAGAAGTTTTGGGCGTTGACCGGTTCGGTCAACGTGTTGTTCGAATCTAAAAAGGTGAAATTAGGAAAGCCTAGTTCGGGTTGCATTAAAAATATGGAAAAATGTTCTAAAATCATCTTTTAATATATATAAGTGAACTGTGAAATAAATTTTACAAAATGAGGTTTGGAAGGGTGACATTTTGGCTAGTGACCAAAATGTAATTTTTGAAAGTTGAGTGACTGTTTTAGAAAGGATTGAAACTTTGAATCTTTAAGGAGCTATTTACCCAAAGGGAGTTTCTCCAGATTTTTCTAAGATATTTTAATGTTTAATTCTGATTTTAAAGCTAAAGAAAAGTGGAGGGAAATCATTTTGCTATTTTGTAACTAACTTTCCATATTTTCCAATTTTCCTTTTCTCTCATTTTCTCTCAACCCAAACACTTTCTCTCCAGAGATTTCCTTCTGATTTTGTCACTCAAATCTCTCTTTTCAATCCTCTTTTGATTCCTAATCATTACATCAACAAAACCTCACCAATTTCTAGTTGATTCTTCAAGCTTTTTGGTTCTAAAAGAGGAGAAACTCAAGTTTGGAGGTAAGAACGTCCTTCTCCTCTAAACTATCAGTTCTTTACTGAAATTCCTAATTTCTCAATCCTTAATTGATGTTTTATAAATGGCTTTTAAAGTTGTGAAATGGATCTTGGCTTAAAATGCAAGATTTGGTGATTTTTGATAGATTTTCGTTTGATCTGTTAAAGCTGTGATTTGAAGTGTGTTTTTGATGATAAATGAATGTTAATTTGATAAGGAATTGAGTTTTGATTAATGCAATCCCGGATAGGTTGAATTTCTTAAGTTTAGCTTGTGATTCTTGGTTGTTTTTGAGGTGATCTTGTGGATCTGATGTTGCTGGAGGTATAAGGATGTTATTAGGTTCTTTTTAAATGTTAAATGATGTTAAGTGATGTTTGGTTTTGATGGTTTATGGCTGGGCTTTGTTGAGGAGTGGTTTGGATGCATTTTCGGTTGTGTTTGGTGGCCGAAAATGGAGTGTGGATGAGAGCAGTGAGTTTAGGTGCTTTCATTGAAGCTATTAATGCATGATGATGCATTAATCCTCTGCTTTGATGTGTTTAAAACAGGGGAGTCATCTTTGGATCCAAGTGGTGGTGATCCGGAAGCTTGATTTGTGCTTCGGCAAGAGGCGAAGTTGAATCGGTGAGTGAAAATGGGTTTTCAGCTTTGAAACCAATGTCTTGGGAGCTTAGTTTAAGTCTAAACAACTTTACTAAGCTCAAGTGTAAGTTTTCGGAAAAAAACTCTCTAAGTGGTGGCCATGGTTTGGTTGTTATGCAATGTGGTTTATTGCATGTTTTAAATTCTATTTTGTAAGCATGATTTAGCATGGTTATTGCTGATTTTGTAAGCCATATGTTGAAGGAAGCTCAAGGTAAGAGTTCCTTGTTTTTGAACAATGATTAAATGTGGTTTGTTGCTTTAAAATGCACGATGAATATGGCTTGGTTTAATGCTTTAAAACAGTTGATTATTTGATGATAATGGTGTATATTGGCAAGTGATGTTTTGAAAAAGGTTAAGGTCACTAAGGTGGTTAAAAGTCCTTGAGTGAGCCTTGAGGATTCTAAGAACTTCATGGTGGTTAAAAGTCCATGATGATTCTTGTTAAGGTCACTAAGGTGGTTAAAAGTCCTTGAGTGAGCCTTGTTACTTAAGAACATCAAGGTGGTTAAAAGTCCTTGGATGGTTCTTGTTAAGGACACAAAGGTGGTTAAAAGTCCTTGTGTGGTCCTTGCCATGGTGTTTAAAAGTCCATGGGCCAAGGTGTTTAAAAGTCCTTGGGGCCAAGGTGTTTAAAAGTCCTTGGGGTGAAACTTGTAAAGGACACAAAGGTGGTTAAAAGTCCTTCTGTGGTCCTTGTGAATTATAAGATCACAATGGTGTTTAAAAGTCCATGTGTGAGTCTTATGTTGAACTTGTGTTTTTAAATAGATTGAACTTATCACTTGTGGCCAATATGACATGTATTGATATGGAAGCATGTAATGCTTGTTAAAATTGCTTTTGAGCATGAGTAAATGATGTATAAAGTATGATTTATAAAGTGTTTTTATAAATGCATTATTGAATGGTTTTAATGGGCATTCCTCACTAAGCTTTTGCTTACGCTCTCTTTCGTTTTCTTAAACCAATAATGCAGATCGTTAAGGTACTTTGAGGGCAGCAAGGAAGGCAAGCATTCAAGTGGAATTAAGCTCAAGTATGGGAAGGATTTCTTAAACACTTTTTAGCTTTTGGCATTTGGCAATGGGGAACCTATGTGAATGTTTTGGGAGATGTTTTGTACTCCCTAAGTATGTTTAATGTTGTTGGAAATGCTGGTTTTTGTAATTGGCCAATATATGCTTGACTTGGAGGTTTTATGCTTAAATGGTTTGCTTGTGTAGGAAGCATGCTATAGAATTGGGGTTTTTCATATATGTTGATATAATGATGAATGGTTGATGCAAATATGTCTCTTGTATGATGTATGAGTTGCTGGTAAAGTTTGGTAGCATTTGGAGCATGATTGGATGATCAATTGTATGTTTAAGCATGCATTTTGCTGCATTCTGTGCAGGCTGTTTCAGAACAGTGGCTACCGTTTCGGAACGGGTGCCTTGAATCAGCCTAGGCGTCCGAAACGGGAGACACCGTTCCGAAATGGAAAGGCCACTGCCAGCCCTCGTTTCGGTACGCGTTGCGGAACGGCCCCGTGTTTCGAAACAGGCTAACCCTGTTTCGGAACAGCCGACCGTTGGGGGCTGACATTGGCAGTTAAATGTTTTGGATTGTTTGCATTTTGGTCCTGAACCTTGTTTGTGCAATTGTATGAGTTTGGGATGTCCGTTTGAGCTGAAATTTGACAGAGAAGCATGAAACCTGATTAATTTCAAGATGGTAACTTTAATTTGGGTTAAGACCTCATAATTTACAGAATTTACAATTTGGTCCCTAAAATTGTAAATTGTTCAATTGGGTCCCTGTTTGATCTATGATGTTTATGATCTTTGAGTATGATGTTTGAATGATCATAACTAGGGTTAATGTGCATCTAGACAAGTTTAAAAAGAAAAAAAAAGAGGGTCGTTAATCAAGGTTGACTTTCGGGTTGACTTTGGTTTTCCCCGTGTGACTTTCTGAATTCGGGTCAACCGTCTAGGCTGGGTTAAGGGGGTTACATACAAGGTTTCGTTTGGATCTGAGATTTGCGAATGTTAGTGGTGGTGTGGATCAAGAACATCAAGGTCATAGAGCGGTGGTTCATCTACCAGAGTGTGGTCGTTGTGGAAGGCGACACATTGGGGTTTGTTGGGACGTTGGACCTGTGGTGCGATGGGACATGTGAAGCGTAATTGTTCGTAGGTAGTGAGACCAGCTCCGAAGCATGCAATTGAGTCTCAAAGGGGCCGTGAGTGCGACCGAGACATGTTTCGGAGGTGGCAAGAAAGGTAGAGAGGTGCAAGGTGTACGATGGTTGGATCTTGCTTGAAATGTGGGTCTGATGGACTTTTGAGGCGAGATTGTCCAGTGTTAGCTCGGGGTGGTCAAGTAGGGATGTCTGTTGAAGCTCCTCGTGATCGCAAGTGCTGAAATGGTTCGTTACAGCAAGGAGATGATGGTGTCCTCATGGTGTTGGTCGATGCTATGGTGGTGTAGTCAGAGAATGGTGGCTCTGCGGGAGAGAGTGCTCGTCGCTTGGAGCTCTAGGACAATATTGTAATTGCAAGTATCTTTATTATACAATCTCTGTTATTTTTATCTTTGGGTAGTTTTGGTTTTGCATCCTCTTGTGTAGTTGTTATGGTCCTATAGTTAGTGAGTTGGATAGTAATTGGTGTGGTTTTGAAAATAACATTGGTGACGAAAGTGTAATTGTTTGAGTAGTTTGCTATTAGTGAGTTGTAAGAGTGGTGGAGCTGGAAGAGTTTGGGAATGGGATGAGAGCTTGTTCCTGGTTTGGTTCGAGAATGTTATTAGTAAGTGTGAATAGACATTCATGCATAGTTAAAATCATATATATATATATTACATATATTAGTACATGCATACATTTGGCATGCCATTAGAAGTTTGCATACATGTGCACAGACATTCATAAGGGCACGTAGGTAATCATGCATACGAATGTTCACACTTACGAATAGCTAATTAGATATGATAGTGATGTGTTATGATTAGGGTAGTTTGTGGGTTTAAAGTTTTGTTTTGGTGCGAGATGAGGAATGGGTGTGAGGTTAGGAAGTGAATAAGTTTACCGTTAGGAGTGAGTGTGATCTAGCTCGGTGGGCAGGAGGTAAAGTTTTCCATGTGATCGTTTCAGATAGAATCGGTCGAGGTTGTTTGGTGTGTAGTTAAAAGCAATTTGAAATAGTAGCTAGGTGTTGTAGTTTCTCTGGATTGGGCAGTTATGGTAGGTTTTCATATGTGCTTTTGAAGTGTTGTTGTATTCTTGCTTGAATAACTATAGCAGGATGGTTGTTTTAGGTGTATGGAGTTTTGACAGTGACCTTGGAGGAGTTGGAAGGAAGTTCTGACGAGAGTTCTAATCGAGGTTTAGCTTGAGTTGAGTAGAGGATTCATAGCTCTTGTACGTGTTGTAGGATGAGTGGTTAATCCGGTTGGGAGGGTTGTAGTGTATACTTTCAAACGGTTGTAAGTGCTTGGAGAACGAGCTTTACGCTTGGCTTGTTGCGAATGCTTTTGTGTGAGGATTAAGTTTTGTCGTTGGGTAGCATCCAAGTAAGATTAGTGTCGTGGCCAAAGTTTGTGTGGGAAAAGTAATATAAGCTCAAAAGCCATGTTAATCTGGCTGGGTCTTCGTGAGAGGGTAGTCTGTTGGCTGACTGTAAGTAAACCTTCTTTAGACAGTTGATGTAAGTGAAGCAACTGTTGGAGACGGTGTTAGAGTCTCGTTACGAGGATTTTCAGATGATGAGTGGGCGGATTTTGGTTTTCATGTTGAGAATAGTATGGTGCGCACGAATCACAAGAGTTTAAAGTATCTAATGTTTCAAAAAGACTTGAATCTTAGGCAATAAAGGTGGTTGGAGTTGCTTAAGGAGTATGGTCTGATGATGAGGTATCATGTTGAGGACATTGCTGATGGAAAGTCTTTGGATTTTTGTTTCAATGATGATGGTGTTTTGAGTTTTGGGAATTGAATAGCGGTCCCAAATGATGTTGCATTGAGATGCTCTATTCTGGTTGAAGCCCATATTGGTTCTTTTGTTGTGCACCCTGGCAGTACGAAGATGTATCGTGGTTTGAGAGTTGGGTGATACCAGATGAGGTGAGAAAGGATATTGCCAAGTTTGTAAGAAAATGTATGGTTTGTTAGTGGGTGAAAGCCGATCATTGGTTTCCTTCTAAGTTGTTGCAACCGTTAAGGATCCCAGAATGGAAATGGGAAAAGATTACCGTGGATTCGTGTTGGATTACCTTTGACACCATCAAAGAGGGTTTCTGTTTGGGTGTTTGTTGACCGTCTTGCGAAGTGTGCACATTTCTTGCCAGTGCATACTATGTATACGTTGGATAAGTTGGCTGAGTTGTTTATTGTTTAGATTGTGCGTTTGCACGGAGTGCTGAAGTCTATTGTATCAGATAAAGATCCGAGGTTCACATCGAGGTTTTGTGAATGTTTGCATCAAGCCTTAGGTAAAAGGTTTGTAACGCCCTTATGCCGGCCTAGACGGTTGACCCGAACTACGAAGATTACACGGGGAAAACCAAAGTCAACCTGAAAGTCAACATTGATTAACGACCCTTTTTTTTCTTTTTAATCTTGTCTAAATGCTCGTTAACCCTAAGCGCACTCTTGAGAAAAGCATAATTGAAAATCACATTCGTCGGAAAGCAACAAGGGACTCAATTGCACAACATACAAATTTAGGGACCAATATGTAAATTTTGGAAAGATGAGGGACTTAACCAACTTCAAGGTTACCGATATCAAATTAATCATATTTCATGCTTCCCTGTCAAATTTCACCTTAAACGGACTTACCAAACTCAAGCAATTGCATATACAAAATTCAGGACTAAAATGTAAAGCTTGCAAACCTCAAACCATTCAAATCAGTGCCCAACGGTCAAGTGTTTCGGAATGGGGGATGATCGTTCCGAAACGCGGGTTCGTTTCGAAACCCATTCCGAAACAGGGCTTGACAGTAGCAAAAGTGTTTCGGAACGACCTCTACTCGTTTCGATACACAAAGGCCATTGCAGTCCCCTGTTTCGAAACAGTAGTGCCCGTTCCGATACGGACTGCCCAGAAAGTGCAGATTTTTCTGGTTTAACATACATTTAACCAATCCAACACATCCCTATGACCTCCTAATCATGCCAACAAGTCATCATACATTTAAGGAACATATTTGCATCATCAAAACACATCTATGGCATCAATTAGGAAAAACCTCAATCTATAGGCATGCAACCTAATTCTCAAAACCAACCAAACATCAAGTCATCAAAGCAAACACCAAAATGGCCAATTACATATCCAAAACATCATAGGCATCATGACAAACTTAGGGAGTCCAAAACATCTCCCAAAATCACAACCTAGGTTCCCATTGCCAAATATCAAAATCTAATAATGTTGTAAAATAGTCACCGTACATGAGCTTAGTCCTTCCCTTGGATTCTTAGCCTCCTTGCTACCCTTAAACACCTCAATTATCTACATTATTGGTTCAAGAGAGAGAGCGTAAGTAGAAATGCTTAGTGAGGCATTGTAACACCCCAAATTTGGGCTTAGAAGTTTTGGGTTTGGACCGGACCGGTCGGGTCGCGGTTCGAATATAAAAGAGTGAAATTAGGAAAGTCTAGTTCGGGTTGCATTAAAAATATGGAAAAATGTCTTAAAATCCTCTTTTATTATATATAAGAGAAGGGTGAAAGCAATTTTACAAAATGAGGTTTGGAAGAGTGACATTTTGGGTTAGTGACCAAAATGTAATTTTTGAAAACTATGTGACTGTTTTAAAAAGGATTGAAACTTTGAATCTTTAAGGAGCTATTTACCCAATAGGAGTTTCTCCAGATTTTTCTTAAATATTAAAGGTTTAATTAATGGTTTAAAATAAAAGTAAAAGGGAGGGAAAGACATTTTTTGGCATTTTCAACTAACTTTTCCCAATTTCCATTTTCCTTTTCTCTCATCTTTTCTCTCAAACCAAACACATTCTCCAGCACATTTTTCCCTCTGATTTTGACATCCAAATATGAGATTTCAATTCTCTTTTGATCTCTAATCATCTCTTCAACAAAACCTTGGCATTTGCTAATTGGATTTTCAAGAATCTTGGTTCCAAAAAGGGGAGAAACCCAAGTTTAGAGGTATGAACGTTCTTATCCTCTAAATTCTCAGTCCTTTACTGAAATTCCCAAGTTCTCAATCCTTGATTTGTGTTTTATAAAAGGTTTTACAATTGAGTTCTTGATCTTGGCTTTAAAATGCAAGATTTGGTTGATTTTTGGTAAAATTCGTATGATCTGATTGGACACTGTTTTGAGGAGTCTTTTTTATGTTAAATGAATGTTTAATTGATGAGAAATTGAGGTTTAATCAATGCAATCCCGAATAGGTTGAATTTCCTAAGTTTTGCTTGAGTTTTTGGTTGTTTTTGGAGTGATCTTGATGATCTGTTATAGCTGGAGGTATAGGGACGTGGTTAGATCCTTTTTGGAAGTTTATTGATGTTTATGGATGTTTAGAATTGATGGATCTTGGCTGGGTAGTGTTTTGGAGTTGTTTGGATGTGTTTTCGGTTGTGTTTGGTAGCTCAAAATGGAGTATGGATGAGAGCAGCGAGTTTAGGTGCTTTCATTGAAGATATTAATGCATGATGATGCATTAATTCTCTGCTTTGATGTGTTTAAAACAGGGGAGTCATCTTTGGATCCTTGTGGTGGTGATCCGGTAGCTTGATTGGTATTTTGGCAAGTGGCGAAATGGAATCGGTGAGTGGATTTTGGTTTTCAGCTTTGAACCAATGTTTTGAAGGTTTGGGAGCTTAGTTTAAGTCTAAGCAACTTAGCTAAGCTCAAGAGTAAGTTTTCGGGTAAAACTCTCTTGATGATGAACCATGGTTGGTTGAGTGCAATGTGATTTGTTTGCATGTTTTAGATCCTGTTTTGAAAGCATATTTAGCATGTTTAATTGCTGATTTAATGAGCCATGTGTTGAAGAATGCTCAAGGTAAGAGATTCTTGTTTTTTAACATTGTTAAATGTGGTTTTGATGCATAATAAGGCATGATGATTATGGCTTTGATAAATGCTTTAAAACAGTGGATTAATGTTGTAAAATGATGTATATTGGCAAGTGATGTCTTGAGAATGATTAAGAACACTATGGTGGTTAAAAGTCCATAGGTGGTTCTTGTTTTAAGAACAACATGGTGGTTAAAAGTCCATGGTTGGTTCTTGGTTAAGATCACAAAGGTGGTTAAAAGTCCTTGTATGAATCTTGTATATTTTAAGAACAACATGGTGGTTAAAAGTCCATGGTTGGTTCTTGGTTAAGGTAACAAAGGTGGTTAAAAGTCCTTGTGTGAGCCTTGTGCATTTAAGAACACCATGGTGGTTAAAAGTCCATGGGTGATTCTTGTTAAGGACACAAAGGTGGTTAAAAGTCCTTGTGTGGTCCTTGTGAATTGTAAGAACATCATGGTGTTTAAAAGTCCATGGATGATTCTTGTGCTAAGGACACAATGGTGTTTAAAAGTCCATGTGTGGTCCTTGTGAATTGTAAGTTCACAATGGTGTTTAAAAGTCCATGTGTGAATCTTATGTTGATTGTATCACTTGTGGCCAATATGACATGTTATAAACTTGAAGCATGAATTGCTTGTTTTAAATGCTTATTTGCATGTACAAATGATGATTTGAGCAAGGGTTTATAAATGTGTTTTATAAATGCATTATTTTGTTGTTTTAAATGAGCATTCCTCACTAAGCTATTTACTTACGCTCTCTCTTTTCTTAAACCAATAATGCAGAGCATTGAAGTGCATTTGGGGCAGCAAGGAAGCCAAGAATCCAAGTGAAGTTTTAAGCTCATGTATGGTGAACATTTTCCTAAAACTATTAGCTTTTGGGTATTTTGCAATGGGGGACCTATGTTGTTGTTTTGGGAGATGTTTTGGACTTTCTAAGTTGGTTTTATGATGTTGGAACATGTAATTGGCCTCTTGCTATTTGTTTTGGAGATTTGTGGATTGAATGGTTTTCTAAGTAGGATGCATGCCTATAGAATTGGGGATTTGCTTAATTGATGCCATGTTTGAGTATGGTTGATGAAATTATGTTCCATGAATGTTGAATGACTTGCTGGTACAATTTGGTTGCATTTGAAGCATGTTTGATGGGTCAATTGTGTGTTAAACCAGCTGATTTTCTGCAATCTGGGCAGGCCGTATCGGAACGGGTGCTACCGTTTCGGAACAGGGGCCTGAAATGGCCTAGGCGTTTCGAAACGGGAGGAACCGTTCCGGAACGGAAATGCTACTGCCAAGCCTTGTTTTAGAACCTGTTTCGGAACGGTCCCGCGTTTCGGAACAGGTCCTCCCTGTTTCGGAACATTCGACCGTTGGGCTCTGAATTTGATGGTTATATGTTTTGAAATGTTTGCGTTTTAGTCCTGAATCTTGTTGTTGCAATTGAATGGGTTTGAGATGTCCGTTTGAGCTGAAATTTGGCAGAGAAGCATGAAAGATGATTAATTTCATATTGGTAACTTTTAATTGGATTAAGTCCCTAAAATTTTCAGAATTTACAATTTGGTCCCTAAAGTATTAATTTGTGCAATTGGGTCCCTGAATGTTCTCTGATGGTTATGATCTTTGAGTATGCTGATCTGGTGAACATATCTAGGGTTAATGTGCATCTAGAGAAGTTTTAAAAAGGAAAAAAAGGGTCGTTAATCAAGGTTGACTTTCTGGTTGACTTTGGTTTTCCCCGTGTAAACTTCTTAATTCGGTTCAACCGTCTGGGCCGGGTTAAGGGGGTTAAATTTGGTGGTATCAGAGCTGAGTTCTCGTGTAATGGGGAATGAATATGTGGGTGATTAAAGTATGTATGCTTTGTATGCTTGTTGAGTGAAAGCATGATGTGTGAATTGTAAGTATGTTACAATTGAGGTGTATGCTGTGATGAAGCATGTTGTGGGTACCCATTGCCAAATTAAAGCTAATGAAATGATGTTGTTTTTAATTGGAAATGAGCTTGAGTACTTGGATTGCTTACCTTGCTAAGCCTGATTTTGTTTATTTGCATTGTGATTGCATTGTTAGTGAATGGCACCTCGTAGAGAATTGAGGGGTAATGTGCGAGCTACGGCTCAAAATGAGAATAAGAATGAGGAGAATGTTGAAAGTGCGGTGGATTTACCTCCTCCACCTGGTGGTTGTGGTGCTGGGGGTGAAGGAGCTGGAGCTGCAGCTGGTGCTGGGGTCGCTGGACCTGAAGCTGGTCAGGGACAAGCTATTCCTGACATGACAGTGTTGATACAAGCTATTGCTAGAGCTTTTCAAGCAGTAGTAGCTGGAGTTAGACTACCTTTGGAACGTTTGCGCAGTCTAGGAGGGACTGAGTTCAGAGGGTTGTCTGCTGAAGGTTCAGAGTCTTGGTTAGAAAGTACCAAGAGAATCTTGGGTCAAATGAATTGCACTGATGTGCAGAAGCTGGGTTGTGTGGTATCATTGTTACAAGATGATGCTTACACTTGGTGGACGACCACTATCGCTGGGATGGCAGATGATGATGTAACCTAGACGTTCTTTCAGAATGCGTTCAAGAGAAGGTATCTAGGTGTGAGGTACCTAGATGAAAAGAAGAGAGAATTCATGTCTCTTACCCAAGGAAGCATGTCTGTAGCTGAGTACGAAGTTCAGTTTGTTCGACTCAGTCAATACGCACCTGAGCTTGTCCCGGATGAGCGGGAGAGGTGTGAAAGGTTCCGTTATGGTTTGGTGACGGAAGTGAAGACGTATATGCTGGCTGCTGAGTACAATGATTTTGATGTGCTGGTTGGTCGGGCGAAGGACATTGAGATGAACTTGGGTTTATCTTCTAGAAGTGTTGGGTCAAGTGCTGGTAAGCGAGCTGCTGATTATAGTTCCGGTGGTGGACAGAACAAAAGGGGACGTGATCAGAAATATCAGTCTTCAGCTAAGCGAGGTGGTGGTGCGCCTGCTCAGGGAGGCAAGGCGAGAGTTGATCCGAGCGCATGTTGGACATGTGGATCGCGTGGCCATATGAAACGTGATTGTCCTCGAGCTGTGAGGGAGGTGCAAGCTCCTGTTGTGGCAGCTGGTAATTCGTGCTGGAATTGTGGATCTACGGATCACATGAGGAGGGAGTGTCCTATGTTGGCTGGTGGCCAAGGGCGTGCTCCTGTAGTTGTTGCACCACAGAGAGGTCGTGGGCGCGGCCGTGGTAATTTCCAGCGTAGGGAGGATGGTGGAAGGAATGTGGCTCAGGTTGTAGCTGTCCAGCCTGAAGGTGGTGGCCAGGCTAGAGTGTTTGCTCAGAGGGAGGGGAGGAATGACGCGGATGTGATCGCAGGTACTTTTACTCTGCAATCCTTGTCATTACTTTCCTTGATTGATTCTGGATATACGCACTCATACATTTTGCGTGAGCATGCTGAATTGCTTGGTTTGCCTGTTGAGTCTTTGGATGTTGGTATGCGTGTCACTAGTTCTTTTGGTGAGACTGTTGCGACTCGAAAGCTTTATAGAAGATGTCCTTTGGTTGTGCAAGATCATGTTTTTCCTGTTGATCTTATGGAATTGCCTTTCTATGGTTTTGATGTAATCCATGGTATGGATTGGCTTGCTGAGCATCGTGCTGTAGTGGATTGTGAGAATAAGTGTAACCCCCTTAACCCGGCCTAGACGGTTAACCCCAATTAAGAAAGTCACACGGGGAAAACCAAAGTCAACCCGAAAGTCAACCTTTATTAACGACCCTTTTTTTTCTTTTTAAAACTTGTCTAGATGCATATTAACCCTAGATATGATCATTCAAACAACATGCTCAAGGATCACGAACATCAGAGATCAAACAGGGACCCAATTGAACAATTTACAACTTTAGGGACCAAATTGTAAATTCTGTAAATTATAAGGTCTTAATCCAAATTAAAGTTACCAACTTATAATTAATCAGGTTTCACGCTTCTCTGCAAAATTTCAGCTCAAACGGACATCCAAAGCTCATACAATTGCACAAACAAGATTCAGAACCAAAACGCATACATTTCAAAACATATAACTGCCAATGTCAGCCCCCAACGGTCAGGTGTTCCGAAACAGGGAGAACCTGTTTCCAAACGCGGGACCGTTCCGCAACGGGTTTCGAAATGAGGGCTGGCAGAGGACTTTCCGTTTCGGAACGGTACCTTCCGTTCGGACGCCTGGGCCACTACAGGGCACCCGTTCCGAAACGGTAGCTCCCGTTCCGATACGCCCTGCACAGAATGTAAAGAAATGGCTGCTAAAACACACAATTGATCAACCATACATGCTCCAAATGCAACCAAACTTTACCAGCATCTCATACAACATACAAGAGACATATTTGCACCAACCATTCATCATTATAACATCATATATGAAAAGCCCCAAATCTAAAGGCATGCTTCCTACTTAACAAACCATTCAAGCATGAAACCTCCAAATCAATCACATAATGGCCAATTACATGTTCCAGCATTGTTATCAACATTAAACAAACTTAGGGAGTTCAAAACATCTCCCAAAACATCCACATTGGTCCCCCATTGCCAAATGCCAAAAGCTAAAAGTTTATGAGAAAACCTTCCCATACATGAGCTTAATTTCCACTTGATTGCTTGCCTTCCTTGCTGCCCTCAATGAACTCTAATGCTCTGCATTATTGGTTTAAGAAAAAGAGAGAGAGCGTAAGCAAAAGCTTAGTGAGGAATGCTCATTTAAAACCATTCAATAATGCATTTATAAAACTCATTTATAAACCATGCTTCAAGAAACATTTACACATGCTCTTAAACATTTAAAACAAGACTCTCATGCTTCAAGTTCATAACAAGTCATATTGACAACAAGTGATACATTTCACATAAGATCCACACATGGACTTTTAAACACCATTGTGATCTTATCCCCATGGACTTTTAAACACCATGGACCCATGGACTTTTAAACACCATGGCAAGGACCACACAAGGACTTTTAACCACCTTTGTGTCCTTAACAAGAATCTCCCAAGGACTTTTAAACACCTTGGAGTTCTTAAGTAACCAAGGCTTACAAGGACTTTTAACCATCTTGAGCCTTAACCAAGAACCAACCATGGACTTTTAAACACCATGTTGTTCTTAAAATTCACAAGATTTACACAAGGACTTTTAACCACCTTTGTGATCTTAACCAAGAACCATCCAAGGACTTTTAACCACCTTGATGTTCTTAAATATACAAGGCTCACACAAGGACTTTTAACCACCTTTGTGACCTTAACCATCACTTGCCAATATGTATCATTATCATCAATATCTCACTGTTTTAAAGCATTTTACAAAGCCATAAACATCATGCATCTTTAAGCATCAAACCACATTTAAACAATGTTCAAAAACAAGGAACTCATACCTTGAGTTTCTTTTAACACATGGCTTATAATCTCAGCAAATAAACATGCTAGATATGCTTTCAAAACATATTTAAAATCATGCAAACAACACATTGCATTACAACCAAAACCATGGCCATCACCAAGAGAGTTTTCCCGAAAACTTACTCTTGAGCTTAGCTAAGTTGCTCAGACTTAAACTAAGCTCCCAAACCTTCAAAACACTGGTTTCAAAGCCGAAAACCAAATTCCACTCACCGATTCCGTTTCGCTTCTTGCCGAAACACCAATCAAGCTTCCGGATCACCACCACTTGGATCCAAAGATGACTCCCCTGTTTTAAACACATCAAAGCAGAAGATTAATGCATCATCATGCATTAATAGCTTCAATGAAAGCACCTAAACTCGCTGCTCTCATCCACACTCCATTTTCGGCTACCAAACACAACCGAAAATGCATCCAAACAACTCCTCAACATTGCCCAGCCATGATCCATCAAAACTAAACATCCTTAAACATCATTTAACATCTAGAAAGAGCCTAACAACATCCTTATACCTCCAGCAACAACAGATCCACAAGATCACTCCAAAACAACCAAGAATCACAAGCTACACTTAGGAAATTCAACCTATCCGGGATTGCATTAATTAAAACTCAATTCCTTATCAAATTAACATTCATTTATCATCAAATTAACACCTTAAAACACAGCCCAATCAGATCAAACAAAAATCCATCAAAAATCACCAAATCTTGCATTTTAAGCCAAGATCCATTACACAACTTTAAAACCACTTATAAAACATCAATTAAGGATTGAGAACTTAGGAATTTCAGTAAAGAATTGAGAGTTTAGAGGAGAAGGACGTTCTTACTTCCAAACTTGAGTTTCTCCATTTTTGGAACCAAAATCTTGAAAATCCAATTAGCAATTGGTGAGATTTTGTTGATGAGATGATTAGATCCAAAGAGAATTGAAAAGAGGTATTTAGGTGACAAAATCAGAGGAAAAAGCTCTGGAGAGAATGTTTGGGTTGAGAGAAAATGAGAGAAAAGGAAAATTGGAAAAGTTAGTTGAAAATGGAAAATAACTTCCCTCCACTTTTCTTTTGTTTAAAACTCAGAATTAAATAATAAAATATCTTAGAAAAATCTGGAGAAACTCCTTTTGGGTAAATAGCTTCTTAAAGATTCAAAGTTTCAATCCTTTCTAAAACAGTCACGCAGTTTTCAAAATTTACATTTTGGTCACTAGCCAAAATGTCACCCTTCCAAACCTCATTTTGTAGAATTGATTTCACAGTTCACTTATATATATTAAAAGAAGATTTTAGAACATTTTTCCATATTTTTAATACAACCCGAACTAGGCTTTCCTAATTTCACCTTTTATATTCGAACAGCACTTTGACCGAACCGGTCCAAGCCCAAAACCGGGGCATTACAACTCTCCCCCCTTAAGAAATTTCTTCCTTGAAATTTACTTGAAGGAAAGAGAGAAGGAAACTGCTTCAGCATGTCATCCTTCCGTTCCCACGTGTCTTCCTCGACACCACGGTGCTTCCACAACACCTTCACCAACTCAATGGTCTTGCCACGAAGAACCTTGCTATCCAAATCTAGAACCTTCACCGGTTCCTCATCATAGGTCAAATCTGGATTCAATTCTACTTCTTCCACAGGCATCACATGCGAAGGATCAGATCTGTACTTCCAGAGCATAGAAACATGAAACACATCATGAATCTTCTCCAACTCTTGAGGTAACCTCAACTTTTACGCAACAGGACCCACACGCTCAACCACCTCGTATGGTCCAATGTACCTAGGGCTCAACTTACCCTTCCGGCCAAACCTCATCACCTTCTTCCAAGGCGAAACCTTCAAAAACACACGGTCACCCACCGCATACTCAATCTCCTTACGCTTCAAATCCGCGTAAGACTTTTGCCGATCAGAAGCTGCCCTCAACCGCTCACAGATGAGCTTCACCTTCTCGGTGGTTCCTTTCAACAACGCAGGCATCGAAACCAACTTTTGACCCGTTTCAGCCCAACGAAGAGGAGTCCTACACTTCCTCCCATACAAAGCCTCATAAGGTGCCATTTGTATACTTGCCTGATAACTATTGTTATAAGCAAACTCTACCAAAGACAAATGCTTCTCCCAACTGCCAGAAACGCGATGTAAACCTCGGATCCCTATCCGACACAATCGACTTAGGCACACCATGCAGCCGCACAATCTCAGCAATGTACAGCTCCGCAAGCTTATCCAAGGAAAACGTAGTATGCACAGGCAAGAAATACGCACACTTCGTCAGGCGATCTACAATCACCCACACCGAATTCTTCTTCGATGGTGACAAAGGTAAACCAGATACAAAATCCATGGTAACCCTCTCCCACTTCCATTCAGGGATTCTCAACGGTTGCAACAACCCTGAAGGAACCAGATGCTCAGCCTTAACTCACTGACACACCAAACACTTGCTCACAAACTCAGCAACATCTTTCTTCAAACCCACCCAATAGTACTCATCACGAAGATCACGATACATCTTAGTACAACCAGGGTGCATAGCAAAAGGACTACTATGACCTTCAGTCAGAATAGCACGCCTCAACTCAGCATCATTGGGCACTACTACTCGACTCCCAAAACACAACACACCATCACCATTAAAACTGAAATCCGAAGGCCTACCCTCTGCGATATCCTGAACATGAGGCACCAAGGAATCATCCAGCAACTGCTTTTCCTTGATCAACTGAACCAAAGATGGTTTCACTTGCAACTCAGCCACGAGACCACCATCACGCGAAATACTCAAACTGGCAAACATAGCCCTCAGCTCAACTGCTACCTTCCTACTCAAGGCATCCGCTACAACATTAGCTTTTCCAGGATGGTACTCAATCGTCAGATCATAATCCTTGAGCAACTCCACCCAACGCCGCTGCCTAAGATTCAACTCCTTCTGAGACATCAGATACTTCAAACTCTTGTGATCCGTGTACACAGTACACTTCTCACCATACAGGTAATGTCTCTAGATCTTCAGAGCAAAAACCACTGCAGCCAACTCAATGTCATGCGTAGGATAATTGTGCTCATGCACTTTCAACTGCCGCGATGCATAAGCCACCACCTTACCCTCTTGCATCAGCACACATCCCAAACCAACATAGGACGCATCACTGTAGACCACAAACTTTTTCCCTGATTCAGGTTGAACCAAGATAGGAGCTTGCGTCAAAGCCGCCTTAAGCTTCTCAAAAGCCTGCTGTCTCGCCTCCGTCCATTCATACTTAACATCCTTTTGCAGCAGCTTCGTCAAAGGTGCAACAATCTTAGAAAAACCATCCACAAACCTCCGATAGTATCCTGCCAAACCAAGGAAACTACGAACCTCATGAACAGACTTAGGAACCTTCCAGTTCATCACCGCCTCAATCTTCTGAGGATCAACACGAATCCCCTCAGCAGAAACCACATGCCCAAGAAACACCACCTCCTTAAGCCAGAACTCACACTTGCTCAACTTAGAATAAAGCTGATTCTCCAACAAAGCTTGCAGCACAACCCTCAAGTGCTCTTCATGCTCCTCCTCAGTATGCAAGTACACGAGGATATCATCAATGAACACCACAACGAACTTATCCAGGTATTCATGAAACACACGGTTCATCATGTCCATAAAAGCAGCAGGAGCATTTGTCAAACCAAACGGCATCACAAGGAACTCATAATGCCCATACCTTGTCCTAAAAGCTGTCTTAGGCACATCCACATCCTTCACCTTCAACTGGTAATACCCTGACCTCAAGTCAATCTTAGAGAACACATCTACTCCCCGAAATTGATCAAAGAGATCATCAATTCTCGGCAAAGGATACCGATTCTTGATAGTCAACTTGTTCAGCTGACGGTAATCAATGCACATTCTCATAGTGCCATCCTTCTTCTTTACAAACAAGACCGGTGCACCCCAAGGCGACACACTCGGCCGAATGAAACCATGATCAAGCAATTCTTGCAATTGCGTCTTCAGCTCCTTCAGCTCCTTAGGTGCCATTCTATAAGGGGTAATGGACACAGGAGTTGTATTCTCATACAGCTCAATTCCAAACTCCACCTCGCGATTAGGAGGTAAACCAGGCAACTCCTCAGGAAATACACCAGGAAACTCCCTCACTACTCTGATATCTTGCACACGCAACTCCTTAGAGCTAGGATTCATCACAAAAGCTAGATAAGCTTCACAACCTTGCCTCAGCATCCGGCTCGCTTCCAAGGTAGACACCACATTGGCAAGAAACTTCACATTCTCACCAACCACAACCACTTCATAATCATCCGCAAGCTTCAACGAAACTCGCTTATTTTCACAATCCACAACAGCACGATGCTCAGCAAGCCAATCCATACCAAGGATTACATCAAAACCATAGAAAGGCAACTCCATAAGATCAACATGAAAAACATGTTCTTGAACAACCAAAGGACACCTTCTATACAGCTTTCGAGTCACAACAGTCTCACCAAAAGAACTAGTGACACGAACCCCAACATCCAAAGATTCAACAGGCAAACCAAGATATTCAGCATGCTCACGCAGAATGTATGAATGCGTAGATCCAGAATCAATCAAGGAAAGTAATGAGAAGGATTGAAAGTAAAAGTACCTGCAATCACATCAGCGTCATTCCTCCCCTCACGCTGAGCATACACCCTAGCTTGACCTCCACCCTCAGGCTGAATAGCCACAACATGGGCCACTCCTCGACCACCTTCCTCTTTTCGCTGAAAATTACCACGGCCGCGCCCACGACCTCTCTGCGGTGCAACAGCAACAGGAGCACGCACTTGGCCACCAGCCAACATAGGACACTCCCTCCTCAAATGATCCGCAGATCCACAATTCCAGCACCCATTACCAGCTGCCGCAACAGGAGCTTGCACCTCCCTCACAGCACGAGGACAATCACGCTTCATATGACCACGTGACCCACAAATCCAACAAGCACTCGGATCAGCTCTAGCATTGCCTCCCCGAGCAGGTGCACCACCACCTCTCTTAGCCGAGGACTGATACTTCTGATCACGTCCCCTCTTGTTCCGTCCACCACCGGAACTATATTCAGCTGATCGCTTTCCAGCACTTGCTCCAGCACCTCTAGCAGATAAACCCAAGTTCATCTCAATATCCTTTGCTCAGCCCACCAGCATATCAAAATCATCATACTCGATAGCCAGCACATACATCTTCACATCCGTCACTAAACCATAACGGAATCTTTCGCACCTCGCCCGCTCATCAGGGACTAACTCAGGCGCATACTGACTGAGTCGAACAAACTGCACTTCATACTCAGCCACAGTCATGCTCCCTTGGGTAAGAGACATGAACTCCCTCTTCTTTTCATCTAGGTACCTCACACCTAGATACCTTCTCTTGAACACATTCTGGAAGAATGTCCAAGTTACATCAGCATCAGCCATCCAAGCAATAGTGGTTGTCCACCACGTATAAGCATCATCCTGTAGTAAAGATCCTACACAGCCCAACTTTTGCACATCAGTGCAACTCATCTGGCCCAAGATCCTCTTGGTACTCTCCATCCAAGATTCAGAACCTTCTGCTGACAAACCCCTGAACTCAGTCCCACCTAGACTGCGTAAGCGCTCCAAGGGTAGTCTAACACCAGCATCTCCATGATGCCCAGCTCCTTAAGCTCCAGCTACTGCCGCTCGAAAAGCACCAGCAATAGCTTGCACCAACATCGTCATGTCAGGCATAGCTTGCCCCTGACCAACCTCAGGTCCAGCAGCTCAAGCACCAGCTGCAGCTTCAGCTCTTTCACCCTCAGCACCGCCACCACCAGGTGGAGGATGTAACACCGCACTTCCTGCATTTTCCTCATTCTCATTCTCATTCTGAGCCGTAGCTCGCACATTACTCCTCAACTCTCTGCGAGGGGCCATACTTTGACAATGCAATCACAATGCAAACAAACAAAGTCAGGTCCAGCAAGGTAAGCAATCCAAGTACTAAAGCTCATTTTCATTTAAAATCAACATCATTTCATTAGCTTTGATTTGGCAATGGGTACCCACAACATGCTTCATCACAGCATACAACTCAATTGCATCAAATTCACATACTACTCAACATGCTTTCACTCAACAAGCATACAAGGCATACATGCTTCAATCATGCACACATTCATTCCCAATTACTCGAGAACTCAGCTCTGATACCACCAAATGTAACCCCCTTAACCCGGCCTAGACGGTTAGGTGTTCCGAAACAGGGAGAACCTGTTTCGAAACGCGGGACCGTTCCGCAACGGGTTTCGAAACGAGGGCTGGCAGAGGACTTTCCGTTTCGGAACGGTACCTTCCGTTTCGGACGCCTGGGCCACTACAGGGCACCCGTTCTGAAACGGTAGCTCCCGTTCCGATACGCCCTGCACAGAATGTAAAGAAATGGCTGCTAAAACACACAATTGATCAACCATACATGCTCCAAATGCAACCAAACTTTACCAGCATCTCATACAACATACAAGAGACATATTTGCACCAACCATTCATCATTATAACATCATATATGAAAAGCCCCAAATCTAAAGGACATCCCAAGCTCAAACGGACATCCCAAGCTCATACAATTGCACAAACAAGATTCAGGACCAAAACGCATACATTTCAAAACATATAACTGCCAATGTCAGCCCCCAACGGTCAGGTGTTCCGAAACAGGGAGAAGCTGTTTCGAAACGCGGGACCGTTCCGTAACGGGTTTCGAAACGGTAGCTCCCGTTCCGATACGCCCTGCACAGAATGTAAAGAAATGGCTGCTAAAACACACAATTGATCAACCATACATGCTCCAAATGCAACCAAACTTTACCAGCATCTCATACAACATACAAGAGACATATTTGCACCAACCATTCATCATTATAACATCATATATGAAAAGCCCCAAATCTAAAGGCATGCTTCCTACTTAACAAACCATTCAAGCATGAAACCTCCAAATCAATCACATAATGGCCAATTACATGTTTCAGCATTATTATCAACATTAAACAAACTTAGGGAGTTCGAAACATCTCCCAAAACATCCACATTGGTCCCCCATTGCCAAATGCCAAAAGCTAAAAGTGTATAAGAAAACCTTCCCATACATGAGCTTAATTTCCACTTGATTGCTTACCTTCCTTGCTGCCCTCAATGCACTCTAATGCTCTGCATTATTGGTTTAAGAAAAAGAGAGAGCGTAAGCATAAGCTTAGTGAGGAATGCTCATTTAAAACCATTCAATAATGCATTTATAAAACTCATTTATAAACCATGCTTCAAGCAACATTTACACATGCTCTTAAACATTTAAAACAAGCATCTCATGCTTCAAGTTCATAACAAGTCATATTGGCAACAAGTGATACATTTCACATAAGATCCACACATGGACTCTTAAACACCATTGTGATCTTATCCCCATGGACTTTTAAACACCATGGACCCATGGACTTTTAAACACCATGGCAAGGACCACACAAGGACTTTTAACCACCTTTGTGTCCTTAACAAGAATCTCCCAAGGACTTTTAAACACCTTGTAGTTCTTAAGTAACCAAGGCTTACAAGGACTTTTGACCACCTTGAGCCTTAACCAAGAACCAACCATGGACTTTTAAACACCATGTTGTTCTTAAAATTCACAAGATTCACACAAGGACTTTTAACCACCTTTGTGATCTTAACCAAGAACCATCCAAGGACTTTTAACCACCTTGATGTTCTTAAATATACAAGGCTCACACAAGGACTTTTAACCACCTTTGTGACCTTAACCATCACTTGCCAATATGTATCATTATCATCAATATCTCACTGTTTTAAAGCATTTTACAAAGCCATAAACATCATGCATCTTTAAGCATCAAACCACATTTAAACAATGTTCAAAAACAAGGAACTCTTACCTTGAGTTTCCTTTAACACATGGCTTATAAACTCAGCAAATAAACATGCTAGATATGCTTTCAAAACAGATTTAAAATCATGCAAATAACACATTGCATTACAACCAAAACCATGGCCATCACCAAGAGAGTTCTTCTGAAAACTTACTCTTGAGCTTAGCTATGTTGCTCAGACTTAAACTAAGCTCCCAAACCTTCAAAACACTGGTTTCAAAGCCGAAAACCAAATTCCACTCACCGATTCTGTTTCGCTTCTTGCCGAAACACCAATCAAGCTTCCGGATCACCACCACTTGGATCCAAAGATGACTCCCTTGTTTTAAACACATCAAAGCAAAAGATTAATGCATCATCAAGCATTAATAGCTTCAATGAAAGCACCTAAACTCGCTGCTCTCATCCACACTCCATTTTTGGCTACCAAACACAACCGAAAATGCATCCAAACAACTCCTCAACATTGCCCAGCCATGATCCATCAAAACTAAACATCCTTAAACATCATTTAACATCTAAAAAGATCCTAACAACATCCTTATACCTCCAACAACAACAGATCCACAAGATCACTCCAAAACAACCAAGAATCACAAGCTACACTTAGGAAATTCAACCTATCCGGGATTGCATTAATTAAAACTCAATTCCTTATCAAATTAACATTCATTTATCATCAAATTAACACCTTAAAACACAGCCCAATCAGATCAAACGAAAATCCATCAAAAATCACCAAATCTTGCATTTTAAGCCAAGATCCATTACACAACTTTAAAACCACTTATAAAACATCAATTAAGGATTGAGAACTTAGGAATTTCAGTAAAGAACTGAGAGTTTAGAGGAGAAGGACGTTCTTACCTCCAAACTTGAGTTTCTCCCTTTTTGGAACCAAAATCTTGAAAATCCAATTAGCAATTGGTGAGGTTTTGTTGATGAGATGATTAGAAATCCAAAGAGAATTGAAAAGAGGTATTTAGGTGACAAAATCAGAGGAAAAAGCTCTGGAGAGAATGTTTGGGTTGAGAGAAAATGAGAGAAAAGGAAAATTGGAAAAGTTAGTTGAAAATGGAAAATAACTTCCCTTCACTTTTCTTTTGTTTAAAACTCAGAATTAAATCATAAAATATCTTAGAAAAATCTGGAGAAACTCCCTTTGGGTAAATAGCTCCTTAAAGATTCAAAGTTTCAATCCTTTCTAAAACAGTCACGCAGTTTTCAAAATTTACATTTTGGTCACTAGCCAAAATATCACCCTTCCAAACCTCATTTTGTAGAATTGATTTCACAGTTCACTTATATATATTAAAATAAGATTTTAGAACATTTTTCCATATTTTTAATGCAACCCGAACTAGGCTTTCCTAATTTCACCTTTTATATTCGAACAACACTTTGACCGAACCGGTCCAAGCCCAAAACTTCTAAGCCCAAAACCGGGGCGTTACAATAAGCGAGTTTCGTTGAAGCTTGCGGATGATTATGAGGTAGTTGCCGTTGGTGAGAATGTGAAGTTTCTTGCCAATGTGGTGTCTACATTGGAGGCGAGCCGGATGTTGAGGCAAGGTTGTAACTTACCTAGCTTTTGTGATGAATCCTAGTTCTAAGGAGTTGCGTGTGCAAGATATCAGGACTGTGCGAGAGTTTCCTGGTGTGTTTCCTGAGGAGTTGCTTGGGTTACCTCCTAATCGCGAAGTGGAGTTTGGGATTGAGTTGTATGAAAACACAACTCATGTGTCCATTACCCCTTATCGAATGGCACCTAAGGAGTTGAAGGAGCTGAAGACGCAATTGCAAGAGTTGCTTGATCGTGGTTTCATTCGGCCGAGTGTGTCACCTTGGGGTGCATTGATTATCGTCAACTCAACAAGTTGACTATCAAGAATCGGTATCCATTGCCGAGAATCGATGATCTCTTTGATCAATTTCGGGGAGCAGCTGTGTTCTCTAAGATTGACTTGAGGTCGGGGTATTACCAGTTGAAGGTAAAGGATGTGGATGTGCCTAAGACAGCTTTCAGGACAAGGTATGGGCATTATGAGTTCCTTGTGATGTCGTTTGGTTTGACAAATGCTCCTGCAGCTTTCATGGATATGATGAACCGAGTATTTCATGAATACTTGGATAAGTTTGTTGTGGTGTTCATTGATTATATCCTCGTGTACTCGCGTACTAAGGAGGAGCATGAAGAGCATTTGAGGATTGTGTTGCAAGCTTTGTTGGAGAATCAGCTTTATGCTAAGCTGAGCAAGTGTGAGTTCTGGCTTAGAGAAGTGGTGTTTCTTGGTCATGTGGTTTCTACTGAGGGGATTCGTGTTGATCCTCAGAAGATTGAGGCGGTGATGAATTGGAAGGTTCCTAAGTCTGTTCATGAAGTTCGTAGTTTCCTTGGATTGGCGGGATACTATCGAAGGTTTGTGGATGGGTTTTCGAAGATTGCTGCACCTTTGACGAAGTTGTTGCAAAAGGATGTTAAGTATGAGTGGACAGAAGCGAGACATCAGGCTTTTGAGAATCTTAAGGCAGCTTTGACGCAAGCTCCTATCTTGGTTCAACCTGAATCAGGGAAAGAGTTTGTGGTGTATAGCGATGCGTCCTATGTTGGTTTGGGCTGTGTGTTGATGCAAGAGGGTAAGGTGGTGGCTTATGCATCACGGCAGTTGAAAGTGCATGAGCGCAATTATCCTACGCATGACATTGAGTTGGCTGCGGTGGTTTTTGCTTTGAGGATCTGGAGACATTACCTGTATGGTGAGAAGTGTACTGTGTACACGGATCACAAGAGTTTGAAGTATCTGATGTCTCAAAAGGAGTTGAATCTTAGGCAGCGACGTTGGGTGGAGTTGCTCAAGGATTATGATTTGACGATTGAGTATCACCCTGGAAATGCTAATGTTGTAGCGGATGCCTTGAGTAGGAAGGTAGCTGTGTTTGCCAGTTTGAGTATTTCGCATGATGGTGGTCTTGTGGTTGAGTTGCAAATGAAACCATCTTTGGTTCTGTTGATCAAGGAAAAGCAGTTGTTGGATGATTCCTTGGTACCGCATGTACAGGATATTGCGGAGGGTAGGCCTTCGGATTTCTGTTTTAATGATGATGGAGTGTTGTGTTTTGGGAGTCGGATAGTAGTGCCCAATGATGCTGAGTTGAGGCGTGATATTCTGACTGAAGGTCATAGTAGTCCTTTTGCTATGCACCCTGGTAGTACTAAGATGTATCGTGATCTTCGTGATGAGTACTATTGGGTGGGTTTAAATAAGGATGTTGCTGAGTTTGTAAGCAAGTGCATGGTGTGTCAGCGGGTTAAGGCTGAGCATCAGTTTCCTTCAGGGTTGTTGCAACCGTTGAGAATTCCTGAGTGGAAGTGGGAAAGGATTACCATGGATTTTGTATCTGGTTTACCTTTGTCACCATCGAAGAAGAATTCGGTGTGGGTGATTGTGGATCGCCTGACGAAGTGTGCGCATTTCTTGCCTGTGCATACTACGTATACCTAGGATAAGCTTGCGGAGCTGTACATTGCTGAGATTGTGCGGCTGCATGGTGTGCCTAAGTCGATTGTGTCGGATAGGGATCCGAGGTTTACATCGCGTTTTGGCAGTGTTTGCATCAAGCTTTGGGTACACGGTTGAATTTCAGTACATCTTATCATCCTCAGTCGGATGGTCAGTCTGAGCGTGTTATCCAGGTTTTGGAGGATATGTTGAGGTGCTGCGTGATTGAGTTTCAGGGCTCTTGGGAGAAACATTTGCCTTTGGTGGAGTTTGCCTATAATAATAGTTATCAGGCAAGTATTCGAATGGCACCTTATGAAGCTTTGTACGGGAGGAAGTGCAGGACTCCTCTTTGTTAGGCTGAAACGGGTCAGAAGTTGGTTTTGATGCTGGCTTTGTTAAAAGGAACCACCGAGAAGGTGAAGCTCATTTGTGAGCGTTTGAAGGCAGCTTTTGATCGGCAAAAGTCTTACGCGGATCTGAAGCGTAAGGAGATTGAGTATGCGGTGGGTGACTGTGTGTTTTTGAAGGTTTCGCCTTGGAAAAAGGTGATGAGGTTTGGCCGGAAGGGTAAGTTGAGCCCTCGGTACATTGGACCATACGAGGTGGTTGAGCGTGTGGGTCCTGTTGCGTACAAGTTGAGGTTACCTCAGGAGTTGGAAAAGATTCATGATGTGTTTCATGTTTATATGCTTCGGAGGTATAGATCGGATCCTTCACATGTGATGCTTGTGGAAGAAGTGGAATTGAATTCGGATTTGACCTATGATGAGGAACCGGTGAAGATTCTGGATTCGGATAGTAAGGTTCTTCGAGGCAAGACCTGTAACGCCCCGGTTTTGGGCTTAGGAGTTTTGGACGTTGACCGGTTTGGTCAAAGTGCTGTTCGAATCTAAAGAGGTGAAATTTGGAAAGCCTAGTTCGTGTTGCATTAAAAATATGGAAAAATATTCTAAAATCATCTTTTAATATAATTAAGTGAACTGTGAAATCAATTTTGGAAAATGAGTTTTGGAAGGGTGACATTTTGGCTAGTGACCAAAATGTAATTTTCGAAAGTTTTGTGGCTGTTTTATAAAGGGTTGAAACTTTGAATCTTTAAAGAGCTATTTACCCAAAGGGAGTTTCTCCAGATTTTTCTAAGATATTTTATGACTTAATTCTGATTTTAAAGATATTTAAAAGTGGAGGGAAAGCCATTTGGCTATTTTGGTTAACTAACTTTTCTCAATTTTCTTTCTCTCATTTTCTCTCAACCCAAACACTTTCTCTCCAGAGAATTTGATCTGATTTTCTCACTTAAATCCCTCCTTTCAACTCTCTTTTGATTCCTAATCAACATATCTACAAAACCTCTTCATTTGCTACTTGATTCAACAAGGTTTTTGATTCCAAAAAGAGGAGAAACTCAAGTTTGGAGGTAAGAACGTCCTTCTCCTCTAAACTATCAGTTCTTTACTGAAATTCCTAAGTTTTCAATCCTTAATTGATGTTTTATTAAAGGTTTTTAAGAGGTGAAATGGATCTTGGCTTATAATGCAAGATTTGGTGATTTTTGATGATTTTCGTTATATCTGATTAATCTGTGATTTGAGATGTGTTTTTGATGTTAAATGAACTCTAAATTGATAAGGAATTGAGTTTTGATTAATGCAATCCCGGATAGGTTGAGTTTCCTAAGTTTAGCTTGTGATTCAAGGTTGTTTTTGAGGTGATCTTGTGGATCTGATGTTGCTGGAGGTATAAGGATGTTAATAGGTTGTTTTTAGATGTTATATGATGTTAAAGGATGTGTGGTTTTGCTGGTTTATGGCTGGGCTTTGTTTAGAAGTGGTTTGGATGCATTTTCGGTTGTGTTTGGTGGCCGAAAATGGTGTGTGGATGAGAGCAGCGAGTTTAGGTGCTTTCATTGAAGGAATTAATGCATGATGATGCATTAATCCTCTGCTTTGATGTGTTGAAACAGGGGAAGCATCTTTGGATCCAAGAGTTGTTGATCCGGAAGCTTGTTTTGGTGCTTTGGCTTGAAGCAAAGTGGAATCGGTGAGTGCGTGTGTGAAATTGGGTTTTCGGCTTTGAAACCAATGTCTTGGGAGCTTAGTTTAAGTCTAAACAACTTTGCTAAGCTCAAGTGTAAGTTTTCGGAATTACTCTCTAGTGGTGGCCATGATTTTGATGTGATGCAAAGTGGTTTATTGCATGTTTTAATTACTGTTTTGAAAGCATGTTTTAGCATGGTATTTGCTGATGTTGTAAGCCATATGTTGAAGGAAACTCTAGGTAAGAGTTCCTTGTTTTTGTACATTGATTAAATGTGGTTTGATGCTTTTAAATGCATGATGAATATGGCTTGGTTTAATGCTTTAAAACAGTGGATTAAATGATGAAAATGATGTATATTGGCAAGTGATGTTTAAAAAAGGTTAAGGTCACTAAGGTGGTTAAAAGTCCTTGAGTGAGCCTTGTTACTTAAGAACATCAAGGTGGTTAAAAGTCCTTGGATGGTTCTTGTTGCGGACACTAAGGTGGTTAAAAGTCCTTAGGTGATCCTTTCCATGGTGTTTAAAAGTCCATGGGGCCATGGTGTTTAAAAGTCCATGGGGCCAAGGTGTTTAAATGTAACCCCCTCGTCCCGGTCTGGCCGGATGACCGGTCCGAGTGAGCTACACAGGGAAAACCGAGTGAAAACTCCCTAAGGAACCCTCCCTCGGTTAGCAACCCTATATTTTTTTTTCATTTTAATCTTGCCTAGATGAGAATTACATCCTAAGTGATCATACAGCGGAACAATATTTACGAAGCAATCGATCGAACCCAAACTAACACTTAAAAGCCCATGTTTAAAGTTAAACTACAGGCGGTATCGATACCCTTGAGGGGGGTATCGATACCCCTTGACTAAGTCAACAGGGTTTGGTCAACTTGAGGAGACAGTATCGATACCCCCAATGAGGGTATCGATACCCTCCCCTAAAGTTGACTTCCCACGGTCAAAGCTAAGACAACGGTATCGATACCCTAGAGGCCAGTATCGATACCGAAATCGACAGTGGCTCCAGTGGCTAAAAAGGTATCGATACTCTCCTCGAGTATCGATACACGAGGCCTGAAACCAAAGTGGCAGTATCGATACCAGACCAACGGTATCGATACCCCAGCTACGAATCTGAAGGTTTGAGCTGATTTAGAGCACAAGGAGGCCCCTAAATCCCTCTAACAACCCCAACCAGCACACTATCATCAACCCTAATACAAACCAACCATAAAAGCATGCTTTAACATGAATCAAAGGCACAATCCAACCCATGATGATACACGAACCATACAAGCAACATAAGCTTTCAAGCATGACATTCCAACAAATGACATTCCAACATTCAAAGCTCATACTTCAGTATTCTAACATGAAGGCAACCTCAAAGGCACGTGACCAACACACAAGGTAAACAATTTAAACATGGTTACAATCCAAACATAGCATCATTAAGCCAATCAAAAACAACATAAGAAGGGAGTCTAAACATGCTCCTACACAACCAACACTAGCACAAAACAACAACACCTATCCCATTGCTTTACTATTACAATCTTTAAATTTAACTATCATACTTGAGCTAACCGTAAGCATCACTTGGAGACCTTTTCCTTGCCCTTGCCACCCACAAGCTATTTATCTGCATTGTCGAACAAAAGAGAGCGTAAGCATAAAAGCTTAGTGAGGGTAGCTCATAAAACAAACTTTCGACAATGCAGGGTCCAAGCACGAGCAATTTCCATATTGAAATGCATGATCTTACCTCCGGTCCGCAAAGCCAAAATGAACATGATGCATGAACATATAGTCAACATTATGACATGCTCAACACCCATAAGCTCAACTTACCATGATACATAATTCATGCATTAACCACATCATATATCAATTCATGAAGGCATCACATTCGTATCATATAAGCATGTATACATAATCTCATATTAGTATATTCATACGATCTCATATTGGCACCTAGCTATGACCCGAATACGCGGATAACTCGTTGGAACGCATTTCCAATAACAACATTACCTCGGTGGGATTCCACTCATCACCGGTCCTTGCATGTGCGGGATTCCACTCATCGCCACATGCCCTACGGATGGGATTCCACTCATCATCACGTAGAAATATATAAAAGCTTCTGGTGGAATATTACATCACCGTACTCCTCCTTGGTGCCTTAACGCCACCAAGGCCACGTACGTTTTGACTCAATTTGTGTGCACACTCATCCTAATGATCGATCATTGTACCCAAGCATACTAGTGCCAATATAAATCAAACCACACAACTTGTTACAATATCAATTTCAATATAAATTTCGTGCCTAACACGTACTCACCATGATTCTCCACAATCATGCCATCCACAACATAACCTCATTTCACAAACCAACACCACATGTATGTCAACCGAACAATCATCTCATCATATATCCACATTTTATTTATCATCAACATGCATATAAAATCAATACATTAAGCCATACTTTCGCATACATGTGTATCACATTATACATACTCATCATGAGGCATAACAATGATTAAAGAGTACATCCAAGGTCTCTATCTAAAGCTTAGGGTTAGGCTACCACCCTAATCCTAACTCTAGGTGGGTCTACCAAGCCCAACCTAGTCCACGTGCTTGAACCAATGTTTAAAACCATTTAAAAACAATAACCACTCACCTCCACCTCCAAGCTCAAGTACTAAGCAACCATGGTCTTCAATTTTCCAGATTTGTTCCCAAGGCTTCACCGACCCAAAACCAAGCCTCTAAACACCTCAACACAAGCAAAACAACCTCAAATCAACTCAAACATCAAGGTAACTAACCCGGAATACAAATTCAAATATCAACTCAACATTTCAAGTCATGACCAAACCCCAACTTTATCTAATTCAAGCAGCCCATAATCCTTGATGAAAACCCAAGTTTCCCACACATTTTATACTCACGAATGATCACTAAATTCAGCCACAACATCAACCTATAGGTGCAAGCCAAGCCCCAACAATTTTCAACCCAAACAATCATCAAAATTCTCATTTTCGTACTCCCATTTTACCCAGCAGAAAATTCCATTTTCAAACACCCAAATGACCTCTAAAGCATCCCAAATCACCCTCCTATTATACCCTAACCATCAGCCCTTTGTTTCCAACCTAAAACCCACCAAAAATGGTGTTTTTGACAACTCAAAAATGGGTATAAGGGCTCACTTCGGATTTTTACCAAAACTTAACCAAATTAACATATCATGTGTATTTCAACTTGGCTAAACAAAGCCCCAACTCAATTTATCAAAACAAAATGGAAAACCCCTTAAAAACCCAAACTTTGACATAAACCCTAATTTTCGAAAGTTCATATTTTTAAAATCTAAGACAATGTATGAATAGGAAATGGAAAGGGGAGTTCAAATATGGGATTACCTTTCAAAAGCCCCTTGAATTGATGAAGAAATCAAAGGGAAAAGTAGCTTGAAAGTTAGGAGAGTTTTGAAGATGGGGAAAGGGGTTTCATGTTGGAATTAATGGGAAAAGGGGAGAAGATGACAACTTTCAAAAGTTGTCATCCTTTTAAAATCTTTTGGGGAAAATTGCAACATAGGTCCCTCCCTCTTTAATAAAGCTCGATTACATCACCATTTAAGTTGAATTTATTTTAATAAATTTCATTGACCCGGACTACAACCCGACTAACTCCTAGCCCCAAAACACGGGTGTTACAACTCTCCCCCACTTAAGGAAATTTCGTCCCCGAAATTCATCGATCACGGAGGGCCACTGAAACATGCACCTCCACGCCTTCCCCTCTCACCACAACGTACTAACCAACTCGAAAGACTTACCACACAACACTTGCTATCTTACACTAAGATCTCAACTGATTCTGCAAGGCATGCCAATTTCAAACTCAACTCAATCTCTTCAACAAGTATAGCACGGAACAGATCTGACTAACATTTCTGAATCATAGATACACGTAACACATCTCAAACCCCTTTCTAACTTTGGTGGTAACCGCAACAGATAACAACAGAACTAGCCCGATTCACAAACTCATACAATACTGCTTGAACACGTGACTCATATCTTTCTCTGACTGATCCTCTGTCTTCATCAATTAACCAAACACTATGCAGACGTCTTCAAAATTATTCTAGTTGAAATCTCGGATCTTTATTACTCACTTTTACTGCGAATCTTCCACAGATGTAACAAACTAGAAGAAAACTGAAGCTCAGTCTTGACGCGCTGGCAAATTACATACTTACTCTCATACTGAACCACATTATTCATCCACTCAATTCAGAAGCATTCATCTTCAACCCACAATACGTCTTCATACTACTCAGATGCAATACAAATGAACCACCGTGCGCTTCAGCCAAAACAATACATCCCAAAACACTAGGTCAGTCGGTACAACTATTCTGTCTCTGAAATGCAAAACTCTATCATCTCTAAAACTGTATTCTGAAGGTCTTCTTTCCGCTATGTCTTGCACGTGAGGTGCCAAGAACCTGTCTTGCAACTGTTTCTCATCAAACATTCTGACTCAAAGTAGTCTCAACCCGAAACTCGGCCACAAAACTACTATCATTTGATATACGGAATTCGGCAATTGCAACTCGTAACTCAACTATTAATCTAACAGCAAATACAACTCGGAACTCGGTTGCTACGTAGACTCTCTTCAGATAGTACTCAATCTTGAGATCACAGTCTTCAAGCAATTCTAACTACTCATGTTGTTCAAGTTTCAACCCTTCCTAAGTTGTCTAACAATTCAAGTTCTAATAATATGTACGTACACATTGTGCATTTCTTACTATACCAGCTTTGTCTCTAAGTCTTCGGGGCAACACAACTGTAATTAACTCTGTGTCTCATATCGGATAACTCTTCTCACGGTCTTTCAACTATCTTGATGAACAAGTCACAATCTTCTGTCTTGCATAATCACACAACCTAACTCTACACGTAATGCATCACTGTGGTTCACAACTCTTTCTCTGACATAAGTTGATTCAAGGTCGAAGCTCTCTTCAAAGTTTCTTCCAGTTTCTCAAGGGCTCATTAACTCGCATCTAACCTCACAACTGAACAGTCTTGTGTAGCAATCTGACAAAAGAGCAGCTATCTTCGAACGACTATTTACAATTCTCTGAAAGTGACAATGCTAGACCTAGGATCTATAGATATCTGTCACAGTCTTCAATTTCCTCAACCTCATATCTTCTTTCGCCTACTCGGGATTTACTCTAATACACTCAGCTGGTCTACATGTCCTAGGTGAACATCTTCATTAACTCGAAGTTCGTGTTGCACAACTTGATATACAATTAATTCTATAATAGAATCTACCACACTAACTTCCAAGCTTGTCATGGTCTTCTTCGGTACTTGAATATGCTCATGTGTCAACTATGAGAACTACTACGACTGATCAAGGAACTCTGAAATTATTCTGCTCAACATCTCTATGAAGGTAACTACTACACTAGTCAAACAAAACGGCATAACTCGGAACTCAAAGCGATCATATCTTGCCTCGAAAGATGTCTTCGATACTTCAACTTTTCTCACTTTCAACTGGTACTAATCGAATCCAAATTAATCTTCAATTTGACTGGAGCACACACTAACTGATCAACAAATCACTGACACCTGTTTCGACTGTATGTAATCTAAACACATTCTCGTACTGTCACTCTTTCTTCGACACAAGTTACACTGTAGAACTCTGAGATGATGCACTAGGCCTAATGAATCTAAGGTCTAACAAGTCTCGAAGTTAATTCTTCAACATTCTCAATTCTTCTGGGATTCATAAGTTACAGAGCAACAAAACTGAAGCAACCTCGAAGACGGTCTCAACAACGAACTTCTCTTCTCTATCAAGAGATAAACCGGCAATTCTTCCAAATACTTCTACGAATAGAAAACACAAACTATCCCAACATTCTGCGGTCTAATCTTCATTCAAAATTCAAATCCATCACAATTGCTTAGCAAGCCTGTCAACTAAACTCAATCGACCTTTGATCTCTAAAACTGGATCAACATTCAATAAGGAGCTCACACCCTCACCTACCACTACAGTCTCACAAAAATCTGTGTCTTCAAAGCAACTCTCTCTTTGTCTCAACGTATACACTAATTCTGTGCTCTTCAAGTCAAACCTTGACAAAAGGTACATCAAAACCGTAGGAAGACGATCGCTTCACACCTACTAGAAACTAGTAACTCTAAACCACCAACAAACATCTTCTGTACATCTTTCTGATCACTATTGTCTCCCAAAGGGGGCTAGTCACATGTGTCCCTACATCTAAGGTCTCAACAAGGATATCTAATTTCTTACATGCTCACACAAAAGGAGGTATCCGCAGAAATTGCAACTTCACATGTACACAACTGATAGTCTTCGGTCCTCTTGTCTTCAGACTGGTTCTTCAACAGAATCTGACTCTTCTAAACTGTTCTTAGAGCATCTCGTAACTTCAAGACTCAATTCTGATCGCACATAAACAGTTTTGCTGGACTTGTTCTACCCCTACCAAACAATCCTGAAGTCAAAGCTCAAGGCTCCCTTCTCGGCTCAACTATATCGGAAGTGACTTCATCTCTTCCGCTTGCTGGAAAACAACTCAACGTACACTGACCCAATTACACAAACTAGCTCCCATTCTCAGACACTGACCGACTGTCTTGCATTAAAATCATAGGCCGAACCCCAACGGTCACCATCTAACATTTCCGAAATTTCAGATTACTCACGTGAGACCCCTACCTTGATCTTGCTAAAAGAACCAAGGTACTCGCACCTACCTCTAACACTTCACCGGGCATATTCAAACTTGCGTACTTGCTGACGATATAAGAAAGCACGGATTTAGAATCAACTAGAGGAAGCAACTTAACACTGTACCAAGGGCTTATATGTTACAACATCGACACCAATCTAACTCCCACTCATATGCCTTCACTTCTTTTTACCAACTGATGCCAGTGTTGATCACATCGTCCCTCATCCACAGGAATCAACCCACATACACACCGTCTCAAACGGACAAATTGTACCTCAATTCCGGTACAACCATACCTCCCTAACTAATATGATGGACTCCCTCAACATCGTCCACCTTTTCAGAAACTACAACTTCTACTTACCAAAAAGCAATAAATCAACAACATCAACAACAACAGTAAAACATACAAGGTTGGGTTAGCAAGGCAAGGCTTCCAAGTGGTTCAAGTATGATTTCCTCACTTAAAATCTCTTTTCCGATGTAATAGTAGCAATGGGACTCTACTAAACATGTTTCAAACGACTCAACACACATACATGCTCAAACAAGCATATAACAAGGCTTACTTGCTAAACAAACATACATATGCGTACAATCAAACAACATATATTCTCAATCAAGCAATCATACATCATAGCATTCACGGGTAACAAGCAACATGCTTACATGGCAAGCAAACACCGTGCAATTTCAATGAAAGAACTTAACTTACCTCACTTACCTGCCCAAGGTCTCGGTAACCTTAGGCTCCGATACCAACAAATGTACCCCCCTCGTCCTGGTCTGGCCGGATGACCGGTCCGAGTGAGCTACACGGGGAAAACCGAGTGAAAACTCCCTAAGGAACTCTCCCTCGGTTAGCAACCCTATATTTTTTTTTCATTTTAATCATGCCTAGATGAGAATTACATCCTAAGTGATCATACAGCGGAACAATATTTACGAAGCTATCGATCGAACCCAAACTAACACTTAAAAGCCCATGTTTAAAGTTAAACTGCAGGCGGTATCGATACCCTTGAGGGGGGTATCGATACCCCTTGACTAAGTCAACAGGGTTTGGTCAACCTGAGGAGACAGTATCGATACCCCCAATGAGGGTATCGATACCCTCCCCTAAAGTTGACTTCCCACGGTCAAAGCTAAGACAACGGTATCGATACCCTAGAGGCCAGTATCGATACCGAAATCGACAGTGGCTCCAGTGGCCAAAAAGGTATCGATACTCTCCTCAAGTATCGATACATGAGGCCTGAAACCAAAGGGGCAGTATCGATACCAGACCAACGGTATCGATACCCCAGCTACGAATCTGCAGGTTTGAGCTGATTTAGAGAACAAGGAGGCCCCTAAATCCCTCTAACAACCCCAACCAGCACACTATCATCAACCCTAATACAAACCAACCATAAAAGCATGCTTTAACATGAATCAAAGGCACAATCCAACCCATGATGATACACAAACCATACAAGCAACATAAGCTTTCAAGCATGACATTCCAACAAATGGCATTCCAACATTCAAAGCTCATACTTCAGTATTCTAACATGAAGGCAACCTCAAAGGCACGTGACCAACACACAAGGTAAACAATTTAAACATGGTTACAAGCCAAACATAGCATCATTAAGCCAATCAAAAACAACATAAGAAGGGAGTCTAAACATGCTCTTACACAACCAACACTAGCACAAAACAACAACACCTATCCCATTGTTTTACTATTACAATCTTTAAATTTAACTATCATACTTGAGCTAACCGTAAGCATCACTTGGAGACCTTTTCCTTGCCCTTGCCACCCACAAGCTATTTATCTGCATTGTCGAACAAAAGAGAGCGTAAGCATAAAAGCTTAGTGAGGGTAGCTCATAAAACAAACTTTCGACAATGCAGGGTCCAAGCACGAGCAATTTCCATATTGAAATGCATGATCTTACCTCCGGTCCGCAAAGCCAAAATGAACATGATGCATGAACATATAGTCAACATTATGACATGCTCAACACCCATAAGCTCAACTTACCATGATACATAATTCATGCATTAACCACATCATATATCAATTCATGAAGGCATCACATTCGTATCATATAAGCATGTATACATAATCTCATATTAGTATATTCATACGATCTCATATTGGCACCTAGCTATGACCCGAATACGCGGATAACTCGTTGGAACGCATTTCCAACAACAACATTACCTCGGTGGGATTCCACTCATCACCGGTCCTTGCATGTGCGGGATTCCACTCATCGCCACATGCCCTACGGATGGGATTCCACTCATCATCACGTAGAAATATATAAAAGCTTCTGGTGGAATATTACATCACCGTACTCCTCCTTGGTGCCTTAACGCCACCAAGGCCACGTACGTTTTGACTCAATTTGTGTGCACACTCATCCTAATGATCGATCATTGTACCCAAGCATACTAGTGCCAATATAAATCAAACCACACAACTTGTTACAATATCAATTTCAATATAAATTTCGTGCCTAACACGTACTCACCATGATTCTCCACAATCATGCCATCCACAACATAACCTCATTTCACAAACCAACACCACATGTATGTCAACCGAACAATCATCTCATCATATATCCACATTTTATTTATCATCAACATGCATATAAAATCAATACATTAAGCCATACTTTCGCATACATGTGTATCACATTATACATACTCATCATGAGGCATAATAATGATTAAAGAGTACATCCAAGGTCTCTATCTAAAGCTTAGGGTTAGGCTACCACCCTAATCCTAACTCTAGGTGGGTCTACCAAGCCCAACCTAGTCCACATGCTTGAACCAATGTTTAAAACCATTTAAAAACAATAACCACTCACCTCCACCTCCAAGCTCAAGTACTAAGCAACCATGGTCTTCAATTTTCCGGATTTGTTCCCAAGGCTTCACCGACCCAAAACCAAGCCTCTAAACACCTCAACACAAGCAAAACAACCTCAAATCAACTCAAACATCAAGGTAACTAACCCGGAATACAAATTCAAATATCAACTCAACATTTCAAGTCATGACCAAACCCCAACTTTATCTAATTCAAGCAGCCCATAATCCTTGATGAAAACCCAAGTTTCCCACACATTTTATACTCACGAATGATCACTAAATTCAGCCACAACATCAACCTATAGGTGCAAGCCAAGCCCCAACAATTTTCAACCCAAACAATCATCAAAATTCTCATTTTCGTACTCCCATTTTACCCAGCAGAAAATTCCATTTTCAAACACCCAAATGACCTCTAAAGCATCCCAAATCACCCTCCTATTATACCCTAAGCATCAGCCCTTTGTTTCCAACCTAAAACCCACCAAAAATGGTGTTTTTGACAACTCAAAAATGGGTATAAGGGCTCACTTCGGATTTTTACCAAAACTTAACCAAATTAACATATCATGTGTATTTCAACTTGGCTAAACAAAGCCCCAACTCAATTTATCAAAACAAAATGGAAAACCCCTTAAAAACCCAAACTTTGACATAAACCCTAATTTTCGAAAGTTCATATTTTTAAAATCTAAGACAATGTATGAATAGGAAATGGAAAGGGGAGTTCAAATATGGGATTACCTTTCAAAAGCCCCTTGAATTGATGAAGAAATCAAAGGGAAAAGTAGCTTGAAAGTTAGGAGAGTTTTGAAGATGGGGAAAGGGGTTTCATGTTGGAATTAATGGGAAAAGGGGAGAAGATGACAACTTTCAAAAGTTGTCATCCTTTTAAAATCTTTTGGGGAAAATTGCAACATAGGTCCCTCCCTCTTTAATAAAGCTCGATTACATCACCATTTAAGTTGAATTTATTTTAATAAATTTCATTGACCCGGACTACAACCCGACTAACTCCTAGCCCCAAAACACGAGTGTTACAACTCTCCCCCACTTAAGGAAATTTCGTCCCCGAAATTCATCGATCACGGAGGGCCACTGAAACATGCACCTCCACGCCTTCCCCTCTCACCACAACGTACTAACCAACTCGAAAGACTTACCACACAACACTTGCTATCTTACACTAAGATCTCAACTGATTCTGCAAGGCATGCCAATTTCAAATTCAACTCAATCTCTTCAACAAGTATAGCACGGAACAGATCTGACTAACATTTCTGAATCATAGATACACGTAACACATCTCAAACCCCTTTCTAACTTTGGTGGTAACCGCAACAAATAACAACAGAACTAGCCCGATTCACAAACTCATACAATACTGCTTGAACACGTGACTCATATCTTTCTCTGACTGATCCTCTGTCTTCATCAATTAACCAAACACTATGCAGACGTCTTCAAAATTATTCTAGTTGAAATCTCGGATCTTTATTACTCACTTTTACTGCGAATCTTCCACAGATGTAACAAACTAGAAGAAAACTGAAGCTCAGTCTTGACGCGCTGGCAAATTACACACTTACTCTCATACTGAACCACATTATTCATCCACTCAATTCAGAAGCATTCATCTTCAACCCACAATACGTCTTCATACTACTCATATGCAATACAAATGAACCACCGTGCGCTTCAGCCAAAACAATACATCCCAAAACACTAGGTCAGTCGGTACAACTATTCTGTCTCTGAAATGCAAAACTCTATCATCTCTAAAACTGTATTCTGAAGGTCTTCTTTCCGCTATGTCTTGCACGTGAGGAGCCAAGAACCTGTCTTGCAACTGTTTCTCATCAAACATTCTGACTCAAAGTAGTCTCAACCCGAAACTCGGCCACAAAACTACTATCATTTGATATACGGAATTCGGCAATTGCAACTCGTAACTCAACTACTAATCTAACAGCAAATACAACTCGGAACTCGGTTGCTACGTAGACTCTCTTCAGATAGTACTCAATCTTGAGATCACAGTCTTCAAGCAATTCTAACTACTCATGTTTTTCAAGTTTCAACCCTTCCTAAGTTGTCTAACAATTCAAGTTCAAATAATATGTACGTACACATTGTGCATTTCTTACTATACCAGCTTTGTCTCTAAGTCTTCGGGGCAACACAACTGTAATTAACTCTGTGTCTCATATCGGATAACTCTTCTCACGGTCTTTCAACTATCTTGATGAACAAGTCACAATCTTCTGTCTTGCATAATCACACAACCTAACTCTACACGTAATGCATCACTGTGGTTCACAACTCTTTCTCTGACATAAGTTGATTCAAGGTCGAAGCTCTCTTCAAAGTTTCTTCCAGTTTCTCAAGGGCTCATTAACTCGCATCTAACCTCACAACTGAACAGTCTTGTGTAGCAATCTGACAAAAGAGCAGCTATCTTCGAACGACTATTTACAATTCTCTGAAAGTGACAATGCTAGACCTAGGATCTATAGATATCTGTCACAGTCTTCAATTTCCTCAACCTCATATCTTCTTTCGCCTACTCGGGATTTACTCTAATACACTCAGCTGGTCTACATGTCCTAGGTGAACATCTTCATTAACTCGAAGTTCGTGTTGCACAACTTGATATACAATTAATTCTATAATAGAATCTACCACACTAACTTCCAAGCTTGTCATGGTCTTCTTCGGTACTTGAATATGCTCATGTGTCAACTATGAGAACTACTACGACTGATCAAGGAACTCTGAAATTATTCTGCTCAACATCTCTATGAAGGTAACTACTACACTAGTCAAACAAAACGGCATAACTCGGAACTCAAAGCGATCATATCTTGCCTCGAAAGATGTCTTCGATACTTCAACTTTTCTCACTTTCAACTGGTACTAATCGAATCCAAATTAATCTTCAATTTGACTGGAGCACACACTAACTGATCAACAAATCACTGACACCTGTTTCGACTGTATGTAATCTAAACACATTCTCGTACTGTCACTCTTTCTTCGACACAAGTTACACTGTAGAACTCTGAGATGATGCACTAGGCCTAATGAATCTAAGGTCTAACAAGTCTCGAAGTTAATTCTTCAACATTCTCAATTCTTCCGGGATTCATAAGTTACAGAGCAACAAAACTGAAGCAACCTCGAAGACGGTCTCAACAACGAACTTCTCTTCTCTATCAAGAGATAAACCGGCAATTCTTCCAAATACTTCTACGAATAGAAAACACAAACTATCCCAACATTCTGCGGTCTAATCTTCATTCAAAATTCAAATCCATCACAATTGCTTAGCAAGCCTGTCAACTAAACTCAATCGACCTTTGATCTCTAAAACTGGATCAACATTCAATAAGGAGCTCACACCCTCACCTACCACTACAGTCTCACAAAAATCTGTGTCTTCAAAGCAACTCTCTCTTTGTCTCAACGTATACACTAATTTTGTGCTCTTCAAGTCAAACCTTGACAAAAGGTACATCAAAATCGTAGGAAGACGATCGCTTCACACATACTAGAAACTAGTAACTCTAAACCACCAACAAACATCTTCTGTACATCTTTCTGATCACTATTGTCTCCCAAAGGGGGCTAGTCACATGTGTCCCTACATCTAAGGTCTCAACAAGGATATCTAATTTCTTACATGCTCACACAAATGGAGATATCCGCAGAAATTGCAACTTCACATGTACACAACTGATAGTCTTCGGTCCTCTTGTCTTCAGACTGGTTCTTCAACAGAATCTGAGTCTTCTAAACTATTCTTAGAGCATCTCGTAACTTCAAGACTCAATTCTGATCGCACATAAACAGTTTTGCTGGACTTGTTCTACCCCTACCAAACAATCCTGAAGTCAAAGCTCAAGGCTCCCTTCTCGGCTCAACTATATCGGAAGTGACTTCATCTCTTCCGCTTGCTGGAAAACAACTCAACGTACACTGACCCAATTACACAAACTAGCTCCCATTCTCAGACACTGGCCGACTGTCTTGCATTAAAATCATAGGCCGAACCCCAACGGTCACCAACTAACATTTCCGAAATTTCAGATTACTCACGTGAGACCCCTACCTTGATCTTGCTAAAAGAACCAAGGTACTCGCACCTACCTCTAACACTTCACCGGGCATATTCAAACTTGCGTACTTGCTGACGATATAAGAAAGCACGGATTTAGAATCAACTAGAGGAAGCAACTTAACACTGTACCAAGGGCTTATATGTTACAACATCGACACCAATCTAACTCCCACTCATATGCCTTCACTTCTTTTTACCAACTGATGCCAGTGTTGATCACATCGTCCCTCATCCACAGGAATCAACCCACATACAGACCGTCTCAAACGGACAAATTGTACCTCAATTCCGGTACAACCATACCTCCCTAACTAATATGATGGACTCCCTCAACATCGTCCACCTTTTCAGAAACTACAACTTCTACTTACCAAAAAGCAATAAATCAACAACATCAACAACAACAGTAAAACATACAAGGTTGGGTTAGCAAGGCAAGGCTTCCAAGTGGTTCAAGTATGATTTCCTCACTTAAAATCTCTTTTCCGATGTAATAGTAGCAATGGGACTCTACTAAACATGTTTCAAACGACTCAACACACATACATGCTCAAACAAGCATATAACAAGGCTTACTTGCTAAACAAACATACATATGCGTACAATCAAACAACATATATTCTCAATCAAGCAATCATACATCACAGCATTCACGGGTAACAAGCAACATGCTTACATGGCAAGCAAACACCGTGCAATTTCAATGAAAGAACTTAACTTACCTCACTTACCTGCCCAAGGTCTCGGTAACCTTAGGCTCTGATACCAACAAATGTAACCCCCTCGTCCCGGTCTGGCCGGATGACCGGTCCGAGTGAGCTACACGGGGAAAACCGAGTGAAAACTCCCTAAGGAACTCTCCCTCGGTTAGCAACCCTATATTTTTTTTCATTTTAATCTTGCCTAGATGAGAATTACATCCTAAGTGATCATACAGCGGAACAATATTTACGAAGCAATCGATCGAACCCAAACTAACACTTAAAAGCCCATGTTTAAAGTTAAACTGCAGGCGGTATCGATACCCTTGAGGGGGGTATCGATACCCCTTGACTAAGTCAACAGGGTTTGGTCAACCTGAGGAGACAGTATCGATACCCCCAATGAGGGTATCGATACCCTCCCCTAAAGTTGACTTCCCACGGTCAAAGCTAAGACAACAGTATCGATACCCTAGAGGCCAGTATCGATACCGAAATCGACAGTGGCTCCAGTGGCCAAAAAGGTATCGATACTCTCCTCGAGTATCGATACACGAGGCCTGAAACCAAAGGGGCAGTATCGATACCAGACCAACGGTATCGATACCCCAGCTACGAATCTGCAGGTTTGAGCTGATTTAGAGCACAAGGAGGCCCCTAAATCCCTCTAACAACCCCAACCAGCACACTATCATCAACCCTAATACAAACCAACCATAAAAGCATGCTTTAACATGAATCAAAGGCACAATCCAACCCATGATGATACACGAACCATACAAGCAACATAAGCTTTCAAGCATGACATTCCAACAAATGGCATTCCAACATTCAAAGCTCATACTTCAGTATTCTAACATGAAGGCAACCTCAAAGGCACGTGACCAACACACAAGGTAAACAATTTAAACATGGTTAGAAGCCAAACATAGCATCATTAAGCCAATCAAAAACAACATAAGAAGGGAGTCTAAACATGCTCCTACACAACCAACACTAGCACAAAACAACAACACCTATCCCATTGCTTTACTATTACAATCTTTAAATTTAACTATCATACTTGAGCTAACCGTAAGCATCACTTGGAGACCTTTTCCTTGCCCTTGCCACCCACAAGCTATTTATCTGCATTGTCGAACAAAAGAGAGCGTAAGCATAAAAGCTTAGTGAGGGTAGCTCATAAAACAAACTTTCGACAATGCAGGGTCCAAGCACGAGCAATTTCCATATTGAAATGCATGATCTTACCTCCGGTCCACAAAGCCAAAATGAACATGATGCATGAACATATAGTCAACATTATGACATGCTCAACACCCATAAGCTCAACTTACCATGATACATAATTCATGCATTAACCACATCATATATCAATTCATGAAGGCATCACATTCGTATCATATAAGCATGTATACATAATCTCATATTAGTATATTCATACGATCTCATATTGGCACCTAGCTATGACCCGAATACGCGGATAACTTGTTGGAACGCATTTCCAACAACAACATTACCTCGGTGGGATTCCACTCATCACCGGTCCTTGCATGTGCGGGATTCCACTCATCGCCACATGCCCTACGGATGGGATTCCACTCATCAACACGTAGAAATATATAAAAGCTTCTGGTGGAATATTACATCACCGTACTCCTCCTTGGTGCCTTAACGCCACCAAGGCCACGTACGTTTTGACTCAATTTGTGTGCACACTCATCCTAATGATCGATCATTGTACCCAAGCATACTAGTGCCAATATAAATCAAACCACACAACTTGTTACAATATCAATTTCAATATAAATTTCGTGCCTAACACGTACTCACCATGATTCTCCACAATCATGCCATCCACAACATAACCTTATTTCACAAACCAACACCACATGTATGTCAACCGGACAATCATCTCATCATATATCCACATTTTATTTATCATCAACATGCATATAAAATCAATACATTAAGCCATACTTTCGCATACATGTGTATCACATTATACATACTTATCATGAGGCATAACAATGATTAAAGAGTACATCCAAGGTCTCTATCTAAAGCTTAGGGTTAGGCTACCACCCTAATCCTAACTCTAGGTGGGTCTACCAAGCCCAACCTAGTCCACATGCTTGAACCAATGTTTAAAACCATTTAAAAACAATAACCACTCACCTCCACCTCCAAGCTCAAGTACTAAGCAACCATGGTCTTCAATTTTCCGGATTTGTTCCCAAGGCTTCACCGACCCAAAACTAAGCCTCTAAACACCTCAACACAAGCAAAACAACCTCAAATCAACTCAAACATCAAGGTAACTAACCCGGAATACAAATTCAAATATCAACTCAACATTTCAAGTCATGACCAAACCCCAACTTTATCTAATTCAAGCAGCCCATAATCCTTGATGAAAACCCAAGTTTCCCACACATTTTATACTCACGAATGATCACTAAATTCAGCCACAACATCAACCTATACGTGCAAGCCAAGCCCCAACAATTTTCAACCCAAACAATCATCAAAATTCTCATTTTCGTACTCCCATTTTACCCAGCAGAAAATTCCATTTTCAAACACCCAAATGACCTCTAAAGCATCCCAAATCACCCTCCTATTATACCCTAACCATCAGCCCTTTGTTTCCAACCTAAAACCCACAAAAAATGGTGTTTTTGACAACTCAAAAATGGGTATAAGGGCTCACTTCGGATTTTTACCAAAACTTAACCAAATTAACATATCATGTGTATTTCAACTTGGCTAAACAAAGCCCCAACTCAATTTATCAAAACAAAATGGAAAACCCCTTAAAAACTCAAACTTTGACATAAACCCTAATTTTCGAAAGTTCATATTTTTAAAATCTAAGACAATGTATGAATAGGAAATGGAAAGGGGAGTTCAAATATGGGATTACCTTTCAAAAGCCCCTTGAATTGATGAAGAAATCAAAGGGAAAAGTAGCTTGAAAGTTAGGAGAGTTTTGAAGATGGGGAAAGGGGTTTCATGTTGGAATTAATGGGAAAAGGGGAGAAGATGACAACTTTCAAAAGTTGTCATCCTTTTAAAATCTTTTTGGGAAAATTGCAACATAGGTCCCTCCCTCTTTAATAAAGCTCGATTACATCACCATTTAAGTTGAATTTATTTTAATAAATTTCATTGACCCGGACTACAACCCGACTAACTCCTAGCCCCAAAACACGGGTGTTACATTAAAAGTCCTTGGGGCCAAGGTGTTTAAAAGTCCTTGGGGTGATTCAAGTATGGACACAAAGGTGGTTAAAAGTCCTTGTGTGGTCCTCTTTCATGGTGTTTAAAAGTCCATGGCCAAGGTGTTTAAAAGTCCTTGGGAAAGTTGATGAACTTGTTTTAAAGAAATGGAATCTATCACTTGAGCCAATATGACATGTTATGTTATGAAGCATGAGATGCTTGTTTTAAGTATGCTTTTGAGCATGTGCGAAGGTTGATTTAAAGCATGATTTGTAAATGTTTTTAAATGCATTATTGAATGTTTTTTAAGAGCATTCCTCACTAAGCTTTTGCTTACGCTCTCTTTCGTTTTCTTAATTCAATAATGCAGAACATTAGGGAACCTTGAGGGCAGCAAGGAGGGCAAGCATTCAAGTGAAAGTAGAGCTCAATGTATGGAAGATTTTGTTAGTACATTTTAGCTTTTGGTAATTTGGCAATGGGGGACCAATGTGTATGATTTGGGAGGTGTTTGGAACTCCCTAAGTATGTTGAATGATGTTAAGAATGCTGGTTTTTGTATTGGATCATTACATGCTTGTTTTGGAAGTTTGTGCTTGAATAGCTAGCTTGTGTAGGAAGCATGCCTATAGATTTGGGGCTTTTTGCATATGAAGTTAATTTGTTGATTTGATGATGCTTATAAGTCTTATATATGTTGAATTGCATGCTGGTAAAGTTTGGTAGCATTTGGAGCATGTTTGAATAATCAATTGCATGTTTAAGTATGCATTTTGCTGCAATCTGTGCAGGGTGTTTCGGAACAGTGCACACCGTTTCGGAACGGGTGCATTGAATGAACCCAGGCGTCCGAAACGGTAGGCACCGTTTCGAAACGGTTTTGCCACTGCCAGCCCGTGTTCCGGTACGCGTTGCGGAACGGCCCGTGTTTCGGAACGGGGTCTGCCTGTTCTGGAACGGTCGACCGTTGGGGGCTGACATTGGCAGTTATATGTTTTGTTTTGTTTGCGTTTTGGTCCTGAAACTTGTTTGTGCAATTGTATGAGTTCGGGAAGTCCTCTTGAGCTGAAATTTCACAGAGAAGCATGAAACTTGACTAATTTCAAGTTGGTAAGATTAATTTGGGTTAAGTCCTCCTAATTATCAGAAATTACAATTTGGTCCCTAAAGTTGTAATTTGTTCAATTGGGTCCCTGTTTGATCTCTGATGATTGTGATCTTTGTGTATGATGTTTGTGTGATCACAATTAAGACTAATGTGCATCTAGACAAGATTAAAAAGAAAAAAAAGGGTCGTTAATCAAGGTTGACTTTCGGGTTGACTTTGGTTTTCCCCGTGTGACTTTCTTAATTCGGGTCAACCGTCTAGGCCGGGTTAAGGGGGTTACAAGACCATTGAGTTGGTAAAGGTGTTGTGGAAGCATCGTGGTGTTGAGGAAGCCACGTGGGAACAGAAGGATGATATGCTGAAGCAGTTTCCGTATCTCTTTCCTTAAGGTAAATTTCGAGGACGAAATTTCTTAAAGGGGGGAGAGTTGTAACACCCCAAATTTGGGCTTAGAAGTTTTGGGTTTGGACCGGACCGGTCGGGTCGCGGTTCGAATATAAAAGAGTGAAATTAGGAAAGTCTAGTTCGGGTTGCATTAAAAATATGGAAAAATGTCTTAAAATCCTCTTTTATTATATATAAGAGAAGGGTGAAAGCAATTTTACAAAATGAGGTTTGGAAGAGTGACATTTTGGGTTAGTGACCAAAATGTAATTTTTGAAAACTGTGTGACTATTTTAAAAAGGATTGAAACTTTGAATCTTTAAGGAGCTATTTACCCAATAGGAGTTTCTCCAGATTTTTCTTAAATATTAAAGGTTTAATTAATGGTTTAAAATAAAAGTAAAAGGGAGGGAAAGATATTTTTTGGCATTTTCAACTAACTTTTCCCAATTTCCATTTTCCTTTTCTCTCATCTTTTCTCTCAAACCAAACACATTCTCCAGCACATTTTTCCCTCTGATTTTGACATCCAAATATGAGATTTCAATTCTCTTTTGATCTCTAATCATCTCTTCAACAAAACCTTGGCATTTGCTAATTGGATTTTCAAGAATCTTGGTTCCAAAAAGGGGAGAAACTCAAGTTTAGAGGTATGAACGTCCTTCTCCTCTAAATTCTCAGTTCTTTACTGAAATTCCCAAGTTCTCAATCCTTGATATGTGTTTTATAAAAGGTTTTACATTTGAGTTCTTGATCTTGGCTTTAAAATGCAAGATTTGGTTGATTTTTGGTAAAATTCGTATTATCTGATTGGACATTGTTTTGAGGTGTCTTTTTGATGTTAAATGAATGTTGAATTGATGAGAAATTGAGGTTTAATCAATGCAATCCCGAATAGGTTGAATTTCCTAAGTTTTGCTTGAGTTTTTGGTTGTTTTTGGAGTGATCTTGATGATCTGTTATAGCTGGAGGTATAGGGACGTGGTTAGATCCTTTTTGGAAGTTTATTGATGTTTATGGATGTTTAGAATTGATGGATCTTGGTTGGGTAGTGTTGTGGAGTTGTTTGGATGTGTTTTCGGTTGTGTTTGGTAGCAGAAAATGGAGTATGGATGAGAGCAGCGAGTTTAGGTGCTTTCATTGAAGATATTAATGCATGATGATGCATTAATCCTCTGCTTTGATGTGTTTAAAACAGGGGAGTCATCTTTGGATCCTTGTGTTGGTGATCCGGTAGCTTGATTGGTGTTTCGGCAAGTGGCGAAACGGAATCAGTGAGTGGATTTTGGTTTTCAGCTTTGAACCAATGTTTTGAAGGTTTGGGAGCTTAGTTTAAGTCTAAGCAACTTAGCTAAGCTCAAGAGTAAGTTTTCGGTAAAACTCTCTTGATGATGAACCATGGTTGGTTGAGTGCAATGTGATTTGTTTGCATGTTTTAGATCCTGTTTTGAAAGCATATTTAGTGCAACGCCCCGGTTTTGGGCTTGGACCGGTTCGGTCAAAGTGCTGTTCGAATACAAAAAGGTGAAATTAGGAAAGCCTAGTTCGGGTTGCATTAAAAATATGGAAAAATGTCCTAAAATCCTCTTTTTATATATATAAGTGAACTGTGAAATCTATTTTACAAAATGGGGTTTGGAAGGGTGACATTTTGGCTAGTGACCAAAATGTAATTTTTGAAAACCGCGTGACTGTTTTAAAAAGGATTGAAAACTTTGAATCTTTAAGGAGCTATTTACCCAATGGGAGTTTCTCCAGATTTTTCCTAAATATTAATGATTTAATTAAATGTTTTTGAATAAAACTAAAAAGGAGGGAAGATATTTTCTTAATTTCCAACTAACTTTTCCATTTTCCATTTTCATTCTCTCATCTTTTCTCTCAAGCCAAACATCTTTTCTCCAGAGCTTTTTCCTCTAATTTTGTCAGCTAAATATCTCTTTTCAATTTCCTTTTGATTTCTAATCATCTCATCATCAAAACCTCACCATTTGCTAAGTGGATTTTCAAGATTTTGGTTCCAAAAAGGGAGAAAAGTCAAGTTTGGAGGTAAGAACGTCCTTCTCCTCTAAACTCTCAATTCTTTACTGAAATTCCCAAGTTCTCAATCCTTAATTGATGATTTATAAAAGGTTTTATAGTTGTATCCTTGATCTTGGCTTAAAATGCAAGATTTGCTTGATTTTGATGAAAATTCGTGTGATATGTTTAAGCAGTGATTTGAGGTGTATTTTTGATGTTAAATGAATGCTAAATTGATTAGAAGTTGAGGTTTAATTAATGCAATCCCAGATAGGTTGAATTTCCTAAGTTTAGCTTGTGTTCTTGGTTGATTTTGGACTGATCTTGTGGTTTTGTTATAGCTGGAGGTATAAGGATGATGTTAGATCCTTTTTGGATGTTAAATGATGTTTAGATTTGATGGATCTTGGCTGGGCAATGTTGTGGAGTTGTTTGGATGCATTTTCATTTGTGTTTGGTAGCCGAAAATGGGGTGTGGATGAGAGCAGCGAGTTTAGGTGCTTTCATTGAAGCTATTAATGCATGATGATGCATTAATCCTCTGCTTTGATGTGTTTAAAACAGGGGAGTCATCTTTGGATCCAAGTGGTGGTGATCCGGAGGCATGATTTGTGTTTCGGCAAGAGGCGAAACGAAATCAGTGAGTGGAATTTGGTTTTCGGCTTTGAAACCAGTGTTTTGAAGGTTTGGGAGCTTAGTTTAAGTCTAAGCAACTTAGCTAAGCTCAAGAGTAAGTTTTCGGAAAAACTCTCTTGGTGATGGCCATGGATTTGGTTGTATGCAATGTGTTTGTTTGCATGATTTTAAATATGTTTTGAAAGCATATCTAGCATGTTTATTTGCTGAGATTATAAGCCATGTGTTGAAGGAAACTCAAGGTAAGAGTTCCTTGTGCAAGCCTTGTTACTTAAGAACTCCAAGGTGTTTAAAAGTCCTTGGGAGATTCTTGTTAAGGACACAAAGGTGTTTAAAAGTCCTTGTGTGGTCCTTGCCATGGTGTTTAAAAGTCCATGGGGCCATGGTGTTTAAAAGTCCATGGGGTTAAGGACACAATGGTGTTTAAAAGTCCATGTGTGGTCCTTGGAAAGTATAAGATCACAATGGTGTTTAAAAGTCCACGTGTGGATCTTATGTGAAATGTATCACTTGTTGCCAATATGTCATGTTATGAACTTGAAGCATGAGATGCTTGTTTTAAATGTTTAAGAGCATGTATAAATGTTGCTTGAAGAATGGTTTATAAATGAGTTTTATAAATGCATTATTGTGTGGTTTTAAATGAGCATTCCTCACTAAGCTTTTGCTTACGCTCTCTCTCTTTTCTTAAACCAATAATGCAGAGCATTAAAGTGCATTGAGGGCAGCAAGGAGGGCAAGCAACCAAGCGGATAACTAAGCTCAAGTATGGTGAAGGTTTCTCAAACACTTTTAGCTTTTGGCATTTGGCAATGGGGGACCTATGCTGTTGTTTTGGGAGATGTTTTGGACTCCCTAAGTTGGATTTATGTTGTTAACAATGTTGGAACATGTAATTGGCTTTTGTGAAGTGGATTTATCACTTTGATGCTTGAATGGTTTGCTAAGTAGGAAGCATGCCTTTAGATTTGGGGATTTTCATGTTTGATGCCATGTTGATGTTTTATTGGTGCAATTATGTTCCTTATATGTTGAATGTCTTGCTGGTAAAATTTGGTGGCTTTTGGAGCATGTTTGGTAAGTCAATTGAGTGTTTGAACAGCCAATTTTCTGCATTCTGGGCAGGCCGTATCGGAACGGGAGCTACCGTTTCAGAACGGGGGCCCTGTAATAGCCCAGGCGTTCGAAACGGAAGGTACCGTTCCGAAATGGAAATGCCTCTGCCAGGCCTCGTTTCGGAACACGTTGCGAAACGGTCCCGCGTTTCGAAACAGGTTCTCCCTGTTTCGGAACACTTGACCGTTGGAGGCTGACATTGGCGGTTATATGTTTTAAAATGTTGCTTTTTGGTCCCGAAACTTGTTTGTGCAATTGTATGAGTTTGAGATGTCCGTTTGAGCTGAAATTTGGCAGAGAAGCATGAAACCTAACTAATTACAAGATGGTAACTTTTATTTGGATTAAGTCCTTATAATTTCCGGAATTTACAATTTGGTCCCTAAAGTTGTAAATTGTTCAATTGAGTCCCTGTATGTTCTCTGATGGTTATGATCTCTGAGTATGCTGCTTGTATGATCATATCTAAGGATAATGTGCATCTAGACAAGTTAAAAAAAAGGGTCGTTAATCAAAGTTGACTTTCGGGTTGACTTTGGTTTTCCCCGTGTGACTTTCTTAACTCGGGTCAACCGTCTAGGCCGGGTTAAGGGGGTTACATTTGGTGGTATCAGAGCCAAATTCTCGAGTAATTGGGAATAGTTTTGTGGTTGATTTTAACATGTATGCTTTGTATGCTTGTTGAGTGAAAGCATGTTGAATGAATTGTATATGTGTTGTAATTGAGATGTATGCTGTGGTGAAGCATGTTGTGGGTACCCATTGCCAAATGAAAGCTAATGAAATGATGTTGTTTTTTTTAAGTGAAATGAGCTTGAGTACTTGGATTGCTTACCTTGCTGGGCCTGACTTTGTTTGTTTGCATTGTGATTGTATTGTTATAGTATGGCACCTCGTAGAGAGTTAAGGAGTAATGTGCGAGCTGCGGCTCAGAATGAGAATGAGAATGAGGCGAGAGTGTCCTATGTTGGCCGGTGGCCAAGTGCGTGCTCCTGTTGTTGCTGCACCGCAGAGAGGTCGTGGGCGCGGCCGTGGTAACTTTCAGCGAAGAGAGGAAGGTGGTCGGGGAGTGGCCCATGTTGTGGCTATTCAGCCTGAGGGTGGTGGTCAAGCTAGGGTGTATGCTCAGCGTGAGGGAAGGAATGATGTGGATGTGATCGCAGGTACCTTTACTTTGCAATCCTTGTCATTACTTTCCTTGATTGATTCTGGATCTACGCACTCATACATATTGCGTGAGCATGCTGAGTTGCTTGGTTTACCTGTCGAGTCTTTGGATGTTGGTGTGCGGGTCACTAGTTCTTTTTGTGAGACTGTTGTGACTCGAAAGCTTTATAGGAGTTGTCCTTTGGTTGTTCAAGAACATGTTTTTCATGTTGATCTTATAGAGTTGCCTTTCTATGGTTTTGATGTAATCCTTGGTATGGATTGGCTTGCTGAGCATCGTGCTGTTGTGGATTGTGAAAATAAGCGAGTTTCGTTGAAGCTTGCGGATGATTATGAAGTTGTTGTGGTTGGTGAGAATGTGAAGTTTCTTGCCAATGTGGTGTCTACGTTGGAGGCGAGCAGGATGCTGAGGCAAGGTTGTGAAGCTTACCTAGCTTTTGTGATGAATCCTAGCTCTAAGGAGTTGCGTGTGCAAGATATCAGAGTTGTACGAGAGTTTCCTGGTGTGTTTCCTGAGGAGTTGCCTGGTTTACCTCCTAACCGCGAGGTGGAGTTTGGAATTGAGCTGTATGAGAATACAACTCCTGTGTCCATTACCCCTTATAGAATGGCACCTAAGGAGCTGAAGGAGCTGAAGACGCAATTGCAAGAATTGCTTGATCGTGGTTTTATTCGGCCAAGTGTGTCACCTTGGGGTGCACCGGTCTTGTTTGTGAAGAAGAAGGATGGCACAATGAGAATGTGCATTGATTACTGTTAGCTGAACAAGTTGACTATCAAGAATCGGTATCCTTTGCCGAGAATTGATGATCTCTTTGATCAATTTCGAGGAGCAGTTGTGTTCTCTAAGATTGACTTGAGGTCAGGGTATTATCAGTTGAAGGTGAAGGATGTGGATGTGCCTAAGACAGCTTTCAGGACAAGGTATGGGCATTATGAGTTCCTTGTGATGCCGTTTGGTTTGACAAATGCTCCTGCAGCTTTCATGGACATGATGAATCGTGTGTTTCATGAATACCTGGAAAAGTTTGTTGTGGTGTTCATTGATGATATGCTCGTGTACTCGCATACTGAGGAGGAGCATGAAGAGCATTTGAGGATTGTGCTGCAAGCATTGTTGGAGAATCAGCTTTATGCTAAGCTGAGCAAGTGTGAGTTCTGGTTAAGTGAAGTGGTGTTTCTTGGGCATGTGGTTTCTGCTGAGGGGATTCGTGTTGATCCTCAGAAGGTTGAGGCGGTGATGAATTGGAAGGTTCCTATGTCTGTTCATGAGGTTCGTAGTTTCCTTGGTTTGGCGGGATACTACCGGAGGTTTGTGGAAGGGTTTTCTAAGGTTGCTGCACCTTTGACGAAGTTGTTGCAAAAGGATGTTAAGTATGAGTGGACGGAAGCGAGACAGCAGGCTTTTGAGAAGCTTAAGGCGGCTTTGACGCAAGCTCTTATCTTGGTTCAACCTGAATCAGGGAAAGAGTTTGTGGTGTATAGTGATGCGTCTTATGTTGGTTTGGGATGTGTGCTGATGCAAGAGGGTAAGGTGGTTGCTTATGCATCGTGAAAGTTGAAAGTGCATGAGAGCAATTATCCTACGCATGACATTGAGCTGGCTGCGGTGGTTTTTGCTTTGAAGATCTAGAGACATTAGCTGTATGGTGAGAAGTGTACTATGTACACGGATCACAAGAGTTTGAGGTATCTGATGTCTCAGAAGGAGTTGAATCTTAGGCAGCGGCGTTGGGTGGAATTGCTCAAGGATTATGATTTGACGATTGAGTATCACCCTGGAAAAGCTAATGTTGTAGCGGATGCCTTGAGTAGGAAGGTAGCTGTTGAGCTGAGGGCTATGTTTGCCAGTTTGAGTATTTCGCGTGATGGTGGTCTTGTGGCTGAGTTGCAAGTGAAACCATCTTTGGTTCAGTTGATCAAGGAAAAGCAGTTGCTGGATGATTCCTTAGTGCCGCATGTTCAGGATATCGCGGAGGGTAGACCTTCAGATTTCAGCTTTAATGATGATGGTGTGTTGTGTTTTGGGAGTCGAATAGTAGTGCCCAATGATGCTGAGTTGAGGCGTGCTATTCTGACTGAAGGTCATAGTAGTCCTTTTGCTATGCACCCTGGTAGTACTAAGATGTATCGTGATCTTCGTGATGAGTACTATTGGGTGGGTTTGAAGAAAGATGTTGCGGAGTTTGTGAGCAGGTGTATGGTGTGTCAGCGAGTTAAGGCTGAGCATCAGGTTCCTTCAGGGTTGTTGCAACCGTTGAGAATCCCTGAATGGAAGTGGGAAAGGGTTACCATGGATTTTGTATCTGGTTTACCCTTGTCACCATCGAAGAAGAATTCAGTGTGGGTGATTGTGGATCGCCTGACGAAGTGTGCGCATTTCTTGCCTGTGCATACTACGTTTTCTTTGGATAAGCTTGCGGAGCTGTACATTGCTGAGATTATGTGGCTGCATGGTGTGCCTAAGTCGATTGTGTCGGATAGGGATCCGAGGTTTACATCGCGTTTTTGGCAGTGTTTGCATCGAGCTCTGGGTACAAGGTTGAATTTCAGTACATCTTATCATCCTCAGTCGGATGGTCAGTCCGAGCGTGTTATTCAGATTTTGGAGGATATGTTGAGGTGCTGCGTGATTGAGTTCCAAGGCTCTTGGGAGAAACATTTGCCTTTGGTGGAGTTTGCCTATAACAATAGTTATCAGACGAGTATTCAAATGGCACCTTATGAGGCTTTGTACGGGAGGAAGTGTAGGACTCCTCTTTGTTGGGCTGAAACGGGTCAAAAGTTGGTTTCAATGCTGGCTTTGTTGAAAGGAACCACCGAGAAGGTGAAGCTCATTTGTGAGCGTTTGAAGGCAGCTTCTTATCGGTAAAAGTCTTACGCGGATTTGAAGTGTAAGGAGATCGAGTATGCGGTGGGTGATCATGTGTTTTTGAAGGTTTCGCCTTGGAAAAAGGTGATGAGGTTTGGTCGGAAGGGTAAGTTGAGCCCTAGGTACATTGGACCATACGAGGTGATTGAGCGTGTGGGTCCTGTTGCGTACAAGTTGAGGCTACCTCAAGAGTTGGAGAAGATTCATGATGTGTTTCATGTTTCTATGCTCCGGAAGTACAGATCCGATCCTTCGCATGTGATGCCTGTGGAAGAAGTGGAATTGAATCCGAATTTGACCTATGATGAGGAACCGGTGAAGGTTCTGGATTCGGATAGCAAGGTTCTTCGTGGCAAGACCATTGAGTTAGTGAAGGTGTTGTGGAAGCACCGTGGTGTTGAGGAAGCCACGTGGGAGCGGAAGGATGACATGCTTAAGCAGTTTCCTTATCTCTTTCCTTCAGGTAAATTTCGAGGACGAAATTTCTTAAGGGGGGGAGAGTTGTAACGCCCCGATTTTGGGCTTAGAAGTTTTGGGCATGGACCGGTTCGGTCAAAGTGCTGTTCGAATACAAAAAGGTGAAATTAGGAAAGCCTAGTTCGGGTTGCATTAAAAATATGGAAAAATGTCCTAAAATCCTCTTTTTATATATATAAGTGAACTGTGAAATCAATTTTACAAAATGGGGTTTGGAAGGGTGACATTTTGGCTAGTGACCAAAATGTAATTTTTGAAAACCGCGTGACTGTTTTAAAAAGGATTGAAAACTTTGAATCTTTAAGGAGCTATTTACCCAATGGGAGTTTCTCCAGATTTTTCCTAAATATTAATGATTTAATTAAATGTTTTTGAATAAAACTAAAAAGGAGGGAAGATATTTTCTCCAACTAACTTTTCCATTTTCCATTTTCATTCTCTCATCTTTTCTCTCAAGCCAAACATCTTTTCTCCAGAGCTTTTTCCTCTGATTTTGTCACCTAAATATCTCTTTTCAATTTCCTTTTGATTTCTAATCATCTCATCATCAAAACCTCACCATTTGCTAAGTGGATTTTCAAGATTTTGGTTCCAAAAAGGGAGAAAAGTCAAGTTTGGAGGTAAGAACGTCCTTCTCCTCTAAACTCTCAGTTCTTTACTGAAATTCCCAAGTTCTCAATCCTTAATTGATGATTTATAAAAGGTTTTATAGTTGTATCCTTGATCTTGGCTTAAAATGCAAGATTTGCTTGATTTTGATGAAAATTCGTGTGATATGTTTAAGTAGTGATTTGAGGTGTATTTTTGATGTTAAATGAACGCTAAATTGATTAGAAGTTGAGGTTTAATTAATGCAATCCCGGATAGGTTGAATTTCCTAAGGTTAGCTTGTGTTCTTGGTTGATTTTGGAGTGATCTTGTGGTTTTGTTATAGCTGGAGGTATAAGGATGATGTTAGATCCTTTTTGGATGTTAAATGATGTTTAAGGATGTTTAGATTTGATGGATCTTGGCTGGGCAATGTTGTGGAGTTGTTTGGATGCATTTTGGGTTGTGTTTGGTAGCCGAAAATGGGGTGTGGGTGAGAGCAGCGAGTTTAGGTGCTTTCATTGAAGCTATTAATGCATGATGATGCATTAATCCTCTGCTTTGATGTGTTTAAAACAGGGGAGTCATCTTTGGATCCAAGTGGTGGTGATCCGGAGGCTTGATTTGTTTTTCGGCAAGAGGCGAAACGGAATCGGTGAGTGGAATTTGGTTTTCGGCTTTGAAACCAGTGTTTTGAAGGTTTGGGAGCTTAGTTTAAGTCTAAGCAACTTAGCTAAGCTCAAGAGTAAGTTTTCGGAAAAACTCTCTTGGTGATGGCCATGGATTTGGTTGTATGCAATGTGTTTGTTTGCATGATTTTAAATATGTTTTGAAAGCATATCTAGCATGTTTATTTGCTGAGATTATAAGCCATGTGTTGAAGGAAACTCAAGGTAAGAGTTCCTTGTATTTTGAACATTGATATAATGTGGTTTAATGCTTAAAAATGCATGATGTTTATGGCTTGCTTAAATGCTTTAAAACAGTGGAATATTGATGTTAATGATGCATATTGGCAAGTGATGGTTAAGGTCACAAAGGTGGTTAAAAGTCCTTGTGTGAGCCTTGTATATTTAAGAACATCAAGGTGGTTAAAAGTCCTTGGATGGTTCTTGGTTAAGATCACAAAGGTGGTTAAAAGTCCTTGTGTGAATCTTGTGAATTTTAAGAACAACATGGTGTTTAAAAGTCCATAGTTGGTTCTTGGTTAAGGCTCAAGGTGGTTAAAATTCCTTGTGTAAGCCTTGTTACTTAAGAACTCCAAGGTGTTTAAAAGTCCTTGGGAGATTCTTGTTAAGGACACAAAGGTGTTTAAAAGTCCTTGTGGGGTCCTTGCCATGGTGTTTAAAAGTCCATGGGGCCATGGTGTTTAAAAGTCCATGGGGTTAAGGACACAATGGTGTTTAAAAGTCCATGTGTGGTCCTTGGAAAGTATAAGATCACAATGGTGTTTAAAAGTCCATGTGTGGATCTTATGTGAAATGTATCACTTGTTGCCAATATGTCATGTTATGAACTTGAAGCATGAGATGCTTGTTTTAAATGTTTAAGAGCATGTATAAATGTTGCTTGAAGAATGGTTTATAAATGAGTTTTATAAATACATTATTGTGTGGTTTTAAATGAGCATTCCTCACTAAGCTTTTGCTTACGCTCTCTCTCTTTTCTTAAACCAATAATGCAGAGCATTAAAGTGCATTGAGGGCAGCAAGGAGGGCAAGCAACCAAGTGGATAACTAAGTTCAAGTATGGTGAAGGTTTCTCAAACACTTTTAGCTTTTGGCATTTGGCAATGAGGGACCTATGCTGTTGTTTTGGGAGATGTTTTGGACTCCCTAAGTTGGATTTATGTTGTTAACAATGTTGGAACATGTAATTGGCTTTTGTGAAGTGGATTTATCACTTTGATGCTTGAATGGTTTGCTAAGTAGGAAGCATGCCTTTAGATTTGGGGATTTTCATGTTTGATGCCATGTTGATGTTTTATTGGTGCAATTATGTTCCTTATATGTTGAATGTCTTGCTGGTAAAATCTGGTGGCTTTTGGAGCATGTTTGGTAAGTCAATTGAGTGTTTGAACAGCCACTTTTCTACATTCTGGGCAGGCCGTATCGGAACGGGAGCTATCGTTTCGGAATGGGGGCCCTGTAATAGCCCAGGCGTTCGAAACGGAAGGTACCGTTCCGAAACGGAAATGCCTCTGCCAGGCCTCGTTTCGGAACACGTTGCGAAACGGTCCCGCGTTTCGAAACAGGTTCTCCCTGTTTCGGAACACTTGACCGTTGGAGGCTGACATTGGCGGTTAAATGTTTTAAAATGTTGCTTTTTGGTCCCGAAACTTGTTTGTGCAATTGTATGAGTTTGAGATGTCCGTTTGAGCTGAAATTTGGCAGAGAAGCATGAAACCTAACTAATTACAAGATGGTAACTTTTATTTGGATTAAGTCCTTATAATTTCCGGAATTTACAATTTGGTCCCTAAAGTTGTAAATTGTTCAATTGAGTCCCTGTATGTTCTCTGATGGTTATGATCTCTGAGTATGCTGCTTGTATGATCATATCTAGGGATAATGTGCATCTAGACAAGTTTTGTTTTTAAAAAGGGTCGTGAATCAAAGTTGACTTTCGGGTTGACTTTGGTTTTCCCCGTGTGACTTTCTTAACTCGGGTCAACCGTCTAGGCCGGGTTAAGGGGGTTACATTTAGCATGTTTAGTTGTTGATTTAATGAGCCATGAGTTGAAGAATGCTCAAGGTAAGAGATTCTTGTTTTTGAACATTGTTAAATGTGGTTTTGATGCATAATAAGGCATGATGATTATGGCTTTGATAAATGCTTTAAAACAGTGGATTAATGTTGTAAAATGATGTATATTGGCAAGTGATGTCTTGAGAATGATTATGAATACTATGGTGGTCAAAAGTCCATAGGTGGTTCTTGTTTTAAGAACAACATGGTGGTTAAAAGTCCATGGTTGGTTCTTGGTTAAGATCACAAAGGTGGTTAAAAGTCCTTGTGTGAATCTTGTATATTTTAAGAACAACATGGTGGTTAAAAGACCATGGTTGGTTCTTGGTTAAGGTCACAAAGGTGGTTAAAAGTCCTTGTGTGAGCCTTGTGTATTTAAGAACACCATGGTGGTTAAAAGTCCATGGGTGATTCTTGTTAAGGATACAAAGGTGGTTAAAAGTCCTTGTGTGGTCCTTGTGAATTGTAAGAACATCATGGTGTTTAAAAGTCCATGGATGATTCTTGTGCTAAGGACACAATGGTGTTTAAAACTCCATGTGTGGTCCTTGTGAATTGTAAGATCACAATGGTGTTTAAAAGTCCATGTGTGAATCTTATGTTGATTGTATCACTTGTGGCCAATATGACATGTTATAAACTTGAAGCATGAATTGCTTGTTTTAAATGCTTATATGCATGTACAAATGATGATTTGAACAAGGGTTTATAAATGTGTTTTATAAATGCATTATTGTGTTGTTTTAAATGAGCATTCCTCACTAAGCTATTTGCTTATGCTCTCTCTTTTCTTAAACCAATAATGCAGAGCATTGAAGTGCATTTGGGGAAGCAAGGAAGCCAAGAATCCAAGTGAAGTTTTAAGCTCATGTATGGTGAACATTTTCCTAAAACTATTAGCTTTTGGGTATTTGGCAATGGGGGACCTATGTTGTTGTTTTGGGAGATGTTTTGGACTCCCTATGTTGGTTTTATGATGTTAATGATGTTGGAACATGTAATTGGCCTCTTGGTATTTGTTTTGGTGATTTGTAGATTGAATGGTTTTCTAAGTAGGATGCATGCCTATAGAATTGGGGATTTGCTTAATTGATGCCATGTTTGAGTATGGTTGATGAAATTATGTTCCTTGAATGTTGAATGACTTGCTGGTACAATTTGGTTGCATTTGGAGCATGTTTGATGGGTCAATTGTGTGTTAAACCAGCTGATTTTCTGCAATCTGGGCAGGCCGTATCGGAACGGGTGCTACCGTTTCGGAACAGGGGCCTTAAATGGCCTAGGCGTTTCGAAACGGGAGGAACCGTTCCGGAACGGAAATGCTACTGCCAAGCCTTGTTTCGGAACCCGTTTCGAAACGGTCCCGCGTTTCGGAACAGGTCCTCCCTGATTCGGAACATTCGACCGTTGGGCTCTGAATTTGATGGTTATATGTTTTGAAATGTTTGCGTTTTAGTCCTGAATCTTGTTGTTGCAATTTAATGGGTTTGAGATGTCCGTTTGAGCTGAAATTTGGCAGAGAAGCATGAAAGATGATTAATTTCATATTGGTAACTTTTAATTGGGTTAAGACCCTAAAATTTTCAGAATTTACAATTTGGTCCCTAAAGTCTTAATTTGTGCAATTGGGTCCCTGAATGTTCTCTGATGGTTATGATCTTTGAGTATGCTGATCTGGTGAACATATCTAGGGTTAATGTGCATCTAGAGAAGTTTTAAAAAGGAAAAAAAGGGTCGTTAATCAAGGTTGACTTTCGGGTTGACTTTGGTTTTCCCCTTGTAAACTTCTTAATTCGTTCAACCGTCTGGGCCGGGTTAAGGGGGTTACAGGCATGCTCTAATGAAACAACACAATAATGCACTTTTATAAAACATCTTACAAAGGCCTTTAATTTCATAAACATCATTTCTCATGCAACAATGCATACACAACAAGCATCTCATGCTTCATTACATCAACATGTCATATTGGCTTTCAAGTTATAATCCATAACCATTTTTCAACACAAAACACAATCGGATATGCGGATTACAAGCGTTGTCCCATACGCTTCATACACACTACCAAACACACAAGGTGGAGTTTACCGGTACAATCACAACCCCTCAACACCCGTGATGGACTTTAACGGTACAATCACAACCCCTCCACATCACTCATTGGTAGTTGTATAACATCACTAACGAGAACACGGGAAACACAACACAAGATCCTCACATGGAATTTTAACCACCATTATGATCTTAGACGTCTCGTTAGTGTACTCGGATGGAGTTTACGGTACCATTACAACCCCTCAACATCCAAGGCGACTTTATTCACGGTGCACCCAATCCTATAGCCGGCTAACTATATCCGATTCAAGTATATTTAAACCAACACATCACTTGCCAATATACATCATTTACCATCATCAATCCACTGTATTAAGGCATTAATCAAAGCCATTAAACAATATACATCAAAACCACATTTATCAATGTCAAACCAAGGATCTCTTACCTTGAGCATCCTTCATCACATGGCTTTCAAAACCAGCATTAATCATGCTAAAACATGCTTTCAAAACAGAATTTAAACATGAAAATTAAACACATCGCATCCAACCATCTCATGGTTCATCAAAGAGGGAGTTTCTCCGAAAACTTACTCTTGAGCTTAGTTAAATTTCTTAGACTTAAACTAAGCTCCCAAACCTTCAAACATTGGTTTCAAAGCTGAAAACCATACTTCACTCACCGATTCTGTTTTGCAAGCGTGCTGAAACGCCGTTTAAGCCTCCGGATCAACACCACAAGGATCCGAGAATGTCTCCCCTATTTTAAACACATCAAAGCATAGGATTAATGCATCATCATGCATTAAAATCTTCATCCATCACAACTAAACTCGCTGCTCTCACCAAAACTCACATTTCAGCTACCAAACACAACCAAAATCACATCCAAACACTTCCACAACATTACCCAGCCAAGATCCATAACTTCTAAACATTCTTAGACATCAATTAACATCCAAAAAGGACCTAATCAATTCCTTATACCTCCAGCTATAACAATACATCAAGATCACCCCTAAAACCACCATTTTCACAAGTAAAAACTTAGTAAAATCAACCTATTCGGGAATGCATTGATTAAACCTCAATCACACATCATTATTCATCCAAAATACATTAAAAAGACACCTCAAAACAGAGCCCAAACATTCATCACGAATTTCTTCAAGATTAAATCCAAATCTTGAGTTTTAAGCCAAAAATCAAGATCACAACATTAAAACCTTTAATAAAACTTAATTTAAGGATTGAGAACTTGGGAATTTCAGTAAAGAACTGAGTATTTAGAGGAGAAGGACATTCTTACCTCTAAATGTGGATTTCTCTTTGATTAGAGCCAAAATCCTTGAAAATTCAATAAGCAAATGAAGAGGATTTGATGTAGAATTGATTAGGAATCATTTGAGGATTGAAATCTCATCATTTGGTGTGAAAATCAAAAGAAAAGCTGCTGTGGAAATGTGTTTGGCTGAGGGAATTTTGAGAGAAAAGAGGTGAGAAGGTTTTAGCAAAAGTTGGTTATGAAAACTAAAATATGGTTTCCATCTTTTCTTTTAATTTAATTAAACATTAAATGAGTCATTAAAATTAATAAAAATCTGGAGAAATCCCTCCTTGGGTAAATTAGCTCCTTAAAGATTCAAAGTTTCAATCCTTACAAAACATTCATGAACTTTTCAAAAATTACATTTTAGTCACTATTTCGAAATGTCACACTTCCAAACCTTATTTTTTAAAATTGATTTCACCACTCTCTTATTGTAACCCCCTTAACCCGGCCTAGACGGTTGACCCGAATTAAGAAGTTTACACGAGGAAAACCAAAGTCAACCCGAAAGTCAACCTTGATTAACGACCCTTTTTTTCTTTTAATCTTGTCTAGATGCACATTATCCCTATATATGATCATACAATCAGCATACTCAAGGATCATAACCATCAGAGAACATTCAGGGACCCAATTGCACAAATTACAACTTTAGGGACCAAATTGTAAATTCTGAAAATTATAAGGACTTAACCCAATTTAAAGTTACCAACTTGAAATTAATCATATTTCATGCTTCACTGTCAAATTTCAGCTCAAACGGACATCTCAAACTCATACAATTGCATAAACAAGTTTCGGGACTAAAACGCAAACATTTCAAAACACTTAACCAACAATTTCAGTGCCCAACGGTCGAGTGTTTCGGAACAGGGAAGACCCGTTCCGAAACGCGGGACCGTTCCAAAACTGGTACCGAAACAAGGCTTGGCAGAGGCCAAACCGTTACGGAACAGTTCCTTCCGTTTCGGAACGCCCAGGCCATTTCAGGCCCCCGTTCCGATACGGTAGCACCTGTTCCGAAACAGGTTGCCCATATTGCAGAAAAATTGCTGGTTTATCAAACAATTGACCCATCTAACATGCTCCAAATGCAACCAAATTTTACCAGCAGGTCATTCAACATACAAGGAACATAATTGCATCAACCAAACATCAACATGGCATCAATTATGAAAATCTCCAATTTTATAGGCATGCATCATACTTAGAAAACCATTCAAGCATCAATATACCCAAAACCACATCACAAAGGCCAATTACAAGTTCCAACATTATTAACATCATAAAACCAACTTAGGGAGTCCAAAACATCTCCCAAAACATCAACATAGGTCCCCCATTGCCAAATACCCAAAGGCTAATAGTTTTGAGAAAATGTTCACCATACATGAGCTTAAAACCTTCACTTGGATGCTTGCCTTTCTTGGTGCCCCAAAATGCACTTCAATGCTCTGCATTATTGGTTTAAGAAAAGAGAGAGAGCGTAAGCAAAAGCTTAGTGAGGAATGCTCGTTTAAAACCACACAATAATGCATTTATAAAACACCTTTATAAACCTTAAATCAATCATCATTTGCACATGCACTAAAGCATTTAAAAAAAGCATTTCATGCTTCAAGTTCATAACATGTCATATTGGCAACAAGTGATACATTCCACATAAGATCCACACATGGACTTTTAAACACCATTGTGATCTTACAATTTCCAAGGACCACACATGGACTTTTAAACACCATTGTGTCCGTAACAAGAATCATCCATGGACTTTTAAACACCATGACAAGGACCACACAAGGACTTTTAACCACATTCATGTCCTTAACAAGAATCACCCAAGGACTTTTAAACACCTTGGTGTTCTTAAATAACAAGGCTTACGCAAGGAATTTTAACCACCTTCGTAACCTTAACCAAGAACCAACCATGGACTTTTAAACACCATGTTGTTCTTAAAATTCACAAGATTCACACAAGGACTTTTAACCACCTTTGTGATCTTAACCAAGAACCAACCATGGACTTTTAACCACCATGTTGTTCTTGCATAAACAAGGCTCACACAAGGACTTTTAACAACCTTTGTGACCTTAACCATCACTTGCCAATATGCATCATTATCATCAATATTCAACTGTTTTAAAGCATTTAACAAAGCCATAACATCATGCATCTTTAAGCATCAAACCACATTAAAACAATGTTCAAAAACAAGGATCTCTTACCTTGAGCATCCTTCAACACATGGCTTATAATCTCAGCAAATAAACATGCTAAATATGCTTTCAAAACAGGATTTAAAACATGCAAACAAACCACATTGCATACAACCAAACCATGGTTCATCATCAAGAGAGTTTTTCCGAAAACTTACTCTTGAGCTTAGCTAAGTTGCTTAGACTTAAACTATGCTCCCAAACCTTCAAAACATTGGTTTCAAAGCTGAAAACCAAAATCCACTCAACGATTCCGTTTCGCCACTTGCCGAAACACCAATCAAGCTTTCGGATCACCACCACTAGGATCCAAAGATGACTCCCCTGTTTTAAACACATCAAAGCAGAGGATTAATGCATCATCATGCATTAATATCTTCAATGAAAGCACCTAAACTCGCTGCTCTCATCCACACTCCATTTTCGGCTACCAAACACAACCGAAAAGGCATCCAAACAACTCCACAACATTACCCAGCCATAATCCATCAAATCTAAACATCCTTAAACATCAATTAACATCCAAAAAGGATCTAACATCACCCTTATACCTCCAGCTATAACAGATCATCAAGATCTCTCCAAAAACAACCAAGAACTCAAGCTAAACTTAGGAAAATCAACCTATTCGGGATTGCATTGATTAAACCTCAACTTCTAATCAATTTAATATTCATTTAACATCAAAAAGACACCTCAAATCATTGCTTAAATAGATCATACGAATTTTAACCAAAATCAACCAAATCTTGCATTTAAAAGCCAAGATCAAGAACACAACCTTAAAACCTTTTATAAAACACAAATTAAGGATTGAGAACTTGGGAATTTCAGTAAAGAACTGAGAGTTTATAGGAGAAGGACGTTCTTACCTCCAAACTTGAGTTTTCTCCCTTTTTGGAACCAAATTCTTGAAAATCCACTTAGCAAATGTAAAGGTTTTGTTGAAGAGATGATTGAAGATCAAAAGAGAATTGAAATGAGTTATTTAGGTGACAAAATCAGAGGGAAAATCTCTGGAGAAATGTGTTTGGTTTGAGAGAAAAGATGAGAGAAAATGAAAATGGAAATTTGGAAAGTTAGTTAGAAAATACCAAAAATATCTTCCCTCCCTTTTCTTTTATTTTAAAACCATTAATAAATCATTTAATATTTTAGAAAAAATCTGGAGAAACTCCCATTGGGTAAATAGCTCCTTAAAGATTCAAAGTTTCAATCCTTTTTAAAACAATCTCACAGTTTTCGAAAATTACATTTTGGTCACTAGCCAAAATGTCACCCTTCCAAACCTCATTTTGTAAAATTGATTTCACCATTCACTTATATATAATAAAAGAGGATTTTAAGACATTTTTCCATATTTTTAATGCAACCCGAACTAGGCTTTCCTAAATTCACTCTTTTATATATTCGAACCGCACTCCGACCGAACCGGTCCGAATCCCAAAACTCCTAAGCCCAAAATTGGGGTGTTACACTTATATCTATTAAAAGAGGATTTTTAGATATTTTTCCATATTTTTAATGCATCTCGAACTAGGCTTTCCCTAAAACCACCTTTTATATTCGAACCGAAAATCAGACCGGTCCGGTTCAGACCCTAAACTTCCAAGCCCAAAATTGGGGTGTTACAACTCTCCCCCCCCCCCTTAAGAAATTTCGTCCTCGAAATTTACCTGGAGGAAAAAGGTATGGAAACTACTTCTCCATGTCATCCTTTCTTTCCCACGTGGCTTCCTCCGCACCACGATGCTTCCACAACACCTTTACCAAGTCAATGGTCTTGCCTCGAAGAACTTTACTATCTGAATCCAGAACCTCCACCGGTTCCTCATCATAAGTCAAGTCCGGATTCAACTCCACTTCCTCCACAGGCATAACATGCGAAGGATCCGATCTATACCTCTGAAACATAGAAACATGAAACACATCATGAATCTTTCCCAACTCTCGTGGCAATTTCAACTTGTACGCAACAGGACCCACACGCTCAATCACCTCGTATGGTCCAATGTACCTAGGGCTCAACTTACCCTTTCGGCCAAACCTCTTCACCTTTTTTCCAAGGCAAAACTTTCAAAAACACACGGTCACCTACCGCAAACTCAATCTTCTTACGCTTCAAATCCGCGTAAGATTTCTGACGATCAGAAGCTGCCTTCAATCGCTCACAAATAAGCTTCACCTTCTCGGTGGTCCCTTTCAACAAAGCTGGCATCGAAACCAACTTCTGACCCGTTTCAGCCCAACAAAGAGGAGTTCTGCATTTCCTCCCGTACAAGGCCTCATAAGGTGCCATTTGAATTCTCGCCTGGTAGCTATTGTTATGAGAAAACTCCACCAAAGGCAAATGCTTCTCCCAAGAACCCTAAAACTCAATCACACAGCACCTCAACATATCCTCCAGCACCTGGATAACACGCTCAGACTGTCCATCCTACTGTGGATTATAAGAAGTACTGAAATTCAACTGTGTACCCAAAGCTTGATGTAAACACTCCCAGAAACGCGATGTAAACCTCGGATCTCGATCCGACACTATAGACTTTGGCACACCATGCAGCTGCACAATCTCAGCAATGTACAGCTCTGCAAGCCTGTCCAAAGTGTATGTAGTATGCACAGGTAAGAAATGCGCACACTTCGTAAGGCGATCCACAATTACCCACACCAAATTCTTCTTCGATGGCGACAAAGGCAAACCAGATACAAAGTCCATGGTAATCCTTTCCCACTTCCACTCATGAATCCTCAACGGTTGCAACAACCCTGAAGGAAACTGATGCTCAGCCTTAACTCGCTGACAAACCATGCACTTGCTCACATACTCAGCAACAAAGGCAAACCCGAAGATCATGATACATCTTAGTACTACCAGGGTGCATAGCAAAAGGACTACTATGAGCTATAGTCAGAATAGCACGCCTCAAATCAGCATCATTGGGCACTACTATCCAACTCCCAAAACATAAAACCCCATCATCATTAAAGCATAAATCCGATGGCCTATCCTCAGCAATATCCTGAACATGCGACACCAAGGAATCATCCAACATCTACTTATCCTTTATCAACTGAACCAAGGATGGTTTCACTTGCAATTCAGCCACAAGACCGCCATCTCGTGAAATGCTCAAGCTGGCAAACATAGCCCTCAACTCCACTGCCACCTTCCTACTCAAGGCATCCGCTACAACATTAGTTTTACCCGGATGATACTCGATCATCAAATCGTAATCCTTAAACAACTCCACCCAACGTCGTTGCCTAAGATTCAACTCTTTCTGAGACATCAGATACTTCAAACTCTTGTGATCCGTGTACCCAGTACACTTCTCACCATACATGTAATGTCTCCAAATTTTCAAGGCAAAAACCACCGCAGCTAGCTCAATGTCATGCGTAGGATAATTGCGCGTATGCACCTTCAACTGTCGCGATGCATAAGCCACCACCTTACCCTCTTTCATCAACACACACCCCAAACCAACGTAAGATGCGTCACTATACACCACAAACTCTTTCCCTGATTCAGGCTGAACCAAGATAGGAGCTTGCGTCAAAGCTTTCTTAAGCTTCTCAAAAGCCTGTTGTCTCGCTTCCGTCCACTCATACTTAACATCCTTCTGCAACAACTTCGTCAAGGGTGCAGCAATCTTCGAAAATCCATCCACGAACCTCCGATAGTATCCCGCCAAACCAAAGAAACTACGGACTTCATGAACAGATTTAGGAGGCTTCCAATTCATCACTGCCTCAATCTTCTGAGGATCAACACGAATCCCCTCATCAGAAACCACATGACCAAGGAACACAACTTCTCTGAGCCAGAACTGACACTTGCTCAGCTTGGCATAAAACTGATTCTCCAACAAAGCCTGCAACACAATCCTCGAATACCCCTCATGCTCCTCCTCAGTACGAGAGTACACGAGAATATCATCAATGAACACCACAACAAATTTATCCAAGTATTCATGGAACACTCTATTCATCATGTCCATAAAAGCTGCAGGAGCATTCATCAAACCAAACGGCATCACAAGAAACTCATAATGCCCATACCTCATTCTGAAGGCTGTTTTTGGCACATCCACATCCTTCACCTTCAACTGGTAATACCCTGACCTTAAGTCAATTTTAGAGAACACAGCCGCTCCCCGAAATTGATCAAAAAGATCATCAATCCTCGGTAATGGATACCGATTATTGATAGTCAATTTGTTAAGCTGACTGTAATAGATGCACATTCTCATAGTGCCATCCTTCTTCTTCACAAACAAGACTGGTGCACCCCAAGGTGACACACTCGGCAGAATGAAACCATGATCAAGAAACTCCTGAAGTTGCGTCTTCAGCTCCTTCAACTCTTTAGGTGCCATACGATAAGGAGTAATGGACACTGGAGTTGTGTTTTCATACAGCTCAATTCCAAACTCCACTTCACGATTAGGAGGCAATCCAAGCAACTCCTACGGAAACACACCAGGAAACTCTCGCACAGTCCTGATATCTTGCACTCGGAACTCCTTAGAGCTAGGATTCATCACAAAAGCTAGGTAGGCTTCACAACCTTGCCTCAGCATTCGGCTCGCCTCCAATGTAGACACCACATTGGCAAGAAACTTAACATTCTAACCAACCACCACTACCTCATAATCATCCGCAAGCTTCAACGAAACTCGCTTGTTCTCAAAATCCACTACAGCTCGATGTTCAACAAGCCAATCCATACCAAGGATTACACCAAAACCATAGAAAGGCAATTCCATGAGATCAACATGGAAAACATGGTTTTGCACAACCAAGGGACACCTTCTATACATCATTCGTGTCACAACAGTCTCACCAAAGGAACTAGTTACACGCATACCAACATCCAAAGACTCAACAGGTAAACCAAGCAATTGAGAATGTTCACGCAATATGTATGAGTGTGTAGATCCATAATCAATCAAGGAAAGTAATGACAAGGATTGCAAAGTGAAGGTACCTGCGATCACATTCGTGTCATTCCTCCCCTCCCGCTAGGCATACACTCGAGCCTGACCACCTCCCACAGGCTGGACAGCCACCACATGAGCCACATTCCTTCCACCATCCTCTCTACGCTGGAAGTTACCACTGCCGCGCCCACGGCCTCTCTGTGGTGCAACAACTCCAGTAGCACGTCCCTGACCACCACCGGCCAACAGAGGGCACTCTCTCCTCATGTGGTCTGTCGAACCACAATTCTAGCACGAATTAACGGTCACCACAACAGGAGCCTGCACCTCTCTCGCTGCCCGAGGACAATCACGCCTCAAGTGACCACGCGATCCACACGCCCGGCATGTGTTCTGATCAGCTCTCACCATGTCTCCCTGAACATGCGCACCTTGCCCTCCACCACCACGCCTAGCCGAAGACTGATACCTTCTATCACGTCCTCTCTTGTTCCGTCCACCACCAGAACTATACTCAACCGCTCTCTTGCCCGCGCTAGAACCATCACTCCTAGAGGATAAACTCAGATTCAGCTCAATATCCTTTGCTCTACTAACCAGCACATCAAAGTCAGTGTACTCAGCGGCAAGCATAAAGGTCTTTACATCCGTCAACAACCCATACCGGAAACGCTCACACCTTTCCCGCTCATCAGGAGTAAGCTCAGGTGCGTATTGACTGAGACGGACAAACTCAACCTCGTACTCAGCCACCGTCATGCTCCCTTGAGTAAGAGACATGAACTCTCTTTTCTTTTCATCCAGGTATCGCACAACCAGATACTTCCTCTTGAACGCGTTCAGAAAGAACGTCCAAGTTACATCAATTTCCTCCATTCTGGAGACATTGGTTGTCCACCAGGTATACGCATCATCATGCAATAGCGATACAACACAGTCTAGCTTATGCACCTCGTAGCAGTTCATCTGTCCCAATATCCTCTTGGTACTTTCCAACCAAGATTCGGAACCCTCAGCAGACAAACCTCTGAACTCAGTCCCTCCCAGACTACACAAACGTTCCAAAGGTAGTCTCACATTAGCATCGCCCTGATGCCCAGCTCCGTGAGCTACAGCTACTGCTGCCTGAAAGGCTCCAGCAATAGCATGTATCAACACTGTCATGTCAGGAGCAGCTTGCCTCTGCGCAGCTTCAGGTCCAGCGACCTCAGCACCAGCACCAACACCTGCTCCATCACCTTCAGCACCACCACCATCGGGCGATCCACCACCAGGAGGAGAAGGTAAATCCACAACATTTTCAGCATTATTCTCATTCTCATTCTGAGCCATAGCTCGCGTGTTAATCCTCGTCTCCCTACGAGGTCCCATTCACTAAACAATGTACTAACACAAATGCAATAAACGTAATCAGGCTCAGCAAGTTAAGAAATCCAAGTACTCAAGCTCATTTCAAATAAAAACAAATCATTACATTAGTTTTGATATGGCAATGGGTCCCTCTAACATGCTTCACCACATCATACATCACAATTGCAACATACTTACAATTCACACATCATACTTTCATTCAAAAAGGCACATCATGCATGCATTCATACATTACCCACATAACCATTCCCAATTACACGAGAACTCAGCTCTGATACCACCAAATGTAACCCCCTTAGCCCGAACTACGAAGTTTACACGGGGAAAACCAAAGTCAACCCGAAAGTCAACCTTGATTAACGACCCTTTTTTCTTTTTAATCTTGTCTAAATGCTTGTTAACCCTAAGCACACTCTTGAGAAAAGCATACTTGAAAATCACATTCGTCGGAAAGCAACAAGGGACTCAATTGCACAACATACAAATTTAGGGACTAATATGTAAATTCTGGAAAGATGAGGGACTTAACCAAATTCAAGGTTACCAATATCAAATTAATCATATTTCATGCTTCCCTGTCAAATTTCACCTTAAACGGACATACCAAACTCAAGCAATTGCATATACAAAATTCAGGACTAAAATGTAAAGCTTGCAAACCTCAAACCATTCAAATCAGTGCCCAACAGTCAAGTGTTTCGGAACGGGGGTTGACCATTCCAAAATGCGGGTTCGTTTCGAAACCCGTTCTGAAACAGGGCTTGGTAGTATCAAAAGTGTTTCAGAACGGCCTCTACCCGTTTCGATACACAAAGGCCATTATAGGCCCCTGTTTCGAAACGGTAGTGCCCGTTCCGATACCAACTGCCCAGAAAGTGCAGATTTTTCTGGTTTAACATACATTTAACCAATCCAACACATCCCTATGACCTCGTAATCATGCCAACAAGTCATCATACATTTAAGGAACATATTTGCATCATCAAAACACAGCTATGGCATCAATTAAGAAAAACCTCAATCTATAGGCATGCAACCTAATACTCAAAACCAACCAAACATCAAGTCATCAAAGCAAACACCAAAATGGCCAATTACATATCCAAAACATCATAGGCATCATGCCAAACTTAGGGAGTCCAAAACATCTCCCAAAATCACAACCTAGGTTCCCATTGCCAAATATCAAAATCTAATAACGTTGTAAAATAGTGACCGTACATGAGCTTAGTCCTTCCCTTGGATTCTTAGCCTCCTTGCTGCCCTTAAACACCTCAATTATCTGCATTATTGGTTCAAGAGAGAAAGTGTAAGTACAAATGCTTAGTGAGGCATGCTCTAATCAAACAACACAATAATGCACTTTATAAAACACATTTCAAAGGCCTTTAATTTGATAAACATCATTTCTCATGCAACAATGCATACACAGCAAGCATCTCATGCTTCATTACATCAACATGTCATATTGGCTTTCAAGTGATAATCCATAACCATTTTTCAACACAAAACACAATCGGATACGCGGATTACAAGCGTTGTCCCATACGCTTCATACACACTACCAAACACACAAGGTGGAGTTTACCGGTACAATCACAACCCCTCAACACCCGTGATGGAGTTTAACGGTACAATCACAATCCCTCCACATCACTCATTGGTAGTTGTATAACATCACTAACGAGAACACGGGACACATAACACAAGATCCTCACATGGCATTTTAACCACCATTATGATCTTAGACATCTCGTTAGTGTACTTGGAGTTTACGGTACCATTACAACCCCTCAACATCCAAGGCGACTTTATTCACGGTGCACCCAATCCTATAGCCGGCTAACTATATCCGATTCAAGTATTTTTAAACCAACACATCACTTGCCAATATGCATCATTTACCATCATCAATCCACTGTTTTAAAGCATTAATCAAAGCCATTAAACAATCATGCATCACTATACATCAAAACCACATTTTTCAATGTCAAACCATGGATCTCTTACCTTGAGCATCCTTCATCACATGGCTTTCAAAACCAGCATTAATCATGCTAAAACATGCTTTCAAAACAGAATTTAAACATGAAAATTAAACACATCGCATCCAACCATCTCATGGTTCATCAAAGAGGGAGTTTCTCCGAAAACTTACTCTTGAGCTTAGTTAAATTTCTTAGACTTAAACTAAGCTCCCAAACCTTCAAACATTGGTTTCAAAGCTGAAAACCATACTTCACTCACAGATTCTGTTTTGCAAGCGTGCTGAAACGCCGTTTAAGCCTCCGGATCAACACCACAAGGATCCGAGAATGTCTCCCCTATTTTAAACACATCAAAGCATAGGATTAATGCATCATCATGCATTAAAATCTTCATCCATCACAACTAAACTCGCTGCTCTCACCAAAACTCACATTTCAGCTACCAAACACAACCAAAATCACATCCAAACACTTCCACAACATTACCCAGCCAAGATCCATAACTTCTAAACATTCTTAGACATCAATTAACATCCAAAAAGGACCTAATCAATTCCTTATACCTCCAGCTATAACAAAACATCAAGATCACCCCTAAAACCACCATTTTCACAAGTAAAAACTTAGTAAAATCAACCTATTCGGGAATGCATCCAAACCTTACTCTTGGTTCATCAAAGAGGGAGTTTCTCCGAAAACTTACTCTTGAGCTTAGTTAAGTTTCTTAGACATAAACTAAGCTCCCAAACCTTCAAACATTGGTTTCAAAGCTGAAAACCAAACTTCACTCACGGATTCCGTTTCGCAAGCGTGCCGAAACGCCGTTTAAGCCTCCGGATCAACACCACAAGGATCCGAGAATGTCTCTCATGTTTTAAACACATCAAAGCAGAGGATTAATGCATCATCATGCATTAAAATCTTCATCCATCACTCCTAAACTCGCTGCTCTCACCAATACTCACATTTCGGCTACCAAACACAATCGAAATCACATCCAAACACTTCCACAACATTACCCAGCCAAGATCCATCACTTCTAAACATTCTTAGACATCAATTAACATCCAAAAAGGACCTAATCACGTCCTTATACCTCCAGCTATAACAGAACATCAAGATCACCCCAAAACCACCATTTTATAAGTAAAAACTTAGGAAAATCAACCTATTCGGGAATGCATTGATTAAACCTCAATTACACATCATTATTCATCCAAAATACATTAAAAAGACACCTCAAAACAGATCCCAAACATTCATCACGAATTTCTTCACGATTAAATCCAAATCTTGAGTTTTAAGCCAAAAATCAAGATCACAACATTAAAACCTTTAATAAAACTTAATTTAAGGATTGAGAACTTGAGAATTTCAGTAAAGAACTGAGTATTTAGAAGAGAAGGACATCCTTACCTCTAAATGTGGATTTCTCCTTGATTAGAGCCAAAATCCTTGAAAATTCAATAAGCAAATGAAGAGGATTTGATGTAAAATTGATTAGGAATCATTTGAGGATTGAAATCTCATCATTTGGTGTGAAAATCAAAAGAAAAGCTGATGTGGAAATGTGTTTGGCTGAAGGAATTTTGAGAGAAAAGAGATGAGAAGGTTTTAGCAAAAGTTGGTTATGAAAACAAAAATACGGTTTCCCTCTTTTCTTTTAATTTAATTAAACATTAAATGAGTCATTAAAATTAAGAAAAATCTGGAGAAATCCCTCCTTGGGTAAATGAGCTCCTTAAAGATTCAAAGTTTCAATCCTTACAAAACAGTCATGAACTTTTCAAAAATTACATTTTAGTCACTATTTCGAAATGTCACACTTCCAAACCTTATTTTGTAAAATTGATTTCACCACTCTCTTATATATATTAAAAGAGGATTTTTAGATATTTTTCCATATTTTAATGCATCCCGAACTAGGCTTTCCGTAAAACCACCTTTTATATTCGAACCGAAAATCAGACCAGTCCAGTTCAGACCCTAAACTTCCAAGCCCAAAATTGGGGTGTTACATGGTTGAATTTCAATACTTCTTATCATCCTTAGACGGATGGACAGTCGGAGCGTGTTATCCAGGTGCTTGAGGATATGTTGAGATGATGTGTTATAGATTTCCAAAGTTCTTGGGGAAGCACTTGCCTTTGATTGAGTTTGCTTACAATAATAGTTATCAGGCAAGCATTCAAATGGCTCCTTACGAGGCTTTGTATGGGAGAAAGTGTAGAACGCCACTTTGTTGGGCGAAAACAGGGCAAAAGTTGGTTTCGGTGCCGAATATGTTAAAAGGGACCATTGAGAAGGTGAAGCTCATTTTTGAGCGCTTGAAATCGACATCGGATCGGCAAAAGTCTTACGCGGATTTTAAGCATAAGGAGATAGAGTTTGTGGTTGGTGAACATGTATTTTTGAAAGTATCGCCTTGTGAGAAGGTGAGGAGATTTGGGCTTAAGGGTAAGCTTAGCCCGAGGGTTATTGGACCTGATGAGGATGTGGAATGTGTTGGTCATGTAGTCTATCGGTTGAGGTTGTCTCCCGAGTTAGATAAGATTCATGATGTGTTTTATATTTTGATGTTGCGGAGGTATAGATCGGATCCTTCGCATGTTATGCCTATCGGGGATATAGAGCTGAACTCGAATTTATCATGCGATGAAGGATCGGTGAAGATCCTTGGCTCGAATAGCAAGGTTCTTCGTGGCAAAACGATAGAGCTTGTGAAAGGGTTCTGGAGACACCGAGGAGTTGAGGAGGCCATGTGTGAAAGCAAAGTAGACATGTTAAAGCGGTTTCCGCATCTTTTTCCTTTAGGTAAAATTTCAGGGACAAAATTTTCTAAGTGGGGTAGAGTTGTAACGCCCCGATTTTGGGCCTAGTTGTTTTAGACATCGAATCGGGTTAAGTGAACCGATTGGAAACAGTTCGAATCGTATTAGGTGGTTTAGGGAAATCAAGGTTCGGGATAGGATAAAAATATGACAAAAATTACTAAAATCCTCTAAAATCATGTTTAAGAGGTTAGTCAAATCAATTTTACAAAATGAGTTTTGGAAGTGGTACATTTTGGGTACTGGCCAAAATGTAATGTTTTAAAACTGTGGAAAATGCAAATTTCAAAAGAGGAGTCAAAATCTTAAAATCTTTAGGGAGCTTTTGTGCAATTACACCTTTCCTTAATTTGACATGTGTTTTAAATGAGTTTTATAATAATTGATTAAAATGGATTTTATTTTAATTAATAAAATGGTAAATTGAGAAGTTTCATAATACGTAACTAACTTCTCAATCCTTATTTCAGCAAAACCCATTTCTAAAACCATTTCTCCAGATTTCTTTTCTCCCAAACACCCTCCCTTTGATTTCTTATCCATTTTCAAGAATTATCTTCAATTTCTTTAAGATTTGTGAAGCTAAAACTTGTCAAACATTGAGGAAAGCAAGGATTTGAGGTAAATCTCATTCTCAACCTCTAATCAAGGTTCGTTATTGAAATTCCCAAGATTATTGACTCCTAATTGTTGTTTTTAACTGAGTTTTCATTATAGTTTTGATTTAAGATCAAAATCTTGCAAAAATAAAGGTTTAATTCTTGATTTTCGGAGTGTTGTTGATGAACTCTGTTTTAGATGGAATCTAATTGAGTTTTGGGATGATTATGTTGTTGAAAAAGTGCTTTAATGATATAGATCCTGAAATCCTTGAGTTTTATGATAGTTTTAGTTGAGTTTTTGAAGTGTTTTGAGGGTTATAAGATTGTTGGAGGTATAATGAAGGGTTTAGGTTTTTTTAGATGTGTTTTGATGAATATTAATGGTTGGAAGTGAAGATTGTTGGATGGGCTTGGTTAAGGAGGCAATCGAATGAGTTTTCGGTTGTTTCGGGTGGGTAAATTGATGAAGTTTAATTGGGCAACGAGTTTGTGTTTAGTTGCTGATGTTGGAATGCATTTTAATGCATTAGATCTCTGTTTTTGATGCTTTAAAATAGGGTGTATTGATTCGGAAGCTAGCGAAGCGATTTTGGAATCTTTAGACAAGTGATCTTCACGTTGGCAAGCAAAGTTTCGCGTATCAGTGAGTGGAAAAGAATTTTCCTTCTTTGAAACATTTTGAACATGGTTTTGGGAGTTTAGTGTAAGTTTGAAACACTTAGCTAAGCTCAAGAGTAAGTAAATTGAAAGTCTCTCTCGAAATGTGCTATGTGTTGGTTTAAAATGCATTTGAATTAAATGTGGCTTGATTACTGTTTGAAAGCATGATTTGAGCATTGATGTTGCTGGTTTTAAATGCCATTTTGTTAAGGATGCACCTGGTCAGTGATCCTTGAGTTTATATGATTTATGTAATGGGTTTTAAGCATGTTAATGCTTGTGAAAGTGGCATTGTGGTTTATGCTTGTAAAACAGTGAGTTAATGATGATTGGTGATTATATTGGCAAGTGATGGTAAATGGTTTTGGTTACTTAAATCAGATATAGTTAGTCGGCTATAGAATTGGGTGCACCGTGAATAATGTCGCCTTGGATGTCGAGGGGTTATGATTGTGTCGTAAACTCCATCCAAGTACCATAGCGATTGAGGAATTGGCGTCACCATGATGGAGGATGGCTCTTGTGGGTGGACTTGGTTTAGCGTCACAACGGTGGAGGATTGCTCCCGTGTGTGAGGTTGGTTAAGGTGATTACAATGGTTGAGGTAGCTCCCATGTGTAAGCCTTGTTTTGTGTCCTGGATCTGGCTAGTGGGTTATACAACTACCGATTAGAGATGTTGAGGGGTTGTGATTGTGTCGTTAAACTCCATCACGGGTGTTGAGTGGTTGTGATTGTGCCATTTAACTCCACCTTGTGAAGCCGGTAGTGTGTATGAAGCATGTGGGACAATGCTTGTAATTCGTTTATTTGATTGTATTGAGTTGTGTGGTGTTTTAGACATTGTTTTTGTTATTGGTCACTTGTGAGCCAATATAATGATGATGTTATATAAGATAATAATTATGTTATAATGAGTTAATGATGAAAGCTTAATTTTAGAAAGCATGTGATGCTCGAGGCTTATGCTGGATTGCATGTGATGCTTGGTATAAGCATGAGCAAAGGTTTTTGCTGTCTTGGTTAATGATGCAATGAGCATGTGGATTTTGAAAGAGAAAATGTGTTTTAAAAGTTCATGTTTTAAAGGAATGCGTGTGGTTACAAAGAATGATGATTTGGTTTTTAAAATGCATTGATGAATGATTTGGTTTTATTGCAGTCCTCACTAAGCTTTATGCTTACGCTCATTTGTTTCATCAATGCAGAGAATTGAGCATTTTTGGCAGCAAGCAAGCAAAGGATATCCAAGTGTTTTGTCTAAGCAAAGTATGTGGTTTTACTTTAGTGTAATAAGAGGCAATGAGAGGGATTTTCACTCATGAGTTGTTTGGTGATGTGAAACACCTTGAGCATGTTTAGTTTGTGCTTGGAGTCTTGTAAACAACCATTATGTGGTCTTTGGATCCTCAGTTTGCATTTTAGTATTGCTATGGTTTATGGTTAAAGGCATGTTCATTCTAGTTGCATATGCTATATGAGATGTTGTGCCTAATGCTTGCAATGTGGCTAGTTTCTGATGCAAATATGTCAGACATGATTATATAAGCATGTCTATGAGTTTTAGGTGTGAATGGATTATGTATGATGCATTTTTGGGCCATTTCTTGATCATTTCTGGTATGGGTATCGATACTCGGGCAAGTGTATTGATACTTTTAAGCTAAAATGGTGCATGTGTATTGATACGGGCATCGAGTGTATTGATACGCCTGTGCAAACTTTGAAGGGTGTGTCGATACACTTGGTAAGTGTATCGATACCCTTAAGCTAAAATGGTGCATGTGTATTGATACGGGCATCAGGTGTATTGATACACATGTGCAAATTTTGTAGGGTGTATCGATACACTTACCAAGTGTATCGATACCCTTGATCAACTTTAGCTACTGCCTCCCCGCGTATCGATACGGGGTAGTAGGGTTTCGATACATGACCGTCAATTTAGTTAAATGGAGCCTTTACAAGTCTGAAATGTTCCATTTTGGTCCCTCAATGTTGTGTATGCAATTGAATGAGTTTGGATGATCCGTTGGAGATGAAATTTTTTAGAGAACCATGAAATATGATTAATTGCACATTGGTAACTTTTAAAATTGGAAAGGTCCTTAAAATTTATGAAAATAACATTTTGGTCCCTAAAAGCTTAAATTGTGCAATTGAACCCCTAAGCGACATTTGATCGTTGTGCCGTTTTCTCCTGTACTCTTTGTTGATCACATAAGATCTAATTCGCATCTAGGAAAGATAAAAAGAAAAAAAGGGTCGTTAATCAGAGTCGGCTTTAACGAGTTGGCTTCGGTTTTCCCCGTGTAATCACCTTGGTTCGGGTCAACCGTCTAGACCGGGCTAATGGGGTTACAGTTCCAAGAGCCGACTCTTGTCATCGGTCATGTGTCTTGAGCATCCACTATCAAGGTACCATGAGTTTGCACATGTATCTTTGGCCTTGTAACAATGATCCCCCTACAAACAAAGATTAAGTCTTGATTTTTGGTACCCAAATCATTTTGGGTCCATGAGTATTAGCTCCCAAAATCTTGGTTCCCTTTGGAATCCAAGAAAAACTAGCATGAATATCACTAGAAGCAATTAGTTTCTTAGGAACCCAAGCACTCCTAATGCTTTTACCTCTAGATGGTCTTTGGAAGTCATTTTGTTTGTGGTTACCAAAGTTTCTTTTTACATAGTTGGGTTTTAAATATTCACCTTTTCTAAACTAGATTTCTCAACTCTGTTTAAAAAAGCTTTGAGTTCACTCACCACCTTGTGGGGGTGATCATGAAACTCGGAAAGAAGGTTGTTTAAATCAATATTTTCCTTTTCAAAATATTTTTGTTTTCTTGTAAATCCAAAACCTTCTTTTTAAGCTCTGAATTGGTTTTAGGCATGAAATCGTTTTGATTTTTCAAATCTGAAATAATTTTCTTATTTCTCAAAATTTATTCCTTATACTTCTCTACCAATTCGCCATATACCTATTGCAACTCATCATAAGCTTCTTGAAGTTCATCAAAAGTAAAATCAAAAGATGATGAGTTTGAGGTTACCTTAGGATCTTTTTCAAGAGCCATGAGGCAAAGATTGGCCACTTCTTGCCCCTCTTCATCGGATGATTCCTCATAACTCCAAATACCAACATGTGCCTTAAGTTTCTTCTTCTTCTTCCTGAAGCTCTTCTTTTTTAGTTGAGGACATTTGGTCCTTATATGCCTATTTTTTTGCACTCAAAACATATGAGTTGATCCTTTTCCTCCTCATTGTTCTTGTTCTTGAAGTCTCATGTTCGATGGAACTTTCTTCCTCTATTGGACTTCATGAACCTTGTGAACCTTTTGGCTAGCATGGTCATTTCTTCATCGTCCTCCACACTTGAATCTCTCTCCTCAAGAGAAGCTTTGATAGCAATTTCGAGTTTCTTCTTCTCCACTTCCTTCTTCTCCACCTTCTCTTCTTCTCTCTTCTTCTCTTCCTTGCTTCATGATCTCTTGAGTAAGGAGAGAACCCATCAGAGCATCGAGCTTCAAAGTCTTCAAATATTTTGCCTTGATGATAGCGGTCCTCTTCCAATCCCATGACTCGGGAAGAGAGTATATGAGCTTCCAAACAAGCTTGTCTTTGGAGATGATTTCTCTGAAGCCTTTGAGATCGTTGATGATGAAGGAAAAGCGATCGAACATCTTAGAGAAGCTCTAATCAGGCACCATCTTGAAGTTTTTATAGCTCAAGTTTAGGAGTCAAATTTTGGTATCCTTTGCATCGTTCGTGCCTTCATAGGTGGTCTCGAGCTTGTCCCACACCTCCTTTGCACTTGTACACGAAGACATTTTTGAGTACTCATCTAGTCCATGTGCACAAAAGAGCATGTGCAATTTCCTTCTTTCTTCATTAGTCATCTCTTGCTTGGCCTTGGGAACCTACCTTTCTTCTTCTTGTTTCATCGGAATAGATGGTCCATCTTCGATTACATCCCGAAGGAGGTAAACGTTGGATTTGATGAATAGCTTCATCCGATTTTTCCAATATGGTAGTTGTCCTCATTGAAAAGGGTGGTTTGGTCGTAGATTGTGACTCGTACAAGTTGATGCCGGAATTCGACGCCATGGTTTTGATTGTAGATTGATGTATCTCTCCTAAAATTGACTCAAGAGGGTGTTAATGATTTCAAAGAGTGTAGCTCTAACTCCAATTGTTGAAATGATCAATCGATGACAAATAGCCAAGAGGGGGTAAATTGGCAATTAAAAAATGTAAGAGAGCAATTTGGAAAGATAAAAATGATGACACAAAGATTTTAGAGTGGTTCAAGCTTCTAACAAGCTCTACATCCACTACCCTAGCTCCACACTAAGGATTTCCAACAATTCACTACGGAATTCGTCCACTTTTCTAGGCTTAGGAGGAAACTGTTACAATTCGATCAAGCTTTCTACCCAAAGCTTGATCAAGATCACTCTATTACAAGAAGTTGTGGCAAATGAAATATGGACCTCGAAATAGGTAGATGATTTTCCCAAATACAAGTGTACACTCCTCAAACTTGAAATAAAATATTACAATGAAAATTACACAAGGGTTTGACTCTAAAAGCTCTTGGATGGTTGGATTTGTGCTTGAATGCTTTTCACTTGTTCAATAGTTGTTGTTGTAGCATTGGAGAATTGTTTTTATACTCCTTCGTTGCTTTCTTGCCGTTTGGGTGGTTGAAGTCATCAATAGAGTCGTTGGAAGCCATTTTTCCTGCAATAAATATAGTTTAGTAAGCAGACATATCGATACAAAAACACCCGTATCGGTACCTGTCAAAAAAGAAAATTGTTGTTGTGCAATAGCGTATCGATACGCGAAGAGCCGTATCGCAACGGTCATAGTGTAAAAATAAGGGCGTATCAATACGGTAAAGGCTGTATCGGTACGGATTTTTCTCACTAGAATATGTCTCAAAAGTCAAGTGAAAATTGCATCGGCACACCTAGGGGCGTATCGGTAAAGTTAAACCAACTTTTGAAATTTTGTGATTCCAATAACTGACAAGGCAATGATAATATCATTAAATGCAAAGATTTGAAAATCTTAAGACCCCGTATCAAAACGAGTAAGACTGTATCGATACATTTAACTAGAATCTCAAACCTAGATGAAGGTTGTATCGATATGGGTACATCCGTATCGATATGCTTTGTCAATTAAAATTCCAGTAGCTAAAACTCCTATCGAAACACCTAAGGGTGTATCGGTACGCATGTGCATTTTTAGTTAGTTAAGTATGAAACACTCAAAAAATTTTGGGGATTTAAGTTTTTGACTTAGTGTTGACTCGCGTGAGTGTTGGCAAAATGGGCAAAAAATGTATTGGACATGTTATAAAAATAGTGCTAAAGATTGAGTCTTTTGCGTGCCGGTATACTCGATCGACAACTAATACAACAATAAGCTGAGTATCGATCCCACGGAGATTGACTTGGAATTCGATTGCTTTAACTGTTTACTTGTTGAAGAAAAATATTGTTTAAGTTGAGAGTCGATTTGAAAATAAAGTAAAGACAAGAAAAGTAAAATAAACTAGCCTTGGGAGGGAGAGTGTCAAATGAATTATGAGCATTGGCAAGGGATGCCTGGTTTTCACGCAATTCATGACATGTCAGCTTCTAAGAATGTCATGCCTTGGCATTGTTTGTCGAGCAAATTTAAATTGGCAAAGCCTCTCTTGATGGTCATTGCTCTAAATTAATTGTTTAAAAAACCCTCATATCTCTATAGTGAATGTTTTTTTTAGAAACCAAATTGATTAAGATCCAATCTATACTCCTAAGGGGTAGATTTCACTTCCAAAGTAAGTTCATCTACTTGAACATCTTCTCTCGAAGCATCTCACCTTAGAATCCAGCAACTTGATTGTTACCACTAAAGTCTATTAAGATATTGAGGTGCAATAGGCCGACAGTGCTTGATCTCGCTTGGCATAGTATTTAGGAAATAGTAAACTACGCTAGATAGAAGAAACAATATCGTAGAATTTTCGTTATTAAAATCTTAACATAAAAATAGCGTTCAACGGAAACATCACCCACCAACTATTAAATTAGTTCATGGTGAGGGTATCAACAAAAAAACCTTGAACGTTTTGAGAACAAATCATCATTTAAAAGAAAATAAAAACAACTAAACAAAGATAATAGACAGAGAAGGGGTCTCTCGATGCAGCCCTTCAAGATTCAGGCTCTCGATCAAGTGGGTCAAACCATGTCTCCTTGGTACAACCAGTCATTGATGGATCACTCTCCAAAATTAAGTCTCTCAATTGTTTGCTCGATCAGTCTTTAAATAGGCGTGCAAGGAAGACTAGGATAAGCCCTTACATTTGAAATTTAAATGCACGATGGATGAAGCTTGTGATCACCTTTATCCAGATTTGAAGTGATAAGCTAATAAGGTGATAAGCTGATCAGGTGTTGGCTAGGGCTGATGTCATCTGCTGTCGCCGTTTGGCAACCAAACTTGGCCCCATTCTGCCAACCAAGCTTAACACTATTTTTCCACTATTTTTTCGGAGTTTGGTTCAATTGCTATTTTCTCCTAGCCTGATCTAGTCCTATTTTTTCCGGGTTCAACAACTACTTGTTTTGGCATCAAATTCCTCTTCTCTTCCACCGGTGCTTAGTATTGTTTGGTCCATCTGTGCCAACAACATCTCGGCATTGTCTCTGGCATTCCTTCCCATGCTGCTCATTTCTGCCAATTGCGATGTCAAACCTATAAAATAGCCAAGAAAACCACCCTTCACACTGGCATAGACAAAAAAATCTAAACTCCTTATGCAAATGCATGAATTTAACATCTTAGTGTAACTAAATGTACTCAAAAGCAAGCAAAAGCATTGTAAGAATGGTATAAAAATCGGTACTTTTAAGGAGGCAACAACTAGAAATAAATTTTACTTCAAAATCATTGTCATTTTTGTGAGACTTTTGAATACTTAAAATTTATTTACTTTTACAATTTGATCCTTAAATAATTTGTTATATCAAAATCAAATATAGGTTTTAAAGAGCGCTTAAGCATGTTCGATTTCACATCTTCCTGTCTATCATACCAGTGACATGCCAATTGAGCTAAACTCAATTAACCTATTCCATGTATATTTAAACATTAACAAGTCCACTTTAAGCAAGGTTTAATGAAGGTTTAAGATAATGAGAAACCCTCATTAACTAAACAACACTGATAAGGTATCCTTCTTTTCTCCAGTTTGTGCCTTGCTATAAAAAGAAAAGAACAATTTTCAATTAAATAAACCAATACATTAAAATTTTTCACTCTCCGTTCATCCACAACCAATCAAAGTTTTCACTTTGAGAACATAGTCAATGCCAAAATGGACTCTAATTTTGTTTCTAAAGTGTTAGAAAGATACTCAATATTCATATATCTTCGCTTCGGTTCGGCAAATTTGAATATGTATTCTGGTGCTCGCACGCAGGTTGTTTGAACAGTATGTACTCATAATAAAGGGAGTTGTAGAGATAATTTTGTTTCCAAACACCATACAGGTTATATATAACACAATCTTCATCTAATGATATGCTACATTATCCGGGTTTATCCTTACATGAGTTAAACTAGAAATGCTATTAAGTTTAATTTCAAAAAAACGTGGTGATGATCTTTAATAACCTCTATCGAATTTATATTTTGATTCGAATAATACTCTGTAAGTCAAAGAAAGGGATATGGTTTAATCTTATGTAAGTCTAAGTAATTCTTTGATGAAGTTTGGACTGACGGGGGCCAATGGTAGGATGACGATCCATTGAGTACGAGTTCAGACGATGGTTTTTACTGCAAAATGGCAATGCTTGCTTTCTCTTATGGTTTACCATGACCTTTGTAACCCCCTTAGCCCGGCCTAGACGGTTGACCCGAACTACGAAGATTACACGAGGAAAACCAAAGTCAACCCAAAAGTCAACCTTGATTAACGACCCTTTTTTACTTGTAAAACTTGTCTAGATGCATATTAACCCTAGGCGTACTCTTGAGATAAGCATACTCAAAAATCACACCAATCGGAAATCAGTAAGGGACTCAATTGCATAACATATGAATTTAGGGACCAAATTGTAAATTCTGGAAATTAAAAAGACTTTACCAATTTCTAAGATATCATTATGAAATTAATCATGTTTCATGCTTCTCTACCAAATTTCACCTCAAACGGACATCCCAAACTCAAGCAATTGCATAAACGAAGTTCAGGACTAAAACATGAAGATTTCAAAACATAAAACCATATAATTCAGTGCCCAACGGTCAAGTGTTCCGAAACGGTGGTTGACCGTTCCGAAACGCGGGACCGTTTCGAAACCTGTTCCGAAACAGGTCTTGGCAGTAGCGAAAGTGTTTCGGAACGGCTATACTCGTTTCGAAACGCCAAGGCCATTTCAGACCCCTTTTTCCAAACAGTAGCACCCGTTCCGATACGGGCTGCCAGAAATGCAGAAATTATCTTGTTTAACATACATTCAACCCATCAAATGCATCACTATGACCCCCAAATCATGCCAACAAGTCATCATACAATAAAGGAACATATTTGCATCAACAAAACATATTCATGGCATCAATTAGGGAAAACCTCAATCTATAGGCATGCATCCTATTACCCAAAACCAACAAACATCAAACCAACAAAGCAAACATCAAAAATGGTCAATTACATATCCAAAACATCATAGGCATCATGCCAAACTTAGGGAGTCCAAAACATCTCCCAAAAGCACAATCTAGGTTCCCATTGCCAAATACCAAAAACTAATAGTGTTGTAAAAATAGTCACCATACATGAGCTTAGTCCTTCCCTTGGATTACATGCCTTCCTTGCTACCTACAAACACCTCAATTCTCTGCATTATTGATTCAACAAGGAGAGCGCAAGCACATATGCTTAGTGAGGCATGCTCTAATGAAACAATACAATAATGCACTTTGTAAAACACCTTTCAAAGGCCTTTAAAATCATAAACATCATTTCTCATGCAACAATGCATACAAAACAAGCATCTCATGCTTCATTATATCAACATGTCATATTGGCTTTCAAGTGATTCCATAACCATTTTTCAACACAAAACACAATTGTATACGCGGATTACAAGCGTTGTCCCATACGCTTCATACACACTACCAAACACACAAGGTGGAGTTTACCGGTACAATCTCAACCCCTCAACACCCATGATGGAGTTTAACGGTACAATCACAACCCCTCCACATCACTCATTGGTAGTTGTATAACATCACTAACGAGAACATGGGACACAACACAAGATCTACACATGGCATTTTAACCACCATTACGATCTTAGACATCTCATTAGTGTACTTGGATGGAGTTTACGGTACCATTACAACCCCTCAACATCCAAGGCAACTTTATTCACGGTGCACCCAATCCTATAGCCGGCTAACTATATCCGATTCAAGCACTTTTAAACCAACACATCACTTGCCAATATACATCACTTACCATCATCAATTCACTGTTTTAAAGCATTAAACAAAGCCATTAAACCATCATGCATCACTATGCATCAAAATCACATTTATCAACATCAAACCAAGGATCTCTTACCTTGAGCATCCTTCAACACATGGCTTTCAAAACCAGCATTAAACATGCTAAAATATGCTTTAAAAACAGAATTTAAACGTGCAAATTAAACACATTGCATCCAACCATTTCATGGTTCATCAAAGAGAGAGTTTCTCCGAAAACTAACTCTTGAGCTTAATTAAGTTGCTTAGACTTAAACTAAGCTCCCAAAACCTTCAAATATTGGTTTCAAAGCTGAAAACCAAACTTCACTCACCAATTCCGTTTCGCAAGATTGCCGAAACGCCGTTCAAGCCCCCAGATCAACACCACAAGGATCCGAAGTTGTCTCCCATGTTTTAAACACATCAAAGCAGATGATTAATGCATCATCATGCATTAAAATCATCAGCCATAACACCTAAACTCGCTGCTCTCATCAAAATTCACATTTCGGCTACCAAACACAACCGAAAACACATCCAAACACTTCCACAACATTACCCAGCCAAGATCCATCACTTCTAAACATTCTTAGACATCAATCAACATCCAAAAAGAACCTAATCACGTCCTTATACCTCCAACTATAGCAGAACACCAAAATCACCCCAAAAACCACCATTTTCACAAGTAAAAACTTAGGAAAATCAACCTATTCGGGATTGCATTGACTAAACCTCAATTACACATCAATAACCATCCAAAATACATTAAAAAGGCATCTCAAAACAGAGCCCAAACAACCTCTACGAAATTCTTCAAGATTTGATCAAAATCTCAAGTTTTAAGCCAAAATCAAGATCATAACATTAAAACATTTAATAAAACTTAATTTAAGGATTGAGAACTTGGGAATTTCAGTAAAGAACTGAGTATTTAGAGGAGAAGGACGTTCATACCTCTAAATGTGGATTTCTCCTTGCTTAGAGCCAAAATCCTTGAAAATTCAATATGCAAATGGAGAGGATGTGATGTAGAAATGATTAGGAATCATTTGGGGATTGAAATCTCATCATTTGGTGTTAAAATCAAAAGAAAATCTTAGCAAAAGTTAGTTATGAAACTAAAATATATTTTTCCCTCTTTTCTTTTTATTAATTAAACATTAAATGAGTCTTTAAAAATCAAGAAAAATCTGGAGAAATCCTCCCTTGGGTAAATTAGCTCCTTAAAGATTCAAAGTTTCAATCCTTTCAAAACAGTCACAAACTTTTCAAAAATTACATTTTATTCACTAACTTGAAATGTCATATTTCCAAACCTCATTTTGCAAAATTGATTTCACCACTCTCTTATATATATTAAAAGAGGATTTTTAGGTATTTTTCCATATTTTTAATGCATCCCGAACTAGGCTTTCCCTAAAATCACCTTTTATATTCGAACCGAAATTTAGACCGGTCCGGTTCAGACCCTAAACTTCCAAGCCCAAAATTGGGGTGTTACAACCTTACGATGAGGTCCATGAAATTTGATATAGCTACTCAAAATAGTATGTGCAATTGACGCTTGATCCTTCCAGAAAAGTACAACCACTACAGCATAACAGGTTTTTCGCGGCATTTTTTAGGCCTATAGCGGCTTTTTGGGCCGCTAAAAACATTCGTGGCACTAGAAGAAGCGCCACCAGAAGAGCCGTTAGAAGCAGCGCTGCAATAGTTAGCGGCGTAAACAAAAATGTCGTGATAGATATTGATCTTTGGCTGCGATTGCACTTTCAAACTCCGGGAAAGATTGTTCTCTAGCGACGTTTGTTTTTCCAAATGCTGCGACAGGTATTTGCTCTATAGAGGTGTTTGTAATTTTAAACGCCAGCAAAGACACTTTTGTAGCGGCATTTGGTAACCTAAACGCCATAAATGAGGCCTTTATAACGACGTTTTTTAACTAAACATTGTAAAAGGTTGTGATTTATTGTGGTGTTTTTTCTTTAAAACGTCACGATATGTTGCTAATTTCTAGCGACGTTTTTTCGGACAAACACCGCTAAGCTTACTACTTCTCCATACTACATTTTATACTACAAACTACCCAAATCTGTATCAACAAATTCTAAAAATCAGTTACAAATGACAACATATCCAAATAATAACAAATTCAAAAAATCAATTACAAACATTAAGTAAAAGCAACAAAAACAAATCCAAGTCTAACATTAAAGTGAAATATATAGTTCAATGATAAATTAAAATCTTGTTTAACATCGTTCACTTGAATTCACACATGAACGAACCTAAAATCAACTAAGACGACAGATTCTTTGGTTGGTTCTACCTTAACATCGCCATCATTTCTTGATATTTTCTTTGGAGATTCTGATATGCTGCTTCTCTCGCTGTTGTCTCAGCTTCTCTCGTTGCTTCCCTCCTTTCTCTCTCAGGTTCTCTTTTAGCTTCTCTCTTTTCTCTCTCAGCTTCTCTCGCTTATACCTCGGCTTGAAATTGAGTTAATTGTTGTTTTAAACAATTAATTTCTACCTGAGAAGACTGACTCTGTGATGGCATATACTAGGACGTGTTAGATCCAAAATATTTTGTCAGGGTAATGAAAAATCCTTGACAGCAAACTCGACCATATCTTTCAGGACCCAAAACATCAACTATAACTTGATTTTCATTCTCATCCATATTAACAGAACCATTAATTGAAGTCGTAGCTTCATACTCCGTCCTTTTTTTCTCTTAATTTTGTCTGGTAACCAATTAAAATTATATAATGAATTCAAACCTTATACAATTGATATAAATATAACATAGTCTATGTTTTTTTATCTAATGAATATACCATAGTTTCTACAACTTCGGAAGTCATAGAAGAGCCATCCCTTTTTGTGTGTGTAATGTCAAAGAGTTTTATCCGTACAACGCTAGTGCCAGTTGCAACTTGCTACAACGTATAATAGAAATTAATACTTACGAAAATGTCATACATTAAAAACTAATCAATAATTAAAAAATTACCTCGTCATTAGCTATACGAGCAAAACTCTTCGACCCATCAGTGTGAGTAAAAACTTATGTTGCCGTCTGCTAGAAACTCCAACTCGTTCTCGATCCTACAATTTAAAATTTGCATTACATATAAAGTCAATATTATAATAACATAGTATTGTTTTTTAAATGCATCGATCGTACATCTTCTTTGGTTGAACTCCAAAACCTGACTGTATCTTCCCATTAATATCGATGAATTCCTAGTGGGAATTTTTGCAGCTTCTCTTGAAGGCTGGGATTATTCTTGTAATATATCTTTTTCAACAAGATCTTATTGTGTCTCCATTTTTTCCCAATGCATGCTTCACATAATCGACGAAGACCTCTAAAGAAAATTTATCCTACAAATTACACAATCAAAGTAAATATCAATATTACTATTGAACTGTAAAGGATTATCTATTAAAATGTTATAATTACCTTAACAAGATCCAGAGCCTGGTTTTTGTTACTATTCAGCATCTGACGCCATGACTCATAATTAATCGGCAAAATTGAAGCATTGCGTGCAACAATTCCTAAGTAACTGCCCAGAACACATGCTTCTGCCCCCAATGGGTTGGTCGACATCATTTCTTGTAACTTTCACGCGATCCCCAGCAGGAAGATTGTATAATTCATTCAATGTCGTGCGCCCTCTAGTCTTGCACCTTTGACCATTTCCAGCTATATAAGAAATAATTTAGTAATATTTTTAAAATAAAGTCAATAATAACAAACGGTTGGCTTTCAAATAAATTGTTGAACATTACCTTCAATTTCTACATTCTCAACTGTTTCCGAAACTTATGAAGATCCAACATTAGACAAATCTTCATTATTTGTTACTTCCTCCGCTCGCAGAACTAGAACAACCCGCAGATCGGTTAATTTCCTCCTAGTTATAATATCTGCAATAAACAAAAAAAAAACAATTTTAGTAATTAGAGACAACAATACTATTAATGTATGTATCTGACAAGAAGTTAGAAGGAACTAAAGAGAAATATCATAGATTTTTTAAGATGTTTTTCACTGTTTGGAAACACAAAAGTTTATTATCCCAAAAACGAAAGAGAAGTGAATTTTAAAGAAGAAATAAATTAAATTCCGTTTTAGATTCATACAAGCTCTGCAGGTTATATCAGTAGCAAAGTGGTGATGGTTTAATTAAACTAATTAGGAAACAAAATGAAAGAAACAAAATTTAAACTAATTAACAAGTCTCTTATTCTAATCTAACAGCTTATAATCAAAAGAAAATGAAAACAAAGATGAAGTTGATCACATTCATGGTTTCTTGAATCATCAAATGAAACCCTCAGATTAAACCAACTTACAGATTAAAGAGACTAAACTTTTGTGCTTGCTTGTTGGTGCGATCGAGCGGCCTAAGCAACGATCGACGACGAGGATCGATGGCGACGAGCACGGCGCCGAGGAGAATGACAAGCAAAGCACTGTGAGGTGAAAGGGACAAATTGCTCCACCTCTCGGAGGTGAAACATATTGAGTGGAAATAAAAATTTGGTGCAAGCATCATTCACAAAATACAGGCTGAAATTACCTTAACTCATATTAATGGGAGCTTATCCCCTGATCCATTAACATCTTTCATATGAGATTTCTCTATCAGCTCACTGACCTGAAACAAAATTTAAGTTATTGCTAAAAATTTGACAAAGAATTTTGTTCTTACCATAAAAACTTAAAAGATTTACTCTATTAGACTTCAGACATCACTATTAAATAATGCAGGAACTCAAAAAGATCCAAAATTGCTATCACATGCAAGAAAGACACTTGCCACTTTGCCCAAATGTTCATGAATTGAGTTTTGATCATTGGGATCAAGGTGAAGTTCGTCCCTAAGCACAATCTAAATCATGAATATGTATGATAAAAAAATCTGTTTTAACTACTCACTTATCAAATAGTTTTAAAAATAAGTGAAAATAGTTCTGCTTTACCTCTGTATATACGAAAGGCGTCACTGATATCAAAGGAATTTTAGTTGGGCGATATTGATTTCCCTATAAAACAAGTAGCAAATCATAGACTTAAAATATAATGAAGAAACAGATGTTGATTGATTAAATGGAAAATCTAATCTTTCACAGATATACAACCTTTATTTCTAAAAGTAGCACATGCTTCGGCTTTGATTAACCATCAATCAGTGATGTGAAACCAGAAAATATAAACAAACTCATATAAAAAAATCTAAAAGTTATTCATTAGCAATTAATAAACAAAAGTTAGGGATGCTCACTAACAATTAACAAGAAAAAGGAAAAATAAAGACAAACTCAAAATTGTCAGAATGCTCACTGGCAGGACCGTCAAAAAGTTAGGGATTAAGAGCCGATTAAGATGACGATGCGAGCAGGAACAAAAACTCGTCGCCAACGAGGGTCGCCTTTCCGATAGAGATGAGAGACTGAGAGCCAATTGAGAGTGAAATGGTGTGAGAAATTGAGAGCCGTTGGAGGGAAAATTAGAGATTTTTTGTTATAAATGGTGATCACGTGAGACGGCGATGGAAACGCCCAAGATCGACGGTCACCGCACGGCGAAGAGGGAGCAGAAGTTAGGGACGATAAATTTGGGGGGGGGGAATGTCTGATAGATTTGGGACTATATAATAGACTAAACGGTGAGTTTCACCTTTTTTTCCCTATCACGGCGTTTTTGATATCAAACGCCGCTAACGCAATACATATTGCAGCGTTTATTATATCAAACGCCACTAAAGCAATACCTACAACGTTGTTTATGATATCAAACGTCACTACCGCAATACCTATTGCTTTAATTATTGCGGCGTTTTCCATTAACTGCCACGAAACCGACACCTAGTGCGGCATTTACGTGAACAAACGCCACTAATTATTTTCCTAGCGGCGTTTTCTTCAAAGCGCCACCAACACTATATCTATGGAGGCATTTGTGATAAAAACGCCGCTAAAACCATACTCATTGCGGCATTTTACTAAAAAAAACACCACTGATTGTTTTCCTACAACGACATTTATCCCAAAATGCCACAAAATGTTGCACTTTGTAGCGATTGTATATTAAATGTCGGTATAAGTGAACTATTTGCGGCGTTTGTTATTAAAACGCCACAAAAAGTGCCACTATAGAACTAGTCTGGTGTAGTGAACATACTTTTTCATGTCCTCATTCGAGATTTCGAGATGACCTCCCGAGACATTAATGTAGTGGACCTTTCCAACATTCTCTAAGTTTTTTAAACCAATCATGTCCTCGGTGTAAAGCTTTTTATCATAGGTAAAGCATAATAAGCTCCCAGTTAAACAAGAAACTGCATGAACAGATTGTAAAACATTGATATGGCCACAATTTGTTGCTAGCCTAGATACGTATCAGGTCATAATTCGAATGCATACACCAACAACATATAGTTTAGTTTCAATCACGATTAAACAAAATGAACTTTTGCATGGAAAAATAACATACATCTTGAGGCCGAATGATTGGCTTGAAGGCCCTATCTGGGTAAAAATTCAAACCTAGAGGTTTCCTTTGGTATCAAAACAATGTCATGCTCAAACTGTTTGCATCGAAGATGAACCGAATTAGAATATAACTTTGTAGATATTTAGAGAAGCTACAAGATTAAATGAACAAAATAAAGCCAATGATTCAATCTGGGTTTGAATAGCTTAAAACATTTTTTCAGCTTACCATGATAAGTTTACCAAATTTTGCAAGCGAGTGAACCTCCCCTTATAAGTGGAATTCCTTTGATCAGCGAGTTCATTGTTAAGCTTCGGAAGAAATCTACATTTCTCCAAATAATAAAGTATATCCTGGAAATTAAAATACGAAGACATAATTGTATAAGTTTGAATCGCTTGAAACAATATGTAAAAGCAGTTATTAAACATATAAGAGATCTTCTGGATCTTGATGTAACCCCCTCGTCCCGGTCTGGACGCTTGACCGATTTGAGTAGGCTACACGAGGATAACCGAGATGAAACTCGTTAAGGCTCCACTTCGGTTACCGACCCGAGGAAAAACTTTTCATTTATTATCTTGTCCAGATGCGTTAATTTACCTTATGTGTGATGCGACAACGGAAACAGGGCGCACGAGAAGCCCAACAACAAACAAGGCCTAAGCCCTAACCTGGAGATCCTTTAGAGATGTCAAAAAGCCCATTTACAGGCCTGTGTTTCAAAACAGACATAGCCCGTTTCGAAACATGGGCTCCAGTTTAAAAAGCCAGACACCTGTACCGAAACGCATCCACCCCGTTTCGAAACAGGGTCCCATTATGCCTAAGCGTTCTGGTACTCGTTTCGGAACAGGCAATTTCAGTAGCCAAAGTGTTTCGAAACTTGTTTCGAAACAGGGGCTCACAATAGCCAAACTCTACCGAAACGAGTTCTGATACGGAGGGCCTAGAACCACACTCGTTTCGAAACACCTGATGTCTGTGAATTCCCAAAATTAGTTTTAACCATCTCTAAATGATCCCAAACGCCCTTAACGAGCCCAAAGAGCATACACAACATACAAACACACTCTAGAGGCATGCACTCTATAGCAAACATACTCGATACACATAAAGATACAAGGTAGGGGCATCCATTTAAAAGATCATACATAGCATTCAAGGTTCATGCTTCACAAGAACATACACTTAGACATTAAGGTGGGCATTTCAAACATGGTTTACAAGCATTCAAGGCAACCAAAAGCCAACCAACAACATGATAAAGAAGATTCTAACATGCTCTTAAACAAAACCAACACCAACATACTTCAAAAGCATCAAAGCAACTAACACATGTCTCATTGCTTGACCATTACATCATATAATATAAAATTCATACTTGAAAGATTCAAAAGCCCAACTAGCACACTTGGAGGCCCCTTCTTGCACTAGCAACCCAAGAACTACGGATCTGCATTGTTGAACAAAAGAGAGCGTAAGCATAAAGCTTAGTGAGGGTAGGCTCATTAAAAACAAACCTCGACAATGCAGGGTCCAAGCACGAGCACAACCAAGGTAGAATGCATGATCTTACCTTCGATCCTCATAAGCCAAAATACATATGATGCATGAACAAATATCCAATATTATGTCATGCTCAACAAGCTCAAACCCACATCATATGTAAGCACATATAATAATCCATATAGGAATCACATTTCATATAATATTTGCACCTAGCTATGACTCGAATACGCGGATAAACCCGTTGGAACTCACATCCAACACAACCATTACCTTACGGTGGGATTACACTCATCACCGTTCACGCGGAGGGGATTTCACTCATCCTCACGCCCCGTCGATGGGATTACACTCATCATCGACTAACATATATATAAGAAGGTTTTCCGGGCGAACTCGTACTCCATCTTGATGACTACTATCATCAAGACCACGTGCGCATTTGACTCACGTGTGCACATTAACATCCTAATGATCGATCATTTGTACCCAAGCATACTAGTGCCAACATTAAACACAATCCACAATATCATTTCATATCACTACCGTGCTTAGCACGTACTCACCATGATTAACATCATGCACAAACCACATGCATATAACAATGCATCCATCCAAGCCTCAATACACATGTATAACATCATATACATAGCTAACACAATCACAAATAAACATGAGGCATAAACAACAATTAGAGTTCAACCAATGTCTCTAACTAAAGCTTGGGATTAGGCTACCACTCTAATCCCAACTCTAGGCGGGTCTACCAAGCCCAACCTAGTCCACATGCTTGAACCAACTCATTGAAAACAATTTAAAAGCATTTAACGACTCACCTTCACTTCAAAGCTCAACAACCAAGCAACCAAGACCATCAAGCTTCCGGATTCACTCCCGATGCTTCACCAACACAATTTATTGCCTCTAAAAAACCCAACACAATCAAAACAACCTCAAATCAGTCCATACATCAATGTAGCAAACCCAGAACACTACTCAAGAATCAAACACAAGATTTCAAGCTATGAACAACCCCCAAAACATCAAACCCGAGCAGCCCTTAAACCCAAACCAAAACTCTTGATTTCAACCTCTTTAACAGTCTTAAATGATTCCAAAACAACCACAAACTATAATACTAACCTCAGCCCTCAATTTCCAACATTAAACACACCCAAAACTCCTCCTAAAACACTTCAAAAACCCCAACAAAACCCAAATCCGGGAAACTTAATAAAACACTTTAAAAATCATATATGTTGAACCTCATGGTTCATAAACAACTCATATATCATTAACAAATCAAAATCTTTAGTTAAAAGCAATAAAGGTAGTATTTTTAATCAAAACTCCCAAAAACTCAAATTCCAAAAACATGGACAATAATGAAAACTAGTGGTACTTTCAAAGAGAGGAAGATGAGAGCAAGATGGGGATGTAATTACCTTTCAAAACCGACAAAAAACGAAGATGCTATGTGATGAAATAGTGAAATGGAGAAAAGCTCTCCCCCTTGTCGTGAAAATGGAGAAATGAAGAGGGAAGAAGATGACAATTTGTGTTTTAAACAAAAAGGGGCTTTTTAAATTGAAAGTCCATTTTATTACTAAAATTCCATTAATGAGATGGCATTCTCATTAATCTTAAAATCCATGGAATTTGATTTCCAATTCAATTTGAGTCCAACACATAATGTTTGCTTTGAAATATGAAGACCATAATAATACTTTATTTATTTTAATTATAAAATCAGAACTCAAATGTTATTTAAATATTATTTTCACCCGACACCTAAACCCGGGTGTTACAACTCTCTCCTACTTAAGGAATTTTGTCCCCGAATTTACCTAACGGAAACAAGTACGGAAACTGCTCAAGCATATCAGCTTTCCTCTCCCACGTGGCCTCTTGCACACCTCTATGTCTCCACAACACCTTGACCAACTCTATGGTCTTGTCACGCAACACCTTGCTATCAAAAGCAAGTATCTCAACAGGTTCTTCATTGTAAGACAAATCCGGATTCAACTATATCTCCTCAACAGGCATAACATGAGAAGGATCTGATCTATATCTCGTAAGCATCGACACATGAAAGACATCATGGATCTTCTCTAACTCAGAAGGCAATCTCAAACGGTAAGCTACAGGCCCAATCCGCTCAAATATCTCATACGGACCAATAAACCTCAGACTCAACTTGCCTTTCCAGCCAAATCGCATTACCTTCTTCCACGAAGATACTTTTAGAAACACTTTCTCACCCACAGAGAACTCAATCTCTTTTCTCTTCAGATCTACATAAGACTTCTGACGATCGGAAGCTGCTTTCAAACGGTCACAAATCAACTTCACTTTTTCTGTAGTTCCCTTGAGCAAATCTGGCATAGGTAACAATCTCTGACCCGTTTCAGCCCAACAATTTGCAGTCCTACATTGTCTACCATACAAAGCCTCATATGGAGCCATCTCTATACTAGCCTGGTAACTGTTGTTGTAAGCAAACTCAACTAAGGGCAAGTGCTTTTCCCAAGAACCCTGGAAATCAATCACACAACAATGGAGCATATCCTCTAAAACGTGTATCACTCGCTCTGACTGTCCATCGGACTGCGGATGATAAGAAGTACTGAAATGCAAATGGCTACCAAGAGCACTATGCAAACAACCCTAGAACCTAGAAGTAAATCTCGGATCTCTATCTGAAACAATAGACTTCAGAACTTCCATGAAGTCTCACAATCTCACGAATGTACAAGTTCGCCAACTTGTCTAAAGAATCTGTAGTGTTCACTGCTAAGAAGTGAGCACACTTAATGAATCTATCAACTATCACCAAAACAGAATTCTTCTTTGAAGGAGGCAACGGTAACCCCGACACAAAGTCCATGGTGATCCTCTCCCATTTCCATTCCAGAATCCTCAAAGGCTGTAACAAACGGAAGGAACCTGATGTTCTGCCTTCACCCTCTGACAAACCATACAAGGGCTCACATACATGGCTACATCCTTCTTCAAACCAACCCAGAAGTAATCATTCTTCAAATCACGGTACATCTTGGTACTACCCGGATGCATAGAAAAAGGACTCGAATGTGCTTCGCTTAGAATCAGACGTCTCAACTCAACATCTTCTAGTACAACAACTCTGTCTCTGAAACATAACACATTCTCACCGCTGAAGCTATACTCGGTCGGTCTACCTTCGGCTATGTCCTGAACATGAGGAACTAAAGACACATCTTGCAACTGCTTCTCTCTAATCAACTGAATCAAAGAAGGCTTCACTTGCAACTTTGTGATCAAACCACCATCATCGGATACACTCAATCTAGCAAACATAGCTCGCAACTCAACTGCAACTTTTCTACTCAAAGCATCAACTACCACATTTGCCTTACCCGGATGGTACTCTATGATCAAATCATAGTCTTTTAACAACTCAAGCCATTTTCTCTGTCTCAAGTTCAACTCCCTCTGTGTCATCAGATACTTCAAGCTCTTATGATCAGTGTAAACTATACACTTCTCACGATACAAGTAGTGACGCCAAATCTTCAATGCAAACACAACTGCGGCTAGCTCATTATCGTGAGTAGGATAGTCTTCTCATGAACCTTCAATTGTCTCGAAGCATGGGCAACAACTCTTCTTTCTTGCATCAAAACACACCCTAAACCTATGTAGGAGGAGTAACCCCCTTAGCCCAGCCTAGACGGTTGACCCGAACTACGAAGATTACACGGGGAAAACCAAAGTCAACCCGAAAGTCAACCTTGATTAACGACCCTTTTTTTTCTTTTTAAACTTGTCTAGATGCACATTAACCCTAGGCGTACTCTTGAGATAAGCATACTCAAAAATCACAGCAATCGGAAAGCAAAAAAGTACTCAATTGCACAACATACGAATTTAGGGACCAAATTGTAAATTCTGGAAATTAAGAGAACTTTACCAACTTTTAAGATACCATTATGAAATTAATCATGTTTCATGCTTCTCTGCCAAATTTCATCTCAAACGAACATCTCAAACTCAAGCAATTGCATAAACGAAGTTCAGGACTAAAAGGTGAAGATTTCAAAACATAAAACCATATAATTCAGTGCCCAACGGTCAAGTGTTCCGGAACGGGGGTTGACCGCTCCGAAACACGGGATCGTTTCGAAACCTGTTTCGAAATAGGGCTTGGCAGTAGCAAAAGTGTTTCGGAACGGCTCTACCCGTTCCGAAACACCAAGGCCATTTCAGACCCCCTGTTTCGAAATAGTAGTACCCGTTCCGATACGGGCTGCCCAGAAGTGCATAAATTTTCTGGTTTAACACACATTCGACCTATCAAACACATCCCTATAACCTCCTAATCATGCCAACATGTCGTCATGCATAAAAGGAACATATTTGCATCAACAAAACATATTCATGGCATCAATTAGGGAAAACCTCAATCTATAGGCATGCAACCTATTACTCCAAACCAACCAAACATCAAACCAACAAAGCAAACACCATAATGGCCAATTGCATATCCAAAACATCATAGGCATCATGCCAACTTATGGAGTCCAAAACATCTCCCAAAAACACAACCTAGGTTCCCATTGCCAAATACCAAAAGCTAATAATGTTGTAAAAATAGTCACCATACATGAGCTTAGTCTCTTCCTTGGATTACTTGCCCTCCTTGCTGCCCACAAACACATCAATTATCTGCATTAATGGTTCAAGAAAGAGAGCGTAAGCACAAATGCTTAGTGAGGCGTGCTCTAAGAAACAACTCAATAATGCACTTTATAAAACACCTTTCAAAGGCCTTTAAACTCATAAATATTATTACTCATGCAACAATGCATACACAACAAGCATCTCATGCTTCATTACATCAACATGCTATATTGGCTTTCAAGTGATAATCCATAACCATTTTTTAACACAAAAACACAATCGGATACGCGGATTACAAGTGTTGTCCCATACGCTTCATACACACTACCAAACACACAAGGTGGAGTTTACCGGTACAATCTCAACCCCTCAACACCTGTGATGGAGTTTAACGGTACAATCACAACCCCTCCACATCACTCAATGGTAATTGTATAACATCACTAACGAGAACACGGGACACGCAACACAAGATCAACACATGGCATTTTAACCACCATTATGATCTTAGACATCTCGTTAGTGTACTTGGATGGAGTTTACGGTACCATTACAGCCCATCAACATCCAAGGCGACTTTATTCACGGTGCACCCAATCCTATAGCCGGCTAAGTATATCCGATTCAAGTACTTTTAAACCAGCACATCACTTGCCAATGTACATCATTTACCATCATCAATCCATTAATTAAAAGCATTAAACAAAGCCATTAAACAATCATGCATCACTATGCATCCAATCACATTTATCAATGTTAAACCAAGGATCTCTTACCTTGAGCATCCTTCAACACATGGCTTTCAAAACCAGCAACAAACATGCTAAAATATGCTTTCAAAACAGAATTTAAACATGCAAATTAAACACATTGCATCCAACCATCTCATGGTTCATCAAAGAGAGAGTTTCTCCGAAAACTTACTCTTGAGCTTAGTTAAGTTGCTTAGACTTAAACCAAGCTCCCGAAACCTTCAAACATTGGTTTCAAAGCTGAAAACCAAACTTTACTCAACAATTCCGTTTCGCAAGATTGCCGAAACGCCGTTCAAGCCCCAGGATCAACACCACAAGGATCTGAAGATGTCTCCCCTGTTTTAAACACATCAAAGCAGAGGATTAATGCATCATCATGCATTTAAATCTTCAGACAGTACACCTAAACTCGCTGCTCTCACCAAAATTCACATTTCGGCTACCAAACACAACCGAAAACACATCCAAACACTTTCACAGCATTACCCAGCCAAGATCCATCACTTCTAAACATTCTTAGACATCAATTAGCATCCAAAAAGGACCTAATCGCGTCATTATACCTCTATCTATAATAGAACACCAAAATCACCCAAAAAACCGCCATTTTCACAAGTAAAAACTTAGAAAAATCAACCTATTCGGGATTGCATGGATTAAACCTCAATTACACATCATTAAACATCCAAACAACCTCCACGAAATTCTTCAAGATTTGATCAAAATCTCAAGTTTTAAACTAAAATCAAGATCATGGCATTAAAACATTTAATAAAACTTAATTTAAGGATTGAGAACTTGGGAATTTCAGTAAAGAACTGAGTATTTAGAGGAGAAGGACGTTCATAACTCTAAATGTGGATTTCTCCTAGTTTAGAGCTAAAATCCTTGAAAATCCAATATGCAAATGAAGAGGATTTGATGTAGAAATGATTAGAAATCATTTGAGGATTGAAATCTCATCATTTGGTGTGAAAATCAAAAGAAAAGCTGATATGGAAATGTGTTTGGCTGAGGGAATTTTTGAGAGAAAATGAAATGGGAAAATTTTAGCAAAAGTTAGTTATGAAACTAAAATATGGTTTTTCCCTCTTTTCTTTTTATTAATTAAATAATAAATGAGTCTTTAAAAATCAAGAAAAATCTGGAGAAATCCTCCCTTGGGTAAATTAGCTCCTTAAAGATTCAAAGTTTCAATCCTTTCAAAACAGTCACGAACTTTTCAAAAATTACATTTTAGTGACTAACTCGAAATGTCATATTTCCAAGCCTCATTTTGTAAAATTGATTTCACCAGTCTCTTATATATATTAAAAGAGGATTTTTAGATATTTTTCCATATTTTTAATGCATCTCGAACTAGGCTTTCCCTAAAATCACCTTTTATATTCGAACCAAAATTTAGACCGGTTCGGTTCAGACCCTAACTTCCAAGCCCAAAATTGGGGTGTTACAACTCTCCCCCCCCCCTTAAGAAATTTCGTCCCCGAAATTTACCTGGAGGAAAAAGGTATGGAAACTGCTTCATCATGTCATCATTCCGTTCCCACGTGGCTTCCTCAGCACCACGATGCTTCCACAACACCTTTACCAACTCAATGGTCTTGCCTCGATGAACTTTACTCTCCGAATCCAGAATCTCCATCGGTTCCTCATCATAAGACAAATCCGGATTCAACTCCACTTCCTCCACAGGCATAACATGCGAAGGATCCGATCTATACCTCCGAAGCATAGAGACATGAAACACATCATGAATCTTTTCCAACTCTCGCAGTAACCTCAACTTGTACGCAACAGGACTCACACGCTCAATCACCTCGTATGGTCCAATGTACCTAGGACTCAACTTATCCTTTCGGCCAAACCTCATCACCTTTTTCCAAGGAGAAACTTTCAAAAACACACGGTCACACACCGCATACTCAATCTCTTTACGCTTCAAATCCGTTTAAGACTTCTGTCGATTAGAAGCTGCCTTCAAACGCTCACAAATGAGCTTCACCTTCTCAGTGGTTCCTTTCAACAAAGCTGGCATCGAAACCAACCTCTGACCTGTTTCAGCCCAACAAAGAGGAGTCCTACACTTCCTCCCATACAAAGCTTCATAAGGTGCCATTTGAATACTTGCTTGATAGCTATTATTATAGGCAAACTCCACCAAAGGTAAATGTTTCTCCCAAGAGCCCTGAAACTCAATCACACAGCACCTCAACATATCCTCCAGCACTTGGATAACTCGCTCAGACTGTCCATCCGACTGTGGATGATAAGATGTACTGAAATTCAATCGTGTACCCAAAGCCTGATGCAAACACTGCCAGAAACGCGATGTAAACCTCGGATCTCTATCCGACACAATCGAATTTGGCACACCATGCAGCCGCACAATCTCAACAATGTACAGCTCCGCAAGCTTGTCCAAAGTGTACGTAGTATGCATGGGTATGAAATGCGCATACCAGACACGAAGTCCATGGTATTCCTTTCCCACTTCCACTCAGGAATCCTCAACAGTTGCAACAACCCTGAAGGAAACTGATGCTCAGCCTTAACTCGCTGACATACCATGCACTTGCTCAAAAACTCAGCAACATCTTTCTTTAAACCCACCCAATAGTACTCATCACGAAGATCACGGTACATCTTAGTACTACCATGGTGCATAGCAAAAGGACTACTATGAGCTTCAGTCAGAATAGCACGGCTCAATTCAGCATCATTGGGCACTACTATCCGACTCCCAAAGCATAAGACTCCATCATCATTAAAGCAGAAATCTGATGGCCTATCCTCAACAATATCCTGAACATGTGGCACCAAGGAATCATCCAACAACTCCTTATCCTTTATCAACTGAACCAAGGATGGTTTCACTTGCAACTCAGCAACAAGATCACCATCACGCGAAATGCTCAAACTGGAAAACATAGCCCTCAACTCCACTGCCACCTTCCTACTCAAGGCATCCGCTACAACATTAGCTTTACCCGGATGGTACTCGATCGTCAAATCGTAATCCTTAAGCAACTCCACCCAACGTCGTTGCCTAAGATTCAACTCTTTCTAAGACATCAGATACTTCAAACTCTTGTGATCCGTGTACACAGTACACTTCTCACCATACAGGTAATGTCTCCAAATTTTCAAAACAAAAACCACCGCAGCTAACTCAATGTCATGCATAGGATAATTGTGCTCATGCACCTTCAACTGGCGCGATGCATAAGCCACCACCTTACCCTCTTGCATCAACACACATCCCAAACCAACGTAGGACGCGTCACTATACACCACAAACTCTTTCCCTGATTCAGGTTGAACCAAGATAGGAGCTTGCGTCAAAGCTGCCTTAAGCTTCTCAAAAGCTTGTTGTCTCGCTTCCGTCCACTCATACTTAACATTCTTCTGCAACAACTTCGTCAAAGGTGCAGCAATCTTTGAAAACCCATCCACGAACCTCTGATAGTATCCCGCCAAACCAAGGAAACTACGGACTTCATGAACAGACTTAGGAGGCTTCCAATTCATCACTGCCTCAATCTTCTAAAGATCAACACGAATCCCTTCAGCAGAAACCACATGACCAAGAAACACAACTTCTCTAAGCCAAAACTCACACTTGCACAGCTTGGCATAAAGCTGATTCTCCAACAAAGCCTGCAACACAATCCTCAAATGCCCCTCATGCTCTTCCTCAGTACGAGAGTACACGAGAATATGATCAATGAACACCACAACAAATTTATCCAAGTACTCATCGAACACCCTATTCATCATGTCCATGAAAGCTGCATGAGCATTCGTCAAACCAAACGACATCACAAGAAACTCATAATGCCCATACCTCGTTCTGAAGGCTGTCTTTGGCACATCCACATCCTTCACCTTCAACTGGTAATACCCTGAACTTAAGTCAATTTTAGAGAACACAGCCGCTCCCCGAAATTGATCAAAAAGACCATCAATTCTCGGCAATGGATACCGATTCTTGATAGTCAACTTGTTAAGCTAACGATAATCGATGCACAATCTCATAGTGCCATCCTTTTTCTTCACAAACAAGACTGGTACTCCCCAAGGAGACACACTCGGCCGAATGAAACCACGATCAAGCAACTTCTGAAGTTGCGTCTTCAACTCCTTCAACTCTTTAGGTGCCATACGGTAAGGAGTAATGGACACTGGAGTTGTGTTTTCATACAGCTCAATTCCAAACTCCACTTCGCGATTAGGAGGCAATCCAGGCAACTCCTCCGGAAACACACCAGGAAACTCTCGCACAGTCCTGATATCTTGCACTCGCAACTATTTAGAGCTAGGATTCATCACAAAGGCTAGGTAGGCTTCACAACCTTGCCTCAACATCCGGCTCGCTTCCAATGTAGACACCACATTGGCAAGAAACTTCACATTCTCACCCACCACCACTACCTCATAGTCATCTGTATGCTTCAACGAAACTCGCTTATTCTCAAATTCCACCACAGCTCGATGTTCAACAAGCCAATCCATACCAAGGATCACATCAAAACCATAGAAAGGCAATTCCATAAGATCAACATGAAAAAATGGTCTTGCACAACCAAGGGACATCTTCTATAAAGCTTTCGTGTCACAACAGTCTCACCAAAAGAACTAGTTACACGCATACCAACATACAAAGACTCAATAGGAAAACCAAGCAATATAGCATGTTCACGCAATATGTATGAGTGTGTAGATCCAGAATCAATCAAGGAAAGTAATGACAAGGATTGCAAAGTGAAAGTACCTGCTATCACATCTGTTTCATTCCTCCCCTCCCTCTCAGCATACACTTGGGCCTGGACACCACCCTCAGGCTGAACAGCCACCACATGAGCCACATTCCTTCCACCATCCTCTCTGCGCTGGAAGTTACCACAGCCGCGCCCACGACCTCTTTGTGGTGCAACAACTCCAGGAGCACGTCCCTGACCACCATCGGCCAACAGAGGACACTCCCTCCTCATATGATCCGCCGAACCACAGTTCCAGCACGAATTACCAGTCACCACAATAGGAGCCTGCACCTCTCTCGCTGCCCGAGGACAATCACGCCTCAAATGACCACGCGATCCACACGCCCAGCATGTGTTCTGATCAGCTCTCGCCCTGTCTCCCTGAACAGGCGCACCTTGCCCTCCACCACCACGCCTAGCCGAAGACTGATACCTCCAATCACGTCCTCTCTTGTTCCTTCCACCACCGGAACTATGCTCAGCAGCTCGCTTGCCCGAGCTAGAACCAACACCTCTAGAAGATAAACTCAGATTCAACTTAATATCCTTCGCTCTACTAACCAACATATCAAAGTCAGTGTACTCAGCGGCCAGCATATAGGTCTTCACATCCGTCACCAAACCATAACGGAAACATTCACACCTCTCCCGCTCATCAGGGATAAGTTCAGGTGCGTACTGACTAAGACGGACAAACTGAACCTCGTACTCAGCCACTGACATGCTCCCCTGAGTAAGAGACATGAACTCCCTTTTCTTTTCATCCAGGTATCGCACACCCAGATACTTCCTCTTGAACGCGTTCAGAAAGAACGTCCAAGTTACATCAGCTTCCTCCATTTCGGAGACAGTGGTCGTCCACCAGGTATACGCATCATCATGCAACAGCGATACCACACAGCCTAGCTTCTGCACATCATTGCAGTTCATTTGTCCCAAAATTCTCTTGGTACTTTCCAACCAAGACTCGGAACCCTCCGCATACAAACCTCTGAACTTAGTCCCTCCTAGACTGCGCAAACGTTCCAAAGGTAGTCTAGCATTAGCATCACCCTGATCCTAGCTCCATGAGCCCCAGCTACAGCCGCCTAAAAGGCTCCAGAAATAGCCTGAATCAGCACTATCATGTCAGGAGCAGCTTGCCCCTGCCCAGCTTCAGGTCCAGCGAGCCCAGCACCAGCACCATCTCCATCACCTCCAGCACCACCACCACCGGGTGGAGGAGGTAAATCCACTACATTCTCTGCATTCTCTTCTTTCTCGTTTTGAGCCATAGCTCGCTTATTAATCATCGTCTCTCTACGAGGTCCCATTCACTAAACAATGCTCTAACACAAATGCAATAAACATAATCAGGCTCAGCAAGGTAAGAAATCCAAGTACTCAAGCTCATTTTCAAATAAAAACAAGTCATTTCATTAGTTTTGGTATGGAAATGGGTCCCTCTAACATCCTTCATCTCAGCATACATCACAATTGTAACATTCCTTACAATTCACACATCATACTTCATTCACAAAGCACATCATGCATTCATACATACATCACCTACATAATCATTCCCAATTACACGAGAACTCAGCTCTGATACCAGCAAATGTAACCCCTTAGCCCGGCCTAGATGGTTGACCCGAACTACGAAGATTACACGGGGAAAACCAAAGTCAACCCAAAAGTCAACCTTGATTAACGACCCTTTTTTTCTTTTTAAACTTGTCTAGATGCACATTAACCTTAGGCGTACTCTTGAGACAAGCATACTAAAAAATCACAGCAATCGGAAAGCAAAAAGGTACTCAATTGCACAACATACGAATTTAGGGACCAAATTGTAAATTCTGGAAATTAAGAGGACTTTACCATTTTATAAGATACCGTTATGAAATTAGTCACGTTTCATGCTTCTCTGCCAAATTTCACCTCAAACAAACATCCCAAACTCAAGCAATTGCATAAACGAAGTTCAGGATTAAAACGTGAAGATTTCAAAACATAAAACCATATAATTCAGTGCCCAACGGTCAAGTGTTCCAGAACGGGGGTTGACCGTTCCGAAACGTGTGACTGTTTCGAAACCTGTTCCGAAACAGGGCTTGGCAGTAGCAAAAGTGTTTCGGAACGGCTCTACCCGTTTCGAAACACCAAGGCCATTTCAGACCCGTGTTTCGAAATAGTAGTACCCGTTCCGGTACAGGCTGCCCAAAAGTGCAGAAATTTTCTGGTTTAACACACATTCGACCCATCAAACACATCCTTATGACCTCCTAATCATGCCAACAAGTCGTCATGCATAAAAGGAACGTATTTGCATTAACAAAACATATTCATGGCATCAATTAGGGAAAACCTCAATCTATAGGCATGCAACCTATTACTCCAAACCAACAAACCAACAAAGCAAACACCATAATGGCCAATTGCATATCCAAAACATCATTGGCATCATGCCAAACTTAGGGAGTCCAAAACATCTCCCCAAAACACAACCTAGGTTCCCATTGCCAAATATCAAAAGCTAATAATGTTGTAAAAATAGTCACCATACATGAGCTTAGTCTCTTCCTTGGATTACTTGCCCTCCTTGCTGCCCACAAACACCTCAATTATTTGCATTAATGGTTCAAGAAAGAGAGCGTAAGCACAAATGCTTAGTGAGGCATGCTCTATGAAACAACTCAATAATGCACTTTATAAAACACCTTTCAAAGGCCTTTAAACACATAAACATTATTACTCATGCAACAATGCATACACAACAAGAATCTCATGCTTCATTACATCAACATGCTATATTGGCTTTCAAATTATAACCCATAACCATTTTTCAATACAAAAACACAATCGGATACACGGATTACAAGCGTTGTCCCATACGCTTCATACACACTACCTAACACACAAGGTGGAGTTTACCGGTACAATCTCAACCCCTCAACACCCGTGATGGAGTTTAACGGTACAATCACAACCCCTTCACATCACTCATTGGTAGTTGTATAACATCACTAACGAGAACACGGGGCACACAACACAAGATCTACACATGGCATTTTAACCACCATTATGATCTTAGACATCTCGTTAGTGTACTTGGATGAAGTTTACGGTACCATTACAACCCCTCAACATCCAAGCCGACTTTATTCACGGTGCACCCAATCCTATAGCCGGCTAACTATATCCGATTCAAGTACTTTTAAACCAACACACCACTTGCCAATATACATCATTTACCATTATCAATCCACTGTTTAAAAGCATTAAACAAAGCCATTAAACAATCATGCATCACTATGCATCCAATCACATTTATCAATGTCAAACCAAGGATCTCTTACCTTGAGCATCCTTCAACACATGGCTTTCAAAACCAGCAATAAACATGCTAAAATATGCTTTCAAAATAGAATTTAAACATGCAAATTAAACACATTGCATCCAACCATCTCATGGTTCATCAAAGAGAGAGTTTCTCCGAAAACTTACTCTTGAGATTAGTTAAGTTGCTTAGACTTAAACCAAGCTCCCGAAACCTTCAAACATTGGTTTCAAAGCTCAAAACCAAATTTCACTCACCAATTCCGTTTCGCAAGATTGCCGAAACGCCGTTCAAGCCCCCGGATCAACACCACAAGGATCTGAAGATGTCTCCCCTGTTTTAAACACATCAAAGCAGAGGATTAATGAATCATCATGCATTTAAATCTTCAGCCATTACACCTAAACTCGCTGCTCTCACCAAAATTCACATTTTGGCTACCAAACAAAACCGAAAACACATCCAAACACTTCCACAACATTACCCAGCCAAGATCCAGCACTTCTAAACATTCTTAGACATCAATTAACATCCAAAAAGGACCTAATCACGTCCTTATACCTCCATCTATAACAGAACACCAAAATCACCACAAAAACCGCAATTTTCACAAGTAAAAACTTAGGAAAATCAACCTATTCGGGAATGCATTGATTAAACATCAATTACACATCATTAAACATCCAAAATACATTAATAATGCATCTCAAAACAGAGCCCAAACAACCTCCACGAAATTCTTCAATATTTGATCAAAATCTCAAGTTTTAAGCCAAACTCAAGATCATAACATTAAAACTTTTAATAAAACTTAATTTAAGGATTGAGAACTTGAGAATTTCAGTAAAGAACTGAGTATTTAGAGGAGAAGGACGTTCATACCTCTAAATGTGGATTTCTCCTTGTTTAGAGCTAAAATCCTTGAAAATCCAATATGCAAATGAAGAGTATTTGATGTAGAAATGATTAGGAATCATTTGAGGATTGAAATCTAATCATTTGGTGTGAAAATCAAAAGAAAAGCTGATGTGGAAATGTGTTTGGCTAAGGAAATTTTTGAGAGAAAATGAAATGGGAAAATTTTATCAAAAGTTATTTATGAAACAAAAATATGGTTTCCCTTCTTTTCTTTTTATTAATTAAATATTAAATAAGTCTATAAAAATCAAGAAAAATCTAGAGAAATCCTCCCTTGGGTAAATTAGCTCCTTAAAGATTCAAAGTTTCAATCCTTTCAAAACAGTCACGAACTTTTCAAAAATTACATTTTAGTCACTAACTCCAAATGTCATATTTCCAAGCCTCATTTTGTAAAATTGATTTCACCACTCTCTTATATATATTAAAAGAGGATTTTTAGATATTTTTCCATATTTTTAATGCATCTCGAACTAGGCTTTCCCTAAAATCACCTTTTATATTCGAACCGAAATTTAAACCGGTCCGGTTCAGACCCTAACTTCCAAGCCCAAAATTGGGGTGTTACAAGAGGCATCGCTATATATCACAAATTCTTTACCTGAAACTAGTTGCACTAACACTGGAGCATTTGTCAAAGCTTCTTTCAATTTCTCAAAGGCCTTTTGTCTTGCATTTGACCACTCAAACTTAACTCCTTTTTGCAACAATTTAGTTAAAGTAGCAGCTACTCTAGAGAAACCATCAATGAATCTCCTATAGTAACCGGCTAATCCTAGGAAACTCCTAATCTCAGTCACTGACTTAGGTTGTTTCCACTCAACAATAGCCTCAATCTTCAACGGATCAACACGGATACCTTCGGCTGAAACAACATGGCTAAGAAATACAACCTCTCGAATCCAGAACTCACATTTGCTAAGCTTCGCCTACAACTGATTGCTCATCAATCTCTGTAAAACAAGTCTCAAGTGCTCATCATGCTCTTCTTCCGATCTTGAGTACACAAGAATATCATCTATGAAAACAACTACAAACTAGTCTAGATAGTCTCGGAAAATTTTGTTCATCATATCCATGAATGTTGCGGGTGCATTCGTGAGCCCAAACGACATCACAAGGAACTCATAGTGACCATATCTAGTCATAAAAGCTGTCTTTGGAACATCGCGCTCTTTGACTTTCAACTGATAGTACCCTGATCTCAAGTCTATCTTCGAGAACACTGAAGCACCTCTCAACTGATCAAACAAATCATCTATACGAGGCAACGAATACTTGTTCTTCACAGTCAACTGATTCAACTGCCTGTAGTCAATACACATATGCATACTGCCATCTTTCTTCTTTACAAACAACACATGAGCACCCCAAGGAGAACTACTAGGCCTAATGAAACCACGTTCTAATAACTCTTGCAGCTTACTCTTCAATTCTTTCGGAGCCATACGATACAGAGCTATAAAAACTGGAGTAGACCCTGAAATAGTCTCAATCACAAACACAACATCTCTGTCATGAGGCAACCCTGGTAACTCTTCAGGAAACACATCCGGAATATCACAAACTGTTCTAATATCTTTCGATCTAGCCCCACTCATATTCAGATTCATCAGATAAGCTAAGTAAGCCCCACAACCAGAATTCATCAACCTATGAGCCTCTAAAGCTGACACAACATTGGACAATAACTTAATGTTCTCGCCTACTACTACTACTACCTCGTAGTCATCAGAAAGTTTCAAAGAAATCCTCTTCGTCTCAAAATCCACACTAGCTCGGTGCTCAACTAACCAGTCCATACCCAAAATAATATCAAAACCATAAATTGGAAGCTCTCTCATATCAACAGAAAACACATGACCTTGAATCTTCAGCGGACACCTTCTATACATTCGTCTAACTACAACCGTCTCACCAAAAGAACTAGTCACATGCATACCTACATCTAAGATCTCAACAGGTATATCTAACTTCTATGCATGCTCACTCAAAATGTAGGAATGCGTAGAACCCGAATCAACCAAAGAAAGCAAGGACATAGACTATAACTCAAAATTACCAGCTATCACATATGTGTCGTTCCCGGCCTCTCTCTGAGCATAGACTCTCGCTGGTCCTCCTGCCTCTGGATGTACTGCCACAACATGCGCAAGGTTCCTCTGAGCATCTACCCTAGGTGCATCAGCCCTAGGCTGGAAGTAGCCACTACTGCGCCCATGGCCTCTCTGATAATCATTGGCCCTCGCAGGAGCCTGTGCTATGTTCGGTGCCTGTGCCGCCTGATGCAGACACTCCCTCCTAAAGTGGTCCCTCGAACCATAGTTCCAACAAGCATGTAAGTTACCCCAACACTAACTAGAATGATGTCTCCCACAACGTGTACACTCGAGAAAACGCCCTCCACCTTTATGGCCCTGGTGGCCTCTACCATGCTTGCCACCGCCACACCTATGGTCAAACTGCTGTCCGCCACCCCGATGCCTCTTGGCATCTCCACGATCAAAGTTGTTATGTCTCTTACCAGAACTAGGTCCTCCAGAACGCTTGGTCAGCCCCAAGCTATGCTCAATGTCCTTGGCACTAGCAAGCAAGACATCAGAATCCGAATAATCTGAAGCTAAGGTGTACCTCTTAACTTCCTCATGAAGCCCATATCTGAATCGGTTATAACGGTCCCTCTCAGTAGGAACTAACTCTAGAGCATACTGACTCAAACGAACAAAGCGGATCTCGTAGTCAGTCACAGAAGTCTCTCCCTGAACAAGAGCCATGAACTCTCGCTTCTTCTCATCTAGATATCTCGGCCCCAAATCGCTTTTCTGGAAAGTAGACTCAAAGAAATCCCATCCAATCTCAGCCTCAGAAACCTCAGTAGTAATGGTGACCCACATGGTGTAGGCATCACCCTGAAGCAAGGAAATCACACGGCCCAATCTGCGAGCACCCACACAACCCATCTGAGCTAAGATGTGGATTGTCTTCTCCAACCACAACTCATACCTCTCCGGTGTAGATCCTTTGAACTCCTCTGCCCCTAGGCTACAGAGCCTCTCCAACGGTAAACTATCATCATCGCCCCTAGGCTGAGCTGCAGCCTGAGCTCCAGCAACTACGGCCTGAAATGCTCCCGCTATAGCTTGCACGAGCGAAGCCATATCAATTCCGGTAGGACCTTGGCCACCCTTGCCAACCTGAGGTCCCTCTCCCTCAGCTCCATCCTCGCCTCCAACTCCAGGCTGAGGAGGTGGCGGTGGTGGAGGTGGTGGAGGAGCTCCAACTCCAGCAGCAGGCTCTACCACATGAGCCTCAACTCCAACCATCGGCTCATTAACAGGAGTTGCAACACGTGGTTCCTAACAAACCACTCTCAGTCTACCCCTCGGCCTCAACATACGTGCTCACAAACAACAACTAAAACAACAACAAGAAAGCACAAAAGATAGGGTTAGCAAGGCAAGGGTTCCAAGTGGCTCAAGTATGTTGCCTCATTTTAAAAATCCTTTTTCCGATGTAATAGTAGCAATGGGACTATACACAACATGCTTTAAACAAAACAACAAGCATACTTGATAAACAAGCAACCATGCTTAAATGGCAAGCAAACACCTTGCATTTTCGACATAAAAACACAACTTATCTCACTTACCTGACCAAGGTCTCGGAAACCTTAGGCTCTGATACCAACAAGTGTAACCCCCTCATCTCGGTCCAGACGCTTGACTGATTCGAGTGGGCTACACGGGGATAACCGAGATGAAACCCGTTAAGGCTCCACTTCGGTTATCGGGCCGAGGAAAAACTTTTCATTTATTATCTTGTCTAGATGCGTTAATTTACCCTATGTGTGAAGCGACAGCGGAAACAGGGCCCACGAGAAGCCCAACAACAAACAAGGTCTAATCCCAAACCTTGAGATCCTTTAGAGATGTCAAAAAGCCCGATTGCAGGCCTGTGTTTCGAAACAGACATTGCCTGTTTCGAAACACGGGCTCCAGTTTAAAAAGCCAGACACCCGTACCAAAACGCATCCACCCTGTTTCGGAACAAGGTCTCATTTTGCCTAAGCGTTTTGATACCCGTTTCGGAACAGGCAATTCCAGTAGCCAAAATGTTTCGAAACTTGTTTCGAAACAGGGGCTCACACTAGCCAAACCGTACCAAAACGAGTTCTGATACGGGGGCCCTGGAACCACACCCGTTCCGAAACGGCACAACTCGTTTCGAAACACTTGTTGTCTGTAAATTCCCAAAATCAGTTTTAACCATTTCAAAATGATCCCAAACGCCCTTAATGACCCCAACGAGCATATACAACATACAAACACACTTTAGAGGCATGCACCCTATAGCAAACATACTCGATACATATAAAGATACAAGGTTGGGGCATCCAATTAAAAGATCATACATAGCATTCAAGGTTCATGCTTCACAAGAACATACACTTAGACATTAAGGTAGGCAATTCAAACATGGTTTACAAGCATTCAAGGCAACCAAAAGCCAACCAACAACATGATAAAGAAGAGTCTAACATGCTCTTAAACAAAACCAACACCAACATACTTCAAAAGCATCAAAGCAACCAATAGATGTCCCATTGCTTGACCATTACATCATATAATATAAAATCCATACTTGAAAGATTCAAAAGCCCAACTAGCAAACTTGGTGGCCCCTTCTTGCACTAGCAACCCATGAACTACGGATCTGTATTGTCGAACAAAAGAGAGCGTAAGCATAAAGCTTAGTGAGGGTAAGCTCATTAAAAACAAACCTCGACAATTGAGGGTCCAAGGACGAGCACAACCAAGGTAGAATGCATGATCTTACCTTTGATCCTCATTAGCCAAAAAACATATGATGCATGAACAAATATCCAATATTATGTCATGCTCAACAAGCTCAAAACCACATCATATGTAAGCACATATAACAATCCATATAGGAATCACATTTCATATTATATTGGCACCTAGCTATGACTCGAATACGCGGATAAACACGTTGGAACTCACATCCAACACAACCATTACCTTACGGTCAGATTACACTCATCACCGTTCACGCGGAGGGGATTCCACTCATCCTTATGCCCTGTCGATGGGATTACACTCATCATCGACTAACATATATATAAGAAGGTTTTCCAGGCGAACTCGTACTCCATCTTGATGACTACTATCATCAAGACCACGCGCGCATTTGACTCACGTTTGCACATTAACATCCTAATGATCGATCATTTGTAGGCAATCATACTAGTGCCAACATTAAACACAATCCACAATATCATTTCATATCACTTACGTGCTTAGCACGAACTCACCATGATTAACATCATGCACAAACCACATGCATATAACAAAGCATCCATCCAAGCCTCAATACACATGTATAACATCATATACATAGCCAACACAATCACGAATAAACATGAGGCATAAACAACAACTAGAGTTCAACCAATGTCTCTAACTAAAGCTTGGGATTAGGCTACCACTCTAATCCCAACTCTAGGTGGGTCTACCAAGCCCAACCTAGTCCACATGCTTGAACCAACTCATTGAAAACAATTTAAAAGCATTTAACGACTCACCTTCACTTCCAAGCTCAACAACCAAGCAACCAAGACCTTCAAGCTTCCAGATTCACTCCCGATGATTCACCAACACAATTTCTTGCCTCTAAAAAACCCAACACAATCAAAACAACCTCAAATCAGTCCATACATCAATGTAGCAAACCCAGAACACTACTCAAGAATCAAACACAAGATTTCAAGCTATGAATAACCCCCAAAACATCAAACCCGAGCAACCCTTAAACCCAAACCAAAACTCTTGATTTCAACCTCTTTAACAGTCTTAAATGATTCCAAAACAACCCCCAACTATCATACTGGGGCCTTCAATTTCCAACATTAAGCACACCCAAAACTCCTCCTAAAAATCATATATGTTGGACCTCATGGTTCATAAAAAACTCATGTATCATTAACAAATCAAAATCTTTAGTTAAAAGCAATAAAGGTAGCATTTTTAATCAAAACTACCAAAAACTCAAATTCTAAAAACATGGACAATAATTAAAACTACGGAAATAGGTTCTGATGACCGGAATATTGATGTTAGAATATTCAAATATCATGTTTTTGTTATAATAATATAGCATGAAAGACCCCAAACTGAATCAGCCTCTAGATTTCTTTATGGATGTCTATTTGTTATTTTTGAGCTAGGCATTTCGGTACGGTCAGGCATGTACCGAAACGATCCAGATAAGGTGTTTCGGAACGAGGAAGAGCGTATCAATACGGTGTAACGATAATAACTAACTTTTTTGACTTTTGCTTACCCGTATCGAAATAGCCTCGAGCGTTTCGAAACGGTACCCTGCAGAAAACATGGTAGTTGCTCCTAAAGTTAAAAATTACCGCCCTTGGTGAGTCACCTGCTTGCTTGGCATCTCCCCACATGTTATTAAGATGATTGAGTGGTTGTAAGTTAGCAAATTGATGTGAAATGGATTAAGTAAACCCTTTGCTTAAGGAAAGCTTGTGATTGGCTCCTTGGGAGGTAAACCCTCAAGCAAGGGAAATCTTTTCATTGGTTGTGGGTGAGGTGGGAATTAAATAATAATTCCTCAAATCCTCTATAAATAAGAAGAGAATGAAAGGAGTTTGGCTTTTGATTTTCTTACGAAGCTTAATTTTCTCTTTAATAAAAAGTAAGCAAACTCTTCCATTTCCATCTTCAACCTCAAGCTCTAAGTAAGTACCTCCATTGAAGACAAAACCAAAGCTTTGTCTTCCTTTGTTAAGAGCTTTGCTTAATCCACACAATTACAAGAAGGGGAATTCAAGCTTCGAACGAGGTATTATCGACCATTGAAGTCTTAACCGAGCAAGGTGAGTGTAGTAGTGTCTCGTGTTAGGCAAGGGCCTACTCGAATGAGTTGTTATTTTTATTAATACTAGCCTTTGAGTTAGAGGTTTTACATCATCAATCATTGTCATGAAAATCATTGAAAGCATTGTCATGTAGAAGCTTATGAATCATTGTTATTGTTATTGACATGAAATGTTGTTTATGAATCATGAATGATGAACCATTGTTATTGGACCTTGGATTCAAAGTATTGGATACAATTGTCATGCCATAAAATTCATGAGCTCAGTGTACAAGTGGACTACAGTCCTAGGGCTATGACCTATATGATTTGGCGAGGCGGATGGATGTATTGTGTATTGGTCTTTGGCGATGTCGGTAGGATGGCCATTTACGGATTTGGCGAGGAGGTGGAATTCGAGTACCCATATACCATGAATCAATCCAAGGAAAATTTTGACTCATGATATTGATTTGCTATGAAACTATGATATTGACGTACATAATATGATTATATGCTTTGTTATGAACAAGAAGCATGCCATGTTATTGTATAATTAGTATTATGATTCTTTGAAGCATGTTACATGACATAATATGTTCATTCATGGTTATGTGACTACCTCACTAGGCAAAGTATGCCTAATGCATTCCATTGCATCCATTTCAGGGAAAACAAGTATCGGGATCGAGATAAGAGAAGTTGGAACGTTGCGCAAGTCACAAACAAGTTCTAAGTAATGTATTTTGTCCTTTCGAACTCCTAGTATGGCGGCAAGGAGTATGTACAAGTTTATTATGTTTCTTTTAATGTGTCTATGTTATGTTAAAGTGTCTTTGAATGGATAGTTTGAAATGAGCCTTCTATGTAATATGGCCCTAAATTGCATGTTTTGTTCTTAAGAGGTAAAATTGGGTAAATGGATCCAATGGGCTCTAAAACTTGGCATGACAGTAGCTTTTACCCTTAAAATGTTGGAGATAAAGTGTCATTGCAAATGAACCTTGTTTACTAAGTTAAAATGAATAAACACCAACAAGATTTTGTCATTACAAACCTGACCGTACCAAAACGGGTGATGGTGTTTCGATACGAGTAAGCTTATTTTGAACCTTAGAGAACAGGGAGTACCGAAACAAGTAAGTATGTTTCGGAATGTTTTGCCTCTAGAGACCACTGTTTCGATACGGGTTTCAAAACGGGTCAAAGTCAAAGTCAAAGGCAATCAACTCGTACCAATACGAATGCTCCTGTATCGATACCGTCAAAGCAAGAAGGTCAACAAGATTGATCATTGACCTCCCGTATCAAGACAATCCTGAGCGTTTCGATACATGGTTAGTTTTTCTGAGTTTTCTTAATGAATAATTGGTTAATAAGTATTTTGGTAATGTTCTGTTTGTGTAAGATTAGTGAAGTGTTAATAATAATATTAAATGTTATCGCACCGATCATGAGACAATGTTTCAACTTGAAATTTTTCAAATTTTTTTATTTAAAAAATTCTTTAAAAGTTCCTTAGTTTGACATTATTGATTATGAACATTGTGGTGGGAATGTAATTTTAAAAAGTATAATAGAAAAGTGATTTTGAAAGTTTGGTTTAAGAATTTAGAGTTTGATATTGCTACCAAAACTAGTGTTGTTGCATTTCATGGTGCTTTTTCTTTGGTGCAGAGCTTTTACTCTTTATTTGATGTTTGTTTCTCGTTTTTTCTTGTTTTGGTTGAGGTTATCCCGCTTTCTTTCTGTAATGCTACTATGGGTACTCTTTTTTTCAATATGATTAGCGAGATTTTTAACGTGGCATATGATAGTATCCCCTTGTTAATAAAAAAAGTGTTGTTGGAAACATAAAATGTCTATTTTAGACATGTTGTCAAAAAGTGTTCTTCAAATAAGTGAAAGTTGAATTTAAGAATTAATAAGGGTTAAACTTGTCATTTCAAATTCAAACGAAAATTTCAACCCTAAAAGCTAAAAAATATAACATTTGGGTTTGGGTCAAGAATCACTTTTCAAAAGTGATTTTTCTATCAAATTCAAGTGTTTTTCATTGATTATTTGGCGGAGAAATGATTTTGGCCCTCCGGATTCAATAAAAAAACGGGGAAATTCTAAAAGAATTATAAAATATGTTTGTCATTAAATGTGTAACAATTTATAAATACTTATTGAATATAAAATATAAAAATATATTTTAATTATAAAATATACAATATGTATGTCATTAAAATATGTAGATCATTAAATTTATTTATAAAATATACAATATGTATGTCATTAGATTTGTACCGATTTATAAATAAATTTAATTATATAAAATACAAAAATATATTTTATGTAACCCCCTCGACCCGGCCTGGCCGACAAACCGAACCGAACGGATCACACGAGAAATATTGAAGTAAACCGGAAAGGTTTACCTCAATAAATAACCCTTTTTTTCTTTTTAACTTGTCTTAATGCAACTTAGGTTCCTATGTGTACGCACACAAGCAGCTGGGGAAACAACATCTCAATCGCCCATTGATTATAGCTGAATTAAGGTTTAGGGACCATTTTGTAAATTTGACAAACTATAAGGGTTATTATCAAATTCGGGTTACCTCTATTAAATTAGGTTCATTACATGCTTCTCGCTAAAATCTCAGCTCAAAACGACCTCTAAAACCCATCCAATTTTATACAAGGCAAACAAGGACTAAAACGTATGAAATATAAACTCAGAACAATTCAAAAACTGGATTAATGGTCGAACGTTTAGAAACGGTGAGTCTTGTACCAGAACGGCTATTTTGAAACACAGCTGACCGTTTCGATACACGGGTTCGTTATGAAACCCTTAAAGACTCGTTTCGAAACGAGGTTTCAAAGAGGCAAAATGTTCCGGAACATGCCTCACCGTTTCGAAACACGAAGGCCATTTTAGGCCACCGTTTCAAAACATGCAAGGGTGTTTCGAAACACCTGGGCCTGTAATGTTCTAAAATGCTGATTTAATTCAATTTAAACCCTCCGAAACCATCCCGACACATGCCCAAACATGTTTGCAACACCAATATACATCAAACACAAAGGATACGAAGCAAAGGCATCAACATAGCATCATTCACAATATCAAAAGCACTAAAGGCACGCTTCCTAAAAGTTAAAAGCACCAAAAGGCCAAAATCCAAATTCAAGCATAAGCCAAAACTTAAAGGCCATTTACACAACCAAATATGCTTAATAAACTTGCTCCAAAATAGAAAATACTAAACCAACAACATTCATAACACCAGACACCCCCATTGCCTTTATTACACTAGTTCATGAACTCAACATACTTTTAAAGCATGTCTTGGTAGAATCCCTTGTAGATGCTGCCTCCAAATGCCTAATTGTCTGCATTGCTGAACAAAGAGAGCATAAGCATACAAGCTTAGTGAGGATTTCTCAAAACTATCACATCATCAATGCACAAAACCACTTTTCACTCTTTTCAAAACCATCATGCTTCCTTTGGTAAAATATGCACTTTGTCATCAAAACCAATGTATTAAACATCATGCAACATGAATCATATAAATCTAGCAATTAAGCCATTGCTACTCATATTCCAAGCCTTCCAAGCATAAACACATTTATGCTAAGCTTAAACCAAAACATGCATATTTCAAATTATGCATTAACAACATTTTCCGCAATATTTCATTTCATTATATTGGCTCACAAGTGATAAACAACATTCTCAAAAACATATCGGATACACAGATTACCAAAGGTTGTCCTACACCCTCCATACACTCTACTAACATCTCAAGGCTCACACACGAGAGCAACCCTACATCTTTGTGACACCTGTGGTGGAGTATGCGGTACAATAACAACCCCTCAACACCACTCATCGGTAGTTGTATAACCTACTAATAAGAGACAAGACACACACAAGGTTCGCACCCGGGAGCTACCCTCAACCGTTGCAACCTGAAACAATCCTCAATCGTTAGGGTACTTGGATGTAGTTTTCTATACAATCACAACCCCTCAACATCCAAGGCGACTTGTTTATAGTGCACTCAATCCTATAGCCGGCTACCTATATCTGATTTCATTTATAAAACACTTTATACAATATCACTTGCCAATATAATCCATAACACATGCATACCTCACTATTTTTACAAAGCATTAATGATAAACCATAACTCAAGCATTAAACCATGCTTCAAACCTCATGCATCAACTCATGCATACAAGGACCACTTACCTAGTGCATCCTTAAACCACATGGCATCATCATACACAATTTATATACTCAAAACACGCTTTAAAACATTAGATAAGTGCAATTTAAAACCAAGTGCAACCAAAGGCTCAAACTAGCACTATCCGAGAGAAAACTTCACTTTACTTACTTCTGAACTTAGTAAAGCATTACAAGCTCTTACTAAGTTTTCAAAACCTTTTCTAGAATGTTTCCACGCTGGTAAAACTAAGTTTAACTCACGGACTCACGAAAACACACTTGTTGACGCAACGATCGATCCTCCGAAGCCTCCAAAATCACTTCGTTTGATTCTGGATCACTATCCCATATTTCAACACTTTAAAACAGAGGTTTAATGCATTAAAATGCATCCAAAACACCAGTACTCAAAAGAAATCCCGCAACCCTACTCTAAAGCATCAAATCACCCATCCGAAACAACTGAAAAATCAATTGATTGACCTCTAACCTAAGCTCAGCCATTAACCAACACATCCAACACATTTTAGGCATTAATCAACATCTAATAACAAACGAAAACTATCCATATATGTGAAACCGATATTTTAATTTTGATATAACTAAAGAACCTAAGGATTAAATTGAAAATGTGAAAACGAATTTTTAAGTCCTCAAACATCCCTATATGATTTAAAGAATATGCCTAAGTTAAAAACTAAGTTTATCAAATATTTTCTAAGTGTTCTTAAAGCCAAAACAATGATTTTCGAGTCCCTATTTCGAAACGACCTAAGGCGTTTCGAAACAATTTTGAAACTGTGAACCTGTGTTTTGAAACGAGTATCGAAACGATTTCAACACTGCCGACCCATGTTTCGAAACGGGTATCGAAACGATTTCAACACTACCAACCCGTGTTTCGAAACAAGTTTCGAAACATCTTTAGAACATAGAGACATTGTATCGAAACAACATCTAGTGTTTCGAAACGGCTCTTAAATTGATTTGAAAAATATGACCGTTGAATGTTTTTAACTGATTTTCAACAAACCGTTAAGGCGTATCGAAACGATTTCAAGCCGTTTTGATACAACTCTTGATAGTGGTAAAATGTTTCGAAACAAGTTTCGAAACGACTCTTAGCGTATCGAAATAGGTTAGAACGTTTCGATACGGGCTCTTTAATGCAGCCCAACGGCTCTTTCTATTTTGGTCTGTTTCGAAACAGGGTCAGGTGTTTCGAAACGATTGGTAGCATACTACATTTATTGAGGAGAGATAACACCCCCAACGGCTCTATTGATGAATGCAACAACCACAACGGCTAGAAATCAATGAGAAGGTATAAAAGGGACCTCTAAAAGCTTCAGCAACAACTATTGATCCTAAAGCGAACATCCAAACATCAAATCCAAGCATTTGGGCCTAAATCCCATTATTTTCTAGAAACCCCAATTGTATTTTTCATTCTTATCATTTCAATTGGGTTGAGTGCTTGTAATTGGGCTAGTTTATGTATTGAGAGATACTTGTTTAGCCAACACATTCTTTGTTTTAATTGTGTGAGGATTGAGTCAAATTTTGGGTAGAAAATTTGACCGAAAATTGTAAAGGTTACCTCCTTAGCCTAGAAAAGGGGAAGAGCAATTAGTGGAATTTTTGCAAATCCTTAGTGAAGCTAAGGTAGTGGATGTAGATTTCATTTGGAACTTGAACCACTCTAAAATTCCTTGTCTACCTTTTTAATTTGCAATTTCCACCACCTAGAACTTTAAAAATCCAATTCACCCCCTCTTGGTTCATTTCGATCATTCGATCCACTCAACAATTGGTATCAGAGCCTACCTCTTTGAGGATTAACAACCACAAGAGGAGTTCCTAGGAAGAGTGTGATCATCCAAAAATCAAGAGATGTCTTCTACCTCTGGTTCGAGCATGTATGAGTCTCAATCCACTACAAAACAACTCTTCTTCAATGGTGACAACTATCCATTTTGGAAAAATAGAATGCGTCTCTTCATCAAGTCTGATGACTACTTGGTTTGGGATGTAATTGAAGATGTCCCCTACATTCCATTGAAGCAAGGTAGTGAAGGGAAGATGGTTTTGAAGAAAAAGGTCGAGATGAGTGAAGAAGAAAGGAGAAAGATCCAAATAAATGACAAAGCTCTCCACATGCTCTTTTGTTCATTCGATCCGGACATCTACTCCAAAGTATCATCCATTGAGAGTGCCAAAGAAGTGTGGGACACTCTTGAGATTACCTATGAGGGAACCAATGATGTCAAGGAAACTAAGATTGGAATTCTCAATCTTAGTTATGAAAATTTCAAGATGGAGCCCGATGAGACGGTGTCCAAGATGTTTGATCGTTTCTCCACCATAGTCAATGGGCTCAAAGGATTTGGAGAGACAATACCGGAAGACAAGCTTGTCCGGAAGCTACTCTATTCACTTCTCGAATCTTGGGATGGGAAGCGAACCGCCATCATAGAAGCAAAAAAATTGAAGACTTTAAAGCTTGATGAGCTAGTGGGTTCTCTTCTTACTCATGAGATTATGTGTAACCCCCTTAGCCCGGCCTAGACGCTAGACTCGAACTACGAAGATCACACGGGGAAAACCAAAGTTAACCCGAAAGTCAACCTTGATTAACGACCCCTTTTTTCTTTTTAAACTTCTCTAGATGCAAAATAAACCTATATGAAAACCCAAGAACCTTGGAAGAGAAAAACACAGCGATCGGAAACGTTTAAGGACTTAATTGCAAGAAGTACACCTTTAGGAACCAAAATGTAAATTTTGGAAAATAAAAGGGCTTTCAAGATTTTAGTTTTACCAAACCTCAATTAAACATATTACAAGCCTCCCTTCCAAATTTCAGCTTAAAAAGACATCTCAAGCTCAAGCAATTGCAATTACAACTTTCCTGACTAAAATGTAAAGCATGCAGAATCTGTCCAATGGTCACCCGTTTCGAAACACTGACACCCGTATAGAAACACCCGTGTCGTACGCCCGTATCGAAACGGTGTTGACCGTTTCGATAAGCGGGTATGTTCCGAAACCAGTTCCGAAACGGACACTTCCAGTAGCCACAGTGTTTCGAAACACTTCTAGCCGTTTCGAAACGCCCATGCCATTTCCTGCACCCTTTTCGAAACAACCAAGGGTGTTTCGATACACCCTGCCCAGAAACAGCAGAAAATTCTGGTTTTTCACTTCAAAACACCATCTAACATAATTGAAACCATTCCATAACATATCATCAGCATGATAAGCATTAGAACTATCAAATTACATCTAAGACTAGATACAAACCAAATATTAGGCACACCTACTCATTCATCACATCCAACACATAATCTTGCTTTTAATCAAAGAGCATAGCATATGAACTTATGAAGAAGAAGATTCAAATATGGCAAAGCGATCAACAACAAGGTTCAAACCATAAACCGAACATGGTCAACATACACAATCTCATTACACAACAACATAAAAGACTCTCCTCCTATTGCCTTTATTATCTATAGCTATAAACCAAGACATACTTCTCAAGTGGAGATCTTCTTGAATCCCTTGCTTCTTGCTGTCCCAACTTCAAATATCTGCATTGATGGACAAAAAGGAGCGTAAGCACATAATGCTTAGTGAGGAATGCTCAAAACCAAAACACCATCAATGCAGTGAATCATAAAACCTTATTTAAATGTGGATACAATTCAATAAACCAAAGCATTGTTTGAAAACTTCCCTTGAAACAAAATTGCTTTAAATCATGCATTGCTCAACATGAAAACCAACCTTTAACTTTGAAAAGCTAAACAACTCACCCCAAACCACATTCTTGCAAATACTATCATTTAAACCTTTCCATGCATGAATGCTTCATGCAAAGTTCAACTCAATTTCCTTGGAAAACACTTCCACTTCACAACATACTATTCTCATGCTTGATGATCATTTAAAAGAAAAATGCCTTTTGAAAACCAAATGTTCCTTCTATCTATTGCATACATTCAACAAATGCAAAACACATGAACTACAAAAGCAACATTTGCATTACGTGCCTTTTTTAAAACAAGCCTTCACAAGACTTCAATGCACTTATGAGATTCTATGCACTTATGCACCATTCACAAAAAAAGATATACTTTTGCTCATGCTTAACAAGTATCACATGCATTCGTGTATCATTTACATATTTCCCATGCAACCTTGCATCATTTTCAAGCATCTCTCGCTTTATTACATTCAAATACATTATGTTGGCTTTCAAGTGATAGTTCACAAACCATTTCAACACAAGACACAATCGGATACGCGGATCACAAGCGTTGTCCCACACGCTTCATACACACTACCGGCTTTACAAGGTGGAGTTTATCGGTACAATCACAACCCCTCAACACCCATGATGGAGTTTAACGGTACAATTACAACCCCTCAACATCACTCATCGGTAGTTGTATAACCCACTAACGAGAGTATGGAACACATAACACGAGATCCACACACGGACTTTTAACCACCGTTATGATCTTACCAAGATCCACACATGGACTTTTAACCACCGTTGTGATCTTACCAAGATCCACACACGGACTTTTAACTACCGTTGTGATCTTACCTCTCTCGTTAGGATACTTGGATGGAGTTTACGGTACAATCACAACCGCTCAACACCCAAGGCGACTTTACTTACGGTGCACCCAATCCTATAGCCGTCTAGCTATATCCGATTCAAGTACTTTAAAACCAATTCATCACTTGCCAATATACATCTAATACCATTATCAATTCACTATTTTAAAGCATTAATCAAGGCCATTAAACATCGTGCATCTCCATGAAACATTACAAAACTAATAACATGTCAAACCAAGGATCTCTTACCTTGAGCATCCTTCAACACATGGCTTTCAAAACCAGCATTAATCATGCTAAAACATGCTTTCAAAATAGAAATTAAACATGCAATTTATAACTAATGCATCAAACCACAACTTAACACATCCGAGGGAGTTTTTCTGAAAGCTTACTCTTGAGCTTAGCTAAGTTGTTTAGACTTAAACTAAGCTCCCAAAACCTCCAAATAATCGTTTCAAAGTTTGAAAACCATCTCCACTCACCGATACACAAAACTATGCTAGCCGACAAACCTCCCAAGCATCCGAAACTTCCAACGCCACCTCTATTGCTTCCGGATCATTCTCCCATGTTTTAAACACATAACAACCGAGGATTAATGCATCACCATGCATTAAAATCACCAGCAACACAACACAACTCGCTGCTCTACCCAAGAACCTTATTTTGGCTACCAAAAACAACCAAAATCACCTCCAAACTCTCCCAAAACAAAGCCCAGCCAAGATCTATCAATTCTAACCTCTTATAAACATCAATTAACATCAAAAAGAAACTTAAACATGACCTTATACATCAAGAAACAACAGATCACCAAAACCACCCCAAAATACAGGATTTGATTGATAAAACCTCATTTGTAACATCAATTAACATCCAAAATACATTAGAAAACAACCTCAAAATAGAGCCTAACCAAGATCCACGAAAATCTCCAAGATCTCTTCCAAAATCTTAAGTTTTAAGCCAAAATCTTGTTTCCAACACTAAACCCATGCGTAAAAATTTAATAAAGGATTGACAACTTGGGAATTTCAGTAAAGAACTGAGTATTTAGAGGAGAAGAACAAGCTTACCTCTAAATGACGATTTCTCCTTTATTTGGGCAAGTTTCCATGAAAATTCAATGTAGAAAACTAATATATTTGATGAAAGATTGATTAGGAATCAAAGATAAATTGAAATCTCATCAAATGAAGTGTAAAATCAAAGTAAATTTTCTGGAGAAATGTGTTTGGTTGAAAGGAATTTGAGAGAAAATGAAGAGAGCGAAATTTGTGAAAAGTAGTTATAAATAGTCAAAGTTAGTTTCTCATTTAATTAAACTTCATTTGCTTTAATTAAAACATTAATAAAATTACCCAAATTAAGGAAAATCTGGAGAAAAACATTTTGGGTAAATTAGATCCTTAAAGATTCAAAGTTTCAATCCTTTACAAAACAGTCACTATTTCAGTTTTGCAAAAACTGCAATTTGGTCACTACACCGAAATGTAATATTTCCAAACTTCATTTTGTAAAATTGATTTCACCATTCTTTTTTATATATTAAATGAGGATTTTTAGATATTTTTCTATATTTTTAAAGCATCCCGAACTAGGCGTTCCCTAAAACCTTCTTTTATATTCGAACCGTTTCTCAGACCGGTCCGGTTCAGACCCTAAACTTCTAAGCCCAAATTTGGGGTGTTACATTATGAAGCAAGGAAGGGAAGAAGAAGGAAGAGAAGAGAGTAGAAAAGCTAGAGGTTGAAAAGAAGAAGAAGATGGGAATAACTCTCAAAGCTTCATTACTTGAAGAGAGCTCTTCAAGTGAGGAGGATGAGCTAGAAGAATTGACTATGATAGCCAAACGATTCTCACGTTTTATGAGGTCCAACCGGGGAAAATTTCAAAGGAAGATGGACTTCAAAGGTAAAAACAAAGAAGAAGCAAGGGATCAAATCATTTGCTTCGAGTGCAACAAACCCGACCACATACGTTCGGAGTGCCCTCAACTCAAGAAGAAGGGCTTTGAGAAGAAGAATAAGCTCAAAGCCAAGCTTGCTACTTGGAGTGATGAGGAGTCATCCGAGGATGACGAATAAGAAGTGGCCAACCTTTGCCTCTTGGAACTTGAGGAAGATTCCTCCATGGTAACCTCTAACTCATCATCTTTAGATTTTACATATGATGAATTAAATGATGCATATGATGAGTTGCAAGAGGTCCATGATGAATTAGTTGAGAAATACAAGAAGTCGTTCATTAGGAATAAGAAAATTATTTTGGAACTAAATGATAAAAATGACTCACTCTCTCAAGCTAATTTAAAATTTGAGAAAAAGATATTAGGGTTAAAAGATGAACTAAAATTCTTTCAAGATGAAAATATTGACCTTAATAATCTTTTATCTTAATGTAATAGTGAACACCAAAAGGTGTTAGATGAGATAAATAAGCTCAAAGAGTCTTTTAAAAATGTTGGTAGTGTCAAGCATGAAATAGGTGAATCTTAAAAAACAAACCAACCTAAGAAAAAGACTAATTACTACAAACAAGGTAGCTTTCCTAGATATAGTAGAACTAAAAGGATTAGAAGTGTATGAGTTCCTAAGGAACTTGTAAAATCTAATAACATTGTTGCTATGTCATGCTGGATTCCTTAGGGAACCAAGGTTTTGGGAGCTAACACTCATGGACCCAAAATGATTTGGGTACCAAAAACAAAAGCTTAATATCTTTGTTTGTAGGGGGAGCATTGCTATAAGGCCAAAGCACAAAGTCAAAACTCATGGTACCTTGATAGTGGATGCTCAAGGAATATGACCGGAGACAAGAGTAGATTCATGGATCTAAAGCCAAAAATTGAAGGAGTGGTGACATTTGGTGACAACTCCAAAGGCCACATTAATGGTATTGGCTCCATAGGTAATCACTCTACTATTCTCATTGAAAATGTCTTGTATGTCGGTGGTCTTAAACATAACTTATTGAGCATAAGTCTATTGTGTGATAAATGATTTAATGTTTTATCTGATAAAAATGGGTGCAAAATTGTTGACATTAAATCTAATAATATTATGCTCATAGGTCATCACATAGGGAACATATACATGGTGCATCTAGATGATATACATACATCTCATGCATGCTTAGTAGCACAAAATGAAAATGATGCATGATTGTGGCATATGAAACTAGGACATGCTAGCATTAGTGTTTTAGAAAAACTTGTTTCCCTTGATCTAGTTAGAGGTTTACCCAAGATTAAATTCTCAAACGATAAATTTGTGATGCATGCTCTAATGGTAAACAACATAAGTCTTCCTTTAAATCCATTAATGATGTTTCTACAAGTAGATGTTTACAACTTATCCTTATGGATTTATTTGGGCCAATTGGGACTATGAGCTTGGGTGGTAAATCTTATGCATTTGTACTTGTTGATGATTTTTCTAGATTTACTTGGGTTCTATTTTTAAGTACTAAAGACGAGGCTTTAGAAAAATTCATCACATTTTCAAAACTAACCCAAAATGATCTTGAACTTAGAATTTCACATATTAGAAGTGATCATGGAACCGAGTTTCAAAATTTAGGGTTTGAAGAATTTTTGAATGAAAATGGTATTAGCCATAATTTTTCGGCTCCTCGAACTCCTCAACAAAATGGGGGTAGTTGAGAGGAAAAATAGAACTTTGCAAGAAATGGCTAGAACCGTGCTTTGTGAAAATAATTTACCTAAATATTTTTGGGCAGAAGCCACAAACACCGCTTGTTATATTGTTAACCGAGTAATGATTAGGCCAATTTTAAAGAAAACACCTTATGATATTTTAAAATCTAAAAACTCTAACATTAGATATTTTCACCCTTTTAGTTGCAAGTGTTTTGTTTTAAATAATGGAAAAGACAACTTAGGTAAATTTGATGCAAAAGTGATGAAGCTATTTTCATAGGATACTCTTTAACCTCTAAAGCCTATCAAGTACTTAACAAGAGAATTTTAGTAGTAGAAAAATCTATACATGTTGTATTCGATGATAACCTCCTTCCAAGGAAGGATTCTTGTGATGATGATGATGTAGGAATCATAAATTCCTTTGATGGAGGAAAAACTTCAAAGGAGGATGAGATTCCAACAAAAGAAGAGGACACACAAGATCTACCTCTTGAAGCCTTGAAGGACTTGACTCTTGAGGAAAATGAAGTGAGCTACCCAAGGGAGTTCAACTATGTCAAAGATGGTGAAATCTTGGGTGATCCATCCAAGGGGGTAACCACTTGATCTTCTCTTATATTAATGAATCATGTTGCATTTATCTCATGCATAGAGCCTAAGAATATAAAACAAGCCTTGAAAGATGATTTTTGGATTATGGCTATGCAAGAAGAGTTAAATCAATTTGAGAGAAGTAACGTTTGGACATTAGTTGATAGGCCTAGTAATCAATCTACCATAAGAACTAAATGGGTCTTTAGGAACAAGCTAGATGAGAGTGGTAACATTGTGAGAAATAAAGCTAGGCTAGTAGCACAAGGTTACACTCAAGAAGAGGGAATATATTTTGATGAAACCTATGCACCCGTAGCTAGAATGGAAGCCATTAGGATGTTGCTTGCATATGCATGTTATCATGATTTCAAGCTTTTTCAAATGGATGTTAAAAGCGCGTTTTTAAATGGTTTTATAAATGAAGAAGTGTATATGGAACAACCACCGGGTTTTGAAGACTCAAAATTTCCAAATCATGTTTTCAAACTCACTTAAGCTCTTTATGGTTTATATCAAGCTCCTAGAGCTTGGTATGAAAGGCTTTCAAACTTTTTAATTGAAAAAGGTTTTGAAAAAGGCAAGGTGGACACTACACTTTTTATAAAAAGGTATAAAAATGACATCTTAGCAGTACAAATTTATGTTGATGACATTATTTTTGGTTCTACTAACGAATGTCATTGCAAAGAGTTTGCTAAGCTAAGGCAAGGTGAATTTGAGATGAGCATGATGGGGGAGCTCTCAAAATTTCCAAATCATGTTTTCAAACTCATTTAAGCTCTTTATGGTTTAAATCAATCTCCTAGAGCTTGGTATGAAAGGCTTTCAAACTTTTTAATTGAAAAGGGTTTTGAAAAAGGCAAGGTGGACACTACACTTTTTATAAAAAGGTATAAAAATGACATCTTAGCAGTACAAATTTATGTTGATGATATTATTTTTGGTTCTACTAACGAATGTCATTGCAAAGAGTTTGCTAAGCTAATGCAAGGTGAATTTGAGATGAGCATGATGGGGGAGCTCTCATTCTTTTTGGGACTCCAAATAAAGCAAAAGAAGGATGGCACCTTCATCAATCAAGCAAAGTACATAAAGGACATGCTCAAGAAGTTTGACTTGGAGAATGCAAATCCTCAAGCCACACCTATGAGCTCATCTACAAAGCTTGACAAGGATGAAGGAGGTAAGTGTGTTGACTCTAAGCTTTACCGTACTATGATTGGATCATTGCTTTACCTTACCGCAAGTAGACCGGATATCTTGTTTAGTGTTTGCTTGTGTGCGAGGTTTCAAGCTAGTCTTAGAGAGTCTCACCTTATAGCCGTTAAGAGAATCTTTAGTTACCTTAGTGATACTCCTTGTTTAGGTCTTTGGTACCCTAGAGACTCCACCATCAACCTTCATGCCTATTCGGATGCGGATTATGGGGGATGTAAAATCGATAGGAAGAGTACTTTGGGAACTTGTCAATTCATAGGTAGTATGCTCAAATCTTGGTTCTCTAAGAAACAAAATAGTGTAGCCTTATCTACCACCGAAGCCGAGTACATATCCTTAGGGAATTGTTGTGCTCAAGTCCTTTGGATGAAGCAACAACTCTTAGATTATGGTATTAAGGTTGAAACCATACCCCTTAAATGTGATAACACTAGTGCTACTTGTTTGACAAAAAATCGCATCCAACACTCTAGAACCAAACACATAGAAATAAGTCATCATTTCATTAGAGATCATGTCCTTAAAGAAGATGTCGTTATAGAGTATGTTGACACCTTAAATCAATTAGCGGTCATATTTACAAAACCTTTAGACAAAGAGCGTTTTTGGTCCCTTAGGAGAGAGTTAGGTCTAGCTAGCTTATCTTGACCTTTTAGGACCTATTTTGTGCTTAAAATTGCTTGATCTTGTGAAATGCCATGTTTATGTGTTTTTACTCCTAATTTCATCCATGCCTATAGCTAGGGGGAGCATGTTTATGTTTGCATATGTTTTTTCTGCTCATTCATGTCATTCATGCAAGTTAGGCCTTAGAAAAATTCATTTTTCTGCACTTTCAGAACCTCATCTGCACTTCCAGGCCCAGGTGTATCGAAATGGGTCAACCTGTTTCGATACGGATGCTTTAATTTTCTATCTGAGAGAAGGGCGTTTTGAAACACCTTCCAAGGGTTCAAAACGTTTTGGCTACTACCAAGGGGTGTATCGAAACAAGTTTCGATACGAGTCAACGGAGATTCAATACGGTCAAACCCGTATCGAAACAATCAGCTGGAGTTGATAAATCGGTCAAACTTTCGTCCCCGCATTTCGAAACGGTCGACACCATTCCGAAACGGGTTCGCTGACTGCTTTAAAAGGGGCTTTTAATGATAAAGTTATACTTCAATTAAAACTCTCCCAATCCCTAAAAACCCTAGAATCGATTTTCCCTATAAAAACCCTCTAAACCTCTTTTTTTCACCAAATCTTGAGGGTTTTTTCTCTCAAACACAAGTCTAAGCAAGCTTCAACAATCTTGTGCAAGGATTTTCCTCTATTTATCCAAAATCCCAATTTAAGGTATATTTTCATCTTTTTCTTTTTTCCTTCAATTTATATCAGAATCTTAGGTTAGAAAAATTTAATTTTGTATAGTTTATATGTTTTGATACTTGGGTTTTTCAAATCTTGTAAATTTTTTTTCAAAATCTTCAATTTTTTTGATTCGAATATATAAATTTTCACTCGTATTTTCTTTACTGTTTTTCTCTTAATTTTTTTTTGTATATTTGTTTTAAAAACTTGTTTTTAAACCTAAGTGGGATTTATCATTGGATTGAATTACGAAAATCTCATGCATAGACTTAAACTTGTTTTTATATCGCTTGCTTAATGTTTTTAGGATGGCTATGGAGAATATTCACAAAAAGCGTAACACCAGTCAAGTATGTGAATCGAGTATTCGTCCTAATCTCACTCAACTTTTTCAAAAAAGTCTTTGAACTCAAGAGATGAGGGATTGGTTCGCTTATGTCAAGGAGTACGAAGTTCGTCGTGAGCGTGCTATTGATCTCAAGTTTCTTGACTCCGAGCGCTTCCTTTTTCGTTACCTCGACCGTTTGAGAGAATGGAGTTTCCTTGGTCTTTTGAGCATCCCGAACACTTTCTACAAGCACATGGTACTTCTCTTTTACTCCAATGCTCAATTTATCAATAATGAAGACAACTTCGAAGATGTTGGCCTTGAGTCTTTTATATTGGGGAAGAGGATTGTCATTAACATCCCTCTCTTGGAGTCTACGTTCTCTCTTAAGGATGAAGGAATTGAGAATGAGAGTCACTTCGGTTCTCACACCGGTTCGGTGCTTACCTTGGATGCACACGATAGATTCCTCCATTTGATGGTCTCATGGTTCCTTCGCCCCTCCGGAGGTAAATATTTTCACATTCGTCAAGTAGACTATTTTTGGCTTGAGTGTTTCCGTCGTGGTGAGCGCCCTAATCTAGTTAAGATCATATTTGCCGAAATAGTTAAAAAGTTAAGCTTCGTGACACCGATGCACTGAAATCCTTCACTTATGGAACGATTTTAAGTCACATCTTTAGCAAGCTTAATCTTGATTGCACCTACGACTCTCCGGAACCCCGCAAGTCAAAAATTAGTGAGTCCTCTTTCCGTAAGTCCGGTTTTCGCTATGTAAACAATGGAAATTGGGAACGTGTTAATAGGGAAGCACCTCCTCCTCCTCCTCCTCCCGTTGAACCTCAACCACAAGCTCAAGTTGCAAACAATGAAGCTCTCACGACTTTCCTTACCGAGCGGTTCAACGCCAGGGGCACTAACATGGCTTCGGGCTTTGGTGCTATCAATACACGCTTGCAAAATGTAGATGATCTACTCCAATCCCTTGAGAATCAACACTCGGCCATTGATATGTCATTCTCCACCTTTTATGGCCAATGGATGAAGTTTCGTCAATCTCAAGTCAAGAGCGATGATGAGTCCTCAGATGATGATGGTGACGACGAGGCCTAGGTTTCTCATGACATATCATCTTAGATATGCATTTGAGGATTAAGTTTGCATCTTTAGTTCTATTATGTTTTATGAATCTATGCTTTTGATTTTATTTGGGATTATGCTTTGAACTTATTGTTGAAGATTTATGTTTAGGATATTTTAATTTTATGAATTAATATTATTGTTGCTTATTGCTTGTTGCTTAATCATTATTGCTATTAACCATATTTCTTCTTTATGAGCCTTGTTTATTATTTTTTATCTAACAAAAAGGGGGAGTAGTAATCTAAGAGCCAAAAATTCGTTTTAAATGTTTAAAGTGTTTTTAAGTTTTAAACCTTGAATTTAAAATTTAAATCCTTTTAAAACTTTAAAAACCTATCTTAAATTAAGGGGAAGTTAGAATGTATTCAAAATTTTCAAAACTCTTAAAAAATCTAACTTTGGTTTTGTTATATCAAAAAGGGGGATATTGTGAAACCGATATTTTAATTTTGATATAACTAAAGAACCTAAGGACTAAATTGAAAATGTGAAAACGAATGTTTAAGTCCTCAAACATCCCTATATGATTTAAAGAATATGCTTAAGTTAAAAACTAAGTTTATCAAATATTTTCTAAGTGTTCTTAAAGCCAAAACAGTTATTTTTGAGTCCCTGTTTCGAAACTGTGAACCTGTGTTTTGAAACGGGTATCGAAATGATTTCAACACTGCCAACCCATGTTTCGAAACGGGTATCGAAACGATTTTAACACTGCTAGCCCGTGTTTCGAAACAAGTTTCGAAACAGCTTTAGAACAAAAGACACCGTATCGAAACGGCATCTATTGTTTCGAAACGACTCTTAAATTGATTTGAAAAATATGACCGTTGAATGTTTTTATCTGATTTTTAACAAACCGTTAAGGCGTATCGAAATGATTTCAAGCCGTTTCGATACGACCCTTGACAGTGGCAAAATGTTTCGAAACAAGTTTCGAAACGGCTCTTAGCATATCGAAACAAGTTAGAACGTTTCGATACGGGCTCTTTAATGCACCCCAACGGCTCTTTCTATTGACCATCTATTTCGAAACAAGGTCAGGCGTTTCGAAATGGTTGGTTGCAGACTGCATTTATGGAGGGAAGATAACACCCCAACGACTCTATTGATTAATGCAACAACCACAACGGCTAGAAATCAATGAGAGGGTATAAAAGGGACCTCTAAAAGCTTCAGCAACAACTATTGATCCTAAAGAAAACATCCAAACATCAAATCCAAGCATTTGTGCCTAAATCTCATTATTGTCTAGAAACCCCAATTGTATTTTTCATTCTTATCATTTCAATTGGGTTGTGTGCTTTTAATTGGGCTAGTTTATCTATTGAGAGATACTTGTTTAGCCAAAAAATTCTTTGCTTTAATTGTGTGAGGATTGGGTCAATGTTTGGGTAGAAAATTTGACCGAAAATTGTAAGGGTTACCTCCTTAGCCTAGAAAAAGGGAAGAGCAATTAGTGGAATTTAGGGGTGTGCAAAATAAACCGTAACCGTTAACCGTAACCATTAACCGGTATAACCGTTCATTTTATAGGTTAATTAACCTAACCGTTAAGATTAAACGGTTTCGGTTAACCAAACCGCTAAAAAAGACGGTTAATGGTTAACCTATAGGTTAACCTATCGGTACTTTATTTTAACTAAGTGTAAAGTTTATGTTTAAAATTTCTCTATTTAAGTTAATTTTCAAAAAAAAAATTAATACAATATTTATCGGAGAGATATATTTATTATTCTAAAAAAGGAAGAATGAACATTTGAAAAGAAAATCGTAATAGGTTACAGGTTAACCTGTAACCGATCCGTTCCTTAATGGTTACCCACTATAATGGTTAACCATTTAAAAAATTAACGGTTAACCGTTTCTTAACGGTTAGTAACGGTTAAGTTACGAATAACAACCGCTATAACGGTTAACCAACCGTTCAAGCTAAACGGTACGGTTAACCTACCATGAACACCCCTAGTGGAATTGTTGCAAATCCTTAGTGAAGCTAAGGTAGTGGATGTAGAGTTCATTTGGAACTTGAACCACTCTAAAATTCCTTGTCTATATTTTTAATTTGCAATTTCCACCACCTAGAACTTTAAAAATCAAATTCATCCCCTCTTGGTTCATTTCGATCATTCGATCCACTCAACAATATACCTCCAGCAACTCAGATTCTACAAGAACACCCCAAAAACCCAACAAAAAACACTTCAAAAGCCAAGGATCTCAAGGATATCGGGATCATTATGATTAATAGTACACTTCAACACCAAAAACCTTTCAAAACTCATTTAGAAATCATCTCAAATCAGCCCAACCATTACAACTCTGAAAATCACATTTTAAATCACTTTTCTATCAAGATTTCAATATATTATCAAACTAACAACAAAAATTAAATCAAAAAAAATTAATAAAGAGCCAAATATCTTTTGAATTTCATTAAAGAACCTAGATTAGAGGGTTAGCACGAAATTTACCTTCAATCCTTGCTTCTCCTCTAATTTTGCAAGATTAGCTTGAAAGAAACTTGTAGAATTTTGAGAGAAATCACAATGATGAAGTTGGAAATCAAGAGATAGTTTGAGAGTGAAGCAAACATGGAAATTTTAAGAGAAAATAGAGAGTGTTTGGTTGAAGTGAAGAAGAGAAATGTAAATGATCGTGAAAAACTTCTTAACCGATTAACTACCTCTCTAATTTAATTAATTAAAAGCCTTTTTAATTTTTAATAAAACATTTAAAACACATGCCAAATTAGAGAAAAGACATAATTGCCAAATAGCTCCCTAAAGATTCTAAGATTTTGACTCTTCTTGAGAAACACATTTTTCTCATCTTTTAAATCTTTACATTTTGGTCACTGCCCAAAATGTATACTTCCAAAAAAACTCATTTTGTAAAATTGATTTAAGCCACCTCTTAAATATAATTTTAGAGGAATTTTGGAATTTTATCATATTTTTATTCCATCCCGAACCTTGATTTTCCTAAACCGCCTTTTAACGGTTCAAACAACCGATACTGGTTCCACCGGTCCAACCCGAGTTGAAAAACACCAAGGCCAAAAACTGAGGCATTACAACTCTCCCACACTTTGGAAATTTCGTCCTCGAAATTTTAACTGAAAGGTAAAGATGCGAAAATTGCCTCAGCATGTCCGCCTTGCTTTCCCACGTGGCCTTCTCAACTCCTCGGTGTCACCATAACACCTACACGAGCTCAATCGTTTTGCCATGAAGAACTTTGCTACTGGAATTTAGAACTCTCACCGGTTCCTCATCATAGGACAAATCCAAATTTCACTCAATTTCCTCAACTGGCATCACATGCGAAGGATCCGATCTGTACCTTCGCAACATAGACACATGAAACATATCATGGATCTTTTCCAACTCGGGAGGCAACCTCAACCGTTAAGCCACAAGACCAACTTGCTCCATAACCTCATAAGGTCCAATAAACCTCGGACTAAGATTTCCCTTACGTCTGGACCTCATCACCTTCTTCCAAAGCGATACCTTAAGAAACACGCGATCTCCAACCACAAATTCAATCTCTTTACGCTTCAAATCTGCATAATACTTTTGACGATCCGATGTAGCCTTCAACATCTCATATATGAACTTCTCTTTCTCAGTTGTTCCCTTGAGCATATCCAGAAAGGAAAGCAACTATTTCCTTGCTTCAGCCTAACAAAAAGGTGTTCTACACTCTCTCCCGTACAAGGCCTCATATGGTGCCATCTGTATACTTGCTTGAAAGCTGTTATTATAGGCAAACTTAACCAAAGGCAGATGCTTTTCCCAAGAACCTTAGAAATCGATCACATAGCATCGCAACATATCCTCCAGCACCTGGATAACTCGTTCTGACTATTTATCCGACTTAGGATGATACGATGTTGTGAAATTCAACCGCTTACCAAACGTCTAATGTAAACCTTCCCAAAACCTCGATGTGAACCTCGGATCCCTATCCGACACTATAGACTTAGGAACACCATGCAAACGCACAATCTCAGCAATATACAACTCTGCGAACTTGTCCAACGTATACGTAGTATGCACAACCACGAAATGTACACACTTCGTGCGGCGATCCACAATCACCCATACGAAGTTCTTCTTCGATGGTGTCAAAGGCAACCCGGATACGAAATCCATCGCAATCCTTTCCATTTCCACTCCGGTATCCTCAATCTTTACCTGCAACACCCCAATTTTGGGCAAAGAAGTTTAGGGTCTGAACCAGACCGGTCTGATTTTTGGTTCAAATATAAAAGGAGGTTTTAGGGAAAGCCTAGTTCGGGATGATTTAAAAATATGGAAAAATATCTAAAAATCCTCTTTTAATATATATAAGAGAGTGGTGAAATCAATTTTACAAAATAAGGTTTGGAAATACTACATTTTGGAGTAGTGCCTAAAATGCGATTTTTGAAAGGTTTAGTGGTGATTGTTTTGTAAGGATTGAAACTTTGAATCTTTAAGGAGCTAATTTACCCAAAAATGATTTCTCCAGATTTTTCTTTAATTTGAGTGAATTAATTAATGTTTTAATTAATTAAATGAGAAGAGAAACTACCTTTTGGAAAAATCGTAACTACCTTTTCCTAAAATTTTCTCATTTCTTTTCTCTCAAAATTCCATCATCCAAACACTTTTCTTCATAAACTTTTTCATTGATTTCCACTTCAATTGATGAGAGTTCTATCATCAATTCATTCCTAATCAATCTTGCATCAAATCCTTTTGATTTCCTCATTGAATTTTCAAGAAAAATTGGCTCAAATCAAGGAGAAATCACCATTTAGAAGGGAGACGTCTTCGGACACTTGTGATGTTGATCCCGAGGCTTGATCGGCGTTTTGGCAAGCTTGGGAAACGGAATTGGTAAGTGGAGTTTGGTTTCCAGCTTTGGAATGATTGTTTGGAGGTTTTGGGAGCTTAGTTTAAGTCTAAATAACTTAGTTAAGCTCAAGAGTAAGTTTCCGGAAGAACTCTCTCTTGGATAAGCCATGATGTGGTTTGATGCATTGGTTATAATTTGCATGTTTAAATTCTGTTTTGAAAGCATGTTTTAGCATGGTTAATGCTGGTTTTGAAAGCCATGTGTTGAAGGATGCTGAAGGTAAGAGAGCCTTGGTTTTTCATATTGTATATATGGATTTGATGCATAGTGATGCATGATGTTAAATGGATTTGTTTAATGCTTTAAAACAATGAGTTGTTCATGTTATATGATGTATATTGGCAAGTGATGTAATGGTTTTTAAGTACTTGAATCGGATATAGTTAGCTGGCTATAGGATTGGGTGCACCGTGAATAAAGTCACCTTGGATGTTGAGGGGTTGTGATTGTACCGTAAACTCCATCCAAGTACCCTAACGAGGGAGGTAAGATCACAACGGTGGTTAAAAGTCCATGTGTGGATCTTGTGTTATGTGTCCCGTGTACTCGTTAGTGGAATTATACAACTTCTGATGAGTGTTGTTGAGGGGTTGTGATTGTACCGTTAAACTCCATCACGGGTGTTGAGGGGTTGTGATTGTACTGGTAAACTCCACCTTGTGTTGTTCGGTAGTGTGTATGAAGCGTATGGGACAACGCTTGTAATCCGCGTATCCGATTGTGTTTTGAGTTGTAAATGGCTATGAGTTATCACTTGAAAGCCAATATGTTGTATTGATTATAATGAAGCATGAGATGCTTGTTAAGTATGCAAGGTTGCATGAAAAGTGATGAGTATGTGTTTAAAGGCTTTATTGAAAGTGTTTTCTAAAATTCATTATTGTGTTTCTTCTTTAGAGCATGCCTCATGAAGCAATTATGCTTACGCTCTCTCTCTTGATTTGGAGTTTGGTTGATTGATTGGTTTGGATAATAGGAAGCATGCCTATAGATATGTGAAATTCCATGTTTGATGCTATGGATGTGTTTTGAAGTTGTAAACATGCACCTTATATGTATGATGACTTGTTGGCAGTGTTAGGAAGTCATTATGATGTGTTTGAGTGGTTTAATGTATGAAAACCAGCAATTTCTGCAACTTCTGGGCAAACCGTATCAGAACGGGCACTGGCGTTTCGAAACGGGGGCCTGTAATGGCCTTCGTGTTTCGTAACGGCTGGGGGGCGTTCCAAAACGATTTGGCCACTGGAAGGCCCTGTTTCGGAACAAGTCTCGAAACGAACCTGTGTTTTGGAACGGTCAACACCGTTTCGAAACAGGTGACCGTTGGGCACTGATTTGAATGGTGTTGAGGTTTGCAAGCTTTACGTTTTAGTCCCGAATGTTGTAATTGCAATTGCATGAGTTTGAGATGTTCGAATAGGGTGAAATTTGACAGGGAAGTATGTAATGTGACTAATTTAATATTTGTAACCTAAAAATCAGTTAAGACCTTCTAATTTCCAGAATATACATTTTGGTCCCTAATAATTGTATTTTGTGCAATTTAGTCCCTTTTTGAAATCCGATTGCTGTGCATTACACATATATGTTTTTCAAGTGTTCACCTAGGGTTAACATGTATCTAGACAAGATTAAAAAGAAAAAAGGGTCGTTAATCAAGGTTGACTTTGGTTTTCCACGTGTAATCTTCGTAGTTCGGGTCAACCGTCTAGGCCGGGCTAAGGGGGTTACATTACCCGTTGGCAAACCATACACTTGCTTACAAAATCAGCAACATCCTTCTTCAACCCCACCCAATAGTACTCATCCTTTAAGCCATGATACATCTTAGTACTACCAGGGTGCATAGCAAAAGGACTACTATGAGCCTAAGTCAAAATAGTGCGCCTCAACTCAACATCTTCCGGCACCACTATTCGACTTTTGAAACATAGAATTCCATCATCATTAAAACATAAGTCTGTTTCCTTACCATCAGGTGTGTCCTCAACATGAGGCACCGACGAATCATCCAACAACTACTTCTCCTTGATCAACTGAATCAAGGAAGGTTTCACTTGCAACTCGACTATCAAGGCACCATCACGCGATATACTCAACTGAGAAAACATAGCTCTCAGCTCAACACCTACCTTCCTACTCAAAGCATCGGCCACAACATTGGCATTTCTAGGATGATACTAAATGGTCAGATCATAATCCTTAAGCAACTCCAACCACCTTCGTTGCCTAAGATTCAACTCCCTTTGCAGCATAAGATACTTCAAACTCTTATGGTGGGTATAAACCACACACTTTTAAACATAAAGGTAGTGTCTCCAAATTTTCAAGGCAAACACCACCGCAGCGAGCTCTAGATCATGCGTAGGGTAGTTGCGCTCATGCACCTTCAACTGTCTAGACGCATAAGCCACAACCTTCCCACCTTGCATCAATACGCAACCCAAACCAACATATGACGCATCACTATAGACTACAAACTCTATACCCGATTCTGGTTGAATCAAGACATGAGCTTGCGTCAAAGCCTCCTTCAACTTCTCGAAAGCTTGTTGCCTAACGTCTGTCCACTCAAAGAGAAGATTCTTTTGCAACAACTTGGTCAAAGGTGTAACAATTTTAGATAAATCCTCGAAAAACCTTCGGTAACATCCAGCCAACCCAAGGAAACTTCGCACTTCCGTCACTGATTTAGGCGTCTTCCAACTCATCACCGCCTCAACCTTGTGTGGATCATCCCGAATACCAGCGGCTGACACCACATGTCCAAGAAAAATCACTTCCTTGAGCCGAAGCTCACACTTGCTTAGCTTAGCATAAAGTTAATTCTCCAACAACACTTGCAACACAATCCTCAAGTGTTAATCACGACCCTCCTTGGTACGTGAGTACACGGGAATATCATCGATAAACACTACCAAAAACTGATGCAAAAACTCATGGAACACCCTATTCATCATATCATGAATGCAACCCGTGCATTCGTCAACCCAAACGGCATCACCAAGAACTCATAATGACCGTACCTAGTTCGAAAAGCTATTTTAGGTACATCCACATCCTTAACCTTTAGTTGATAGTACCCAAACCTTAAATCTATCTTAAAAAATACCGAAGCACCACGAAACTGGTCAAAAAAAATCATCGATCCTTGGGAAAGGGTACTTGTTCTTAATCGCCAACTTGTTCAGTTGCCCATAATCAATGCACATATGCGTTGTACCATCCTTCTTCTTCACAAACAAGACTAGTGCATCCCAAGGTGAAATACTCAACCTTATAAAACATCGGTCAAGCAACTCATGAAGTTGCGTCTTCAATCCCTCCAACTCCTTGGGTGTAATGCAAGAAGGAGAAATGGACACCAGAGTCGTATTCTCGTACAACTCTATACCAAACTCAACCTCTCGGTTTGGTGGCAATCCAGGAAACTCTTTTGGAAAAACACCCAGAAACTCGCATACGGTTCGTATGTCTTGCACACGCACTTTCTTCGTACTAGGATTCAGCACATATACCAAGAAAGCTTCATACCCAACTCCATCATCCGACTTGCTTCAATAGCCGATATTGCATCAGCCAAGAACTTCACATTCTCACCTACGATTTCTACCTCATAATCATTCGCAAGCTTCATGATAACTCGCTTAACATCAAAATCCACCACATCACGATGCTCAAACAACAAGTCCATTCCAAGAATCACATCAAAACCATAAAAAGGCAGTTCCATCAAATCAACTAAAAACACATGGCCCTGAATAGACAATGGACATATCCTATATAATTTCCTTGTAACAACAGTCTCACCAAAATAACTTGTTACTTGCATTCCTACATCTAGCATCTCAACAATAATATCAAGCAAATACGTATGCTCACTCAAGATGTATGAATGCGTAGATCCAGAATCAATCAAAGCTAACAAAGTCAAGGATTGCAAGGCGAATGTACCTGCAATCACATCAGTGTCGTTACGTCCCTTGCGATGTGCATACACCCTCGCAGGACCACCTCCCTTTGGTTGAACAACAACCACATGAGCTACACCTCTTTGCCCATCCTCTCTCCACTAAAAGTTGCCACGACCGCACTCACGGCCCCTCTACTGTGCAACAACTGGTGCACGACCATGGCCACCTCTCGCCAATAGGGGACACTCACGCCTCATGTGATCAGCAGACCCTCAAATCCAACAAGAATTAGCTCCAACCATAGGAGTCTGCACCTCACGAGCTGCACGAGTACAATCCTGCCTCTAGTGATCACGCAAATCATACGTCCAATATGAGTTCTACTTAAACCTCTGTCTGTTGCCCTGAGCCGCCACATCTCGCCTAGCCGCAGACTGATATCTATGATCTCGGTTCCTCTTACTATGCCCACCACTAGGGCCAGCATCAGCAGTTCTCTTGCCCAAACTAGAACCACCCCACACGAGGCCAGGCCCAATCTTTATATCTTTGGCTCGAGTCACGAGCACATAAAAATCTGTATAATCAGTCGTGAGCATGAACATCTTCACGTCTTGCACCAGGTCGTACCAGAAGCGGTCACACTGATGCCTATCAATCGACACCAACTCCAGAGCATACTAGCTCAGTCGTACGAACTGGACCTTGTACTCAGCCATAGACATGTTCCCTTGAACCAGAGACATGAATTCCCTCTTCTTATCGTCCAAGTATCTAACTCCAAGATACTTTCTCTTAAAAGTAGACTAGAAGAACGTCCAATCCACTTCTTCCGGCTCCAATGCAACGGTCGTAGTCGTCCACAATGTGTATGCATTACCATACAACAACAATACTGCGCAAACCAACTTCTGTGCATCATTACACCCCATTTGATCCAATATCTGGATCGTACTGGCCATCCATGCCTCAGACGCCTCAGGAGATAATCCGTGAAACTCTACTCCTCCCAAACTCCTCAAGCGCTCCAGTGGTAACCCCACTTGCCTAGCAGCAGGAGCTTGTACATGCACTTCGGTAACAACAACCTGGAATGCCCCCCATCATCGCCTGTACCAAAGGTGTCAAATCTTCCAACATTGGATCAGCCTGTCCGTGTTGGCCTTGCTCATCACCCCTAGGTGGTGGTGGCAGATGTGGAGGTAAGTTTCCACCAGGTAGAACCTCGTTCTCCTGGTCACATTGCACCTCAGCAGGACCTATTGCTGTAGAACGTAACTCTCGTCTCGGTCCCATTGTGTTAGTTAACATTAAAGCATGAACATAAAACAAACAAAAGATCAAGCAAACTCTTTACAAGGATTCCAAGACTTCCAAAACCAATTTTCCCGGTAATAAGGGAATGGGCATCCCAATTTTCCCCCAACATAGCATAAAGCATACTGCATGCATATCGCAACCATCATGCAACTCAAGCATTAAAATTCAGCCCAACCAAACATCATATAACAACTCACATTCATATTCAACTATGATATACATCACATCACCATCACATAATTAACAATTAACATGCCTTAACATTCACCGATTGAAACATACTTCACCAAGAACACATATTCACTTCACACTTACTTACCAAGAACTTACCATCATCCCAACCTTTCATAACCTGGCTCTAATACCACCAAATATAACTCCCTCGACCCAGCCTCGCTAACAGACCAAACCGAACAGATCACACGAAGAATATTGAAGTAAAACAAGAAAGGTTTACCTCAATAAATGACCATTTTTTTCTTTTTAACTTGTCTAAATGCAACTTAGGTTCCTATGTGCATGCACACATGAAGCAGATGAAACAACAACACAATCGCCCATTGATTATAGCCGAATTAAGGTTTAGGGACCATTTTGTAAATTTGACAAACTATAAGGGTTATTACCAAATTCGGGTTACCAATCCTAAATTAGGTTCATTACATGCTTCTCGGTAAAATCTCAGCTTAAAACGAATTTTAGAACCCATCCAATTTCATACAAGGCAAACATGGACCAAAACGTAAGAAACAAAAACTCAGAACAATTCAAAAACTAGATTAACGGTCGAATGTTTCGGAACAGTGAGCCATGTATCGGAACGACCGTTTTGAAACACAGCTGACCGTTTCGATAGGCGGGTTCGTTTCGAAACCCTTAAAGACTCATTTCGAAACAAGGTTTCACATAGGCAAAATTTTCCAAAACAAGCCTCAACGTTTCAAAACACCAAGGCCATATTATGCCACCATTTCGAAATAGGCAAGGGTGTTCCGAAACCATCCCGACACATGCCCAAACATGTTTGCAACACCAATATACATCAAACACTAAGCATACAAAGCAAAGGCATCGACATAGCATCATTCACAATATCAAAAGCACTAAAGGCATGCTTCCTAAGAGTTAAAAGCACCAAAACTCCAGAATCCAAATTCAAGCATAAGCCAAAACTTAAAGGCCATTTACACAACCAAATATGCTTAATAAACTTGCTACAAAACAGAAAATACTAAACCAACAACATTCATAGCATCAGACACCCCCATTTCCTTTATTACACTAGTTCATGAACTCAACATACTTTTAAAGTGTGTCTTGGTAGAATCCCTTGTAGATGCTGCTTCCAAATGCCTAATTGTCTGCATTGATGAACAAAGAGAGCATAAGCATACAATCTTAGTGAATATTGCTCAAAACCATCACATCATCAATGCACAAAACCACTTTTCACTCATTTCAAAACCATCATGCTTCCTTTGGAAAAGCATACACTTTATCATCAAAATCATTGTATTAAACATCGTGCAACATGGTTCATATAACTCCAGCAATTAAACCATTGCTACTCATATTCCAAGCCTTCCAAGCATAAACACCTTTATGCTAATGTTAAAACACAACATGCATATTTCAAATTATGCATTAACAACATTTTCCACAATATTTCATTTCATTATATTGGCTCACAAGTGATTAACAACATTCTCGAAAACATACCAGATACACAGATTTCCAAGGGTTGTCCCACACCATTCATACACTCTAACGACATCTCAAGGCTCACACATGAGAGCAACCCTTCATCGTTGTGACACCCGTGGTTGAATATTCGGTACAATAACAACCCCTCAACACCACTCATCGGTAGTTATATAACCCACTAACGAGAGACGAGACACACACAAGGTTCGCACCCGAGAGCTACACTTAACCGTTACAACCTTAAACAATCCTCAATCTTTAGGGTACTTGGATAGAGTTTTCGGTACAATAACAACTCCTCAACCTCCAAGGCGACTTATTTATAGTGCACTCAATCCTATAGCAGACTAACTATATCCAATTTCAATTATAAAACACTTTATACAACATCACTTGCCAATATAATCCATAACACATGCATACCTCACTATTTTTACAAAGCATTGATGATAAGCCATAACTCAAGCATTAAACCATGCTTCAAACCTCATGCATCAACTCATGCATACAAGGATAACTTACCTAGTGCATCCTTAAACCATATGGCATCGCCATAAACAATTTATATACTCAAAACAAGCTTTAAAACAGTAGGTAAATGCAATTTAAAACCAAGTGCAACCAAAGGCTCAATCTAGCACTATCCGAGAGAAAACTTCACTTTACTTACTTCTGAACTTAGTAAAGCATTTCAATCTCTTACAACATTCCTGAAACCTTTTCTAGAATGTTTCTACAGTGGAAAAACCAAGTTCCACTCACCGAATCGCGAAAACACACTTGCCGACACAACTATTGATTATCCGAAGCCTCCAAAATCACTTCATTTGTTTCCAGATTACTATCCTCTATTTTCAACACATTAAAACAAAGGTTCAATGCATTAAAATGCATCCAAAACACCAGCACTCAAAAGAAATCTCGAAGCCCTGCTCTAAAGCATCAAATCACCCATCCGAAACAACCGAAAAGTCAATCGATTGACCTCTAACCTCACTCCATCCATTACCCAACACATACAACACATTTTAGGCATTAATCAACATCTAATAACAACCTAAAACCATTCTTATGCCTCCAGCAACTCAGATTCCACAGGAACACCCCAAAAACCTAACCAAAATATTTCAAATGCAAAAGATCTCAAGGAGTTCGGGATCACTATGATTAAGACTCCATTTCAACACCAAAAACCTTTCAAAACTCATTTAGAAATCATCTCAAATCAGCCCAACCATTACAACTCCAAAAATCATATTTTAAATCATTTTACTATCAAGATTTCAATATATTATCAAACTAACAACAAAACCTTTATAAAAAACAGTAACAAAGAGCCAAATATCTTTGGAATTTCATTAAAGAACCTAGATTACAGGTGTAGAACTAATGTTTTGATATAATAATTGAAAAATGTTTTGGACTGTTTAAAAAGTATTTAAAACATTTCCCAAGTCCAAATATATGTTTAGGGAATTTTTCAAAAAGGTTTTTCATGTTTTCAAAGGCCAATTTTAACAAAACTGACCAAGTGTTTCGAAACTCCTTAGGGCGTTTCGAAACAGGTGCCTCCAGTGGCCAAAACGTTTCGATACTCGTATCGAAACGGGGCCAGCGTTTAGAAACAGGCTAGGCCGTTTCGATACACCCACGTGGCACTGACCACAACGGTCATAAACCCCAACGGCTCTTTCCCAACTAACTTTTAAATGCAGGTCGTTTCGATACGGGCTTAGAGCGTTCCGATACGCGTTCCGAAACGGCAAGGGGGTGTTCCGAAACGGGTACCCTGACAGACTGCAACGGCTCTTTCTATATTGAGGGTGTTTCGAAACGGCTTCGAGCGTTTCGAAACGGGAAGCTGCAGACTGCATTTATGGAGGGAATTAAAGGGTCCAACGACTCTATTTCAACCCCAATGGTCCTAAACGGCTATAAACTCAATTGGGAGTATAAAAGGGACCTCCAAGCATCAAGAGAAGGCTAATGCTTCAATTGTCAATCAACAAATGATCAAGAAATTGTCTTAGTTCTTAAAGTGTCATTTCTTGTATAGACAAACACTAGTGAGCCAAAATTGTCAAATTTGCTCAAGTGTTTTAGGTTTTGGGTGAGTGCTTCATTGTGCAAACAAACACCTATTAGAGGGTTTAAGTTTGCTTTATTTATCTCTTTGTAAAAGAGGGTTTTGATCAAGGCTTTGGGTAGAAGCTTGATCGGTTGTAAGGGTTTCCTCCTAATCCTAGAAAAGGGGACGAATCAATTAGTGGATTGATTGTGAAATCCTTAGTGGGAAGCTAAGGTAGTGGATGTAGGTGCTTGTTAGAAGGCCGAACCACTATAAATCATTGTGTCTTTAATCTTTCTAGCTTCCACAACCCTTCCACCCAAATATCCACCTCTCCACCACTTGGTGAGCTAAATTGGTTGATCGAATCGAGCTCCACACAACTCAACAATTGGTATCAGAGCTTGGCTCAATCGGTGAGGATTAACATCCTATTGAGAAGATCCGGCAAGCTCGATCACTATTTCATCAACCGGCTCAAATGGCGCAATCCATTGACAAACCGCCTTTCTTCGACGGAGACCACTATGCCCATTGGAAGACAAAGATGAAGTTCTTCATCAAATCAAAAGATTACAAGCTATGGGATGTAGTTTAAGATGGTCCGTTCGTGCCTAAAAGAAATAAAGCGGAGTGGAGTGCCGACGATCGCAAGATGATGGAGCTAAATTGCAAAGCATTGCACATTCTATTTTGTGCATTTGGTCCATCCATCTATGAGAAGATGTCTTCTTGTGAGAGTGCCAAGGAGGTATGGGACAAGCTTGAAGTCACATACGAGGGAACCAATGAAGTCAAGGAGACCAAGATTGGGCTCCTAACCTTGGAGTATGAGAACTTCAAAATGGATCCGGAAGAGAACATCGAGAAGATGTTTGATAGGTTCTCCACCATCACCAATGGTCTTAAAGGTTATGGAGAAGCCATCCCGGAGGAGAAGCTTGTTCGAAAGCTCATCTACTCACTTCCCGAGTCTTGGGACTCAAAGAGGACCGCCATCATCGAAGCCAAAAATTTGAAGACTTTGAAGCTTGATGAACTCATGGGGTCACTCCTTACTCATCAAATCATGAAGAAGAATAAAGAGGATGAGAAGAAGAGGGAAGAAATTAGAGCTATGGGAGAGAAGAAAATCAAAGGGCTTGGCATCAATGCTAGTGCCATGGCTCTCAAATCCTCCACTTGCCATCATGTCTACACAAGTGAAGAGGAGGATGAAGATGAAGAGATAGTTCATCTCTTCAAGAAGTGTGCCCCGTTCATGAAGAAAGCTTTGAGAGAGCTTGAACGAGAACCCAAGAGAAAGGAGAGGGCAAGCACTTCAAGCCATAAGAAAAAGGCACATGTGGCTACTTGGAGTGATGAGGACTCCACCGATGATGAACAAGCCAACCTTTGCCTTATGGCCATCGAAGAAGATTCAAGGGTAACTTCTAATTCATCTACTTCATGTTCTTACACTTTTGATGAATTACAAGATGCCTATGACGAATTGGTTTTAGATTTTAAAAGCCACATTTTGAAAAACAATAAATTGGTTTCAAAGTTAAAAATTCAAAATGATTTGCTTTCTAAAACAAAACTTGAACTTGAAGCAAAACTTGAAGAGTTTGAATTAAAATGTTTTGATTTACAAAAATTGCTTCAAAATGTTCAAGAAGAAAAAGATTTGATTTTCAAAGAGCTTGAAAAGAAAAACAATTTTGGAAAATCAAATTTTTATGTTAGACAATCTAGTGCCCCTAGATTTATTAAAGGAAAATGTTTTAGAAGTGTTTGGGTTCCAAAAGGACTAACCACTTCAATTAAAAAGGATGACATTGAAAAATGGATTCCTAAGGGGACTAAAATTTGTGCTACTAACGTCTATGGATCCAAAGCAATTTGGATACCAAAAATTACTTGATTGTCTATTGTAGGTGTGATGGAGATGTTCAACAAGTCAAACATTGAGGGGGCGCTCCATACACACAAGGAAGAACACTTGGAGAAGGAAGGCTTCACATCCTACCTTGAGTTCAAGTGTTGGTAAAAATTTCTAGTTGTTTTGATTTTATTAGTCTTATTTTTATTTAATTCAACTAGATGATCATATATGTTGTGACTAACATTTCAATGATGCCTTGAGTAAGGGGGAGCCATTTTAAAACCAAATTCTTATTTTTGTCAAAATTTTACCTCTATTGTTATTTTTGAACTTAATGTTTTAAATTCTTTTTGATATAACAAAAAGGGGGAGAAATGGTTTGAAAAATTGAATTTTCAAATGAATAAGGGGGAGCTTTATTTGATTTCATATCCTTAGTCTCTTATTCACATTTTTAAAGTTAAAGGGGGAGAATCCCAAACAATTTTTTCAAGAGAGTTTTATTATATCAAAAAGGGGGAGATTGTAGAACTAATGTTTTGATATAATAATTGAAAAATGTTTTGGACTGTTTAAAAAGTATTTAAAACATTTCCCAAGTCCAAATATATGTTTAGGGAATTTTTCAAAAAGGTTTTTCATGTTTTCAAAGGCCAATTTTAACAAAACTGACCAAGTGTTTCGAAACACCTTAGGGCGTTTCGAAACAGGTGCCTCCAGTGGCCAAAACGTTTCGATACTCGTATCGAAACGGGGCCAGCGCTTCGAAACAGGCTAGGCCGTTTCGATACGCCCACGTGGCACTGACCACAACGGTCATAAACCCCAACGACTCTTTCCCAACTAACTTTTAAATGCAGGTCGTTTCGATACGGGCTTAGAGCGTTCCGATACGCGTTCCGAAACGGCAAGGGGGTGTTCCGAAACGGGTACCCTGACAGACTGCAACGGCTCTTTCTATATTGAGGGTGTTTCGAAACGGCTTCGAGCGTTTCGAAACGGGGAGCTGCAGACTACATTTATGGAGGGAATTAAAGGGTCCAACGACTCTATTTCAACCCCAACGGTCCTAAACGGCTATAAACTGAATTGGGAGTATAAAAGGGACCTCCAAGCATCAAGAGAAGGCTAATGCTTCAATTGTCAATCAACAAATGATCAAGAAATTGTCTTAGTGCTTAAAGTGTCATTTCTTGTATAGACAAACACTAGTGAGCCAAAATTGTCAAATTTGCTCAAGTGTTTTAGGTTTTGGGTGAGTGCTTCATTGTGCAAACAAACACCTATTAGAGGGTTTAAGTTTGCTTTATTTATCTCTTTGTAAAAGAGGGTTTTGATCAAGGCTTTGGGTAGAAGCTTGATCGGTTGTAAGGGTTTCCTCCTAATCCTAGAAAAGGGGACGAATCAATTAGTGGATTGATTGTGAAATTCTTAGTGGGAAGCTAAGGTAGTGGATGTAGGTGCTTGTTAGAAGGCCGAACCACTATAAATCATTGTGTCTTTAATCTTTCTAGCTTCCACAACCCTTCCACCCAAATATCCACCTCTCCACCACTTGGTGAGCTAAATTGGTTGATCGAATCGAGCTCCACACAACTCAACAACAGGGTTAGCACGAAATTTACCTCCAATCCTTGCTTCTCCTCTAATTTGGCAAGATTAGCTTGAAAGAAACTTGGAGAATTTTGAGAGAAATCACAATGATGAAGTTGGAAATCAAGAGAGTTTGAGAGTGAAGAAAATATGGAAATTTGAGAGAAAATGGAGAGTGTTTGGCTGAAGTGAAGAAGAGAAATGTAAATGATCGTAAAAAACTTCTTAACCGACTAACCACCTCTCTAATTTAATTAATTAAAAGACTTATTTTTTAATAAAACATTTAAAAACATTCCAAATTAGAGAAAAGACATAATTTCCAAATAGCTCCCTAAAGATTCTAGGATTTTGACTCTGCTTGAAAAACACATTTTTCCAACTTTTAAATCTTTACATTTGGTCGCTGCTCAAAATGTATACTTTCGAAAATGCGTTTTGTTAAATTTATTTAACCCACCTCTTAAATATAAATTTATAGGATTTTAGGAATTTTTATCATATTTGTATCTCATCCCGAACCTTGATTTCCCTAAACAACCTTTAATAGTTCGAACAACTGATACCGGTTCCACATGTCTAACTCGACTTGCAAAACACCTAGGCCCAAAACCGAGGTGTTACATTTTAGAATTAAAAATATATTATATTTTAGACCATTCAAAAATATTTGATATATTGAAGTTTACATTTTTTATTTTATAATAACTTTTATTTAGTGACCATAGTCTCATGCACTATACACTAATTTCATACCTTTGGGTTCTATATGGAAGCATATAAAAATATTTGATATTTTGAAGTTTACATTTTTATATATGATGTTTATGATTGCATAAGTTGAATTCAAAATGATACTAACATAATTGTTTGCTAAGAAAACAATTATGAAAAATACGTGTCTACTTTTGCATGTTTGATATTCGTACTATGCTAATGCGGTGAAGTATACATTGACATAAGATGTGTACATGGTTTTGTGAATAAAAATTCTATTTTTTGGTGTCTTTATCTACGCTCCAGCACTAAAAACTAGACCTTACACTTTAACTCTAATTTTTAAATCTTAAATCTTAAACCTTAAAAATATCATGCACACTAAACCTTAAAACCTAATTGATATGATGCGCACCTGGTATGTATACGTTTCATAAGATTTATGATGCATGGAAGATTGGATGAAAAGTTAGATAGTCACTTGAAAATGAACTCATTCATAATTAAGCATGATTATTCATCCCATGGAAACATTCCATGAAGTTCAAGATTTTGTTCAATTTATATTTTTTTTTTGCATAAAAGTTGCAATGAAAGATAAAGAATGGCCATTTATGTTTGTAATGCTCACTAATGAAAAACTGAGTGAGTAATTTCAGGCTTAACAACCTTGAGATTGAATTTGTAAGAAGAGTGTGAAATTTAGAGGTGTTGATTGGTTGTCAAAAATCAATACAAAAATGTAACACCCAAAACCGGCTTAGTAAATTTACGATTATTGATGATTGAAATTTATTTTCCGATAAATAGATCTAGTTTTATGAATTGTTTGATCCAATTTAATTTGATTAATTTATTTCTATTTGGAAGATTTAAGTAGTTAAGGGCAATTTTTTAAGGGTGTAAAGTATACGGTCTTAAATATAAATGATAGAAAATAGATTGATTAAGTGAGTATGTGAAACCGATAAATTGATTTTGATATAACTAAAGAATTTAAGGACTAAATTGAAAATGAGAAAAAAAATTTTAAATCCTCAAACCTCTCTATATGTTTAAAGGAAAATGCCTAAGTTAAAAACTTAATTTGTCAAAACTTTTCTAAGTGTTCTTGAAGCCAAAACAATGATATTCGAGTCACCGTTTCGGAACAGTCTTAGGCATTTCAGAACACTTTTGAAACTGTGAACCTGTGTTTCGAAACGTGTATCGAAACGGTTTGGAAACTGTGAACTCTTGTTTTGAAACGGGTTTCGAAACAGCTTAAGAACATCGAGACGATTTGACTCGTTTCGATATGGTAGTATTGAAACGGCATCAAACGTTTCGAAACGACATTCAAGATAGGTTTAAAAAATATGATCGTTGAAGTTTTTAACTGATTCTAACTAATTTTATATTGATCGTTAAGGCGTATCAAAACACTTTTAGTCCGTTTCGATACGAGCTTTGACAGTGGCTAAATGTTTTGAAACGTGTTTCGAAATGACTCTTAGCGTATCAAAACGATCGTAACCGTTTCGGTACAAGCTCTTTAATGCACCGCAACGGCTCTTTCATTTTTAGTCTGTTTCGAAACAGGATCGGGCGTTTCGAAACGGGTGGTTCCAGACTGCATTTATGGAGGGAAGATAACATCCCCAACAGCTCTATTGATGAATGTAACAACCACAACGGCTAAAATTCATTGAGAATGTATAAAAGAGACCTCTAAAAGATTCAACAACAACTATTGATCCAAAAGCAAACATCCAAACATCAAATTCAAGCATTTGTGCCTAAATCCCATTATGTCTTGTAACCCCAATTGTTATTTTCATTCTTATCATTTCAATTGGGTTAAGTGCTTGTAATTGAGCTACTTTGTGTATTGGGAGATACTTGTTTTAGCCAACAACTTCTTTTTTATTCTTGTGTGAGGATTGGGTCAAATTTTGGGTAGAAAATTTGACCGATATTGTAACGGTTACTTTCTTAGCCTAGAAAAGGGGAAGAACAATTAGTGGAATTGTTGAAAATCCTTAGTGAAGCTAAGGTAGTGGATGTATAGTTCGATTGGAACTTGAACCACTCTAAATTCTCTTGTCTACCATTTTTATTTGTCAATTCTACTTCCAAAAAGTTTTAAAACCCAATTCACCCCCAATTGGTTTATATCGATCATTCGATCCACTCAACAATTGGTATCAGAGCCTACCTCTTTGAAGGATTAACAACTACAAGAGGAGTTCCTAAGAAGAGTGTGATCATCCAAAAATCAAGGCATGTCATCTACCTCCGGATCTAGCATGTACGAGTCTAAATCCACTACAAAACCGTCATTCTTCAATTATGACAACTATCCATTTTGGAAGAACCGGATGCGCCTCTTCATCAAGTCCAACAATTACTTGGTTTGGGATGTCATTGAAGATGGTCCCTACATTCCATTGAAGAGAGATGATGAAGGAAAGATGGTTCTAAAGAAGAAGATAGAGATGAGTGAAGATGAGAGGAAGAAGATCCAAATAAATGACAAGGCTCTTCACATGTTCTTTTGTTCTTTCGGTCCCGATATCTACTCCAAAGTCTCCTCCATTGAAAGTGCCAAGGAAGTGTGGGATACTCTAGAGACCACCTATGAAGGAACCAATGATGTGAAAGAGACCAAGATTGAAATTCTCAATCTTAGTTATGAGAATTTCAAGATTGAGCCCGACGAAACGGTGTCCAAAATGTTTGACCTCTTCTCAACTATCGTCAATGGGCTTAAGCGCTTTGGAGAGACAATCCCGGAAGACAAACTTATCCGGAAGCTACTATACTCATTTCCCAAATCATGGGATGGGAAGAGAACCGCTATCATCGAGGCCAAAAACTTGATGAGCTTGTGGGTTCTCTCCTTACTCATGAAATAATGAAGCAAGGAAGGGAAGAAGAAAAGAAGAAGGAAGAGAAAAGAGTGGAGAAGCTAGAGGTGGAAAAGAAGAAGAAAATGGGAGTGACTCTCAAAGAAGAAGAATTGGCTATGATAGCCAAAAGATTCTAACGATTTCATGAGGTCCAATCGAGGAAGGAATATTCAAAGAAAGATGGACTTCAAGGGTAAAAATAAAGAAGAAGAGAGGGATAAAATCATTTGCTTCGAGTGCAAAAAGCCAGGTCACATTCGTTCGGAGTGCCATCAACTCAAGAAGAAGCTCAAAGCCAAGCTTGCTACTTGGAGTGATGAGGAGTCATCCGAGGATGGTGAACAAGAAGTTGCCAACCTTTGCCTCATGGCACTTGAGGAAGATTCTTCCATGGTAACCTCTAACTCATCATCTTTTGACTTTACATTTGATGAATTATATGATGCATATGATGTGTTGCAAGAGGTTTATGACGAGTTAGTTGAGAAATACAAAGAGTCGGTCATTAGGAATAAGAAAATTATTTCGGAATTAAATGATAAAAATGACTCAATCTCTCAAGCTAACTTAAAATTGAGAAAAATATTTTAGGTTTGAAAGATGAACTTAATTTTTTCCAAGATGAAAATGTAGACCTAAATAATCTTCTTTCTCAATGAAATAATGAACACCAAAAGGTGTTAGGTGAGCTTAACAAGCTCAAAGAGTCTTTTAAATATGTTGGTAATGTGAAGCATGAAAAAGGTGAATCATCTAAAACAAACCAACCTAGGAGAAAGACTAATAACTACAAACAAAGTAGCTTCCCTAGACATAATAGAACTAAAAAGATTAGAAGTGTATGGGTTCCTAAGGAACTTGTCAAATCTAATAATATTTTTGCTATGTAACCTTGGATTCCTAAGGGAACCAAGCTATTGTGAGCTAACACTCGTGGACCCAAAATGATTTGGGTACCAAAAACAAAAGTTTAATATCTTTGTTTGTAGGGGGAGCATTTTTACAAGGCCAAAGCACAAAGTCAAAATTCTTGGTACCTTGATAGTGGATGCTCGAGGCATATGACCAGAGACAAGAGTAGTTTCATGGACTTAAAGCCAAAAAGTGGAGGAGTGGTGACATTTGGTGACAACTACAAAGGCTACAGTAAAGGTATTGGCTCCAAAGGTAATCACTCTACCATTCTTATTAAAAATGTCTTGTATGTCGATGGTCTTAAACATAATTTGTTGAGCATAAGCGAATTATGTGATAAAGGATTTAATGTTTTATTTGATAAAAATGGGTGCAAAATTGTTGACATTAAATCTAATAATATTATGCTCATAGGTCATTGCATATGTAACATTTACATGGTGCATTTAGATGACATACATACATCCTATGCATGTTTAGTAGCTCAAAATGAAAATGATGCATGGCTATGGCATAGGAAACTAGGACATGCTAGCATTAGTGTTTTAGAAAAAATAGTTTCCCTAGATCTAGTTAGAGGTCTACCCAAAATTAAGTTCTCAAATGATAAAATTTGTGATGCATGCTCTAAGGGTAAACAACATAAGTCATCCTTTAAATTCATTAATGATGTTTCCACAAGTAGGTGTTTACAACTTATTCATATGGATTTATTTGTGCCTATTAGGACTATGAGCTTGGGTGGTAAATCTTATGCATTTGTACTAGTTGATGATTTTTCTAGATTTACTTGAGTTCTATTTTTAAGTACTAAAGATGAGGTTTTAGAAAAATTCATCACATTTACAAAATTAACCCAAAATGATCTTGAACTTATAATTTCTCATATTAGAAGTGATCATGGAACCGAATTTCAAAATCTAGGGTTTGAAGAGTTTTTAAATGAAAATGGTATTAGCCATAATTTTTCGGCTCCTCGAACTCCTCAACACAATAGGGTAGTTAAGAGGAAAAATAGAACTTTACAAGAAATAGCTAGAACCATGCTTTGTGAAAACAATTTACCTAAATATTTTTGGGCGGAAGCCACAAACACCGCTTGCTACATTGTAAACCGAGTGATGATTAGGTCAATTTTAAAGAAAACACCGTATGAGATTGTAAAATCTAAAAAGCCTAACATTAGCTATTTTCATTCATTTGGTTGCAAGTGTTTTGTTTTAAATAATGAAAAAGATAACTTAGGTAAATTTGATGCAAAAAGTGATGAAGCTATTTTCATAGGATATTCTTTAAACTCTAAAGCCTATCGTGTATTTAACAAGTGAACTTTTGTAGTAGAGGAATCTATACATGTTATATTCGATGATAACCTCCTTCCAAGGAAGGATTATTGTGATGATGATGATGATGTAGTAATCATTAATGTCTTTGGTGGAGGACAAACTTCAAAGGAGGATGAGATTCCAACAAAAGAAGAAGACACACAAGATCCACCTCTTGAAGCCTTGAAGGACTTGGCTATTGAGGAAAAGGAAGTGAGCTACCTAAGTGAGTTCAACTATGTCAAAGGTGGTGAAATCTTGGGTGATCCATCCAAGGGGGTAACCACTAGATCTTCTCTTAAACTTATGAATCATGTTGCATTTATCTCATGCATAGAGCCTAAGAATATAAAAGAAGCATTAAAAGATGATTTTTGGATTATGGCTATGCGAGAAGAGTTAAATCGATTTGAGAGAAATAATGTTTGGACATTAGTTGATAGGCCTAGTAATCAATCTACTATAGGAACTAAAGGGATGTTTAGGAACAGACTAGATGAGAGTGGTAACATCGTAAGAAATAAAGCTAGATTAGTAGCACAAGGTTACACTCAAGAAGAGGGAATTGATTTTGATGAAACCTATGCTCCCGTAGCTAGAATGGAAGCCATTAGGATGTTTCTTGCATATGCATGTTATCATGATTTCAAGCTTTTTCAAATGGATGTTAAAAACGCATTTTAAATGGTTTTATAAATGAGGAAGTGTATGTGGAACAACCACCGTGTTTTGAAGACTCAAAATTTTCAAATCATGTTTTAAAACTTACTAAAGCTCTTTATGGTTTAAAACAAGCTTCTAGAGCTTTGTATGAAAGACTTTCAAACTTTTTAATTGAAAAAGGTTTTGAAAAAGGTAAGGTGGACACTACACTTTTCATAAAAAGGTATAAAAATAACATCTTAGTAGTACAAATTTATGTTGATGAAATTATTTTTGGATCTACTAATGAATGTCATTGCAAAGAGTTTGCTAAGTTAATGCATGGTGAATTCGAGATGAGCATGATGGGGGAGCTCTCATTCTTTATGGGACTCCAAATCAAGCAAAGGAAGGATGACACCTTCATCAATCAAGCAAAGTACATCAAGGATATGCTAAAGAAGTTTTGCTTGGAGAATGCAAAGCCTCAAGCCACACCTATGAGCTCATCTACAAAGCTTGACAAAGATGAAGAAGGTATGTGTGTTGACTCTAAGCTTTACCGTTCTATGATTGGATCATTGCTTTACCTTACTGCAAGTAGATCGAATATCTTGTTTAGTGTTTGCTTGTGTGCTAGGTTTCAAGCTAGTCCTAGAGAGTCTCACCTTATAGCCGTTAAGAGAATCTTTAGGTACCTTAGAGATACCCCTTGTTTAGGTGTTTGGTACCCTAGAGACTCAACCTTCAACCTTCATGCTTATTCGGATGCAGATTATAGGGGGTGCAAACTCGATAGGAAAAGTACTTCAGGAACTTGTCAATTCTTAGGTAGTATGCCCATATCTTGGTTCTCTAAGAAACAAAATAGTGTAGCTCTTTCTACCACCGAAGCTGTGTACATATCCTTACGGAGTTGTTGTGATCAATTCCTTTGGATAAAGCAACAACTCTTATAAAGTTGAAACCATACCCCTTAAGTGTGATAACACTAGTGTCATATGTTTGACAAAAAAAATCTCATCCAACACTCTAGAACCAAACATATAGAAATAATGCATCATTTCATTACAGATAATGTCCTTAAATAAGATGTTGTTGTGAAACTGATATTTTAATTTTGATATAACTAAAGAACCTAAGGACTAAATTGAAAATGTCAAAACGAATTTTTAAGTCTTCAAACATCCCCATGTGATTTAAAGAATATGCCTAAGTTAAAAACTACGATTTCCAAATATTTTCTAAGTGTTCTGAAAGTCGAAACAGTGTTTTTTGAGTTCTTGTTTCGAAATGGCCTAAGGCGTTTCGAAACGTTTTCACCACTACTAACCCTTGTTCTAAAACGGGTATCGAAACGACTTTAGAACATAGAGTACCCGTATCGAAACGATTTCAAGTGTTTCGAAATGGTTCTTCATTTAATTTGAAAAATATGACCGTTGTAAAGTTTTTAACTGATTTTTCAGAAATCGTTAAGGCGTTTCGAAACGACCTTTGACAGTGGCAAAAATGTGTCCAAACGAGTTCAATCCGTTTCGAAACGGGCTCTTAAATGCACCCCAACGGCTCTTTCTATTTTGGTCCGTTTTGAAACAGGTTCCCGCGTTCCGAAACGGGTGGTTGCAGACTGCATTTATGGAGGTGAGATAACACCACTAACGGCTCTATTCAATTCCCCAACCATCCGAACGGCTAGAATTAAAAGAGGAGATATTTATTGAAGTCCTTTGAAGGTCAACAATAACTATTCAACCTACAAGCATCATCAAAGCAAAAATCCAAACCCTTGTGCTCTTAAAAGTCAAATTCTTGTACCCAACTCTAGTGTTTTCAATTGTTATTTTGTATTGTGAGTTTGAGGTGATTGAAATTGTAATTGGGTAGACATTTATCCTTTTTGAGGAATTATTTGAGTTTACCAAAACCTCTCTTTGTAAATTGAGTGGATTAAGCTTTGGGTAGAAAGCTTATTCAAATTTGTAAGGTTACCTCCTCATCCAAGAAAAGGGGAAGAATTCAAGTAGTGAATTGGTTGAAAATCATTAGTGGGAACTAAGGTAGTGGATGTAGAGTTCATTTGGAGAACTTGAACCACTCCAACCACTTGTGTCAATTTTTATTTTTCACTTATTCTTACTACCAAAATTTTTATTGCCAATTCACCCCCCTCTTGGCCATTTGCAATTGTTTGATCAACTCAACAATTGGTATAAGAGCTACACTCATTGGAAGGATTGCAACCCTCTTGAGTTGATTCTAGGAGGTTTTGATCAACAACTAGTCAAGCAATGGCATCTACCTCCAACTATGAGTCCCATTCCACCACCAAGCCACCACTCTTTAATGGGGATAACAACCCATATTTGAAGAATAGGATGAAGCTCTTCATCAAATCTACCGACTATATGGTGTGGGATGTGGTTGAAGAAGGTCTATACATTCCTATGATGAGAGATGGAGAAAGACTTGTCCCAAAGGTAATAGCCGAGATGACGAATGATGAAAGAAGAAGGATGCAAGTGAATGGCAAAGCTCTCCATGTGATATTTTGTGCACTTGGTCCAGATATCTACTCCAAGGTGTCTTCAATCGAAAATGCCAAGGAGGTTTGGGACACCCTTGAGACAACATATGAGGGAACTAGTGATGTCAAGGAGACAAAGATTGAGCTACTCAATCTAAGCTATGAAAACTTCAAGATGGATCCCGATGAAAGTGTCTCTAAGATGTTTGATCGATTCTTGGTCATTGTCAACGGATTGAAGGGGTTCGGTGAGATCATCCACAGAGACAAACTAGTGAGAAAATTGTTGTACTCTCTTCCGGAGTCATGGGATTGCAAGAGAACGGCTATTATTGAAGCTCGATATTTGAAGACTCTCAAGCTTGATGCTCTTGTTGGATCTCTACTCACCCATGAGATCATGAGGAAAGGAAGAGAAGAAAATGGTTTAGAAGAAGGATGTTGAGAAGAAGGAGGTTGGAATCGCTCTAAAAGCTTCATGTCAAGAAAGCGATTCAAGTGAAGATGAAGATGAGGATATGGCCATGTAGGCCAAACGGTTTACTCGGTTCATGAAGTCCAATCGTGGAAGAAAGTTTATTAGAAAGGGAGACTTCAAGAGCAAGAGTAAATAAGAGGAGAAGGACCAAATCACTTGCTATGAATGCAAGAAGCTGGGTCACATTCGTTCCGAATGTCTTCAATTGAAGAGGAAGAGCTTTGGGAAGAAGAACAAGCTCAAAGCTCAAATAGCAACTCTGAGTGACGATGAGTCATCCGAGGAAGAGGGGGAAGTGGCCAATCTATGTCTCATAGCCATTGATGATGAACAAAAGGTAAATTCTAACTTATCCAATTTTGATTTTACTTTTGATGAACTTCAAGATGCTTATGATGAATTGCAAGATGTTTACGATGAGTTAGTAGGAAAATATAAAGAATCCATTTTGAAAAACAAGAAAACCATTTCCGATTTGAAAAATCAAAATGAGACATTTTCTAAAGCTAATTCCGAATTGGAAAAGAAAGTTTTGTTTTTCGTAAATTTTCAAATGATCTTAAAACAAAAAATCTTAAACTTGAAAAACTTCTTTCTGACTTTTAAGATTATCACACAAAGGAAGTGGATAATCTTAGAACATCTATTGCTATTGGGAAAAACAATTTTGAAAAAGGAAATCAATCTAAATCCCAATATGTAAAAAGAAAACCCTTTGTTCCTAAACAAAGAAATTTTAATAAGCAATATAGAGGTTAAAGAGTTAGGAGTGTTTGGGTTCCTAAGGAACTCATTGTTTCTAATAATATTAATGCTATTGCTTGTTGGATTCCTAAGGGAACCAAAATTTTGAAGGCTAACACTCATGGACCAAAAATGATTTGGGTACCAAAAATCAAGGCCTAATTTCTTTGTTTGTAGGGGGAGCATTGCTACAAGGCTAAAGCTTCAAGAAAAAATTCTTGGTACCTTGATAGTGGATGCTCAAGACATATAATCGGTGACAAGAGTAGATTTGTGGAACTAAAGCCAAAGACTGGTGGAGTGGTAACTTTCGGTGACAACTCCAAAGGCCACATTGAAGGAATAAGCTCCATTGGTAATCACTCTTCTATTTTCGTTGAAAATGTTTTGTATGTCAACGGTCTTAAACATAATTTATTGAGCATTAGTCAATTATGTGATAAGGGTTTTAATGTTTCATTTGATAAAAGTGGTTGCAAAATTGTAAACATTAAAACAAATCAACTAATGCTCATTGGTCATCGCATATGGAACATATACATGGTGCATCTAGATGACATTCATTCATCTCATACATGTTTAGTTGCACATGATGAACATGACTCATGGCTTTGGCATAGAAAATTAGGACATGCTAGCATGAGTGTCTTGGAGAAATTAATTTCCCTTAATCTAGTTAGAGGTTTACCCAAACTTAAATTTTCTAATGATAAAATTTGTGATGCATGTTCAAAGGTTAAACAACATAGAACTTCATTTAAATCCATTAATGATGTCTCTACTAGTAGATGTTTACAATTGATTCATATGGACCTTTTTGGGCCTATTAGAACAATGAGCTTGGGTGGAAAATCATATGCTTTTGTGCTTGTAGATGACTATTCTAGGTTTACTTGGGTTCTATTCTTATTTACAAAAGATGAGGCTTTAGAAAAATTCATCACATTTTCTAAAATAACTCAAAATGATCTTGAACTTAAAATTTCTCACATTAGAAGTGATAATGGAACCGAATTTCAAAATCTAGGTTTCGATGAGTTTTTAAATGAAAATGGGATTAGCCACAATTTTTCCGCACCTCGCACTCCTCAACAAAATGGGGTAGTTGAGAGGAAAAATAGAACTTTAGAAGAAATGGCTAGAACCATGCTTTGCGAACAAATTTACCTAAATATTTAATTTGAAACGGGTATCGAAACGGCTTTAGAACATAGAGTACCCATATCGAAACGATTTCATGTGTTTCGAAACGGTTCTTCATTTAATTTGAAAAATATGAACGTTGTAAAGTTTTAACTAATTTTTTCAGAAAACTTTAAGGCGTTTCGAAACGAGTTCAAGCCGTTTCGAAACGACACTTGACAGTGGCAAAAGTGTTTCAAAACGAGTTCAATCCGTTTCGAAACGGGCTCTTAAATGCACCCCAACGACTCTTTCTATTTTGGCTCGTTTCGAAACAGGTTCCCGCGTTCCGAAACGGGTGGTTGCAGACTGCATTTATGGAGGTGAGATAACACCACCAACGGATATATTCAATTTCCCAACCACCCAAACGGCTAGAATTAATAGAGGAGATATAAATTGAAGTCCTTTGAAGGTCAGCAATAACTATTCAACCTACAAGCATCATCAAAGCAAAAATCCAAACCCTTATGCTCTTAAAAGTCAAATTCTTGTACCCAACTCTAGTGTTTTCAATTGTTATTTTGTATTGTGAGTTTGGGGTGATTGAAATTGTAATTGGGTAGACATTTATCCTTTGTGAGGAATTATTTGAGTTTACCAAAACCTCTCTTTGTAAATTGAGTGGATTAAGCTTTGGGTAGAAAGCTTAATCAAATATGTAAGGTTACCTCCTCATCCAAGAAAAAAGGGAAGAATTCAAGTAGTGAATTGGTTGAAAATCATTAGTGGGAACTAAGGTAGTGGATGTAGAGTTCATTTGGAGAACTTGAACCACTCTAACCACTTGTGTCAATTTTTATTTTTCACTAATTCTTCCTACCAAAACTTTTATTGCCAATTCACCCCCTCTTGGCCATTTGTAATTGTTTGATCAACTCAACAGTTTTTATAGAGTATGTTGACACCTTAAACCAACTAGCAGACATCTTTACAAAGCCTTTAGATAAAGAGCATTTTTGGTCCCTTAGGAGAGAGTTAGGTCTAACTAGCCTATCTTGACCTTTTAGGACCCTTTTTGTGCTTAAATTGCTTGATCTCTTTAAAATGCCATGTTTATGTGTTTTTACTCCTAATTTCATCCATGCTTATAGTTAGAGGGAGTATTTTTTTGTTAGCACATGTTATTCCTACTCATTCATGTCATTCATGCAAATTAGAAGTTCACGAAATTTATTTTTCTACAATTTTAGAGCCTCATCTACACTTCAAGGCCCAAGTGTATTGAAACGGGTCCAACTATTTTGATACGGGTGCCTTAAAAATCCATCTGAGAGAAGGGTGTTTCGAAATGCCTTCAAAGGGTTTCGAAACGTTTTTGTTACTGCCAAGGGGTGTATTGAAACGTGTTTCGATACAAGTCAACGTGGGATTCGATACGGTCAAAGCCGTATCGGAACGATCACCTGGACTTGAAATGTTAGTCAACATTCGATGCCCGCATTTTAGAATGATCGAACCCTATTATGAAACGGGTTTGCAGACAGCTTTAAAGAGACATTTTAATGTTAAAGTTTCACTTTAATTAAAATTCCTTCAAAACCCTAAAAACCCTAGATCGATTTTTGCTATAAAAACCCTCTTAAACTCATTGTTTTTCACCAAATATTGAGGGGATTTACACTCAAACACAAGTCTAAGCAAGCATAAACAATTTTGTACAAGGTTTTTCCATCTATTCATCCAAAATCTCAATCTAAGGTATCTTTTCATCTTTTTCTTTTTCCTTCAATTTTTATTCGAATCCTAGATTAGAAAATTTTAATTTTTTATAGATTATGTGTTTTTCTACTTGGGTTTTTCAAATCTTGTACAAAATTTTCAAAATCTTAAAATTTTCTATTTGAATATATTATTTTTCATTCGTATTTTATTACTGTTTCTTTTAAATTGTTTTCTCTTAAAAAAATTTTGTTGTATCTTTGTTCCTAAAATTTGTTTTTAAACCTAAGTGGGATTTACAATTGGATTGAATTAAGGACTTTCATGCATACACTTCAATTTTAGTTACAAATTGCTTGCTTTATGTTTTTAGGATTTTTTTCAATGGATCCCGCTAACAAGAAACTTAAGGCACCTCAATCGGGTGAATCTTCAAATCAAGCCGCTATCCATCCCAACCTTACTCAACTCTTTCTCAAGAGTCTCTAAACTCCCACGATGAAGGATCGTTTTGCTTATGTCAAAGAGATTGTTGTTCATCGTGAGCGTGTTGTTGACACTCGTTCCTTGACTCCGAGAGCTTTCTCTTTCGTTATCTCCACCGTTTACAAGAATAGGGCTTCCTTAGTTTCTTGAGTTTCCCGGATATTTGCGACAAGCACATGGTTCTTATCTTCTACTCGAATGCTCAACTTATTAATAATGAAGACAACTCCGAAGTTGTTGGCATTGAGTCTCTTATCTTGGGAAGAAGATTGTCATTGACATCCCATATTTAGAGGCTACCTTTGGTCTTAAGAACGAAAGAATCGAGGATGAGACTCATTTTGGTTCTCACACTAGTTCAGTGCTTGCCTTGGATGCTCATGATGGGTTCCTCCACTTGATGATCTCGTGGTTTATTTGCCCCTTAGGAGGTAAATTCTCTCACGTTCGTCATGTAGATTATTTTTGGCTTGAATGTTTTCGTCGTGGGGAGCGCCCAAATCTCTTTAAGATTATGTTTGTCGAGATGGTGAACACTGTGAAACTTCAGGAGACCGATGCTCTCAAATCCTTCACATATGGGACTGTTTTAAGCCATATCTTTGGCGTGCTCAAACTTGATTGCACTTATGACTCTCCGGAACCCCGCAAGCAAAAGATTGGTGAAGCTTCTCTCCACAAGGCCGACTTTCGTTACATCAACAATGGCCAATGGGAACGAGTTGATAGGGATGCACCTCCACCTCAAGTTGAACCTCAACCACAAGCTCCGGGTCCTAACAATGAAGCTCTTATAGCTTTTATCACCGAGCGGTTCAACACAATGGAGGCGGGTCTTGGTACTATAAATACTCGCATGCAATCAATGGAGAATCGACTCACATCCTTTGAGAATTAACATCAATCTATGGACATATCATTCTCCACTTTTTACTGTCAATGGATGGATTTTATTGGCTCTCAAGCTAGGAACGATGATGATTACTTTGTTTGGGATTAAGCTTTGAACTTTATTGTTTAAGATTTATGTTTTGGATATTTGAATTCTATGAATTTATATTATGTTGCTTATTGCTTTTAACCTTGTTTCTTCTCTTTGACCCTTGTTTATTATTTTTGATCTAACAAAAAGGGGGAGAAGTAATCTAAGAGCCAAAATTCGTTTTAAGTGTTTTAAGTGCTGTTGAGTTTTAAAAACTAAAAGCTTGGATTTAAATCATTTTAAAACTTTAAAATCCATCTTAAATTGAGGTGGAATTAGAATATATTCAAGATTTTTAAAAACTCGTAAAAATTCTAACTTTGGTTTTGTTATATCAAAAATGGGGAGATTGAAACCGATAAATTGATTTTGATACAACTAAAGAATTTAAGGAATAAATTGAAAATGAGAAAACGAATTTTTAAGTCCTTAAACCTCTCTATATGTTTAAAAGAAAATGCCTAAGTTAAAAACTTAATTTGACAAAACTTTTCTAAGTGTTCTTGAAGCCAAAACAGAGATTTTTGAGTCACCGTTTCGGAACAGTCTTAGGCGTTCCGGAACACTTTTGAAACTGTGAACCTGTGATTCGAAACGTGTATTGAAACGGTTTTGAAACTGTGAACCCTTGTTTCGAAATGGGTTTCGAAACGACTTAACAACATCCAGATGGTTTGACCCGTTTCGATACGATAGTATCGAAACGAACTCAAACGTTTCGAAACGACATTCAAGCCAGATTTAAAAATATGATCGTTAAGGTGTATCAAAACACCTTCAGTCCGTTTTGATACGAGCTTTGAAAGTGACTAAATGTTTCGAAACGTGTTTCAAAACGACACTTAGCGTATCGAAATGATCGTAACTGTTTCAGTACTGGCTCTTTAATGCACCCCAACGACTCTTTCTTTTTTGGTCTGTTTCGAAACAAGATCAGGCGTTTCAAAATGGGTGGTTGTAGACTGCATTTATAGAGGGAAGATAACATCCCCAACGGCTCTATTGATGAGTGCAACAACCACAACGGCTAGAATTCAATGAGAAGGTATAAAAGGGACTTCTAAAAGCTTCAGCAACAACTATTGATCCAAAAGCAAACGTCCAAACATTAAATCCAAGCATTTGTGCCTAAATCCCATTATTGTCTTATAACCCCAATTGTAATTTTCATTCTTATCCTTTCAATTGGGTTGAGTGCTTGTAATTGGGCTACTTTGTGTATTGAGAGATACTTGTTTTAGCCACCAACTTCTTTGTTATTCTTGAACGAGGATTGGGTCAAATTTTGGGTAGAAAATTTGACTGGTATTGTAACGGTTACCTCCTTAGCCTAGAAAATTGGAGGAGCAATTAGTGTAATTCTTGAAAATCCTTAGTGAAGCTAAGGTAGTGGATGTAGTGTTCGATTTGAACTTGAAGCACTCTAATTTCTCTTGTCTACAATTTTTAATTATCAATTCCACTTCCAAAAAGTTTAAAAACCCAATTCACCCCTCTTGGTTTATATCGATCATTCGATCCACTAAACAGAGTAATTAAGAAGAAAACTATTTAGTGACTAAAGTAAAAGAATGTAAAACATTATGACTTTAGTATAAGAGTTGGAGATCTCGATGATCACGTTTGTTTTTGGACCATTTTCTAAAAAATATGAAACTTAGTCATCATCCATGTGTCAAGACCAAATGAAGTGTGGCACTTTGGTTTGGCGAAAGTAAAGGAATAGGCCAATTTTGGCAATTTTTTTTCGATAGGTGAAAAAAGGAAAAAGAGAATCATCTTCACATAACTACCTCGAAGTCATTGATGAACACTTCATGAACTTCAACCTCTTAGAATCCAAATTACTTCAAAATTGGTCATCATTTCTTTAATCGAATTTCATAATTGGAAAGTATATTCTTCTAGCTTTCTATTGGTTCTGATTTTATCAAGTTTATGATATATGTGTACATGAATCTTAAACTATAAAATTGAGGGTTTTATTAAATAAGGACACATAAATGATATTGAGTTAGTTTGTAACACCCCAATTTTGGGCTTAGAAGTTTAGGGTCTGAACCGGACCGGTCTGATTTTCGGTTCGAATATAAAATGAGGTTTTAGGGAAAGCCTAGTTTGGGATAAAATATGGAAAATATCTAAAAAATCATCTTTTAATATATATAAGAGAGTGGTGAAATGAATTTTACAAAATAAGGTTTGGAAATACTACATTTAGGTATAGTGACTAAAATGCGATTTTTGAAAAGTTTAGTGGTGACTGTTTTGTAAGGATTGGAACTTTGAATCTTTAAGGAGCTAATTTACCCAAAAATGTTTTCTCTAGATTTTCCCAAAGAAAAGGGAAACTAGTTTTTGGATTTTCATAGCTACTTTTTCCTAGTTTTTTCTCATTCCTTTTTCTCTCAAAATTCCATCATCCAAACACTTTTTCTCCAGCAACTTTTTCATTTATCTTCACTTCAATTGATGAGATTTCTATCATCAATTAATTCCTAATCAATCTTGCATCAAATCCTTTTGATTTCCTCATTGAATTTTCAAGGAAATTAGCTCAAATCAAGGAGAAATCACCATTTAGAGGTAAGATTGTTTTTCTCCTCTAAATACTCAGTTCTTTACTGAAATTCACAAGGTGTCAATCCTTAATTTAAGTTTTGTAAATGGTTTTAATGTTAGAAACTTGATTTTGGCATAAAACTCAAGATTTGGAAGAAATCTTGAAGAATTTCGTTGTGGTTGTTTGGGCTCTGTTTTGAGATGATTCTTTAATGTATTTTGGATGTCTAATGATGTGGAAATGATGTTTTATCAATGCAATCCCGAATAGGTTGTGTTTCCTAAGTTTTTGCTTATGAAAATAGTGGTTTTTGAGGTGTTTTTGGTGTTCTGTTATAGCTGGAGGTATAAGGACGAGTTTAGGTTCATTTTGGATGTTAATTGATGTTTAGAAGTGGTTAGAAGTGATGGATCTTGGCTGGGTTAAGTTTTGGAAGAGTTTGGAAGTGATTTCGGTTGTGTTTGGTAGCCGAAATGTTGGTTTTAAGTAGAGCATCGAGTTTAAGTGTGTTGGCTGAAGATTTCAATGCATGATGACGCATTAATCCTCTGCTATGAGTGGCTTGATGTATTGGTTATAATTTGCATGTTTAAATTCTGTTTTGAAAGCATGTTTTAGCATGGTTAATGCTGGTTTTGAAAGCAATGTTTTGAAGGATGCTCAAGGTAAGAGATCCTTGGTTTGGTACATTAATAATATGGTTTTGATGCATAGTGATGCATGATGTTTAATGGCTTTGATTAATGCTTTTAAATAGTGAATTGTTGATGGTAAATGATGTGTATTGGCAAGTGATGGAATGATTTTAAAGTACTTGAATCAAGTATAGTTAGCCGGATATAGGATTGGGTGCACCATGAATAAAGTCTCCTTGGATGTTCAGGGGTTGTGATTGTACCTTAAACTCCATCCAAGTACCCTAACGAGTAAGATCACAACGGTGGTTAAAAGTCCGTGTGTGGATCTTGTGTTATGTGTCTCTTGCTCTCGTCAGTGGAATTATACAACTACCGATGAGTGATGTTGAGGGGTTGAGATTGTACCGTTAAACTCCATCACGGGTGTTGAGGGGTTGTGATTGTACCGATAAACTCCACCTTGTGTTGTTCGGTAGTGTGTATGAAGCGTATGAGACAACGCTTGTAATCCGCGTATCCGATTGTGTTTTGTGTTGTAAATGGCTATGAGTTATCACTTGAAAGCCAATATGTTGTATTGATTATAATGAAGCATGAGATGCTTGTTAAGTATGCAAGGTTGCATGAAAAGAGATGAGCATGAGTTTTAAAAGTTTTGTTGAAAGTGTTTTCTAAAATGCATTATTGTGTTGTTTTCTTTAGAGCATGTCTCACTAAGCCATTGTGCTTACGCTCTCTCTCTCTCGTACCAATAATGCAGATAATTGAAGTGTCTAAGGGCAACAAGGAGGCTAGAGTGTCCAAGGGAAACCAAGCTCATGTATGGTGATGTTTTCATATACTATTAGTTTTGGTAATTTTGCAATGGGAACCTAAGATGTGTTTTGGGAGATGTGTTGAACTCCCTAGGTTGTGGCATGTTGTTTTGATGGTTTGAATTTGTAAATGGCCTTTTAATGCTTGGTTTGGAGATTGGTTGATTGCTTGGTTTTGGATAATAGGAAGCATGCATGTAGATATGTGAAATTCCATGTTTGATGTTATGAACGTGTTTAGGAGTTGCAAACATGCTCCTTATGTGTATGATAACTTGTTGGCATGAATAGGAAGTCATTAGGTTGTGTTTGAGTGGATTTATGTATGAAAAACCAGCAAAATTTGCAGCTTCTGGGCAAATCGTATCGGAACACCCACTGGTGTTTCGAAACGGCTGGAGGCTATTTCGAAACGATTTGGCTATTGGAAGGCCCTATTTCGGAACCAGCCTCGGAACTAACCCTTGTTTCGGAACGGTCAATGCCGTTTCGAAACAGGTGACCGTTGGGCACTTATTTGAATGGTGTTGAAGTTTGCAAGTTTTACGTTTTAGTCCCGAAAGTTGTAATTGCAACTGTATGAGTTCGTGATGTCCAATTAAAGTGAAATTTGACAGGGAAGCATGTAATGTGACTAATTTCATATTGGTAACTTTAAATTCAATTATGACCTTCTAATTTTCAGAATTTACAATTTGGTCCCTAAACTGATGATAAGTGCAATTAAGTCCATGTTTGTTATTCGATCGCTATACCTTTTTCAAGTATGTTCTATGTGTGCTCACTTAGGGTTAATGTGCATCTAGATAAGATTAAAACGAAAAAAGGGTCGTTAATCAAGGTTGAGTTTCGAGTTGACTTTGGTTTTCCCGTGTAATCTTCATAGTTCGGGTCAACCGTCTAGGCCGAGCTAAGGGGGTTACATTTGGTGGTATCAGAGCTTAGTTCTCGTGTAATTGTGAATTGTTATGTGGGTGATGTATGGGTTTTTGTGTGATGGACCTTTTAATTGGTGGAATGTTTTATAAATTGTGATGTATGGTTGCAATTGTGATGCTATGCTATGTTGAAGCATGTTAGGGGAACCCATTGCCATATCAAAACTAATGAAAGGAATTGAATTTGGAAATTGAGCTTGAGTACTTGGATTACTTACCTTGTTGAGCCTCGTAGAGAGATGAGGATGAATACGAGAGCTATGGCTCAGAACGAGAATGAGGAACATACTGAGAATGTTGTGGATATACCTCCTCCCCCTAGTGGTGGACCACCCGGCGGTGGTGGTGCTGGAGGTGATAATGCTAGTGTTGGTGCTGGTGCTGGGGTCGCTGGACCCGAAGGTGTGCAGGGGCAAGCTGCTCCTGACATGACTGTGTTGATTCAGGCTATTGCTGGAGCCTATTAGGCAGCAGTAGCTGGAGCTCACAGAGCTGCACATCAGGGTGATGCTAATGTGAGATTGCCTTTGGAACGTCTTCGCAGTCTGGGAGGGATTGAGTTTAGAGGTTTATCTCCTGAAGGATCTGAATCTTGGTTGGAAAGCACCAAGAGGATTTTAGGGCAAATGAACTGCAACAATGTGCAGAAGTTTGGTTGTGTGGTGTCACTGCTGCATGATGATGCGTTTATGTGGTGGACGACCACTATCTCTGGTATGGAGGAAAATGATGTGACTTGGACGTTCTTCTTGAACATGTTCAAGCGAAAATATCTAGGTGTGCGATACATAGATAGAAGAAAAGAGAATTTATGTCTCTTACGCAAGGAAGCATGACGGTGGCTGAGTATGAGATCCAATTTGTCCGCCTTAGTCAGTACGCACTGAGCTAATCCCTGATGAGTGGGAGAGGTGTGAACATTTTCGTTATGGTTTGGTGGCGGACATGAAGGCATTTATGCTTGCTGTGTAGTATACAGACTTCGATGTGCTGGTGAGTAGAGCGAAGGACATTGAGTAGAACTTGGGTCTATCTTCCAGAAGCGTTAGTTCTAGCTCGGGCAAAAGAGCTGCTGATTATAGTTCCGGTGGTGGACGGAACAAGAGAGGACGAGACAAGAGGTATCATTCTTCTACTAGGCGTGGTAATGAAGGGCATGGTGTGTGTAACACCCTAGTTTAAATGGTTAAAAAATATATATATATATATATAAAGAAGTTATGCAGCCAAGGGGGTTTGAACCCGCGACCTTAGCTGCCAAGGTTATGAGTTTAACCGATTGTGCTAAGGGTATGTTTGGTTGTTATTTGCCAAAAATTGTTTTTATATTTAGGTTCGGTTAAAAAAATAATAATAATATCTACTCCGACTTTCCAACTACCCCCATTTTTGTTGTTGTTGCCTATTCGAATGTAAGAACCCAGAAGGTTCTACCCTTTCAGCATCTCTTGGCCCCTCCTCCGATCTCCGTCACTGCCGCACCGTGGCTGTCACCGTCGGTGTCGCCTTGTTCCCCGTCAAGCCCCGACCAAAACCCCCATCTCCACGCGCCGCCTGCCTTTTCCGATCATCGAGAATCACCTTTCGAAGCTTCGTTGGAACTTAAGGGTTCCAGCTTCGATTCCGGCCGTTTCCCGCGTCCGTTCGTCACGCCGACTTCACCACCGTGTTTCACCCGTCACGGCAAGCAAAGCCCGCCCAAGAAATCATCCGTTCGACAACGGGAAGAGCTTTATCGGAGAAGAAATTTTACCGGCCATTCCGTTCTGTTTGGGGTAAGATCCGACCAAATTATGTCTTGTTTCGCTTAAATTTTAGTTATGTTTAAATGTGTGTCTCATGGGCTTCTGAAATCCGGCAGAATCGAGCACTTTGAGGGCTTCCGACGACATCACCGGCGATAATCCGGCGATATTTGTTAGGGTAAGTGGACAGGGTTCAAATCGGTCTGAACCGGCCTCAAACCCGACCCGTTTGACCCGTCTGCCCGAGTCCAACCCGACCTCTCTGTCGAGTCGACACAGTGAGTCAGCTCGCCCGAGTTGACTCAGCTAAGTCAGACCCGTTGACCGACTCGACCCGTTGACCAACCCGACCCAACCCGTTGACCCGACCCAACCCGTTGACCCAACCCAACCCGTTGACCGAGTCAACCCAGTGAGTCAACTCGTTCGAGTCAACCCAGTGATTCAACCCGGTCAACCAGTGACGTCAGCGTTGACTTTGACTGTAGATGTCAGCGTTGACTTTGACCAAAAAGTCAACTTTTTTCCGAAAAGTCATATTTATGTTTTTCGACGTCCTGAGTACGTTTTTGAAGCCCATTTTGCAAAATTCTGACCCGAAGGCTTCCGAATCTGACTTTGAACCCGAAAGTGTTTGTGTGTTTAATTTTGTTAAGAGCTCTTTGGATAAGGGCTGAAATGTGAATCTATGTTTTTGAAGGTATCAAAGTATCCTTGAATTCGAGATGTTGGAGCCGTTAAATCTTGGGATCGAGTGCGATCGAAGGAGGTGTCATGAATCAACCGTTATAGCTCGGAACTAAGGTAATACACTACTACCCCTTGTATGCTTTATGAACATGTTGATATTCAGTTAACGCATGCATGCTTATGATGACGTATACTGTAAATTCCGCTTAAATTGAATCAGATTCGAGCAATAAGTATGGATTTTAATAAGACCAAATTATCCGAATAAGATTACTAATGGGCTAACAGTATCAGAAGTTCTTATAGTTAAATTCAGTTAATCCGCAACTCAATCAACAGTGTGTAAGAATCAGGGCCCATGATACGGAGTGAGAGATATTAATTATGAAATTACGAAAATGCCATTGGAGCATAAGTATGACTAAACTACCCATCTGATAATGGAAATGACCTAAATCTGCATTCGACCTGATTATGCAATACGTGTGATACAAACTTGGATAATCCCTCAAACTCTGTATAACATCTGAATGAGAATTTTCTAGAAATAATGTTGAAATCCTAAGTCGATCCTTATGATAGTAATGCGTGAATTAAATGAGAATGATCGTAATGACAAAAAAAAGACGGTAACACCCTCGAGCACCTAAATGTCTGATTAATTTGAATGACGTTATACCCTCAAGTTCTGTAATGAACGAATCGTCTGTAAAGGGCCTGAGAGAGTTAGGACGACGTAATCTCGTTTGAGTACGTGAATGATGGAGGTACCAAATGGTAATTCAGAAAGAAATGGTAGATTTATCTTAGTCTAAAATAACCGAAATACCATCATGAGTTAATCGGTAACTAATTATTTGACGAAATTCTGAATTTGTTAATATGACTTAAATAGATAAGGTTCCCTTAAGTGTTGAGAAATACGACACGTGTATGCCCATCGCTCACTATGCCGATTAGAAGCTGCCTTCAAACGCTCACAAATGAGCTTCACCTTCTCAATGGTTCCTTTCAGCAAAGCTGGCATCGAAACCAACTTCTGACCCGTTTCAGCCCAACAAAGAGGAGTCCTACACTTCCTCCCGTACAAAGCTTCATAAGGTGCCATTTGAATACTTGCTTGATAACTATTGTTATAAGCAAACTCCACCAAAGGCAAATGCTTTTCCCAAGAGCCTTGAAACTCAATCACACAGCATCTCAACATATCCTCCAAAATCTGGATAACACGCTCTGACTGACCATCCAACTGAGGATGATAAGATGTACTGAAATTCAACCGTGTACCCAAAGCTTGATGCAAACACTGCCAGAAACGCGATGTAAACCTCGGATCCCTATCCGACACAATCGACTTAGGCACACCATGTAGCCGCACAATCTCAGCAATGTACAGCTCCGCAAGCTTATCCAAAGAATACGTAGTATGCACAGGCAAGAAATACGCACACTTCGTCAGGCGATCCACAATCACCCACACTGAATTCTTCTTCGATGGTGACAAAGGTAAACCAGACACAAAATCCATGGTAATCCTTTCCCACTTCCATTCAGGGATTCTCAACGGTTGCAACAAACCTGAAGGAACCTGATGCTCAGCCTTAACTCGCTGACACACCATGCACTTGCTCACAAACTCCGCAACATTTTTCTTTAAACCCACCCAATAGTACTCATCACGAAGATCTCGATACATCTTAGTACTACCAGGATGCATAGCAAAAGGACTACTATGACATTCAGTCAGAATAGCATGCCTCAACTCAGCATCATTGGGCACTACTATTCGACTCCCAAAACACAACACTCCATCATCATTAAAGCAGAAATCTGAAGGCCTAACCTCCGCGATATCCTGAACATGCGGCACCAAGGAATCATCCAGCAACTGTTTTACCTTGATCAACTGAACAAAAGATGATTTCACTTGCAACTCAGCCACAAGACCACCATCGCATGAAATACTCAAACTGGCAAACATAGCCCTCAACTCAACAGCTACTTTCCTACTCAAGGCATCTGCTACAACATTAGCTTTTCCAGGATGGTACTCAATCGTCAAATCATAATCCTTGAGCAACTCCACCCAACGCTGCTGCCTAAGATTCAACTCCTTTTGAGACATCAGATACTTCAAACTCTTGTGATCCGTGTACACAGTACACTTCTCACCATACAGATAATGTCTCTAGATCTTCAAAGCAAAAACCACCGCAGCCAACTCAATGTCATGCGTAGGATAATTGCGCTCATGCACCTTCAACTGCCGCGATGCATAAGCCACCACCTTACCCTCTTGCATCAACACACATCCCAAACCAACATAGGACGCATCACTATACACCACAAACTCTTTCCCTGATTCAGGTTGAACCAAGATAGGAGCCTGCGTCAAAGCTGCCTTAAGCTTCTCAAAAGCCTGTTGTCTCGCTTCTGTCCACTCATACTTAACATCCTTCTGCAACAACTTTGTCAAAGGTGCAGCAATCTTAGAAAACCCATCCACAAACCTCCGGTAGTATCCCGCCAAACCAAGGAAACTACGAACCTCATGAACAGACTTAGGAACCTTCCAATTCATCACCGCCTTAATCTTCTGAGGATCAACACGAATCCCCTCGGCAGAAACCACATGCCCAAGAAACACCACTTCACTTAACCAGAACTCACACTTGAGCAGCTTGGCATAAAGCTGATTCTCCAACAAAGCTTGCAACACAATCCTCAAATGCTCTTCATGCTCCTCCTCTGTACGCGAGTACACGAGGATATCATCAATGAACACCACAACAAACTTGTCCAGGTATTCATGAAACACACGATTCATCATGTCCATAAAAGCCGCAGGAGCATTTGTCAAACCAAACGGCATCACGAGGAACTCATAATGCCCATACCTTGTCCTGAAAGCTGTCTTAGGCACATGCACATCCTTTACTTTCAACTGGTAATACCCTAACCTCAAGTCAATCTTAGAGAACACAACTGCTCCCCGAAATTGATCAAAGAGATCATCAATTCTCGGCAAAGGATACCGATTCTTGATAGTCAACTTGTTCAGCTGACGATAATCAATGCACATTCTCATAGTGCCATCCTTCTTCTTCACAAACAAGACCGGTGCACCCCAAGGCGACACACTCGGCCGAATGAACCCACGATCAAGCAACTCTTGCAACTGTGTCTTCAGCTCCTTCAGCTCCTTAGGTGCCATTCTATAAGGGGTAATGGACACAGGAGTTGTATTCTCATACAGCTCAATTCCAAACTCCACCTCGCGATTAGGAGGTAACCCAGGCAACTCCTCAGGAAACACACCAGGAAACTCTCGCACAGTCCTGATATCTTGTACGCGCAACTCCTTAGAGCTAGGATTCATCACAAAAGCTAGATAAGCTTCACAACCTTGCCTCAGCATCCGACTCGCCTCCAACGTAGACACCACATTGGCAAGAAACTTCACATTCTCACCAACCACAACCACCTCATAATCATCCGCAAGCTTCAGCGAAACTCGCTTATTCTCACAATCCACAACAGCACGATGCTCAGCAAGCCAATCCATACCGAGGATTACATCAAAACCATAGAAAGGCAACTCCATAAGGTCAACATGAAAAACATGATCTTGAACAACCAAAGGACACCTTCTATAAAGCTTTCGAGTCACAACAGTCTCACCAAAAGAACTAGTGACACGAACACCAACATCCAAAGACTCAACAGGCAAACCAAGCAATTCAGCATGCTCACGCAAAATGTATGAGTTCGTAGATCCATAATCAATCAAGGAAAGTAATGACAAGGATTGCAAAGTAAAAGTACCTGCGATCACATCCGCGTCATTCCTCCCTTCCCGCTGAGCATACACCTTGGCTTGGCCACCACCCTCAGGCTGAATAGCCACAACATGGGCCACACCCCGACCACCTTCCTCTCTCCGCTAGAAGTTACCACGGCCGCGCCCACGACCTCTCTGTGGTGCAGCAACAATAGGAGCACGCACTTGGCCACCAGCCAACATAGGACACTCTCTTCTCATGTGATCCGTAGATCCACAGTTCCAGCACGCATTACCAGCTGCCACAACAGGAGCTTGTACCTCCCTCACAGCACGAGGACAATCACGCTTCATATGGCCACGTGAACCACATGTCCAACATGCACTCGGATCAACTCTAGCGTTGCCTCCCCGAGCAGGCGCACCCCCACCTCGCTTAGCTGAGGACTGATACTTCTGATCACGTCCCCTCTTGTTCCTTCCACCATCGGAACTATACTCAGCTGATCGCTTACCAGCACTAGAAACAGCACTCTTAGAAGATAAACCCAAGTTCATCTCAATATCCTTTGCTCGACCCACCAGCACGTCAAAATCATCATACTCGGTAGCCAGCACATACATCTTAACATCCGTCACTAAACCATAACGGAACCTTTCACACCTCTCCCGCCCATCCGGAACAAGCTCAGGTGCGTACTGACTGAGTCGAACAAACTGAACCTCATACTCAGCCACAGACATGCTCCCCTGGGTAAGAGACATGAACTCCCTCTTCTTCTCATCTAGGTACCTCACACCCAGATACCTTCTCTTGAACGCGTTCTGGAAGAACGTCCAAGTTACGTCAGCTTCCGCCATCCCAGCGATAGAGGTAGTCCACCAAGTGTAAGCATCATCTTGCAGCAATGATACTACACAGCCCAGCTTTTGCACATCAGTGCAACTCATCTGACCCAAGATTCTCTTGGTACCCTCTAACCAAGACTCAGAACCATCAGCTGACAACCCTCTGAACTCAGTCCCTCCCAGACTGTGCAAACGTTCCAAGGGTAGTCTAACTCCAGCATCTCCCTGATGCACAGCTCCTTGAGCTCCAGCTACCGCTGCTTGAAAAGCTCCAGCAATAGCTTGAATCAACACCGTCATGTCAGGAACAGCTTGCCTCTGACCAGCCTCAGGTCCAGCGACCCCAGCACCAGCTGCAGCTCTAGCTCCTTCACCCCCAGCACCACCACCACCAGGTGGAGGAGGTAAATCCACCGCACTCTCAACATTCTCCTCATTCTCATTCTCATTTTGAGCCGTAGCTCGCGCATTACTCCTAAACTCTCTACGAGGTGCCATACTCTAACAATGCAATCACAATGCAAATAAACAAAGTCAGGCCCAGCAAGGTAAGCAATCCAAGTACTCAAGCTCATTTTCACTTAAAAACAACATCATTTCATTAGCTTTGATTTGGCAATGGGTACCCACAACATGCTTCACCACAGCATACACTTCAATTACAACATATATACAATTCACTCAACATGCTTTCACTCAACAAGCATACAAAGCATACATACTTTAAACATTCTCATAATCATTCCCAAACACTCGAGAACTCAGCTCTGATACCACCAAATGTAACCCCCTTAACCCGGCCCAAACGGTTGAACCGAATTAAGAAGTTTACACGGGGAAAACCAAAGTCAACCTTGATTAACGACCTTTTTTTTCTTTTTAATCTTGTCTAGATGCACTTTAACCCTAAAGATGATCATACAATCAACATACACAGAGATCATAACCATCAGAGAATATTCAGGGACCCAATTGCACAAATTACAACTTTAGGGACCAAAATGTAAATTCTGAAAATTATAAGGACTTAACCCAATTTAAAGTCACCATTATGAAATTAATCATCTTTCATGCTTCTCTGTCAAATCTCAGCTCAAACGGACATCTCAAACTCATTCAATCGCACATACAAAGATTTGGGACCAAAACGTAACATTTACAAACTCTGCAAAGATGCCATTAACTGAATTAACGGTCGTGTATCGGTACACCAAGAGCAGTATCGATACGCGGGGAAGGCAGTGACCAATCTCGCAGGAAAGGTATCGATACGCTCTCCCGCGTATTGGTACGAGATTCATAATTGGCCTACCGTATCGAAACACCTCACAACTGTACCGATACCCCTGTGCAGAAAAGCACATAATTGGTTCATGAGTATCGATACGCGAGCCCAAGTATCGATACTCATACCAGAACTGTCCAAAATTCAGCCACAAAAATGCATCAAACATCAACAAATTGTCATCAAATCATGCCAACAAGTCATTGCATGCTTAAGGAACATAAAAGCATCAACCATTCTCAAGCATGACATCAAATGAACAAATCCCCAAATCTAAAGGCATGCATCTTAGGTAGAGAACCATTCAAGCATCAAAGTACCATACCAAACTCACAAAGGCCAAAAACATGTTTCTACACCAACAACAGCATAAAACCAACTTAGGGAGTCCAAAACATCTCCCAAAACAACAACATAGGTCCCCCATTGCCAAATGCCCATAAGCTAATAGTTTTAGGAAAATGTTCACCATACTTGAGCTTAGTTCACCACTTGGATTCTTCACCACCTTGCTGCCCCCAATGTACTTTAATGATCTGCAATATTGGTTTAAGAAAAGAGAGAAAGAGCGTAAGCAAAAGCTTAGTGAGGAATGCTCATTTAAAACCACACAATAATGCATTTATAAAACACAATTATAAACCATCCTTCAATACAACATTTACACATGCACTAGAACATTTAAAACAAGCAATTCATGCTTCCATTTCATAACATGTCATATTGGCAACAAGTGATACATTCCACATAAGATCCACACATGGACTTTTAAACACCATTGTGATCTTATAATTTCCAAGGACCATACATGGACTTTTAAACACCATTGTGTCCTTAACCCATGGACTTTTAAGCACCATGGCAAGGACCACACAAGGACTTTTAAACACCTTTGTGTCCTTAACAAGAATCATCCAAGGACTTTTAAACACCTTGATGTTCTTAAATAACAAGGCTTACACAAGGAATTTTAACCACCTTGAACCTTAACCAAGAACCAACCATGGACTTTTAACCACCATGTTGTTCTTAAATAAACAAGATTCACACAAGGACTTTTAACCACCTTTGTGATCTTAATCAAGAGCCAACCATGGACTTTTAACCACCATGTTGCTCTTAAATAAACAAGGCTCACACAAGGACTTTTAACCACATTTGTGACCTTAACCATCACTTGCCAATATGCATCATTAACAACAATAATCCACTGTTTTAAGTATTTAACAAATCCATAAACATCATGCATCTTTAAGCATCAAACCACATTAAAACAATGTTCAAAAACAAGGAACTCTTACCTTGAGCTTCCTTCAACACATGGCTTTTAAACTCAGCAAATAAACATGCTAGATATGCTTTCAAAACAGAATTTAAAACATGTAAACAAACCACATTGCATACAACAAATCCATGGTTCATCATCAAGAGAGTTTTTCCGAAAACTTACTCTTGAGCTTAGCTAAGTTGCTTAGACTTAAACTAAGCTCCCAAACCTTCAAAACATTGGTTTCAAAGCCGAAAACCAAAATCCACTCACCGATTCCGTTTCGCCTCTCGCCAAAACACCAATCAAGCTTCCGGATCACCACCACTAGGATCCAAAGATGACTCCCCTGTTTTAAACACATCAAAGCAGAGGATTAATGCATCATCATGCATTAATATCTTCAATGAAAGCATCTAAACTCGCTGCTCTCATCCACACTCCATTTTCGGCTACCAAACACAACCGAAAATGCATCCAAACAACTCCACAACATTACCCAGCCAAAATCCATCAAATCTAAACATCTTTAAACATCAATTAACATCCAAAAAGGATCTAACCACGCCCTTATACCTCCAGCTATAACAAATCCACAAGATCACTCCAAAATCAACCAAGAACTCAAGCTAAACTTAGGAAAATCAACCTATTCGGGATTGCATTGATTAAACCTCAATTTCTCATCAATTAAACATTCATTTAACATCAAATTGACACCTCAAAACACTGCCCAATCAGATCATACGAAATTTCATCAAAATCAAGCAAATCTTGCATTTAAAAGCCAAGATTAAGAACACAACCTTAAAACCTTTTATAGAACACAAATTAAGGATTGAGAAGTTGGGAATTTCAGTAAAGAACTGAGAGTTTAGAGGAGAAGGACGTTCTTACCTCCAAACTTGAGTTTCTCCCTTTTTAGAACCAAAATCTTGAAAATCCAATTAGCAAATGGTGAGGTTTTGTTGAGGAGATGATTAGAGATCAAAAGAGGATTAAAATCTCATGTTTGGATATCAAAATCAGAAGGAAATGCTCTGGAGAAATGTGTTTGGTTTGAGAGAAAAGATGAGAGAAAATTGGAAATGAAATTTTAGAAAGTTAGTTGGAAATGCCAAAATATCTTCCCTCCTTTTTAGTTTTATTAAAAAAAACATTAATAAATCATTTAATATCTTAGAAAAATCTGGAGAAACTCCCATTGGGTAAATAGCTCCTTAAAGATTCAAAGTTTCAATCCTTTTAAAAACAGTCTCACAGTTTTCGAAAATTACATTTTGGTCACTAGCCAAATTGTCACCCTTCCAAACCTCATTTTGTAAAATTGGTTTCACCACACTCTTATATATAATAAAAGAGGATTTTAAGACATTTTTCCATATTTTTAATGCAACCCGAACTAGGCTTTCCTAAATTCACTTATATATATTCGAACCGCACTCCGACCGAACCGGTCCGAAACCCAAAACTTCTAAGCCCAAAACCGGGGCGTTACAGGTGTGGTTTAGAATATCGTGTTCAGATAAGTTGGTTTGATATGTAAGACGAGATAGTTCTGGGCCAGGTTGGTCTAAGTGATTGAGAGCGTTATTAGGTTGGCTTGTGACCGTTTGAGAGTTCCGAGGAATAAGAATACTTTGATGGAAAAGTTTCAGTACAAGAACAAATGTAAGAGCAGTTACAACAGATGACCAACTCTGGAAAAAAAAATTCGAGGACGAAATTTCTTTTAAGAGGGGGTGAGTTGTAACACCCTAGTTTAAATGGTTAAAATATATATATATATATATATATATATATATATATATATATATATATATATATATATAAAGAAGTTATGCAGCCAAGGGGGTTTGAACCCGCGACCTTGGCTGCCAAGGTTATGAGTTTAACCGATTGTGCTAAGGGTATGTTTGGTTGTTATTTGCCAAGAATTGTTTTTATATTTAGGTTCGGTTAAAAAAATAATAATAATAACTACTCCGACTTTCCAGCTACCCCCATTTTTGTTGTTGTTGCCTATTCGAATGTAAGAACCCAGAAGGTTCTACCCTTTCAGCATCTCTCGGCCCCTCCTCCGATCTCCGTCACTGCCGCACCGTGGCTGTCACCGTCGGTGTCGCCTTGTTCCCCGTCAAGCCCCGACCAAAACCCCCATCTCCACGCGCCGCCTGCCTTTTCCGATCATCGGGAATCACCTTTCGAAGCTTCGTTGGAACTTAAGGGTTCCAGCTTCGATTCCGGCCGTTTCCCGCGTCCGTTCGTCACGCCGACTTCACCACCGTGCTTCACCCGTCACGGAAAGCAAAGCCCGCCCAAGAAATCATCCGTTCGACAACGGGAAGAGCTTCATCGGAGAAGAAATTTTGCCGGCCATTCCGTTATGTTTGGGGTAAGATCCGACAAAAATATGTCTTGTTTCGCTTAAATTTTAGTTTTGTTTAAATGTGTGTCTCATGGGCTTCCGAAATCCGGCAGAATCTTGCACTTTGAGGGCTTCCGACGACATCACTGACGATAATCCGGCGAGGTTTCTGGCGATATTTGTTAGGGTAAGTGGATCGGGTTCAAATCGGTCTGAACCGGACTCAAACCCGACCCGTTTGACCCGTCTGCCCGAGTCCAACCCGACCTGTCTGTCGAGTCGACTCAGTGAGTCAGCTTGCCCGAGTTGACTCAGCTAAGTCAGACCCGTTGACCGACCCGACCCGTTGACCAACCCGACCCAACCCGTTGACCGAGTCAACCCAGTGAGTCAACCCGGTCAACCAGTGACGTCAGCGTTGACTTTGACCAAAAAGTTAACTTTTTTCCGAAAAGTCATATTTTATGTTTTTCGACGTCCTGAGTCTGTTTTTAAAGCCCGTTCTGCAAAATTCTGACCCGAAGGCCTCCAAATCTGCCTTTGAACCCGAAAGTGTTTGTGTGTTTAATTTTGTTAAGAGCTCTTTGGATAAGGACTGAAATGTGAATCTATGTTGTTGAAGGTATCAAAGTATCCTTGAATTCGAGATGTTGGAGCCGTTAAATCTTGGGATCGAGTGCGATCGAAGGAGGTGTCATGAATCAACCGTTATAGCTCGGAACTAAGGTAATACACTACTACCCCTTGTATGCTTTATGAACATGTTGATATTTAGTTAACGCATGCATGCTTATGATGACGTATACTGTAAATTCCGCTTAAATTGAATCAGATTCGAGCAATAAGTATGGATTTTAATAAGACCAAATTATCCGAATAAGATTACTAATGGGCTAACAGTATCAGAAGTTTTAATAGTTAAATTCAGTTAATCTGCAACTCAATCAACTGTGTGTAAGAATCGGGGCCCATGATACGGAGTGAGAGATATTAATTATGAAATTACGAAAATGCCATTGGAGCATAAGTATGATTAAACTACCCATCTGATAATGGAAATGACCTAAATCTGCATTCGACCTGATTATGCAATACGTGTGATACAAACTTGGATAATCCCTCAAACTCTGTATAACATCTGAATGAGAATTTTCTAGAAATAATGTTGAAATCCTAAGTCGATCCTTATGATAGTAATGCGTGAATTAAATGAGAATGATCGTAATGACAAAAAAAGACGCTAACACCCTCGAGCACCTAAATGTCTGATTAATTTGAATGACGTTATACCCTCAAGTTCTGTAATGAACGAATCGTCTGTAAAGGGCCTGAGAGAGTTAGGACGACGTAATCTCGTTTGAGTACGTGAATGATGGAGGTACCAAATGGTAATTCAGAAAGAAATGGTAGATTTATCTTAGTCTAAAATAACTGAAATACCATCATGAGTTAATCGGTAACTAATTATTTGACGAAATTTTGAATTTGTTAATAAGACTTAAATAGATAAGGTTCCCTTAAGTGTTGAGAAATACGACACGTGTATGCCCATCGCTCACTATATCGATGTAAGGTAGGAAGATCCGCTTAGATTGTATGTTCGATTACTCAAAGTTAAACCGTATAATAAAGTGTGAGGGCGACTGTTCAAACATACAATACAATCAGTGTTAAGTTCTGATGCACGCTGATTACTCACAACTGAACGTTGGTAAGTATTGTCAAGTTGGGTTATGTCGTATTAAACAAATTCTGGAGGTATGACAAATTGTTAGAGCCCCTGAGAATCATAATTTTCGTTCTGATACGATTGTGTCATAGTATAAAATTTGTCATGACAGTCAAATAACTAAAAGACCATGATAGCCTAAATAATCGAAACATCACTGAAAATATCCGATAACTTGAATATCCGGTTAGAAAACTAATGAGCAAATAGGATACCTGAGTTCTGTGAACCATTGCTTATTCAATGTCGGTATTATTACCAGACTGCTTATGAATGTCGAAATGACCATAATGCTATTGTAACGCCCCGGTTTTGGGCTCAGAAGTTTTGGGTGTTGACCGGTTCGGTCAAAGTGCTGATCGAATATATAAGAGTGAATTTAGGAAAGCCTAGTTCGGGTTGCATTAAAAATATGGAAAAATGTTCTAAAATCATCTTTTAATATAATTAAGTGAACTGTGAAATCAATTTTGGAAAAAGAGTTTCGGAAGGGTGACATTTTGGCTAGTGACCAAAATGTAATTTTTGAAAGTTCGGTGACAGTTTTATAAAGGATTGAAACTTTGAATCTTTAAAGAGCTATTATTCCAAAAAGAGTTTCTCCAGATTTTTCTAAGATATTTTGAGGTATTATTCTGATTTTTAAACATAAAGAAAGAGGAGGGAAAGCCATTTTGACTATTTCATAACTAACTTTCCATTTTCTCTCAATTTTCCTTTTCTCTCATTTTCTCTCAACCCAAACACATTTCTCCAGATTTTCTCATCAGATTTTGTCACTCAAATCACTCATTTCAACTCTCTTTTGATTCCTAAACATCACATCAACAAAACCTCTCAATTTGCTAGTGATTCTTCAAGCTTTTTGGTTCTAAAACGGGAGAAACTCAAGTTTGGAGGTAAGAACGTCCTTCTCCTCTAAACTCTCAGTTCTTTACTGAAATTCCCAAGTTCTCAATCCTTGATTTGTGATTTGTTAAAGGCTTTTCAATTGAAATCTTGATTTTGGCTTAAAATGCAAGATTTGGTGATTTTGGTGGAATTTTCGTGTGATCTGTTTGGGCAGTGTTTTGAAGTGTCAAATTGATGTTAAATGAATGCTAAATTGATTAGAAGTTGAGGTTTAATTAATGCAATCCCGGATAGGTTGAATTTCCTAAGTTTTGCTTGAGTTTTTGGTTGTTTTTGGAGTGTTTTTGGTGATCTGTTATACCTGGAGGTATAAGGACGTGTTTGTGATCATTTTGGATGTTAATTGATGTTTAAAAATGGTTAGAAGTGATGGATCTTGGCTGGGTTAAGTTTTGGAAGTGTTCGGAGGTGATTTCGGTTGTGTTTGGTAGCCGAAATGTTGATTTTGTGATGAGCAGCGAGTTTGGTTGTGTTGCTGGTGTTTTTAATGCATAATGATGAATTAATCCTCTGTTGTTATGTGCTTGAAATAGGGGAGTTTGATCCGTGAGCTTTAGAGGTGGTGCGGAAGGTTTCGGATGCTTGGAAGGCTTGTTGGCTAGCCTTGTTTTGTGTATCGGTGAGTGAAGTTGGGTTTTCAGCTTTTAAACCAAGGTTTGAAGGTTTTGGGAGCTTAGTTTAAGTCTAAACAACTTTACTAAGCTCAAGAGTAAGTAAATAGATTTCTTTCTTGGTTTGTGTTATGAATTGGCTTTTTAAGCAATTGTGGTTGAAGTTTGAAATGCAAGGGTTTTGCATGATTTAAATACTGTTTTGAAAGCATATTTTAGCATGGTTTAATGCTGGTTTTGAAAGCCATATGTGAAGGATGCTCAAGGTAAGAGATCCTTGGTTTTATACATTGAAAATGTGGTTTTGATGCATGGTGTTGCATGATGTTTAATGGTTATGTGTAATGCTTTAAAACAGTGAATTAATGATGGTAAATGATGGTTCTTGCATTATGGTTATGCATGTGAATCATTGGACTAATGTGGTATGGTGGTTATATTGGCAAGTGATGTAAGTGGTTCTTGGTTCTTGATCGGATATAGTTAGCCGGCTATAGGATTGGGTGCACCGTGAATAAAGTCGCCTTGGAGGTGGAGTGGTTAAGAGTGAACCGGTAAACTCCCTTCAAGTATCCTAACGAGATGGTTAAGGTCATAATGGAGGTTGAATACCCATTCGATGACCTTGGTTAAGCAAAGGTTATATGGTGGTTAAAAGTCCATATATGGGAACCTTATGCTTGTTGAGATCACAATGGCGGAGTTAAGTCCATGTGTGGATCTTGTGTAGGGTGTCCCGGATCTCGTTAGTGATGTTATACAACTACCTATCGGTGAATGCAAAGGTTGTATGGTGTTTAAAAGTCCATACATGGGAACCTTGTGCATGTCAAGGTTGTATGGTGTTTAAAAGTCCATACATGGGAACCTTGGGAAAAGTGGAGGTTGTATGGTGTTTGAAAGTCCATACATGGGAACCTCGGGAAAGCTAAGGTTGTATGGTGTTTAAAAGTCCGTACATGGGAACCTTAGGATGGTGAGGTCAAATGGTGTTTAAAAGTCCATTGGAGACCTTGGATTGGTAGTGTGTATGAAGCGTGGGGGACAACGCTTGTGATCCGCGTATCCGATTGGATGTTGAGTTGAAAAGTGAATGTGGTTGATCACTCGAAAGCCAATATGATGTTCTTGATTATAAAGAAGCATGTAATGCTTGAAATGATGCATAATTGCATGAGAAGCATGAGATGCTTGAAAAGATGCATGGTTGCATGGAATGTGTATAATGCTTGTGAATGCATGTTACTTGTTAAGTTGAACAAGTGTTGATTATCATTTGGTAAATGATGCATGTGTGCATGAAATCTTTTAAATGCATTGGAGTCTTGTAAGACTTGTTTTAAAAGGCATGTGATGATGATGTTGTGGTTCATGTAATGCCTTGGTTTAATGCATGTGTTGGATTACTTGAGTAAATGGTTTTAAAGGGTTTCTTGCTTGGAATGTTTTCAAGTATAAGAAAGGTATGTTGTGAAATGGAAATGTTTTCCAAGGTTTTGAATTTAACTTTGCATATGGTGTTTATGCATGGAATGGTTAAATGGTTGAAATTGCAATTTGTGCTTTGAAAAGGTTTTCTTAGCTTGCTAAGCTGAGGGTTGGTTACATGTATGTGCAATGCATGGTTTAAGCATGATGTTAAAAAGGGGTTTTCAAACTTTGTTTGGTAAACAAATCGAGTTGCTTTTCAAAGAGGTTTTATGACTCGCTGCATTTATGGTGTTTTGGTTTTGAGCATTCCTCACTAAGCATTATGTGCTTACGCTCCTTTTTGTCCATCAATGCAGATACTTGAAGTTTGGACAGCGAGAAGAAAGGGATTCAAGGGGGACTCCACTTGAGATGTATGTCTCGGTTAATAGCTATAGTTAATAAAGGCAATGGGGTAGAATCTCTCGGATTGATGTTTATGAGTTCATATATGTTCGGACAAGTATGGTTTTATGATGTTGATGTTGTTGGTACATGTTTTGGCTTTTATGAGATTGAATTGGAAGTATGGTGTTTAAATGGTTGCTTGTGTAGGAAGCTTATCCTTTGAATTGGGGCTTTTCATGAATGTTGGTATTTTGTTGATTTGTTGATGCAAGTATGTCTCTTATATGTTGATTAGTATGTTGGTAAAGTTTGGTGGCTTTTGGAGCATGTTTGGATGGTCAATTGCATGTTTATGTATGCATTTGAAGGTTTTCTGTGCAGGGTGTTTCGGAACAGTTCATACCGTTTCGGAACGGGTGCCTCAAACAAACCCAGGCGTCCGAAACGGGTGAGACCGTTCCGAAACGGTTTGGCTACTGCCAGTCCCCCGTTGCGGTACGTGTTGCGGAACGGCCCTGCGTTTCGAAACGGGCTCTGCCTGTTTCGGAACGGGTGACCGTTGGAGGCTGACATTGGTAGTTAAATGTTTTGAAAAGTTTGCATTTTGGTCCTGAAACTTGTTTGTGCAATTGTTTGAGTTTGGGATGTCCGTTTGAGCTGAAATTTGGTAGAGAAGCATGAAACTTGATTAATTTTAAGTTGGTAACTTAAAATCTGGTTAAGTCCTTAAAGTTTTCAGAATTTACAATTTGGTCCCTAAAGTTGTAATTTGTTCAATTGGGTCCCTGTTTGATCTCTGATGCTTGTGATCTTTGAATATGTTGTTGAGTGATCACAATTAGGGTTAATGTGCATCTAGACAAGATTAAAAAGAAAAAAAAGGTCATTAATCAAGGTTGACTTTCGGGTTGACTTTGGTTTTCCCCGTGTAACTTCCTTAATTCGGGTCAACCGTCTGGGCCGGGTTAAGGGGGTTACATTTGGTGGTATCAGAGCTGAGTTGCGAATGCTTGGGGAAAACGGTAAGTTGTTGTGATGTGTGTTGATGTTTACCTTGTTGTGCGGTTGAATTTTGGTTGAAACACGTGTTTCTAAGCAAGTTAATGATGTTTGTAAGCATGCTTTATGGTTATGAATCTTGGTTGAGCTTATGCGGAATGGTGCAAATGTTGAGAGTTGGTTTTATGCATGATGAAAGTGTAATGAGTATGTTATGTTGATAATATGCTGTTGCAAGTGGATGCTGTTTGGTATAAGCATGATCGAATATGTTGTTTGATATGCTTGATGTTGTGATATCCATGTTGTGATGACTGTTATGACATGTAAAGGGGAGGATTCGGGATACCCATTGCTTTATTATTATAGCTATTGTGTTATTTTGGAGTTGGAGTTTGAATCCTTGCTTAAAGCTGGTCTAACTGGTTTGTTTGTTTTGTTGTGAATGTTTGTTGTTGTTGTTAGTAGTATGGCAAAGTCGATGAAAGAATGGCAGTTGGGTGAGATGGTTGCTGCCTTGGGGCAGGTTGTTAAGGCATGGAATTCACCCTTTTGTAGAAGTGTTTCGTCTCAGTCTTCTGTGCCTGGAGTTGAGGTGGTAAGGCAAGGGAAAGAAGCTGGTTCTGTGGTGAAGAGTTCATCACCTGTTGTTCAGGAGGTGTTGGGAACATCTCAGGCTGTGGTAACGGTAAAGTCAGTGGATGTTCTGGCTGTGGGATGTGTGGGTTTGCCGAAGCAGCGTTTGTTGGATTTGGGTGCTGTGGAGTATCATGGTTCTACATCGGGAATGTTTGAGGCCTGGTTGGCCAGTGTGATTCTGATCTTGGATCAGGAAGGCTGTGATTATGCCTGTAAGTTGGGGAGTGTTGTTTCTTTGATGTTGGAGGATGCATGTGCCTTGTGGACATCTGTGGCGGTGGCGTCACATATCCATGATATTGACTGGGATTTCTTTGTATCTGCCTTTTATGAAAGGTATCTTGGAGAGAAGTTTCCAAGGGTTAAGCAATGTGACGGTAGTGCTGTTGTGGAGCAAGTGTTGCTTGAGCAAGGAGTGGAAGTTCAGCTACCTGTGTGTGACCGTTGTGAAAGGCGCCATGTTGGAGGTTGTTGGGGCGTGGGTGCTTGTTGGAATTGTGGTTCCAAAGTACATGTGAAGCGTGATTGTCCTTTTGGGGTGAAGTCAGCTTCAGTGATAGCCAAAGGATCTTTGAAAATTCGTTGGCGCGGCCGAGGCAAGGTTCAGAGGTGGCAGAAAGAGCAGAAGGTTGTGAAGAATTTGGGAAATGAGAATTGCTGGAAATGTGGGTCTGCTGGTCACATGAGGCGTGATTGTTTGATGTTGGCTCGGAATAGCCAAGGTTCTTTACCGCAAGGAGTTGATGGTGACCCTAGTGTGTTAGCTGGTGCTGCAGTGGTGTGGCAGGAGGATGATGATGCCGCGAGAAAGAGAGCTCGTCTGATGAAGCTTCAGGGAGGTGTTGTGTTTTCAGGTAATCTTGTTAAGTAATCTTTGCTCTAGTTACCTTAGTTTGGTTTCTATTGGTTTTTCCTTGCGTGGTAGGTTTAGTCTTGTTGCTAGCATGTTTGGGGTAATGGCAGTTGTTTGGGAACATCTTGGGTGTGAAGAAGGCTTAGTGAGAATCTTGTGGTTAATGGTTGTTGGTATGATGGAGTTAGATAAGTTAGGAGTGAGTTGGGAGGTTGTTTTTAGACGGATTTTGAGGATGTTATTGGAGGGTGTGAACTGGCTTTCATGCAGAGTTAAAATCATTGTTATACGCTATATTATATATGTGTTGGTCCATGCATACATGTGGCATGACATTAGAGGTTTTGCATACATGTACATCAGGCATGATAGGGCATGTTGGTGATCATGCATACGACGTTCACACTCGCTAGTAACTAATCGAATATGTTAGTGTGGTGGTTGGGTTAGGTTGGATGATGGGTTTTTAGAGGTTGTTTTGGCGCTGAGTGAGAGTTAGAAGTAATATTAAGCTGGTTGCTAGAATAGCGAGGGTGGTATAGCATGTTGGTGGAAGGATAGTGCTTGATGCTTAAAGAGTTTAGTGGTTGGGTGGTGAGGAGTACCGGTTGAAGTAGAATCGGTTAAGTGGTGTGAATAGTTAAAAGGAAGTGGTAGTTCCTTGGTGCTAGTGATGTTGCAGTTTTGTGGTTGTGTTTCCAAGTGCTGAGGTAGCTTAGCATTTAAGTTGTTGTGGAAGGGTTTTGTTGGTAAGTGTTGGTTCTTAGCAACCTTTGAGGAGTTGAGGAGTTGTTATGTATGTTTAGGTTGAGCGATGTTCTGGTGAGGCAAGTGTTGTGGTCAAGCTTGTGGTGGTTAAGCAATGAAAGATCTAAGGCCAGTGTTGTTGGAAAAGATTCTTGTGAGAAGTGGTTGGCTGGTTGTGAGTATGTGAACTTCTTTTGAAGTCAGCTGGTGGTGTGTGGAACAGCTAGCGGAGTCAAGTTGGGGTTGTGATGTAAATTTTGGATTGTGGGTGAGTAGTTCTGGTGAGTCGTTATGGTAATGATAGCGGCAGATGTGAAGGATTGTCAGCTTTTGTTGAGGAGTTTTGGTAAGCAGTTGATGTTTAAGAATTTTTGCTTGTTGGGAAAATCCTTCGAAGAGGTTTGGGAGTTGCAAGAGTTTTAGAAGCAGAGAAGTTTGCATAGTGGCTGAATTGGATTGGTTGGTGTCACTGTGTAAACCAGTCTTGGGAGTTGTGTGTTATAGTGATGTGTGCTGTAAAAGTTGAAGTTCTTCAGGTTGATGTTGGGGCTGTGTACAGTCTGGAAATGTGAAAGGGCAGGTTGTGGTTATCTTTGTGTGTGCTGGAATTTTGTGAACAGCATGTGGTGGTGTTGGGTTCGGTGGAGTTTTGTGTTGAAAGTGTTCAGTGGTGGTTGAGGCTTTTGTGTTACCTTGTGTGTTGCTTTGAGAAGGTTGTGGTTCCCTTTTCGTCGGTTGAAATTTCGAGGACGAAATTTCCTAAGGGGGGGGGGGAGAGTTGTAACGCCCCGGTTTTGGGCTCAGAAGTTTTGGGTGTTGACCGGTTCGGTCAAAGTGCTGATCGAATATATAAGAGTGAATTTAGGAAAGCCTAGTTCGGGTTGCATTAAAAATATGGAAAAATGTTCTAAAATCATCTTTTAATATAATTAAGTGAACTGTGAAATCAATTTTGGAAAAAGAGTTTCGGAAGGGTGACATTTTGGCTATTGACCAAAATGTAATTTTTGAAAGTTCGGTGACAGTTTTATAAAGGATTGAAACTTTGAATCTTTAAGGAGCTATTATTCCAAAAAGAGTTTCTCCAGATTTTTCTAAGATATTTTGAGGTATTATTCTGATTTTTAAACATAAAGAAAGAGGAGGGAAAGCCATTTTGACTATTTCATAACTAACTTTCCATTTTCTCTCAATTTTCCTTTTCTCTCATTTTCTCTCAACCCAAACACTTTTCTCCAGATTTTCTCATCAGATTTTGTCACTCAAATCACTCATTTCAACTCTCTTTTGATTCCTAAACATCACATCAACAAAACCTCTCAATTTGCTAGTGATTCTTCAAGCTTTTTGGTTCTAAAACGGGAGAAACTCAAGTTTGGAGGTAAGAACGTCCTTCTCCTCTAAACTCTCAGTTCTTTACTGAAATTCCCAAGTTCTCAATCCTTGATTTGTGATTTGTTAAAGGCTTTTCAATTGAAATCTTGATTTTGGCTTAAAATGTAAGATTTGGTGATTTTGGTGGAATTTTCGTGTGATCTGTTTGGGCAGTGTTTTGAAGTGTCAAATTGATGTTAAATGAATGCTAAATTGATTAGAAGTTGAGGTTTAATTAATGCAATCCCGGATAGGTTGAATTTCCTAAGTTTGGCTTGAGTTTTTGGTTGTTTTTGGAGTGTTTTTGGTGATCTGTTATACCTGGAGGTATAAGGACGTGTTTGTGATCATTTTGGATGTTAATTGATGTTTAAAAATGGTTAGAAGTGATGGATCTTGGCTGGGTTAAGTTTTGGAAGTGTTTGGAGGTGATTTCGGTTGTGTTTGGTAGCCGAAATGTTGATTTTGTGATGAGCAGCGAGTTTGGTTGTGTTGCTTGTGTTTTTAATGCATAATGATGCATTAATCCTCTGTTGTTATGTGCTTGAAACAGGGGAGTTTGATCCGTGAGCTTTAGAGGTGGTGCGGAAGGTTTCGAATGCTTGAAAGGCTTGTTGGCTAGCCTTGTTTTGTGTATCGGTGAGTGAAGTTGGGTTTTTAGCTTTTAAACCAAGGTTTGAAGGTTTTGGGAGCTTAGTTTAAGTCTAAACAACTTTGCTAAGCTCAAGAGTAAGTAAATGGATTTCTTTCTTGGTTTGTGTTATGAATTGGCTTTTTAAGCAATTGTGGTTGAAGTTTGAAATGCAAGGGTTTTGCATGATTTAAATTCTGTTTTGAAAGCATATTTTAGCATGGTTTAATGCTGGTTTTATACATTGAAAATGTGGTTTTGATGCATGGTGTTACATGATGTTTAATGGTTATGTGTAATGCTTTAAAACAGTGAATTAATGATGGTAAATGATGGTTCTTGCATTATGGTTATGCATGTGAATCATTGGACTAATGTGGTAAGGTGGTTATATTGGCAAGTGATGTAAGTGGTTCTTGGTTCTTGATCGGATATAGTTAGCCGGCTATAGGATTGGGTGCACCGTGAATAAAGTCGCCTTGGAGGTGGAGTGGTTAAGAGTGAACCGGTAAACTCCCTTCAAGTATCCTAACGAGATGGTTAAGGTCATAATGGAGGTTGAATGCCCATTCGAGGACCTTGGTTAAGCAAAGGTTATATGGTGGTTAAAAGTCCATATATGGGAACCTTGTGCTTGTTGAGATCACAATGGCGGAGTTAAGTCCATGTGTGGATCTTGTGTAGGGTGTCCCGGATCTCGTTAGTGATGTTATACAACTACCTATCGGTGAATGCAAAGGTTGTATGGTGTTTAAAAGTCCATACATGGGAACCTTGTGCATGTCAAGGTTGTATGGTGTTTAAAAGTCCATACATGGGAACCTTGGGAAAAGTGGAGGTTGTATGGTGTTTGAAAGTCCATACATGGGAACCTCGGGAAAGCTAAGGTTGTATGGTGTTTAAAAGTCCGTACATGGGAACCTTAGGATGGTGAGGTCAAATGGTGTTTAAAAGTCCATTGGAGACCTTGGATTGGTAGTGTGTATGAAGCGTGGGGGACAACGCTTGTGATCTATGTATCCGATTGGATGTTGAGTTGAAAAGTGAATGTGGTTGATCACTCGAAAGCCAATATGATGTTCTTGATTATAAAGAAGCATGTAATGCTTGAAATGATGCATAATTGCATGAGAAGCATGAGATGCTTGAAAAGATGCATGGTTGCATGGAATGTGTATAATGCTTGTGAATGCATGTTACTTGTTAAGTTGAACAAGTGTTGATTATCATTTGGTAATTGATGCATGTGTGCATGAAATATTTTAAATGCATTGGAGTTTTGTAAGACTTGTTTTAAAAGGCATGTGATGATGATGTTGTGGTTCATATAATGCCTTGGTTTAATGCATGTGTTGGATTACTTGAGTAAATGGTTTTAAAGGGTTTCTTGCTTGGAATGTTTTCAAGTATATGAAAGGTATGTTGTGAAATGGAAATGTTTTCCAAGGTTTTGAATTTAACTTTGCATATGGTGTTTATGCATGGAATGGTTAAATGGTTGAAATTTCAATTTGTGCTTTGAAAAGGTTTTCTTAGCTTGCTAAGCTAAGGGTTGGTTACATGTATGTGCAATGCATGGTTTAAGCATGATGTTAAAAAGGGGTTTTCAAACTTTGTTTGGTAAACAAATCGAGTTGCTTTTCAAAGAGGTTTTATGACTCGCTGCATTGATGGTGTTTTGGTTTTGAGCATTCCTCACTAAGCATTATGTGCTTACGCTCCTTTTTGTCCATCAATGCAGATACTTGAAGTTTGGACAGCGAAAAGCAAGGGATTCAAGGGGGACTCCACTTGAGATGTATGTCTCGGTTAATAGCTATAGTTAATAAAGGCAACGGGGTAGAATCTCTCGGATTGATGTTTATGAGTTCATATATGTTCGGACAAGTATGGTTTTATGATGTTGATGTTGTTGGTACATGTTTTGGCTTTTATGAGATTGAATTGGAAGTATGGTGTTTAAATGGTTGCTTGTGTAGGAAGCTTATCCTTTGAATTGGGGCTTTTCATGAATGTTGGTATTTTGTTGATTTGTTGATGCAAGTATGTCTCTTATATGTTGATTAGTATGTTGGTAAAGTTTTGTGGCTTTTGGAGCATGTTTGGATGGTCAATTGCATGTTTATGTATGCATTTGGAGGTTTTCTGTGCAGGGTGTTTCGGAACAGTTCATACCGTTTCGGAACGGGTGCCTCAAACAAACCCAGGCGTCCGAAACGGGTGAGACCGTTCCGAAACGGTTTGGCTACTGCCAGTCCCCCGTTGCGGTACGTGTTGCGGAACGGCCCCGCGTTTCGAAACGGGCTCTGCCTGTTTCGGAACGGGTGACCGTTGGAGGCTGACATTGGCAGTTAAATGTTTTGAAAAGTTTGCATTTTGGTCCTGAAACTTGTTTGAGCAATTGTTTGAGTTTGGGATGTCCGTTTGAGCTGAAATTTGGCAGAGAAGCATGAAACTTGATTAATTTTAAGTTGGTAACTTAAAATCTGGTCAAGTCCTTAATGTTTTCAGAATTTACAATTTGGTCCTTAAAGTTGTAATTTGTTCAATTGGGTCCCTGTTTGATCTCTGATGCTTGTGATCTTTGAATATGTTGTTGAGTGATCACAATTAGGGTTAATGTGCATCTAGACAAGATTAAAAAGAAAAAAAGGGTCGTTAATCAAGGTTGACTTTGGTTTTCCCCGTGTAACTTCCTTAATTCGGGTCAACCGTCTGGGCCGGGTTAAGGGGGTTACAGCTCTTGTATGCTTAAATGACTAAAATACTCATAATATATCTGAACCTTTTAAGATCTTGATGTATCAATTCTTGAACACTTGATATGAATCGTTTTACGAACCCCTTTCCAATAGGGACATCGTTTTAGAAATCCGTTCAAATTATCAAAAGTTTAATGTGTCCCATTTTCGTAAATGTCAAGTATCTTTAAGAAATGATTTGTCTCACCTAGTGTGTTCCATGTGCGATGTATTCTGTTGAATGGATTGTGTAATGATTTAATATGAATAATATTATGTTTGATGAACATTTCAATTGTTATTGAGATTGCATCACTATGTTAGAAAATGAGGTAAAATGATGAACTTGATATATGATGACATGCTCTGCCTACCTGATATATGTCTGTCTAATCTGTATACTTGGTATGTGATCGTTTGATCTGTGAAGGTATTGTCTGACTGTTTGATGAATTTGTTAGCATGATCTGTTAGTTTGATCTATGATGGTACAATCTGTTTGCACGATGAATGCTGAAAATGTCTGCTCTGCTCGATAGTATGCCCATTTATCTGTCAAAAGCATGAACTTCGGTTTCTGATACTCTGAATAAAATATGTCTGTTACATGTATTATGTTTCTCATGTTTGAAATCTGAACACCGATTACTATCTGGGTATACTGTTGGGTTATGTTATGAAGTCTCTGTTGGTACAGCCCTGATCAAGCTGGTAAATCCTTATGGACTCAAGGTCTCCCCTTGAGTGGCACCTACGCCCATCGGGCCTAGGGTAAGTCCTTATGGACTCAAGGTCTCCCCTTGAGTGGCACCTACGCCCATCGGGCCTAGGGTAAGTCCTTATGGACCTAAGGTTTCCTACCTCGTATATTACCAGCCAATTTTTTTCCGTCAAATTCTCAAGGTCTGATTAAAGAACAAATATCATTATTCTTGAGTATGATAAAACCTCGAAATAGTATAATAGAAATAGAGGACTATCACTACTTGAAACATCATGAAAATGTTATGCCTACTATATATCTGCACGAGCTTATAACATCTTCTGGTAGTTTTGTATTACTGAGTTTTCCAAGCTCATATTGTTTTTACCATCGCAGGTTAAAGGAATATATCACGGTATAACGTTTGACATCAGTTTGGAGTTCTCTCGGCGTTGCTTTTGGAGTATGGTACTGTATAGTTAGTGGCCATGTATGTCACGTATTGTTTTATGATAGAGTCTGTAAAGTACTTTCTGAGATTCTTGTTATGTGTTAAAATGATTTTCTGAAATAATATTTTAAACAAAAAGTTGATTTTACAGTTTAATAAGTGTTTTGAGAAAAAAATGTTTTCATGTGTATTTTACTGTGGGTCGCTCTTGTGACCCTAATGTGGCTTCCTAGGATCCGTTGTAACGCATAGGCAGGTCTAGGGGGTTACAGTGCGCCTGTTCAGGGAGATAGGATGAGAGCTGATCAGAACACGTGCCTTACGTGTGGGTCTCGTGGAAATTTGAGGCGAGATTGTCCTCGAACAGCGAGGGAGGTTCAGGCTCCTGTAGTAGTGACCGATAATTCATGTTGGAATTGTGGTTTGGCAGACCACATGAGGATGGATTTTTCTTTGTTGGCCAGTGGTGGTCAGGGACGTGCTCCTGGGGTAGTTGCACCGCAAAGAGGTCGTGGGCGCGGTCGTGGTAACTTCCAGTGCAGAGATGATGGTGGGAGGAATGTGGTGCATGTGGTGACTGTTCAACTGGAGGGTGGTGGCCAGGCTCGAGTGTATGCTCAGCGTGAGGGGAGGAATGATACGTATGTGATCACAGGTACCTTTACCTTGCAATCCTTGTCATTACTTTCCTTGATTGATTCTGGATCTACACACTCATACATATTGCGTGAACATGCTCAATTACTTGGTTTGCCTGTTGAGTCTTTGGATGTTGGTATGCGGGTAACTAGTTTCTTTGGTGAGACCGTTGTGACACAGAAGTTGTATAGAAGATGTCCCTTGGAAGTGCAAAACCATGTTTTTCTTGTTGATCTCATTGAATTGCCATTCTATGGTTTTGTTGTAATCTTTGGAATGGATTGGCTTGTTGAGCATCGAGCTGTAGTGGATTTTGAGAACAAGCGAGTTTCATTGAAACTTTCGGATGATTACGAGGTAGTGGTGGTTGGTGAGAATGTTAAGTTTCTTGCCAATGTGGTATCTTCGTTGGAAGCAAGTCGTATGCTGAGGCAAGGTTGTGAGGCTTATCTAGCATTTGTTATGAATCCTAGCTCTAAGGAGTTGCGAGTTCAAGATATCAGGACTGTGCGAGAGTTTCCTGGAGTGTTTTCGGAGAAGTTACCTGGATTGCCTCCTAGTCGAGAGGTGGAGTTTGGGATTACCTGTTCAAGATATCCCAAACTCCAGTGTCCATTACTCCTTACCGAATGGCACCTAAGGAGTTGAAGGAGCCGAAGACGCAACTTCAGGAGTTGCTTGATCGTGGTTTCATTCGGCCGAGTGTGTCACCTTGGGGTGCGACGGTCTTGTTTGTGAAGAAGAATGATGGCACTATGAGAATGTGCATCGATTACCGTCAGCTGAACAAGTTGACTATCAAGAATCGGTATCCTTTGTCGAGGATTGATGACCTTTTTGATTAGTTTCGGGGAGCGGATGTGTTCTCTAAGATTGACTTAAGGTTAGCTTATTACCAGCTCAATGTGAAAGATGCGGAGGTGCCAAAAAAACAGCCTTTAGAACGAGGTATGGGCATTATGAGTTCCTTGTGATGCCGTTTGGCTTGACGAATGCTCCTGCAACTTTTATGGACATGGTGAATAGAGTGTTCCATGAATACTTGGACAAGTTTGTTGTGGTATTCATTGATGATATCCTTATGTACTCTCGTACTGAGAAGGAGCATGAAAGGCATTTGCAGATTGTGTTGCAGGCGCTGTTGGAGAATCAACTTTATGCTAAGCTGAGCAAGTGCGAATTCTGGCTTAGAGAAGTTGTTTTCCTTGGTCAAGTGATTTCTGCTGAGGGGATTCGTGTTGATCCTCATAAGATTGAGGCGGTGACGAATTGGAAGCCTCCTAAGTTTGTTCATGAAGTCCGTAGTTTCCTTTGGTTGGCAGGATATTACCGGAGATATGTGAATGGATTTTCGAAGATTGCTGCACCTTTGATGAAGTTGTTGCAAAAGGATGTCAAGTATGAGTGGGCAGAAGCAAGGCAACAAGCTTTTGAGAAGCTTATGGCAGCTTTGACGCAAGCTCTTATCCTGGTTCAACCTGAATTAGGGAAAGAGTTTTGTGGTGTACAGCGACGCATCCTATGTTGGTTTGGGGTGTGTGTTGATGCAAGAGGGTAAGGTGGTGGCTTATGCATCGCGCCAGTTGAAGGTGCACGAGCAAAATTATCCTACGCATGATATTGAGTTAGCTGTGGTGGTATTTTCTTTGAAGATTTGGAGACATTACTTGTATGGTGAGAAGTGTACTGTGTACACAGATCACAAAAGTTTGAAGTATCTAATGTCTTAGAAAAAGTTGAATCTTAGGTAATGACGTTGGGTGGAGTTGCTTAAATATTACGATCTGACAATCGAGTACCATCCGGGGAAAGCTAATGTTGTAGCGGATGCCATGAGTAGAAAGGTGGCAGTAGAGTTAAGGGCTATGTTTGCCAGCTTGAGTATTTCGCAAGAAGGAGGGCTTGTGGCTGAATTGCAAGTGAAACCTTCTTTGGTTCAGTTGATAAAGGATAAACAGTTGTTGGATGATTCTTTGATGCCACGTGTTCAGGATATTGCTCAGGATAGACCATCAGATTTCTGTTTTAATGATGATGGGGTTCTATGTTTTGGGAGTCGGATAGTAGTGCCGAATGATGCAGATTTGAGGCGTATTATTATGGCTGAAGCTCATAGAAGTCCTTTTGCTATGCACCCTGGTAGTACGAAGATGTATCGTGATCTTAAGGATGACTACTATTGGGTGGGTTTGAAGAAGGATGTTGCGGAGTACGTGGGTAAGTGCATGTTTTGTTAGCGGGTTAAGGCTGAGCATCAATTTTCTTCTGGGTTGTTGCAACCATTGAGGATTCCTGAGTGGAAGTGGGAAAGAATTACCATGGACTTTGTGTCTAGTTTGCCCTTGTCGCCATCAAAGAAGAATTCGGTGTTGGTGATTGTGGATCGCCTTACGAAGTGTGCGCATTTCTTACCTGTGCATACTATGTATACCTTGGACAAGCTTGTAGAGTTGTACATTGCTGAGATTGTGCGACTGCATGGTGTGCCAAAGTCTATAGTGTCGGATAGGGATCTGAGGTTTACATTGCGTTTTGGGAGTGTTTGCAACAAGCTTTGGGTACGCGACTGAATTTCTGTACTTCTTATGATCCACAGTCGGATGGACAATCTGAGCGTGTTATCCAAGTGCTGGACGATATGTTGAGGTGTTGTGTGATTGAGTTTCAATGTTCTTGGGAGAAGCATTTGCCATTGGTGGAGTTTTCTTATAACAATAGCTACCAGGCAAGTATTCAAATGGCACCTTATGAAGCCTTGTGCGGGAGGAAGTGCAGAACTTCTCTTTGCTGGGCTGAAACATGCCAGAAGTTGATCTCAATGCCGACTATATTGAAAGGAACCACCGAGAAGGTGAAGCTCATTTGTGAGTGATTAAAGGCAGCTTCTGATCGACATAAGTCTTACGCAAATTTGAAGCGTAAGGAGATTGAGTTTGCGGTAGGTGACCATGTGTTCTTGAAGGTTTCGCCTTGGAAGAAGGTGATTAGGTTTGGCCGGAAGGGTAAGTTGAGCCCTAGGTATATTGGACCATACGAGGTGATTGAACCTGTGGGTCTTGTTGCATACAAGTTGAGGTTACCACAAGAGTTGGAAAAATTACATGATGTGTTTCATGTCTCTATGCTTCGGAGGTATAGATCGGATCCTTTGCATGTTATGCATGTGGAGGAAGTGGAGTTGAATCCAGACTTGACCTACGATGAGGAGCCGATTGAAATTCTAGATTCGGACAGTAAAGTTCTTCGAGGCAAGACCATTGAATTGGTTAAGGTGTTGTGGAAGCATCGTGGTGTTGAAGAAGCCACGTGGGAAAGAAAGGATCATATGAAGAAGCAGTTTACGTACCTTTTTCCTCCAGGTAAATTTCGAGGACGAAATTTCTTAAGGGGGAGAGTTTAGGGTCTGAACTGGACCGGTTTTGGGCTTAGAAGTTTAGGGTCTGAACTGGACCGGTCTGATTTTCAGTTTGAATATAAAAGGAGGTTTTAGGGAAAGCCTAGTTCGGGATGCTTTCAAAATATGGAAAAATATCTAAAAATCCTCTTTTAATATATACAAGAGAGTGGTGAAATCAATTTTACAAAATAAGGTTTGGAAATACTACATTTCGGTGTAGTGACTAAAATGCGATTTTTGAAATGTTTAGTGGTGACTGTTTTGTAAGGATTGAAACTTTGAATCTTTAAGGAGCTATTTTACCCAAAAAATGTTTTCTCCAGATTTTTCCTTAATTTGGGTGAATTAATTAATGTTCTAATTAATTAAAAGAAAAGGGAAACTACTTTTAGGATTTTCATAACTACTTTTTTCTAGTTTTTCTTCATTCCTTTTTCTCTCAAAATTCCATCATCCAAACACTTTTTCTCCGACAACTTTTTCATTGATCTTCACTTCAATTGATGAGATTTCTATCATCAATTAATTCCTATTCTATCTTGCATCAAAACCTTTTGATTTCCTCATTTAATTTTCAAGGAAATTGGCTCAAATCAAGGAGAAATCACCATTTAGAGGTAAGATTGTTCTTCTGCTCTAAATAATCAGTTCTTTACTGAAATTCCCAAGTTGTCAATCCTTAATTTAATTTTTGTAAATGGTTTTAATGTTAGAAACTTGATTTTGGCTTAAAACTCAAGATTTGGAAGAAATCTTGAAGAATTTCGTTGTGGTTGTTTGGGCTCTTTTTTGAGATAATTATATAATGTATTTTGGATGTCTAATGATGTGGAAATGAGGTTTTATCAACGCAATCCCGAATAGGTTGTGTTTCCTAAGTTTTTGCTTATGAAAATTGTGGTTTTGGGGTGTTTTTGGTGTTCTGTTATAGCTGGAGGTATAAGGATGAGTTTAGGTTCATTTTGGATGTTAATTGATGTTTAGAAGTGGTTCGAAGTCATGGATCATGGCTGGGTTAAGTTTTGGAAGAGTTTGGAGGTGATTTCGGTTGTGTTTGGTAGCCGAAATGTTGGTTTTAAGTAGAGCAGCGAGTTTAAGTGTGTTGGATAGAGATTTCATTGCATGATGATGCATTAATCCTCTGCTTTGATGTGTTTAAAACATGGGAGACATCTTCGGACACTATTGGAGTTGATCCGGAGGCTTGATCGGCGTTTCGGCAAGCTAGTGAAACGTAATTCGTGAGTGGAGTTGGGTTTCCAACTTTGAAACAATTAATTGAAGGTTTTGGGAGCCTAGTTTAAGTCTAAACAACTTAGCTAAGCTCAAGATTAAGTTTTCGGAAAAACTCCCTCGGATGTACTATGAGTGGCTTGACGCATTGGTTATAATTTCCTTGTTTAAATTCTATTTTGAAAGCATGTTTTAGCATGGTTAATGCTGGTTTTGAAAGCCATGTATTGAAGGATGCTCAAGGTAAGAGATCCTTGGTTTGGTACATTAATAATATGGTTTTGATGCATAGTGATACATAATGTTTAATGGCTTTGATTAATGCTTTAAAATAGTGAATTGTTGATGGTAAATGATGTGTATTGGCAAGTGATGTAATGGTTTTAAAGTACTTGAATCCGATATAGTTAGCCTGCTATAGGATTGGGTGCACCGTGAATAAAGTCGCCTTGGATGTTGAGGGGTTGTGATTGTACCGTAAACTCCATCCAAGTACCCTAACGAGAGAGGTAAGATCACAACGGTGGTTAAAAGTCTGTGTGTGGATCTTGTGTTATGTGTCCCTTGCTCTCGTTAGTGGAATTATACAACTACCGATGAGTGATGTTGAGGGGTTGAGATTGTACCGTTAAAATCCATCACGGGTGTTGAGGGGTTGTGATTCTACCGATAAACTCCACCTTCCGTTGTTCGGTAGTGTGTATGATGCGTATGGGACAACGCTTGTAATCCGCGTATCCGATTGTGTTTTGTGTTGTAAATGGTTATGAATTATCACTTGAAAGCCAATATGATATGTTGATTATAAAGAAGCATGAGATGCTTGTAAAGTATGCAAGGTTGCATGAAAAGAGATGAGCATGAGTTTTAAAAGCTTTGTTGAAAGTGTTTTCTAAAATTCATTATTGTGTTGTTTTCTTTAGAGCATGTCTCACTAAGCCATTGTGCCTACGCTCTCTCTATTGTACCAATAATGCAGATAATTGTAGTGTCTAAGGGCAACAAGGAGGCTAGAGTGTCCAAGGGAAACCAAGCTCATATATGGTGATGTTTTTATATACTATTAGTTTTGGTAATTTGGCAATGGGAACCTAAGATGTGTTTTGGGAGATGTGTTGAACTCCCTAGGTTATGGCATGTTGTTTTGATGGTTTGAATTTGTAAATGGCCTTTTAATGCTTGGTTTAAAGATTGGTTGATTGCTTGGTTTTCGATAATAGGAAGGATGCCTATAGATATGTGAAATTCCATGTTTGATGCTTTAAACGTGTTTAGGAGTTGCAAACATGCTCCTTATGTGTATGATAACTTGTTGGCATGACTAGGAAGTCATTAGGTTGTGTTTGAGTGGATTTATGTATGAAATACGAGCAAAATCTTCAGCTTCTGGGCAAACCGTATCAGAACACCCACTGGCGTTTCGAAACGGGGGCATGTAATGGCATTCGTGTTTCGAAACGGCCGGAGACTGTTCCGAAACGATTTGTCTACTGGAAGGCCTTGTTTCGGAACCAGTCTCGAAACTAACCCGTGTTTCGGAATGGTCAATGCTGTTCAGAAACAGGTGACCGTTGGGCACTGATTCGAATAGTGTTGAATTTTGCAAGTTTTACGTTTTAGTCCCAAAAGTTGTAATTGCAATTGTATGAGTTCGAGATGTCCAATTAAGGTGAAATTTGACAGGGAAGCATGTAATGTAACTAATTTCATATTGGTAGCTTTAAATTCAATTATGACCTTCTGATTTTCAGAATTTACAATTTGGTCCCTAAACTGATGATAGGTGCAATTGAGTCCCTCTTTGTTATTCGATCGCTATACCTTTTTCAAGTATGTTCCATGTGTGCTCACTTAGGGTTAATGTGCATCTAGATAAGATTAAAAAGAAAAAAGGGTCGTTAATCAAGGTTAACTTTCGAGTTGACTTTGGTTTTCCCCGTGTAATCTTCGTAGTTCGGGTCAACCGTCTAGGTCAGGCTAAGGGGGTTACATAGTTCTAAGACATGTTAATATTTCTATAATTTTTTAGGTTTTGGGAACCCCTAAGCCTAATACCTTGAAGAATTAAAATTTACATGATAAGTCTACCATAGAATTCCATGTGTTTTGAATGATTCATTGATGAGTTTGATGTTAAATTGTACATTAGATCACGATAGAATCAAAGAATTGACCATTCGAAATGGAAAAATCAAAAGGGAATCAAGCCAGAATATTAATTTGAGACCGGTTTTAGCTTTGGAAGTATCAGTGAGTATTGTTATGATTTTCGGGATTGGTCGGTACCACCTCGATTGCAAGTGATTTTGATTGCATAACTATAAATATGCTTTTTATGCGCTATCTCAAATAGATAAATTTGTGGTTGCAACTTTTGGTAATAGTAAGCTTGGTAAGCTTAATTCTTATCTTTTTTTTGTATGTGTAATGTTTATACTTTGATATGGTAAGACAAATATAGATTTTTAAGTTCATTTTTGAAGATATGATAGTCAATGAAGATTGAAATAGAATGCTATGAAACATGATACAATGAAATTTTGTTAAGAAACTTTGGAGTTTATAGCTCACAATAAGACAAATCAGGATTCAACTCAACTTCCTCAACCAGCAACACATGCAAAGGATCTGAACAATACCTCCTATGCATGGATACATGGAAAACATCATGTATCTTCTCCAACTCTAGCGGTAATTGCAATCTATACGTAACATGGCCAATCCTCTCAAGCAACTCGTAAGGTTCGATAAACCTCGGGCTCAACCTGCCCTTTTGCCCGAACCTCATCACCTTCTTCCAAGGCGAAACTGTCAAGAAGACCTTCTCACCAACCTCAAACTAAATTTCCTTACGCTTCAAATTCGCATAAATTTTTTGACGATCCGAAGCCCCTTTTAGACGATCACAAATGAGCTTCACCTTATCGGTTGTACCTTTGAGCAGATACGACAAAGAAACTAACTTTTGCCCCACTTCTGCCCAACACACGGGTGTACTACACTTCTGTCCATACAAAGCCTCATACGCTGCCATTTGTATGCTCGTCTGATATCTATTATTATAGGCGAACTCTACCAACGACAACAACTTGTCCCACAAGACATGGAAATCAATCACACAACACCGGAGCATATCCTCCAACACCTAGATAACCCGCTCCAATTGACCATCCGTCTGAGGAAAATATAACGTGTTAAAGCTCAACCTCGTGCCCAAGGCTCGATGCAAATACTCTCAGAACCTCGATGTGAATGCAGATCCCTATCTGAGACTATAGACTTAGGAACGCCATGCAACCGCACAACTTCCGCAAAATAAAGCTCTGCCAGCTTATCCAGGGTAAACGTAGTATGCACGGGCAAGAAATGTGCACACTTTGTCAACCTATCCACAGTCACCCACACATAATTCTTCTTTGACGGTGTCATAGGAAAACCCGACACAAAATCAATCGTGATCCTCTCCCATTTCCACTTCGTAATCCTCAAAGGCTGCAACAAACCGGATGGAAACTGATGTTCAACTTTCACACGCTGACACACCAAACACTTGCTAACAATCTCTGACACATCATTTTTCAAGCCCACCCAGTAGTACTCATCTCGCAACCCCCAATACATCTTAGTACTAACAGGATGCATGGCAAAAGGACTATTGTGAGCGTCCATCAAGATAGTGCACTTCAACTCAACATCCTCTGGCACAACTAGCCAACCCTTAAAACACAAGACACCATCGCCACTGAAACTATAATCCGTAGGATTACCCTTCGTTATGTTCGTAACATGCGGAACCAAGGAATCATCGAACAACTGATTTTCCTTGATCAATTCAACAAAAGATGGTTTCACCTGAAGCTCGACCACCAAGCCAGCATCACGAGACAAACTCAAATGAGCAAACATCACTCTTAACTCCACTACAACCTTTCGGCTCAAAGAATCGGCCACAACATTGGCCTTCCTTGGGTGGACCGTAATCCTTCAGCAACTCCATCCATCGACGTTGCCGAAGATTCAATTCACTATGAGACATAAGATACTTGAGACGCTTGTGATCTGTGTACACAGTACACCTCTCACCGTAAAGATAATGCCTCCATATCTTTAGATGAAACACTACAGCCGCAAGCTTGAGATCGTGAGTAGGATAATTTCGCTCATGTACTTTCAATTGCCTCAACGCATAATCAACTACTCTACCCTTCTACAACATCACACATCCTAAACCCACATAGGATGCATCACTATACACCACAAACTTTTTTCCCGATTCAAGTTGAATCAAGATCGGAGCTTGTACCAAAGCTTCTTTCAACTTTTGAAAAGCTTGATGCCTCACCTCTGTCCACTCAAACTTATCATTTTTCTGGAGCAACTACGTCAACGGAGTAGCTATATTAGAAAACCATGTATGAACCGACGGTAATACCCAACCAAGCCTAGAAAACTACGATCATCCGTCACTAATTTCAGATGTTTCCATCCTAAACCGCCTTAATCTTTTGAGGATCTACACGAATACCCTCAGCTGACACCACATGACCAAGAAACACCGCCTTTTTGATCCAGAAATCACATTTACTCAACTTTGCATAGAGCTGATTATCCAACAGGGTATGTAGCACTATCCTCAAATGCTTATCATGATCCTCCTTCGTACTAGAGTACACAAGGATATAAACGATAAACACCACCACAAACTGATCAAGGTACTCGTGGAACACCCGGTTCATCATATCCTTGAACTCAGCCGGTGCATTGGTCAAACCAAAAGGCATCACTAGGAACTCGTAAAGCCCGTACCTCGTACGAAAAGTCGTCTTTGGTACGTCCTTATCCTTCACCTTAAGCTGATAATACCCCATCCTGAAATCAATCTTTGAAAACACAATGGCACCTCAAAACTTATCAAAGAGATCATCAATCCGAGGTAAAGGGTACTTATTCTTTATCGTCAACTTGTTTAGTTGCCGATAGTCTATACATATCTATATCGTCCCATTTTTTTTCTTAACAAACAAAACTGGAGCTCCCCAAGGCGAGATACTTGGCCTGTAACGCTCTGGTTTTGGGCCTAGATGTTTTTGACATTGGATCGGGCCGGTGGGAAAGGTTCAAACCCTTGAGGTCGGTTCAGGGTAAACCTAGTTTGAGATGTTTTAAAAATATGGAAAAATATTTAAAAATCATTATTTATTATGTAAATAATTATGGTAAAAACAATTTTACAAAATGAGTTTTGGAAATATTATATTTTGGTGTAGTGACCAAAATGTTGCTTTTGCAAAAGTTGGCTTGTGAGTTTTTCGTAAAGGATTGAAACTTCGAATCTTTAAGGAGCTATTTTTACCATTTATTTACATCAGATTTCTCTTTAATTTGGAAGCTTTTAATAAATGATTTTATAATAGAATAAAGGAAATTAAATAGGAAACTAAAAGTTGACTTTTCATAACTAGTTCACGTTAGTTTTTCCTATTCTCATTTTCTCTCAACTTCTATTCAGCCAAACACTTTTCTCTCATAAAAAAACCTTTGATTTTCACATTGATTGTTGAGATTTCATTCCCTAAATGATTCTCTAACTTTGTTTCGTCAAATCACATTGATTTTGCTTTGGATTTTTCAAGAAAACTTGCCCAAATTGAAGAGAGATCAATCATTAGAGGTAAGCTTCATTCTTCTCCTATAATGATCAGTTATTTACGGAAATTCCTAAGTTATCAATCATTTGTTAATGGTTTTTGAGTTGTTTTAATGTTATAAACAAGAAAGAGTTGTTAAATTCAAGATTTTTGATGAGATTTTGGTGATTTTCGTATTTCTATGTAATGATCCGAGTTGAGGTTGATTTTCAACATATTTTGGGAATGAACTACATGAGAATGAACTATGATTCACATGTACCGATGTTGAAACGTTGTTATGCTATGAGAAATGCATATGAGATTTTGAGATTATGAAATGCTTTTGTATATCAAGCATGTGTGGCCTTGCCATGAGTTTTGCATTCGTTGAATGCATGAGATAGATAGGGTACATGTGGTTTTCAAATGGTGTTTTGCTTTCAAATGGATTTCAAGCATGAGATAGAAAGAGCATGGTTTTAGAAATGGATTTCAAGATAATATTTTAAAAGCTTGTATTGTTGTGTTGGTGTTTTTAGAGCATGCCTCACTAAGCTTTTGTGCTTACGCTCTCTTTTACAAACAATGAAAATAATTGAGACATCTTGGGTAGCAAGGAGGCTTAAAAGAATCCAATGAGTAAATAAGCTCAAGTATGATGTTTTACATTTACCATTAGTAATGAGATACGACAATGGGATTTAATGGTTTGTTTAGGGAGATGTGTTTTGGACTCCCTTGAGTTGTAGCAAGTTGTATGTGCTCTTTTCGGTTTGTAGAAGGAAATTATATTTGATTTTTTGCTTTACCTTGCCTTTTGTGATGCTTATGGTTTGTGGTTAAAGCATTCTCTTTTATATGCCTTGCATTTTTGTGATGTTATACCAAAAGCTTGCCATGTGCTTAGAGTTTAATGCTTTTATGTTAGTATTGATGTTACAAACTTGTCCATATGTAGTGGTGATGTTTTGGTGATGTAAAATGTGAGTTTGGGTGCTGAAATTGGTACACATCTGGTATAGGTATCGATACTCGGGCTTGAGTATCGATACTCATAAGCAAAACCGGTGCAAAATGGTCCAGGGGTATCAGTACGAAAGGGAAGCGTATTGATACGCCTGGGGAAAGTTTGAAGGCGTATTGATACTTGGGAATAAGAATCGATACCCTTTTCCCAGGTTTGGCCACTGCCATCACGTGTATCGATACGACCACTAGGTGTACCGATACTGACAGTTAAAATCTGTTAAAAGCATCTTTTAAAGTTCTGAAAATTGTACATTTTAGTCCTCGAACTTCGTGTATGCAATTAGATGAGTTTGGATGATCTGATTGTGATGAAATTATGCAGGGAAGCTTGAAATATGACTAATCAAATATTGGTGACCTTAAAATCAGAAGGGTTCTTATATTTAAAGAAATTACAATTTGGTCTCTAAATGTTTAAGTTACGCAATTAAATCCCTAAATGAAATCCGATTGCTGTTCCATTTCTTCTTATGCTCTTTGATGATCACATAGGATCTAAATTGCATCTAGAAAAGATAAAAAGAAAAAAAAAGGTCGCTAATCGAAGTCAATTTTAACGAGTTGGCTTCGGTTTTCCCCGTGCAAGCTTCTTGGTTTGGGTCATCCGTCTAGACCAGGCTAAGGGGATTACATGGCCTAATGAAACCATGATCTAGAAACTTCTGAAGCTGCATCTTTAACTCCCTTAACTCCTTCGGTGTCATTCGATATAGAGCTATGTATTCTAGAGCCGTATCCACATACGTCTCTCTGTAGAACTCGACCTCCCTATCCGGTGGAAACCAAGGTAACTCTTTTGGAAACACTCCTAGAAAATCACAAACTTCTCGAATATCCTACGAACATGCTTCCTTCATATTTTGGTTCATCACATACGTCAAATAAGCTTGGCAACCACCATTCATCAAATTGTGAGATTCCACCGCCGAAATAACATTGGAGAAGAACTTTATGTTCTCACCCACAACCACAACTTCAAAATCATTAGAAAGCTTTAATTGTAACACCCTGGTTTTGGGCCTAGACGTTTTAGACATCGGATCGGACCGGTCGAGAACGGTTCGAATCACGTAAGGTGATTTCAGGAAATCATGGATCGGGATAGGATAAAATTCTGATAAAAATTTATAAAATCCTCTAAAAATATAATTAAGACGTTGGTCAAGTCAATTTTACAAAAGGGTTTTGGAAAATGGACATTTTGAGTAGTGACCAAATTGTAAAGTTTCAAAACTGGGAAAATGTGATTTTTAAGGATGAAGCCAAAATCTTAGAATCTTTAGGGGCTTTAAGTCAATTTGACCTTTCTTCAATATGACTCGTGATTTAAAAGGGTTTTTAATTAAATGATTATTAATTGGATTTTTATATTAATTAACTAAAAGGTAGTTAAAGGGATTTTCATTTACGTAACTACCAATTCCCTCTCATTTTCAGCCAAACACCATTTTCTCTCATCTTTTTCAATAATTCTTCCTCTCAAAAACTCTCTCAACATTTCCTAAATCATTTTCAAGAGGTCTTCCTTAATTCTTCAAGATTTTTGCAAGGAAAACTTGTCATCTATTGAAGGAAGCAAGGATTGGAGGTAAATCCCATTCTCAACCTCTAATCTAAGTTCTTTATTGAAATTCCCAAGATATTTGGCTTCTAAATACTATTCTTTAGTGAGTTTTCAATATAGTTTTGATTTGAGATCAAAATCTTGTGAAATTGTGGATGAAATCTTGATTTTCGGACTTGATGAGTTGGGCTCTGTTTTGTGTTGATTTTAATTGATTTATAAGTTCGTTTATATGTTAAAATGATGTGTTAATAACATAGATCCCAAAATCTTTTAGATCCTTGAGGTTCTTGATAGTTTTAAGTGAGATTTTGGGGGGTGAAATGGTGGAATATTGATTGTTGGAGGTATAAGGATGAGTTAAGATGTTTATTAGATGTGTTTTGATGTTGATAATTGTAACACCCCAAATTTGGGCTTAGAAGTTTACGGTATGAATAGGATCGGTCTGAGAAACGGTTCGAATTTAAAAGGGAGTTTTAGGGAACACCTAGTTCCAGATGCTTTAAAAATATAGAAAATATCTAAAAATCCTATTTTAATATAAAAAGGTGATTGGTGAAATCAATTTTACAAAATAGGGTTTGGAAATACTACATTTCGATGTAGTGACCAAATCGCAGTTTTTGCAAAGTTTTGTAGTTACTATTTTGTAAAGGATTGAAACTTTGAATCTTTAAGGAGCTAATTTACCAAAAATATTTTCATCATATTTTTCCTTAATTTGGGTGATTTAATTCATGATTTAATTAAATAAAATAAAGGAGATAAACTACCTTTGACTTTTATAACTACTTTTCTCTAATTTTCTCTCATTTCATTTTCTCTCAAAATCCTATCAACCAAACACTTTTTCTCCAGAAAAATTCACTTTTATTTCCACTTCATTTGATGAGATTTCCATCACTCATTGATTCCTAATCAATCTTTCAACAAATCCACTTGATTTCTACATTGTATTTTCATGGCAACTTTCCCAAATCAAAGAGAAATCATCATTTATAGATAAGCTTGTTCTTCTCCTCTAAATACTCAGTTCTTTACTGAAATTCCCAAGTTGTCAATCCTTTATTAAAGTTTTATGAATGGTTTTAATGTTGGAAACAAGATTTTGGCTTAAAACTCGTGATTTTGGAAGAGATCTTGGAGATTTTCGTGGTAATTGATTGGGCTCTATTTTGAGATTGTTTTCTAATGTATTTTGGATGTTAAATGATGTTAGAAATGAGGTTTTATCAATCCAATCCCTAATAGGTTTGGTTTCCTAAGTTTTGCTTGCTAGAATGGTGGTTTTTGGGGTGGCTTTGGTGATCTGTTGTTGCTGGAGGTATAAGGTCATGTTTATGTTGCTTTTTGATGTTAATTGATGTTTAGAAATTGTTAGAAGTGATAGATCTTGGCTGGGCTTTGTTTTGAAAGAGTTTGGAGATGATTTCAGTTGTTTTTGGAAGCCGAAATGAGGTTCTTGAGTAGAGCAGCGAGTTTAGGTTGCATTGCTTGTGATTTAAATGCATGGTGATGCATTAATCCTCTGTTTTTATGTGTTATAAAATATGGGAGAATGATCTGGAAGCGATAGAGGTGGCGTTGGAGGTTTCAGACGCTTGGAAGGCTTGTCGGCTAGCATAGTATTGTGTATCAGTGAGTGAGATCATGTTTTCCAGCTTTGGAATGGTTCTGAAAAGAGGTTTGGGAACTTAAATCTAGGCTTGAAACGGCGGTTTACATTCGGAAGTAAGTGAAGTTGAATTCTCTCTCGATTGTGCTATTATTGTTTTGAAAACTATTGAAATTGATTTTGATGTGTTGATTTGACAATGTAGTCAAATTGTTGTTTGTCCATGGTTTTTAAGCATGTGAGATGGTTGTCAAACTTTGTTTGAGAAAAGATTAATGAAATTGATATTCCTTGAGAGTGTGAGTTGTCAATTTGTGTCTAAAATGCTTTGTTCAGCTTTTTGGCTTTGAAGGTGTTGCATGCTTTAAAAACAGCGAATGTGTTGGTGTTTAACATGATATATATTGTCATAGATGATGTAAAGGTTACCGGATATATTGATCGATCAATAGGATGTACAGTACACTATAAACTAAAATTCGTACGTGCTCTTGGTTGTCGTCCCAAAGCTTAGTGGCGAATTATCCAAGCTTTTTGGCAACAAGAGTTTTTGCCATGAGACCGATGATGGGCATTCCATCGGAGTAGGACTTGGTGAGAGACCAAGCTTTTTGGCAACAAGAGTTATTGCCATGTGAAATTGATGAGAGGGCATTCCATCATAGTAGGACTTGGTGAAATACCCAAGCTTAGTGGCGAGGGTAGACACCACCATGAGAGCCGGTGGTGAGATCCCGCCGGGGTAGGACTTGACCTCGAGTCAAGCTGTCCGCATATCCGTTGACAATAGAATATGAAAATGCCAATATATGAGAATGAAATGTGTTACATGTACCAATGCTTGAGATGTTGTTTGTAATGAGAAATGCATCTGAGATAATAATTTTATGAAATGCTTTTGTGTATCAAGCATATGTGGCCTTGCCATGAGATTTGCATAGGTTGTATGCATGTGTTAGCTAGATAGTACATGTGGTTTTCAAAATGGTGATTTGCTTATGCAAATGAGGCTTTGAGTTTCTAAAATGCTATTGAGTAACAAGCATGTGTGGCTTTTCCATGAGTTTTGCATTTGTTGAATGCATGAGCTAGATAGAAGGAACATATGATTTTCAAAAGGTATTTTACTTTGAAATGATCATCAAGCATGAGAAATATATAGTATGAAGTGGAAGTGATTTCCAAGGAAATTGGTTTAAACTTGCATGAAGTGGTGATGCATGGAAAGGTTTAAATGATAGTATTTGCAACGATGTTGTTTGGGGTGAGTTGTTTAGTGTATCAAAGTTAAATGTTGGTTTTCTTGTTGAGCAATGCATGTTTTAAAGCAATGGTGTTTCAAAGGAGATTTTCAATCAACACTTTGGTTTATTGGGTTGTGATTACATTTAAGAAGGTTTTATGATTCGTTGCATTGATGGTGTTTTGGTTTTGAGCATTCCTCACTAAGCATTATGTGCTTACGCTCCTTTTTGTCCATCAATGCAGATAATTAAAGTTGGGGCAGCAAGAAGCAAGGTAATCAAGAAGAGCTCCACTTGAGAAGTATGTTTGGTTTATAGCTATTGATAATAAAGGCAATGGGGGGAACCTTTTATGTTGTTGTGTAATGAGATTGTTTATCTTGTCCAAGTTCGGTTTATGGTTTAATACTTGTTGATGATCGTTTTGCAATATTTGGATCTTCTTTATATGTTGATATAGCTATGTTCTTGGGTTAAGGTAAGATCTTGTGTTGAATGTGATTAGGGAGTTGGTGTGCCTAATGCTTGATTTGTATCTACTCTTTGATGCAATTTGATAGTTATAATGCTTAGCATGTTGTTGATGTGTTATGGAATGATTTAAAGCGTGTTTGTGGGTGTCTTAAGGTGAAAAACCATAAGTTTATGTTGTTTATGTGTAGGGTGTATCGAAACACCCTTGGCTGTTTTGAAACGGGTGCTTGAAATGGCTTGGGCATTTCGGAACGACTAGAAGTGTTTCGAAACACTTTAGCTACTGGAAGTGTCTGTTTCGGAACTAGGTTCGGAACATACTCGCGTACTGAAACGGTCAACACCGTTTTGATACGGGTGTTTCGATACGGTTGTTTGTGTTTCGAAACGGGTGATCGTTGGACACAGTTTTGAATTTCTTTGAAGTCTGCATTCTTTATATTTTAGTCCTGAAAGTTGTAATCGCAATTGCTTGACCTTGAGTTGTTTTTTTAAGCTAAAATTTGGCTGAGAGGCTTGTAATATGATTAATTGAGGTTTGGTAAAACTAAAATCTTGAAAGTCCTTTTATTTTCCAAAATTTACATTTTGCTCCCTAAAAGTGTATTTCTTGTAATTGAGTCCTTAAACGTTTTTCTGATCGTTGTGCTTTTCTCTCCTAAGGTTCTTGGGCTTTCACATAGGTTTAATGTGCATCTAGAGAAGATAAAATAAAAAAGGGTCGTTAATCAAGGTTGACTTTTGGGTTGACTTTGGTTTTTCCCGTATGATCTTTGTAGTTCGGGTCTAGCGTCTAGGCCGGACTAAAGTGGGTTAAATTTGTTGGTATTAGAGCTAAGTTGCGAATATTTGGGGTGGTGGTAAGTTTGTGGTAAGTTGTTATGGTATGTGTTGGATGTTTATTCTAATGTGTGGTTGAAAGTTGGTTGAAAAGTACGTTTCTGAGTGAATTGTTGACGTTTTATTGTGCTTTTTGGTTACGATTCTTCTGTAAGCTAATGTGAACATGTGTTGGTGACATGCTGGTGTTGTGAATTGATTTTCCGAATAATGAAAATGTGATGGGTATGATATGTTGATGTTATGCTGTTGGGGGTGAATGTTGTTTGACGAGAGCATGATTGAAGTTTGTTGATTGATATGCTCCATGTTTGTGATATCAATGTTTTTATTGATTGTTTTGTCATATAAAAGGGGATAATTCGGGATACCCATTTCCTTATTATTATAGCTATTGTGTTATGTTGGAGTTGGAGTCTTGAATCCTTGCTTGAAGATGGCCTGATCGTTTTGTTTGTTTTGTTATCATTGCTTTGTTAATAATAGCACAATGGGATTGATGAGAGAATGGCAGTTGGGTACGATGGTTGCTGCTTTAGAGCAGGTTGCAAAGGAGTGGAATTCACTCTTTGGTGGGAATGTATCATTTCGGTCTACAGTGCCCGGAGTTGAGGTAGTAAGACAGGAGGTGAGAATTGGTTCTGTGATGAAGGATTCATCACTTGTGGTTCAAGAGGTGTCGGGAACATCTCAGGTTGTGGTGGAAGTGAGGCCAGTGTATGTGCCAACTGTGGGGCATTTGAGTTTGTAACCCCCTTAACTCGGCCCAGACGGTTGAACCGAATTAAGAAGTTTACATAGGGAAAACCAAAGTCAACTCGAAACTCAACCTTGATTAACGACCTTTTTTTATCTTGTCTAGATGCATATTAACCCTAGATATGTTCACAAGATCAGCATACACAAAGATCATACCAATCAGAGAACATTAAGGGACTCAATTGCACAAAATAAGGAATTAGGGACCAAATCGTAAATTCTGAGAATTACAGGGACGTAACCCAATTAAAAGTTACCAATATGAAATTAGTCATGTTTCATGCTTCACTGCCAAATTTCAGCTCAAACGGACATCTCAAACTCATCCAATTGCATATACAAGGATTAGGACCAAAACGCAAGGTTTTCAAAACATTTAACCAACAATTTCAGTGCCCAATGGTCGAGTGTTCCAGAACAGGGAGGACCTGTTCCGAAACGCGGGACCGTTCCGAAACTGGTACCGAAACAGGGCCTGGCAGAGGCCAAACCGTTCCGGAACAGTTCCTTCCGTTTCGGAACGCCCAGGCCATTTCAGGCCCCCGTTCCGATACGGTAGCACCTGTTCCGAAACAGGCTGCCCAGATTGCAGAAAAAATTGCTGGTTTAACACACGATTAACCCATCAAACATGCTCCAAAGGCAACCAAATCATACCAGCATGTCATTCAACATACAAGGGACATAATTGCATCAAAATCTAGATACAAGACCACCCCTAGGTGTACCAACTCAATAAACACATTCAACACTCATTCATGCTTTTAAGACAAGAAGCACATCATAATGACTTAAGCATAAGAAGATTCAAACGTTGCAAGCGTTAAACCACGTAGTTCTAAATCATAAACCAATCTTGTCCAACATACACAATCTCATTAAACATCATCATAAGAGATTCTCCCCCCATTGCCTTTATTATCTATAGCTATTAACCGAGACATACATCTCAAGTGGAGCTCTCCTTGAATCCCTTGCTTCTCGATGTTCCAACTTCAAATATCTGCATTGATGGACAAAAAGGAGCGTAAGCACATAATGCTTAGCGAGTAATGCTCAAAACCAAAACACCATCAATGCAGCGAGTCATAAAACCACTTTTAAAAGCAAACTCGATTCGATAAACCAAAGCAATGATTGAAAATCCTTTTCAACAACATGTTTAAAATCATGCATTGCTCAAACATGAAAAACAACCCTTAGCTTAGAAAGCTAAGTAATCCTTTCCAAAGCACAAACTTGCAAAACCAACAATTTAACCATTCCATGCATGAACATCATATGCAAGGTTAAATACAAAATCCTTGGAAAACACTTCCACTTTACATCTTATCTTTCTCATACATAAAAATCATCTTAAAGCAAGAAATCTTTAAAAACCATTTACACATTCAATATAACATGAGCATTAAACAAATGCGACATATGAACCACATCATCAATATTTGCATCCCATGCATTTAAAAACAAGTCTTCGCAAGACTTCAATGCACTAAAGAGATTTCATGCACAAATGCACCATTCTCAATAGATAATCAACACTTGTGCAAGCTAGCAAGTTAAACATGCATTCATAGTACATTACACACTTCTCATGCAACCATGCATCATTTCAAGCATCTCATGCTTCATTATATTCAAGAACATAATATTGGCTTCCAAGTGATAAACCAAATCCACTTTTCAACTCAACATCCAATCGGATACGCGGATCACAAGCGTTGTCCCCACGCTTCATACACACTACCAATCTCAAGGTCCCCAAATGGAATTTTAACCACCATTTGACCTTACCATACACAAGGTTCTCATATGGAATTTCAACCACTATATAACCTTAACATTCACAAGGTCCTCATATGGAATTTTAACCACCATATAACCTTAACATTCACAAGGTCCTCATATGGAATTTTAACCACCATATAACCTTAACATTCACAAGGTCCTCATATGGAATTTTAACCACCATATAACCTTAACATTCACCATTGGTAGTTGTATAACATCACTAACGAGATCCGGGACATACTACACAAGATCCACACATGGACTTTACACCACCATTGTGATCTTAACAAGCACAAGGTCCTCAAATGGAATTTTAACCACCATTATTACCTTTGCTTACACAAGACCCACCCATGGAATTTTAACCACCATGGTGTTCTTAACCATCTCGTTAGTGTACTTGGATGGAGTTACCGGTTCACTCACAACCACTCCACACCCAAGGCGACTTTATTAACGGTGCACCCAATCCTATAGCCGGCTAACTATATCCGATTTAAGTAACCAAGAACCACTTACATCACTTGCCAATATAACCATCTTACCACATTAATCCATTGATTTACAAGCATAACCAAAATGCAAAAACCACCATTTACCATCATCAATCCACTGTTTTTGAAGCATCACACAAAGCCAATAAACAACATGCATCACTATGCAACAATTCAACAATTCCAATGTACAAAACCAAGGATCTCTTACCTTGAGCATCCTTCACACATGGCTTTCAAAACAAGCATTAAACCATGCTAAAATATGCTTTCAAAACAGAATTTAAAACATGCATGTAACCCCCTTAACCCGGCCTAGACGGTTGACCCGAATTAAGAAAGTCACACGGGGAAAACCAAAGTCAACCCGAAAGTCAACCTTGATTAACGACCCTTTTTTTAAAAAAAACTTGTCTAGATACACATTAACCCTAGTTATGATCATTCAAACAACATGCTCAAAGATCATAAACATCAGAGATCAAACAGGGACCCAATTGAACAATTTACAACTTTAGGGACCAAATTGTAAATTTTGCAAATTATGAGGTCTTAACCCAAATTAAAGTTACCAACTTGTAATTAGTCAGGTTTCATGCTTCCCTGTCAAATTTCAGCTCAAACGGACATCCCAAACTCATACAATTGCACAAACAAGATTTAGGACCGAAATGCAAACATTCCAAAACATTTAACTGCCAATGTCAGCCCCCAACGGTCGGCTGTTCCGAAACAGGGAGAGCCTGTTTCGAAACACAGGGCCGTTCTGCAACGTGTTCCGAAACGAGGGCTGGCAGAGGGCTTCCCGTTTCGAAGCGGTGTCTCCCGTTTCGGACGCCTGGGCTACTACAAGGCACTTGTTCCGAAACGGTAGCCACTGTTCCGAAACGGCCTGCACAGAATGCAGAACTTTGCTTGCTTAATCATACAATTGACCAACCAATCATGCTCCAAATGCTACCAAACTTTACCAACGAGAAATTCAACATACAAGAGACATATTTGCATCAATCATTCATCAATATATCATCATATATGAAAAGCCCCAAATTTTAAGCATGCTTCCTACTCAATCTAACCATTTAAACACTAAGCCTTCAAAACCAAGCACATAATGACCAATTACAAAATCCAGCATTATTAACAACATTAAGCAAACTTAGGGAGTTCAAAACATCTCCCAAAACATCCATAATGATCCCCCATTGCCAAATGCCAAAAGCTAAAGGTGTACAAGAAAACCTTTCCATACTTGAGCTTAATACCCACTTGATTGCTTGCCTTCCTTGTTGCCCTCAATGTACCTTAACGCTCTGCATTATTGGTTTAAGAAAACGAAAGAGAGCGTAAGCAAAGCTTAGTGAGGAATGCTCATCAAAACCATTCAATAATGCATTTATAAAACACTTTTTAAATCATACTTCAAAACATCATTTATACATGCTTACAAGCATTCTTAGACAAGCAATACGTGCTTCCATATCAATACATGTCATATTGGCCACAAGTGATAAGTTCCATCTTTTTAAAACAAGATCAACATAAGACTCACACATGGACTTTTAAACACCATTGTGATCTTATAATTCCCAAGGACCACACAAGGACTTTTAAACACCTTTGTGTCCTTACAAGTTTCACCCCAAGGACTTTTAAACACCTTGGCCCCAAGGACTTTTAAACACCTTGGCCCATGGACTTTTAAACACCATGGCAAGGACCACACAAGGACTTTTAACCACCTTTGTGTCCTTAACAAGAACCATCCAAGGACTTTTAACCACCTTGATGTTCTTAAGTATCAAGGCTCACTCAAGGACTTTTAACCACCTTAGTGACCTTAACAAGAATCATCATGGACTTTTAACCACCATGAAGTTCTTAGAATCCACAAGGCTCACTCAAGGACTTTTAACCACCTTAGTGACCTTACCCTTTTTCAAAACATCACTTGCCAATATACATCATTATCATCAAATAATCCATTGTTTTAAAGCATTTAACCAAGCCATAATCATCATGCATTTTTAAGCATCAAACCACATTTAAACAATGTTCAAAAACAAGGAACTCTTACCTTGAGCTTCCTTCAACATATGGCTTACAAAATCAGCAATAACCATGCTAAATCATGCTTTCAAAATAGAATTTAAAACATGCAATAAACCAAATTGCACAACAACCAAACCATGGCCACCACTAGAAAGTCTTTCCGAAAACTTACACTTGAGCTTAGTAAAGTTGTTTAGACTTAGACTAAGCTCCCAAGACATTGGTTTCAAAGCCGAAAACCCCAATTTCACTCACCGATTCCGTTTCGCCTCTTGCCGAAACACAAATCAAGCTTCCGGATCACCACCACTTGGATCCAAAGATGACTCCCCTGTTTTAAACACATCAAAGCAGAGGATTAATGCATCATCATGCATTAATAGCTTCAATGAAAGCACCTAAACCCGCTGCTCTCATCCACACTCCATTTTCGGCTACCAAACACAACCGAAAATGCATCCAAACAACTCCTCAACAAAGCCCAGCCATAAACCATCAAAACCAAACATCCTTTAACATCATTTAACATCTAAAAAGAACCTAATAACAACCTTATACCTCCAGCAACTACAGATCCACAAGATCACCTCAAAAACAACCAAGAATCACAAGCTAAACTTAGGAAATTCAACCTATCCGGGATTGCATTAATTAAAACTCAATTCCTTATCAAATTAACATTCATTTAACATCAAAAACACTCCTCAAATCACTGCTTTAACAGATTAAACGAAAATTCATCACAAATCATCAAATCTTGCATTTTAAACCAAGATCCATTTTACAACTTTAAAACCACTTGTAAAACATCAATTAAGGATTGAGAACTTAGGAATTTCAGTAAAGAACTGATAGTTTGGAGGAGAAGGACGTTCTTACCTCCAAACTTGAGTTTCTTCTCTTTTAGAACCAAAAAGCTTGAAGAATCAAGTAGCAAATGGTGAGGTTTTGTTGATGTGGTGATTAGCAATCAAAAGAGGATTGAAAAGAGATGTTTAGGTGACAAAATCAAAAGAAAAACTCTGGAGAGAATGGTGTTTGGGTTGAGAGAAAATGAGAGAAAAGAAAATAGAAGATTTGAGAGAAAAGTTAGTTAGAATTAGGAAAATATCTTCCCTCCACTTTTCTATAGTTTAAAAATCAGAAATAATTCATTTAATATCCTAGAAAAATCTGGAGAAACTCCCTTTGGGTAAATAGCTCCTTAAAGATTCAAAGTTTCAATCCTTTCTAAAACAGTCACGCAACTTTCAAAAATTACATTTTGGTCACTAGCCAAAATGTCACCCTTCCAAACCTCATTTTGTAAAATTGATTTCACAGTTCACTTATATATATTAAAAGAGGATTTTAGAACATTTTTCCATATTTTTAATGCAACCCGAACTAGGCTTTCCTAATTTCACCTTTTTATATTCGAACAGCACTTTGACCAAACCGGTCAACGCCCAAACTTCCAAGCCCAAAACCGGGGCGTTACAACTCTCCCCCCCCCCTTAAGAAATTTCGTCCTCGAAATTTACCTGTAGGAAAGAGATAAGGAAACTGCTTCAGCATGTCATCCTTCCGCTCCCACGTGGCTTCCTCAACACCACGATGCTTCCACAGCACCTTTACCAACTCAATGGTCTTGCCACGAAGAACTTTGGTATCCGCATCCAGAACCTTCACCGGTTCCTCATCATAGGTCAGATCCGGATTCAATTCCACTTCTTCCACAGGCATCACATGCGAAGGATCAGATATATACTTCCGGAGCATAGAAACATGAAACACATCATGAATCTTCTCCAACTCTTGAGGTAACCTCAACCGATACGCAACAGGACCCACACGCTCAACCACCTCATATGGCCCAATGTACCTAGGGCTCAACTTACCCTTCAAGCCAAACCTCATCACCTTCTTCCAAGGTGAAACCTTCAAGAACACACGATCACCCACCGCATACTCTATCTCCTTACGCTTCAAATCCGCGTAAGACTTTTGCCGATCAAAAGCCGCCTTCAACCGCTCACAGATGAGCTTCACCTTCTCGGTGGTTCCTTTCAATAAAGCTGGCATCGAAACCAACTTTTGACTCGTTTCAGCCAAACAAAGAGGAGTCCTACACTTCCTGCCGTACAAAGCCTCATAAGGTGCCATTTGAATACTCGCCTGATAACTATTGTTATAAGCAAACTCCACCAAAGGCAAATGCTTCTCCCAAGAGCCCTGAAACTCAATCACGCAGCACCTCAACATATCCTCCAAAATCTGAATGACACGCTCTGACTGGCCATCCGACTGAGGATGATAAGATGTACTGAAATTCAACCTTGTACCCAAAGCTTATGCAAACACTGCCAGAAACGTGATGTGAACCTCGGATCCCTATCCGACACAATCGACTTAGGCACACCATGCAGCCGCATAATCTCAGCAATGTACAGCTCCGCAAGCTTATCCAAGGAAAACGTAGTATGCACAGGCAAGAAATGCGCACACTTCGTCAGGCGATCCACAATCACCCAAACCGAATTCTTCTTCGATGGTGACAAGGGTAAACCAGATACAAAATCCATGGTAACCCTTTCCCACTTCCACTCAGGAATTCTCAACGGTTGCAACAACCCTGAAGGAACCTGATGCTCAGCCTTAACTCGCTGACACAGCAAACACTTGCTCACAAACTCCGCAACATCCTTTTTCAAACCCACCCAATAGTACTCATCACGAAGATCACGGTACATCTTAGTACTACCTGGGTGCATAGCAAAAGGACTACTATGACCTTCAGTCAGAATAGCACGCCTCAACTCAGCATCATTAGGCACTACTATTCGACTCCCAAAACACAACACACCATCATCATTAAAGCAGAAATCCGAAGGTCTACCCTCCGCGATATCCTGAACATGCGGTACCAAGGAATCATCCAGCAACTGCTTTTCCTTGATCAACTGAACCATAGATGGTTTCACTTGCAACTCAGCTACAAGACCACCATCACACGAAATACTCAAACTGGCAAACATAGCCCTCAGCTCAACAGCTACCTTCCTACTCAAGGCATCCGCAACAACATTAGCCTTTCCAGGATGGTACTCAATCGTCAGATCATAATCCTTGAGCAACTCCAACCAACGTCGCTGCCTAAGATTCAACTTCTTCTGAGACATCAGATACCTCAAACTCTTGTGATCCGTGTACACAGTACACTTCTCACCATACAGATAATGTCTCCAGATCTTCAGAGCAAAAACCACTGCAGCCAACTCAATATCATGCGTAGGATAATTGCGCTCATGCACCTTCAACTGCCGCGATGCATAAGCCACAACCTTACCCTCTTGCATCAGCACACATCCCAAACCAACATAGGACGCATCACTGTAGACCACAAACTCTTTCCCTGATTCAGGCTGAACCAAGATAGGAGCTTGTGTCAAAGCCGCCTTAAGCTTCTCAAAAGCATGTTGTCTCGCCTCCGTCCATTCATACTTAACATCCTTTTGCAACAACTTCGTCAAAGGTGCAGCAATCTTAGAAAACCCATCCACAAACCTCCGGTAGTATCCCGCCAAACCAAGGAAACTACGAACCTCATGAACAGACTTAGGAACTTTCCAGTTCATCACTGTCTCAATCTTCTGAGGATCAACACGAATCCCCTCAGCAGAAACTACATGCCCAAGAAACACCACCTCCTTAAGCCAGAACTCACACTTCCTCAACTTAGCATAAAGCTGATTTTCCAACAAAGCTTGCAGCACAATCCTCAAATGCTCTTCATGCTCCTCCTCAGTACGCGAGTACACGAGGATATCATCAATGAACACCACAACGAACTTCTCTAGGTATTCATGAAACACACGATTCATCATGTCCATGAAAGCAGCAGGAGCATTTGTCAAACCAAACGGCATCACAAGGAACTCATAATGCCCATACCTTGTCCTGAAAGCTGTCTTAGGCACATCCACATCCTTCACCTTCAACTGGTAATACCCTGACCTCAAGTCAATCTTAGAGAACACAGCTGCTCCCCGAAATTGATCAAAGAGATCATCAATTCTCGGCAAGGGATACCGATTCTTGATAGTCAACTTGTTCAGCTGACGGTAATCAATGCACATTCTCATAGTGCCATCCTTCTTCTTCACAAACAAGACCGGTGCTCCCCAAGGTGACACACTTGGCCGAATGAAACCACGATCAAGCAACTCTTGCAACTGCGTCTTCAGCTCCTTCAGCTTCTTAGGTGCCATTCTATAAGGGGTAATGGACACAGGAGTTGTATTCTCATACAGCTCAATTCCAAACTCCACCTCACAATTAGGAGGTAAACCAGGCAACTCCTCAGGAAACACACCAGGAAACTCCTTCACTACTCTGATATCTTGCACGCACAACTCCTTAGAGCTAGGATTTATCACAAAAGCTAGGTAAGCTTCACAACCTTGCCTCAGCATCCTGCTCACCTCCAAGGTAGACACCACATTGGCAAGAAACTTCACATTCTCACCAACCACAACAACTTCATAATCATCCGCAAGCTTCAGCGAAACTCGCTTGTTTTCACAATCCACAACAGCACGATGCTCAGCAAGCCAATCCATACCAAGGATCACATCAAAACCATAGAAAGGCAGCTCCATAAGATCAATATGAAAAACATGTTCTTGAACAACCAAAGGACACCTTCTATACAACTTTCGAGTCACAACAGTCTCACCAAAAGAACTAGTGACACGAACTCCAACTTCCAAAGACTCAACAGGCAAACCAAGCAATTCAGCATGCTCACGCAAAATGTATGAATGCGTAGATCCAAAATCTATCAAGGAAAGTAATGACAAGGATTGCAAAGTAAAGGTACCAGCAATCACATCCGCGTCATTCCTCCCCACCCGCTGAGCATACACCCTAGCTTGACCTCCACCTTCAGGCTGAATAGCCACGACATGGGCCACTCCTCGACCACCTTCCTCTCTTCGCTGGAAATTACCACGGCCGCGCCCACGACCTCTCTGCGGTGCAGCAACAACAGGAGCACGTACTTGGCCACCAGCCAACATAGGACACTCTCGCCTCAAATGATCCGCAGATCCATAATTCCAGCACCCGTTACCAGCTGCCGCAACAGGAGCTTGCACCTCCCTCACAGCACGAGGACAATCACGTTTCATATGACCACGTGATCCACAAATCCAACAAGCACTCGGATCAGCTCTAGCATTGCCTCCCCGAGCAGGTACACCACCACCTCTCTTGGCCGAGGACTGATACTTCTGGTCACGTCCCCTCTTGTTCCTTCCACCACCGGAACTATACTCAGCAGCTCGCTTTCCAGCACTAGCTCCAGCACCTCTAGCAGACAAACCCAAGTTCATCTCAATATCCTTAGCTCGGCCCACCAACACATCAAAATCATCATACTCGGTGGCCAACACATACATCTTCACATCCGTCACTAAACCATAACGGAATCTTTCACACCTCGCCCGCTCATCAGGTACCAGCTCAGACGCATACTGACTGAGTCTAACAAACTGAACTTCATACTCAGCCACAGTCATGCTCCCCTGGGTAAGAGACATGAACTCTCGCTTCTTTTCAACCAGGTACCTTACACCAAGATACCTCCTCTTGAACACATTCTGAAAGAATGTCCAAGTTACATCAGCATCAGCCATCCCAGCAATAGTGGTCGTCCACCACGTATAAGCATCATCCTGTAGCATGGATACAACACAACCCAGCTTTTGCACATCAGTGCAACTCATCTGACCCAAGATCCTCTTGGTACTCTCCATCCAGGATTCAGAACCTTCAGCAGACAAACCCCTGAACTCAGTCCCACTAAGACTGCGTAAGCGCTCCAAGGGTAGTCTCACTCCAGCATCTCCCTGATGCCCAGCTCCTTGAGCTCCAGCTACTGCCGCTCGAAATGCACCAGCAATAGCTTGTACCAACATCGTCATGTCAGGCATAGCTTGCCCCTGACCAACCTCAGGTCCAGCAGCTCCAGCACCAGCTGCAGCTTCAGCTCTTTCTCCCTCAGCACCACCACCACCGGGTGGAGGGGGAGGTAACCCTGCACTTCCCACATTCTCCTCATTCTCATGCTCATTCGGAGCCGTAGCTCGCACATTACTTCTCAACTCTCTACGTGGTGCCATACTTTAACCATACAATCACAATGCAAATAAACAAAGTCAGGTCCAGCAAGGTAAGCAATCCAAGTACTCAAGCTCAATTTCACTTAAAATCAACATCATTTCATTCGCTTTGATTTGGCAATGGGTACCCCACAACATGCTTCATCACAACATACAACTCAATTGCATCAAAATTACAAACCACTCAACATGCTTTCAATCAACAAGCGTACATAGCATACATACTTCAATCATGCACACATTCATTCCCAATTACTCGAAAACTCAGCTCTGATACCACCAAATGTAACCCCCTTAACCCGGCCTAGACGGTTGACCCGAATTAAGAAAGTCACACGGGGAAAACCAAAGTCAACCCGAAAGTAAACCTTGATTAACGACCCTTTTTTTTTAAAAAAACTTGTCTAGATGCACATTAACCCTAGTTATGATCATTCAAACAACATGCTCAAAGATCATAAACATCAGAGATCAAACAGGGACCCAATTGAACAATTTACAATATTAGGGACCAAATTGTAAATTCTGCAAATTATGAGGTCTTAACCCAAATTAAAGTTACCAACTTGTAATTAGTCAGGTTTCATGCTTCCCTGTCAAATTTCAGCTCAAACGGACATCCCAAACTCATACAATTGCACAAACAAGATTTAGGACCGAAATGCAAACATTCCAAAACATTTAACTGCCAATGTCAACCCCCAACGGTCGGCTATTCCGAAACAGGAAGAGCCTGTTTCGAAACACGGGGCCGTTCCGCAACGTGTTCCGAAACGAGGGCTGGCAGAGGGCTTCCCGTTTCGAAACGATGTCTCCCATTTCGGACGCCTGGGCTACTACAAGGCACCTATTCCGAAACGGTAGCCACTGTTCCGAAACGGCCTGCACAGAATGCAGAACTTTGCTTGCTTAATCATACAATTGACCAACCAATCATGCTCCAAATGCTACCAAACTTTACCAGTGAGAAATTCAACATACAAGAGACATATTTGCATCAATCATTCATCAATATATCATCATATATGAAAAGCCCCAAATTTTAAGCATGCTTCCTACTCAAGCAAACCATTTAAGCACTAAGCCTTCAAAACCAAGCACATAATGACCAATTACAAAATCCAGCATTATTAACAACATTAAGCAAACTTAGGGAGTTCAAAACATCTCCCAAAACATCCATAATGGTCCCCCATTGCCAAATGCCAAAAGCTAAAGGTGTACAAGAAAACCTTTCCATACTTGAGCTTAGTTCCCACTTGATTGCTTGCCTTCATTGCTGCCCTCAATGTACCTTAACGCTCTGCATTATTGGTTTAAGAAAACGAAAGAGAGCGTAAGCAAAGCTTAGTGAGGAATGCTCATCAAAACCATTCAATAATACATTTATAAAACACTTTATAAATCATACTTCAAAACATCATTTATACATGCTTACAAGCATTCTTAGACAAGAAATACATGCTTCCATATCAATACATGTCATATTGGCCACAAGTGATAAGTTCCATCTTTTTAAAACAAGATCAACATAAGACTCACACATGGACTTTTAAACACCATTGTGATCTTTTAATTCACAAGGACCACACAAGGACTTTTAAACACCTTTGTGTCCTTACAAGTTTCACCCCAAGGACTTTTAAACACCTTGGCCCATGGACTTTTAAACACCATGGCAAGTACCACACAAGGACTTTTAACCACCTCTGTGTCCTTAACAAGAACCATCCAAGGACTTTTAACCACCTTGATGTTCTTAAGTAACAAGGCTCACTCAAGGACTTTTAACCACCTTAGTGACCTTAACAAGAATCATCATGGACTTTTAACCACCATGAAGTTCTTAGAATCCACAAGGTTCACTCAAGGACTTTTAACCACCTTAGTGACCTTAACCTTTTTCAAAACATCACTTGCCAATATACATCATTATCATCAAATAATCCATTGTTTTAAAGCATTTAACCAAGCCATAATCATCATGCATTTTTAAGCATCAAACCACATTTAAACAATGTTCAAAAACAAGGAACTCTTACCTTGAGCTTCCTTCAACATATGTATTACAAAATCAGCAATAACCATGCTAAATCATGCTTTCAAAACAGAATTTAAAACATGCAATAAACCAAATTGCACAACAACCAAACCATGGCCACCACTAGAAAGTCTTTCCGAAAACTTACACTTGAGCTTAGTAAAGTTGTTTAGACTTAGACTAAGCTCCCAAGACATTGGTTTCAAAGCCGAAAACCCCAATTTCACTCACCGATTCCGTTTCGCCTCTTGCCGAAACACAAATCAAGCTTCCGGATCACCACCACTTGGATCCAAAGATGACTCCCCTGTTTTAAACACATCAAAGCAGAGGATTAATGCATCATCATGCATTAATAGCTTCAATGAAAGCACCTAAACCCGCTGCTCTCATCCACACTCCATTTTCGGCTACCAAACACAACCGAAAATGCATCCAAACAACTCCTCAACAAAGCCCAGCCATAAACCATCAAAACCAAACATCCTTTAACATCATTTAACATCTAAAAAGAACCTAATAACATCCTTATACCTCCAGCAACTACAGATCCACAAGATCACCTCAAAAACAACCAAGAATCACAAGCTAAACTTAGGAAATTCAACCTATCCGGGATTGCATTAATTAAAACTCAATTCCTTATCAAATTAACATTCATTTAACATCAAAAACACTCCTCAAATCACTGCTTTAACAGATTAAACGAAAATTCAACTGGCAAAAAGAGAACAACCAAACTTCTCAAAGCAACACACAAGGCAACACAGGAGACTTAACCACCACTGAACACTCTCCTCACAAAACTCCACCCAAACTCAACACCACCACATACTATTCTTGAATTCCAGAACACTCAGATGTTAACCACATCTTAACCTTTCACACTTCCGGACTACACATAGCCCAACAACAACCTGAAGAACCTCCAACTTTTACAGCATACACCACCTTAACTCATAACTCCCAAAACTCGCACACACAGTAACACCAACCAAACCAATTCAGCCACCACGTAACCCACAACCTCCACTGCTTCTAAAACCCCTTGCACAACTGCTCAACCTCTTCCAAAGGTTACTACACCAAGAAAGAATTCTTAAGCATCAACTGCTTACCCAAACTTCTCAACGCATTGCTGGCACTACTTCACATCCGCCGCTACCATCACAACAACAACTCACCAGGACTACTCACCCATCACCCGATAATCACGTCACAAAACCCCAACCTTGACTCCGCCAGCCATTCCACACCACCAGCTGACCTCAACAGGAACTTACTTAATCACAACCAGCAAACCATTTCTCACAAGAACCCGTCCAATCAACAATGGCCTTTGCTCTTACATTGCCTTTCCACTTCAAGCTTTGACCACAACACTTGCCTTACTAGAACACCGCCCATTCCACACATACATATTTAGGTTACGAAACTCCTATTTTCCCAGACTAACCCTTTTCTACAACCCACAACATAACATCTTCTCAACTCTTCGAAGGTTGCTACGAACCCTCATCTACGAAAACAACCCTTCTACTACCATATCAATGCCAAGTTACCTCAGCACTCTCGAAACTCATCCACTAACCTGCAAAATCACTTAACACCAAGGAACTACCACTTCTACTAGCTATTCTAAACCACTTGACCGATTCTAACTTCAATCGGTAATCTCCTCACCACCACACCGCTAAACCCATTAAGCATTAAACACCTTCCTTCTACCAACATGCTATACCGCACTCACTATTACTGACAACTCGCTTAATACCCTCCATTACTTCTAACATTCTCCTAGCACCAACAAAACCTCTAAACCCATCATCCAACCTAACCCTATCACAACACTAATAGACCCGATTAATTATTAGCGAGTGTGAACGCTCGTATGCATGGTCACAAATATGCCCTATCAATGCCTGATGTACATGTATGCAAAACCTCTAATGTCATGTCACATGTATGCATGGACCAGTACATATGTAATATAGCATATAACAAATGATTTTAACTGTGCATGTATGTCGGTTCACACCCACCAATAACATCCTCAGAATCCGTCTAAGAACTACCTCCTATATCACTTCTAACTTGACCAACTCCATCATTCTAACAACCCATTATCCACAAGATACTCACTAATGCCCTCTTCACACTAAAGATATTTTCAAACAACAACAACTACTACCCCAAACATGCTAACAACGAGGCCATACTATCTACGCAAGGAAATACCAACTGAAACCAAACTAATATAACTAGGGAAAAGGTTACTTAACAAGGTTACCTGTACACATCTCACTGCCCCAGAGCTTCAACAGACGAGCTCTCTTCCTCGCAGAACCATCATTCTCCAGCCGCACCACTTTAGCATTAGCTAACACACTAAGGTCATCACCATCTCCTTGCGGTAAAGAACCCTGGCTACCCCGAGCCAACTTCAAACGATTACGTCTCATATGTCCAACAGACCCACAATTCCAACAGATTTAATTCTCCAAGCTCCTCACACCTTTCTGCCCTTCCTGCCATCTTCGAACCTTGTCTCGGCCGTGCCCACGACCCTTCAGAGACCCTTCCGCTACCACTGAGGCTGATCTCACCACTTGAGGACAATTTCGCTTCACATGCTCCTTAGAACCACAGTTCCAACAAGCTCCCGCGCCCCAACAACCTCAAACATGGCGCCTTCCACAACGGTCACACACCGGCAACTGAGCTACCACTTCTTGATCAGGCAGCACTTGCGCCAGATTTGCACTACCATCCAAACTTCGATCCAAGCAAAACCTTTTATCATGTAGCCTCTTACGCTGACCGCCCCCGAGGTCAGTATCCACAACTCTCTCGCTTAAACCTTTCCCACCTTTATAAACAGAAACCACACCCTCACATTGCTTAACCCTTGGGAATTTCCCTCCAAGATACCTTTCATAAAAGGCAGACACAAAGAAGTCCCAATCAATATCTTGGATGTGCGATGCCACCGCCACAGACGTCCACCAGGCGCAAGCGTCCTCTAACATCAATGAAACAACACTTCCCAGCTTACAGGCATAGTCGCAACCTTCCTGATCCAAAATCAGAACTACACTGGCTAACCAAACCTCGAACGCCTCAGGTGTCGAACCATGATACTCCACAGCTCCCAAATCATGTAAACGATGTTTCGACAAACCCGCACATCCCACATTCAACACACCTATAGGCCTCACTTTCGCCACAGCCTGAGATGTTCCCAACACCTCTTGAACAATTAGTGATGAACTCTCCATCACAGAACCAACTTCTTCCTCCTGCCTTACTACCTCAACTCCAGGCACAGAAGACTGAGACAAAACACCTCCACTAAAAGGTGAATTCCACGCCTTAACAACATGCTCTAAAGCAGCAACCATCTCACCTAACTGCCATTCTTTCATCGATTTCACCATGCTATTAACAGCAAACATTCATAACAAAACAAACAAATCGATCAGACCAGCTTTAAGCAAGGATTCAAACTCCAAAATAACACAATAGCTATAATAATAAGGCAATGGGTATCCCGAATTCTCCCCTTTTACATGACATAACAGTCAACAAAACATGGACATCACAACATCAAGCATACCAATCAACATACTTCGATCATGCTCTCATCAAACAACATTCACCCACAATAGCATAATATCAACATATCATACCAATAACACTTTCATCATTCATAAAATCAGCTCACAACACCAGCATATCATCAACACAAATCCACATTAGCTCAGCGAAGATTCATAACCAAGAAGCATGTTAAAACATCAACAATTCGCTCAAAAACACGCATTTCAACCGGCTTTCAACCACACATCAGAATAAACATCAAACACATATTACAACAATTAACCGTTTTCCCCAAGCATTCGCAACTCAGCTCTGATACCACCAAATGTAACCCCCTTAACCCGGCCCAGACGGTTGAACCGAATTAAGAAGTTTACATGGGGAAAACCAAAGTCAACCCGAAAGTCAACCTTGATTAACGACCCTTTTTTTTAATCTTGTCTAGATGCATATTAACCCTAGATATGTTCACAAGATCAGCATACACAAAGATCATACCAATCAGAGAACATTCAGGGACTCAATTGCAAAAAATAAGGAATTAGGGACCAAATCGTAAATTCTGAGAATTACAGGGACTTAACCCAATTAAAAGTTACCAATATGAAATTAGTCATGTTTCATGCTTCACTGCCAAATTTCAGCTCAAACGGACATCTCAAACTCATCCAATTGCATATACAAGGATCAGGACCAAAACGCAAGGTTTTCAAAACATTTAACCAACAATTTCAGTGCCCAACGGTCGAGTGTTCCGGAACAGGGAGGACCTGTTCCGAAACGCGGGACCGTTCCGAAACTGGTACCGAAACAGGGCCTGGCAGAGGCCAAACCGTTCTGGAACAGTTCCTTCCGTTTCGGAACGCCCAGGCCATTTCAGGCCCCCGTTCCGATACGGTAGCACCTGTTCCGAAACAGGCTACCCAGATTGCAGAAAAAATTGCTGGTTTAACACACGATTGACCCATCAAACATGCTCCAAAGGCAACCAAATCATACCAGCATGTCATTCAACATACAAGGAAAATAATTGCATCAAAATCTATATACAAGACCACCCCTAGGTGTACCAACTCAATAAACACATTCAACACTCATTCATGCTTTTAAGACAAGAAGCACATCATAATGACTTAAGCATAAGAAGATCCAAACGTTGCAAGCGTTAAACCACGTAGTTCAAAATCATAAACCAATCTTGTCCAACATACACAATCTCATTAAACATCATCATAAGAGATTCTCCCCCCATTGCCTTTATTATCTATAGCTATTAACTGAGACATACATCTCAAGTGGAGCTCTCCTTGAATCCCTTGCTTCTCGTTGTTCCAACTTCAAATATCTGCATTAATGGACAAAAACGAGCGTAAGCACATAATGCTTAGCGAGGAATGCTCAAAACCAAAACACCATCAATGCAACGAGTCATAAAACCACTTTTAAAAGCAAACTCGATTCGATAAACCAAAGCAATGATTGAAAATCCTTTTCAACAACATGTTTAAAATCATGCATTGCTCAAACATGAAAAACAACCCTTAGCTTAGAAAGCTAAGTAATCCTTTCCAAAGCACAAACTTGCAAAACCAACAATTTAACCATTCCATGCATGAACATCATATGCAAGGTTAAATACAAAATCCTTGGAAAACACTTCCACTTTACATCTTATCTTTCTCATACTTAAAAACCATCTTAAAGCAAGAAATCTTTAAAAACCATTTACACATTCAATATAACATGAGCATTAAACAAATGCGACATATGAACCACATCATCAATATTTGCATCTCATGCATTTAAAAACAAGTCTTCGCAAGACTTCAATGCACTAAAGAGATTTCATGCACAAATGCACCATTCTCAATAGATAATCAACACTTGTGCAAGCTAGCAAGTTAAACATGCATTCATAGTACATTACACACTTCTCATGCAACCATGCATCATTTCAAGCATCTCATGCTTCATTATATTCAAGAACATTATATTGGCTTCCAAGTGATAAACCAAATCCACTTTTCAACTCAACATCCAATCGGATACGTGGATCACAAGCGTTGTCCCCACGCTTCATACACACTACCAATCTCAAGGTCCCCAAATGGAATTTTAACCACCATTTGACCTTACCATACACAAGGTTCTCATATGGAATTTCAACCACCATATAACCTTAACATTCACAAGGTCCTCATATGGAATTTTAACCACCATATAACCTTAACATTCATAAGGTCCTCATATGGAATTTTAACCACCATATAACCTTAACATTCACAAGGTCCTCATATGGAATTTTAACCACCATATAACCTTAACATTCACCATTGGTAGTTGTATAACATCACTAACGAGATCCGGGACATACTACACAAGATCCACACATGGACTTTACACCACCATTGTGGTCTTAACAAGAACAAGGTCCTCAAATGGAATTTTAACCACCATTATTACCTTTGATTACACAAGACCCACCCATGGAATTTTAACCACCATGGTCTTCTTAACCATCTCGTTAGTGTACTTGGATGGAGTTACCGGTTCACTCACAACCACTCCACACCCAAGGCGACTTTATTCACGGTGCACCCAAGCCTATAGCCGGCTAACTATATCCGATTTAAGTAACCAAGAACCACATACATCACTTGCCAATATAACCATCTTACCACATTAATCCATTGATTTACAAGCATAACCAAAATGCAAAAACCACCATTTACCATCATCAATCCACTATTTCTGAATCATCACACAAAGCCAATAAACAACATGCATCACTATGCAACAATTCCACAATTCCAATGTACAAAACCAAGGATCTCTTACCTTGAGCATCCTTCACACATGGCTTTCAAAACCAGCATTAAACCATGCTAAAATATGCTTTCAAAACAGAATTTAAAACATGCAAATCACATGCATTACATCCAACAATCACAAATGATTTAAAAACCAATTCACAACGCAAACCAAGAAGGAAATTCCATTTACTTACTCTTGAGCTTAGTAAAGTTGTTTAGACTTAAACTAAGCTCCCAAAACCTTCAAACCTTTGTTTAAAAGCTGAAAACCCAACTTCACTCACCGATACACAAAACAAGGCTTGCCAACAAGCCTTCCAAGCATCCGAAACCTTCAACACCACCTCTAATGCTCACGAATCAATCTCCCCTGTTTCAAGCACACAATAACAGAGGATTAATGCATCATTATGCATTAAAAACACCAGCCACACAACTCAACTCGCTGCTCTACACAGATCCAACATTTCGGCTACCAAACACAACCGAAATCACCTGCAAACACTTCCAATACTTAACCCAGCCAAGATCCATCACTTCTAACCATTTTTAAACATCAATTAACATCCAAAAAGGATCTAACCACGTCCTTATACCTCCAGCTATAACAGATCACCAAGATCACTCCAAAAACAACCAAAAACTCAAGCAAAACTTAGGAAAATTAACCTATCCGGGATTGCATTGATAAAACCTCAATTTCTCATCAATTATACATTCATTCAACATCAAAAAGACACCTCAAATCACTGCTCAAACAGATCATACGAATTTTACCAAAAATCAACCAAATCTTGCATTTTAAAGACAAGATCAAGATTACAATTGAAAAACCTTTAATAAAACATAAATCAAGGATTGAGAACTTGGGAATTTCAGTAAAGAACTGAGAATTTAGAGGAGAAGGACGTTCATACCTCTAAACTTGAGTTTCTCCCTTTTTGGAACCAAGATTCTTGAAAATTCAATAAGCTAATGCCAAGGATTTGTTGTAGAATTGATTAGAGATCAAATGAGGATTGAAATCTCATCTTTAGTTGTCAAAATCAGAGGTAATTTTGCTGGAGAAATGTGTTTGGGTTGAGAGAAAAGTTGAGAGAAAAGGAAAATGGAAATTAGGGAAAAAGTTAGTTAAAAATGACAAAATATCTTTCCCTCCCTTTTACCTTTAATTTAAAACCATTAATTAATTGATTATTATTAAGAAAAATCTGGAGAAACTCTTTTGGGTAAATAGCTCCTTAAAGATTCAAAGTTTCAATCCTTTTTAAAACAGTCACCTAGTTTCCAAAAATTACATTTTGGTCACTAACCCAAAATGTCACACTTCCAAACCTCATTTTGTAAAATTGATTTCACCATTCTCTTATATATAATAAAAGAGGATTTTAAGACATTTTTCCATATTTTTATTGCAACCCGAACTAGGTTTTCCTAAAAACCACCTTTTATATTCGAACCGCACTCTGACCAACCCGGTCCAAACCCAAAACTTCTAAGCCCAAAATTGGGGTGTTACAGAGTTTGTCAAGGTAGCGTTTACAAGATTTGGGAGTTGTGAAGTATCGTGGTTCGACACCTAAGGCGTTCGAGGCTTGGTTAGCTAGTATAATTCCAATTTTGGATCAGGAAGGGTGTGACGATGCCTGTAAGTTGGGAAATGTTGTGTCATTAATGTTGGAGGATGCTTGTGCTTGGTGGACATCTGTGGCGGTGGCAACGAATATCCACGATATAGGTTGGGAGTTCTTTGTGTCTGTCTTTAGTAGAAGGTACCTTCGAGATAGGTTCTCAGGGGTTAAGCAACGCGGGAGTGTGGCTTCAGTTTTTGGTAGTGAGAGAAATACAAGCAAAAGAGCTGTGAGTACCGACCTTGAGAGTGGTTAGCGTAAGAGGTTACAGGACGGAAGGGTTCGCCTGAACCGAGGTTTTGGTGGTGGTGCTGATGTGGGTCAAGTACAAAATGACCAAGGAGTGATCGTTCGCTTGCCGAAGTGTGATCGTTGTAGAAGGGATCATGTTGGAGTTTGTTGGGGTGTTGGAGTTTGTTGGAACTGTGGTTCTAAGGAGCATGTGAAGCGAGATTGTCCTCATGTAGTGAGATTAGCTTCAGCGGGTGCAAAAGGGTCTCAAAAAGGTCAGGAGCGCGGCCGAGACAGAGTTTGGAGGTTGCAAGAAAGGCAGAAAGGTGTGAGGTGTTTGGGGAATGGATCTTATTGGAATTGTGGGTCTGTTGGACATTTGAGACGGAATTGTTCGGAGTTAGATCATGGTAGTCAGGGTTCTTTACCGCAGGGAGACGGTGATGACCTTAAAATGTTGGTTGGTGCTATGGCGGTACGGCCAGAGAATAATGGTTCTGCGGGGAAGAGAGTTTGTCTGTTGGAGCTCCGGGGCAATGAGGTGATTACAGGTAACTTTGCTAAGTAATCCTTGCCCTAGATATCTTTGTTTGGTTCCGGTTTGGATTCCCTTGTGTAGTAGGTAAGGTCTTATAGCTATCAGGTTGGGGTAGTAGCCAGTGTTGTTTTGAAAACAACTTTAGTGTAAAGACGATATTAGTGGAGTATTTTGTAGTTAGCAAATTGTTAGAATGGTAGAGCTGGAAAAGTTAGAAGTGAGGCAAGAGGTTGTTCTTAGGTGGATCCTAAGGATGTTGTTGGTAAGTGTGAACCGACATACATGCACAGTTAAAACCATTTGTTATATATTATATATATGTTGGTACATGCATACATGCGACATGACATTAGAGGTTTTGCATACATGTATATAGGCATTGATAGGGCATATTGGTGACCATGCATACGAATGTTCACACTTGCTAATAGCTAGTTGGGTCCGATAGTGTTGTGGTAGGATTAGGTTGGTTGGGGGGGGGGGGGGGTTTAAAGTGTTGTTTTGGTGCTAGGTGAATGCTAGAAGTAGTAGAAGGTAGTAAACAAGTTGTCAGTAATAGTGAGTGCGATCTAGCATGTTGGCAAAAAGAAGGTGTTTAGGTGCTTAAAGAGTTTAGCGGTAAGGTGATAAGGAGGTTGTCGTTTGGAGTTAGAATCGGTTGAGGTGGTTGCGAATAAGAGATAAGTGTTGTAGTTTCTCTGTGCTAGGTGATTGTTGTAGGATAGTGGATGTGTTTCCGGAGTGTTGAGGTGTCTTGGCATTGATGGTTGCAATAGGAGGGTTGTTTATGTAGGTGATGGTTCGTAGTAACCTTAGAGGAGTTGGGAGGAGGTTGTGTTGAGAACTGTAGATAAGGTTTGGCTTGGGATGAGTAGAGGTTTTGAAATCATAAAATGTTTGTATGGAATGGGTGGTATCCAGGTAAGCTTAGTGTTATGGTCAAAGCTTGAGATGGAAAGGCAATGTAAGTTCAAGGGCCATTGTTGGTTGGTCGGGTTCTTGTGAGAAGTGGTTTGTTAGTCGAATATAAGTAAATCTTTCCTAAGTCAGATGTGGGTAAGTGGAACAACTGGAGGAGTTAAGGTTGGAGTCTTGTGACGTGGATTTCGGATGTTGTGTGAGTAGTTTTGATGAGTTTTTATAGTAGTGATAGTGGCGGATGTGATGGAATGTTATCAATACATTGAGAAGTTTGAGTGAGTAGTTGATGCTTAAGAAGTTTTGCTTATTGTGGTAATTGTTGAGCAGGAGTGGAGCGGTTGGCGAGAGGTTTTAGAAGTAGAGTAGGTTGTGGGTCACATGGTGGCTAAAAAATGGATGGGTTGGTGTCACCGTGTGTACAAGTTTGTTGAGGGAGTTATGAGATAAGGCAGAGTATGTTGTAGAGATTTGAGAGTTCTTCGGGTTGTTGGGGCTATGCACGGTTCGAAAGTGTGAAAGGTTAAGCTGAGATTAATAACCGAGTGTTTTGGAAGTCGTGCACCGTAAGTGGTGGTGTTGGATTTGGGTATAGTGTATGTTTTATTTGAGGATGTGTTGATTTTCGTGGTGTTTTGGGTTCAGGATGTTTCAGTGGTGGTTAAGTCTCATGTGTTACATTGTGTGTTGCTTTGGGATGTTTGGTATAGTGCTCTTTTCGCATGTTGAAATTTCGAGGACGAAATTTCCTAAGAGGGGGAGAGTTGTAACACCCCAAATTTAGGCTTAGAAATTTAGGGTCTGAACCGGACCGGTCTGAGAAACAGTTCGAATTTAAAAGGGAGTTTTAGGCAACATCTAGTTTGGGATGCTTTAAAAATATATAAAAATATCTAAAAATCCTCTTTTAATATATAAAGGTGATTGGTGAAATCAATTTTACAAAATAGGGTTTTGAAATACTACATTTCGATGTAGTGACCAAATCGTAGTTTTTGCAAAGTTTAGTAGTGATTGTTTTGTAAAGGATTGAAACTTTGAATCTTTAAGGAGCTAATTTACCAAAAATGTTTTCATCAGATTTTCCTTAATTTGGGTGATTTAATTAATGATTTAATTAAATAAAATAAAGGAGATAAACTACCTTTGATTTCAAAACTACTTTTCTCTATTTTTCTCTCATTTCATTTTCTCTCAAAATCCTATCAACCAAACACTTTTTATCCAGCAAAATTCACTTTGATTTCCACTTTATTTGATGAGATTTCCAACACTCATTGATTCCTAATCAATCTTTCAACAAGTCCACTTGATTTCTACATTGTATTTTCATGGAAACTTGCCCAAATCAATGAGAAATCATCATTTAGAGGTAAGTTTGTTCTTCTCCTCTAAAAACTCAGTTCTTTATTGAAATTCCCAAGTTGTCAATCCTTTATTAAAGTTTTATGAATGGTTTTAATGTTGGAAACAAGATTTTGGCTTAAAACTCAAGATTTTGGAAGAGATCTTGGAGATTTTCGTGGTAATTGATTTGGATCTGTTTTGAGATGGTTTTCTAATGTATTCTGGATGTTAAATGATGTTAGAAATGAGGTTTTATCAATCCAATCCCGAATAGGTTTGTTTTCCTAACTTTTGCTTGCTAGAATGGTGGTTTTGGGGGTGGTTTGGGTGATCTGCTATTGCTGGAGGTATAAGGTCATGTTTATGTTCCTTTTTGATGTTAACTGATGTTTAGAAATGGTTAGAAGTGATAGATCTTGGCTGGGCTTTGTTTTGAAAGTGTTTGGAGATGATTTCGGTTGTTTTTGAAAGTCGAAATGAGGTTCTTGAGTAGAGCAGCGAGTTTAGGTTGCATTGCTAGTGATTTTAATGCATGGTGATGCATTAATCCTCTGTTGTTATGTGTTAAAAACAGGGGAGAATGATCCGGAAGCGATAGATGTGGCGTTGGAGGTTTCGGACGCTTGGGAGGCTTGTCGGCTAGCATTGTATTGTGTATCGGTGAGTGAGATCTTGTTTTCCAGCTTTGGAATGATTTTGAAAAGAGGTTTGGGAACTTAAATCTAGCCTTGAAAGGCCAGTTTAAGTTTGGAAGTAAGTGAAGTTGAATTATCTCTCGATTGTGCTATTATTGTTTTGAAAACTATCAGAATGGATTTCGATGTGTTCATTTGGCAATGTAGTCAAATTGTTGTTTGTGCATGGTTTTTGTAACGCCCCAAATTTGGGCTTGGAAGTTTAGGGTCTGAACCAGTCCGGTCTGATTTTCGGTTCGAATATAAAAGGTGGTTTTAGGGAAAGCCTAGTTTAAGATGCTTTAAAAATATGGAAAAATATCTAAAAATACTATTTTAATATATATAAGAGAGTGGTGAAATCAATTTTAAAAAATAAGGTTTGGAAGTGCAACATTTCGAAATAGTGACTAAAATGTAATTTTTGAAAAGTTCAGTGGTGACTGTTTTGTAAGGATTGAAACTATGAATCTTTAAGGAGCTAATTTACCCAAGAAAGGATTTCTCCAGATTTTTCTTAGATTTTAATTATTTAATTAATGATTAACTAATTAAAGGAAAAGTGGAAAATGATATTTTAGCTTTTCATAACTAACTTTCTTAAAAACTTTCTCATCTCATTTTCTCTCAAATTTCCCTCAGCCAAACACATTTCTACAGCAACATTTCTCTTGATTTTCACACCAAATGATGAGGTTTCAATCATCAATTGATTCCTAATCCTTTCTACATCAAATATTCTTGTTTTGCTTATTGAATTTTCAAGGAAATTGTCCCTAATCAAGGAGAAATCTACATTTTGAGGTAAGGATGTTCTTCTCCTCTAAATACTCAGTTCTTTACTGAAATTCCCAAGTTTTCAATCCTTAAATTAAGTTTTATAAAAGGTTTTAATGTTGTGATCTATATTTTGGCTTAAAACTGAAGATTTGGAACAAATCTTGAAGAAATTCGTGGTGATTGTTTGGGCTCTGTTTTGAGATGACTTTTTAATGTATTTTCGATGTTTAATGATGTGAAATTGAGGTTTAATCAATGCAATACCAAATAGGCTGATTTTCCTAAGTTTTTGCTTGTGAAAATGGTGGTTTTTAAGGTGATCTTGGTCTTCTGTTATAGCTGGAGGTATAAGGACGAGTTTAGTTTCATTTTGGTTGTTAATTGATGATTAGGAATGGTTAGAAGTGATGGATCTTGGCTGGGTTATATTGTGGAAGAGTTTGGAAGAGTTTTCGGTTGTGTTTGTTAGCCGAAATGTTAGATTTGATGTGTTTAAAACAGGGGAGGCTTCTTAGGATTCTTGTGGTGTTAATCAAGAGGCTTGAACGGCGTTTCGGCAAGCTTGCGAAACGGAATTGGTGAGTGAAGTTGGGATTTCCAGCTTTGTAGTGAATGTTTGAAGGTTTGGGAGCTTAGCTTAAGTCTAATCAACATAACTAAGCTCAAGAGTAAGTTTTCGGAGAACTCTCTCTCTTGGATGAACCATGAGATGGTTGGATGCAATGTATTTATTTTGCATGTTTAAATTCTGTTTTGAAAGCATGTTTTAGCATGTTTAATGTTGGTTTTGAAAGCCATGTGTTGAAGGATGCTCAAGGTAAGAGATCCTTGGTTTGATAATAGTAAATGTGGTATTGATGCATAGTGATGCATGATGGTTTAATGGCTTTGTTTAATGCTTCAAAACAGTGGATTATTAATGATAAATAATATATATTGGCAAGTGATGTGTGGTTTTAAAGTACTTGAATCAGATATAGTTAGCCGGCTATAGGATTGGGTGCACCATAAATAATATTGCCTTGGATGTTGAGGGGTTGTAATTCTACCGTAAACTCCATCCAAGTACACTAACGAGATGGTTAAGATCACAATGGTGGTTAAAAGTCCAAGTGTGGATCTTGTGTCGTGTGTCCCGTGTTCTCGTTAGTGATGTTATACAACTACCGATGAGTGATGTGGAGGGGTTGTGATTGTACCGTTAAACTCCATCACGGGTGTTGAGGGGTTGTGATTGTACCGGTAAACTCCACCTTGTGTGTTCGGTAGTGTGTATGAAGCGTATGTGACAACGCTTGTAATCCGCATATCTGATTGTGTTTTATGTTGTAAAATGTTATGGTTTATCACTTGGAAGTCAATATGACATGTTGATGTTAATGAAGCATGAGATGCTTGATGTGGATGCATTGTTGCATGAGAAATGATGTTTATGTGTTAAAAGGCTTTGCGAAAAGTGTTTTACGAAATGCATTATTGTGTTGTTTCTTTAGAGCATGTCTCACTAAGCATTTGTGCTTGTAAAGCCCCGGTTTTGGGCTTAGAAGTCTTGGGCGTTGACCGGTTGGTCAAAGTGCTGTTCGAATCGTAAGAGGTTAAATTAGGAAAGCCTAGTTCGGGTTGCATTAAAAATATGGAAAAATGTTCTAAAATCATCTTTTAATATAATTAAGTGAACTGTGAAATCAATTTTGGAAAATGAGTTTTGGAAGGGTGACATTTTGGCTAGTGACCAAAATGTAATTTTTGAAAGTTTGGTGGCTGTTTTAAAAAGGATTGGAACTTTGAATCTTTAAGGAGCTATTAATCCAAAAGTGATTTCTCCAGATTTTTCTAAGATATTTAAAGTTATAATTCTGATTTTTAAAGTAAATCAAAAGGAGGGAAAAACTCATTTGGCATTTTCTCATCTAACTTCCAATTTTCTTTCTCTCTTTTTTCTCTCAACCCAAACACTCCATTTCCAGAGAATTGATTCTGATTTTCTCACCTAAATTCCTCCTTTCAACTCTCATTTGATTGCAAATCATTGTATCTTCAAAACCTCTTCAATTGCTACAAGTTTCATCAAGGATTTTCATTCCAAAAAGTGGAGAAACACAAGTTTGGAGGTAAGAACGCCCTTCTCCTCTAAACTATCAGTTCTTTACTGAAATTCCCTAAGTTTTCAATCCTAAATTGAAGTTTAATTAAAGGTTTTAAAGTGTTGAATTGGATCTTGGCTTATTATGCAAGATTTTGATGATTTCACATGATTTTCGTTTGATCTGTTAAATCTGTGATTTGAGAGGTGTTTTTGATGTTAAATGATCTTTAAATTGTTAAGGAAATGAGTTTTGGTTGATGCAATCCCGGATAGGTTGAGTTTCCTAAGTTTAGCTTGTGTTTTAAGGTAGTTTTTGTGGTGATCTTGTGGATCTGGTGTTGCTGGAGGTATAAGGTTGTTAATAGGTTGTTTTTAGATGTTATTTGATGTTAATGGAAGTGAGGTTTTGCTGGTTTATGGCTGGGCTTTGTTTAGAAGTGGTTTGGATGCATTTTCGGTTGTGTTTGGTGGCCGAAAATGGAGGTTGGGTGAGAGCAGCGAGTTTAGATGCTTTCATTGAAGCAATTAATGCATGATGATGCATTAATCCTCTGCTTTAATGTGTTGAAATAGGGGAGGCATCCTTGGATCCGAGAGTTGTTGATCCGGAGGCTTGATTTGGTGCTTTGGCTTGAAGCAAAGTGGAAATTGGTGAGTGCAATTGTGGAATCGGATTTCCAGCTTTTTAAACCAAGGTTTGAAGGTTTTGGGAGCTTAGTTTAAGTCTAAACAACTTTGCTAAGCTCAAGTGTAAGTTTTCGGATTTTCTCTCTAGTGGTGGCCATGACTTGATGTTTTGCAAAGTGATGATTTGCATGTTTTGGTTACTGTTTTGAAAGCATGTTTTAGCATGAATTTTGCTGATGTTGTAAGCCATATGTTGAAGGTAACTCTAGGTAGGAGTACCTTGCTTTTATACACTGTTTAAATGTGGATTGATGCTTTAAAATGCATGATGAAAATGGCTTGGTTAAATGCTTTAAAACAGTGGATTAAATGATGATTATGATGTATATTGGCAAGTGATGTTTTAAAAATGTTAAGGTCACTAAGGTGGTTAAAAGTCCTTGAGTGAGCCTTGTTACTTATGAACATCAAGGTGGTTAAAAGTCCTTGGATGGTTCATGTTGCGGACACTAAGGTGGTTAAAAGTCCTTAGGTGATCCTTTCCATGGTGTTTAAAAGTCCATGGGGCCAAGGTGTTTAAAAGTCCTTGGGGCCAAGGTGTTTAAAAGTCCTTGGGGTGATTCAAGCATTGGACACAAAGGTGGTTAAAAGTCCTTGTGTGGTCCTATTTCATGGTGTTTAAAAGTCCATGGCCAAGGTGTTTAAAAGTCCTTAGGGCCAAGGTGTTTAAAAGTCCTTGGGAAAGTTGTTGAGCTTATTAAATGAAATGAAATGTATCACTTGAGCCAATATGACATGTTAAGTATATAAGAAGCATATGATGCTTGTTTTGATATATGATATGAAGCATGTGATTGCTTGATTTAAAGTATGTTTTTGAGCATGTGCAAGGATTGGTTTTAAGCATGATTTATAAATGGTTTTAATTGCATTATTGAATTGTTTTAATGAGCACTCCTCACTAAGCTTTTGCTTACGCTCTCTACGTTTTTTTTAATTCAATAATGCAGAGCATTAGAGTACCTTAAGGGGCTGCAAGGAAGGGCAAGCAATCAAGTTCAAGAGAAGCTCTAAGTATGGAAGGTTTTGTTAAACATTTAGCTTTTGTATGTTTTGGCAATGGGGGACCAATGTGTATGTTTTGGGAGGTGTTTGAGACTCCCGAAGTATGTTGAATGTTGTTTAAAATGCTGGTCTTTGGATTGAACCTTATATGCTTATTTTAGAAGTTTGATGCTTGAGTGGCTAGCTTGTGTAGGAAGCATGACCATTGAATTGGGGCTTTTTGCATATGATGTTGGTTTGTTGATTTGTTGGTTCCTACAAGTCTTAAATATGTTTACTTGCATGCTGGTAAAGTTTGGTGATGTTTGGAGCATGTTTGAATGTTCAATTGCATGATTTAGTATGCTTGTTTGCTGAAATCTGAGCAGGCGTTTCGGAACAGTATGCACCGTTTTGGAACGGGTGCCTTACACGAACCCAGGCGTCCGAAACGGTGTGCACCATTTCGAAACGGTTTGGCCTCTGCCGAGCCACGTTCCGGAACCCGTTTCGGAACGGCCCGTGTTTCGGAACAGGGTCAACCTGTTTCGGAACGGTCGACCGTTGGGGGCTGACATTGGCAGTAATATGTTTTGATTTGTTTACGTTTCGGTCCCGAATCTTGTATGACCAATTGCATGAGCTGTGGATGTCCTTTTGAGTTGAAATTTCACAGAGAAGCATGAAACCTGACTAATTTCAAGAGGGTAACTTCAATTTGGGTTAAGTCCTTTTATTTATCTGAAATTACCTTTTGGTCCCTAAAGTTGTAATTTGTTCAATTGGGTCCCTGTTCGATCTCTGATGTTTGTGATCTTTTAGTAGGTTGTTTGTATGATCACACATAGGTTAAATGTGCATCTAGATAAGATTTAAAAGAAAAAAAAGGGTCGTTAATCAAGGTTGACTTTGGTTTTCCCCGTGTGACTTTCTTAATTCGGGTCAACCGTCTAGACCGGGTTAAGGGGGTTACATTTGGTGGTATCAGAGCTGAGTTTGCGAGTAATTGGGAATGAATGTATGCATGATTGATGTATGTATGTTCTGTATGCTTGTTGTTTGAAAGCATGATTAGTGGCTTGAGATGTTGATGCAATTGAGATGTATGCTTGATGTTGCATGTTGAGGGTACCCATTGCCAAACAAAAGCTAATGAAATGAGTTGATTTTAATGAAATTGAGCTTGAATACTTGGATTGCTTACCTTGCTGGGCCTGACTTGTTTTATTTGCATTGTTGTTGCATGGTAAAAGTATGGCACCACGTAGAGAGTTACGCGGTAGTGTTCGAGCTACGGCTCCCAACGAGAATGAGAATGAAGAGCACACTGTTAGTGCTGTGTTACCCCCTCCTCCGCCTGGTGGTGGTGCTGGAGGTGAACGAGCTGAAGCTGCAGCTGGTGCTGGAGCTGCTGGACCAGAGGTTGGTCAGGGGCAAGCCATGCCTGACATGTCTGTGCTGGTACAAGCTATTGCGGGTGCTTTTCGAGCAGCAGTAGCTGGAGCTCAAGGAGCTGGTCATCAGGGAGACGCTGGTGCTAGACTACCCTTAGAGCGTCTACGCAGTCTTGGTGGGACTGAGTTTAGGGGTATGTCAGCTGAGAGGTCGGAAGCTTGGCTAGAGAGTACCAAGCGTGTCTTGGGACAGATGAGCTGCAATGATGTGCAAAAGTTGGGTTGTGTTGTGTCTTTGCTGCAAGGCGATGCTTATACGTGGTGGACGACCACAATCTCTGGAATGGCTGAAGCTGACATCACTTGGACATTCTTTCAGAATGCGTTCAAGAGGAGATATCTGGGAGTGAGATATCTGGATGAGAAAAAGCGTGAATTCATGTCTCTGACCCAGGGGAACATGAGTGTGGCTGAGTATGAAGTACAGTTCGTACGCCTCAGTCAGTATGCACCGGAGCTGATACCTGATGAGCGAGAGAGGTGCGAAAGGTTCCGCTATGGCTTGGTGACGGAAGTAAAGACCTACGTGTTGGCAGCTGAGTACAATGATTTTGATGTGTTGGTTAGTCGATCCAAGGACATAGAGATGAATCTGAGTTTGTCTGCGAAGGGTGCTGGAGCGAGTTCTGGGAAGAGAGCTGCTAAGTATAGTTCTGGAGGTGGACGGAACAAGAAGGGATGCGATCAGAAGTATCAGTCCTCAGCCAAGAGAGGTGGAGGTGCACCTGCTAGAGGAGGCTTTGCTAGGGCTGAGCCTAGTGCTTGCTGGATTTGTGGTTCTCGTGGTCACATGAAGCGTGACTGTCCTCGTGCTGGAAGGGAGGTGCAAGCTCCTGTTGCTGCAGCTGGTTATGAGTGCTGGAATTGTGGTTCTGCTGACCACTTGAGGCGGGATTGTCCAAGGATGGCTGGTGGCCAAGAGCGTGCTCCTGTTGTTGCAGCACCGCAGAGAGGTCGTGGACGCGGCCGTGGTAATTTTCAGAGGCGTGAGGAAGGTGGTCGCGGAGTAGCTCATGTTGTGGCTATTCAACCTGAGGGTGGAGGCCAGGCGAGAGTGTATGCTCAGCGCGAGGGAAGGAATGATGCTGATGTGATTGCAGGTACCTTTACTTTTCAATTCTTATCATTGCTTTCTTTGATAGATTCTGGATCTACGCATTCATACATTTTGCGTGAGCATGATGAGCTGCTTGGTTTGCCTGTTGAGTCTTTGGATGTTGGTGTTCGTGTCACTAGTTCTTTTGGTGAAACTGTTGTGACTCGTAAGCTTTATAGAAGGTGTCCTTTGGTTGTTCAAGAGCATGTCTTTCATGTTGATCATTGAATTGGGGCTTTTTGCATATGATGTTGGTTTGTTGATTTGTTGGTTCCTACAAGTCTTAAATATGTTTACTTGCATGCTGGTAAAGTTTGGTGATGTTTGGAGCATGTTTGAATGTTCAATTGCATGATTTAGTATGCTTGTTTGCTGAAATCTTAGCAGGCGTTTCGGAACAGTATGCACCGTTTCGGAACGGGTGCCTTACACGAACCCAGGCGTCCGAAACGGTGTGCACCATTTCGAAACGGTTTGGCCTCTGCCGAGCCACGTTCCGGAACCCGTTTCGGAACGGCCCGTGTTTCGGAACAGGGTCAACCTGTTTCGGAACGGTCGACCGTTGGGGGCTGACATTGGCAGTTATATGTTTTGATTTGTTTACGTTTCGGTCCCGAATCTTGTATGACCAATTGCATGAGCTGTGGATGTCCTTTTGAGTTGAAATTTCACAGAGAAGCATGAAACCTGACTAATTTCAAGAGGGTAACTTCAATTTTGGTTAAGTCCTTTTATTTATCTGAAATTACCTTTTGGTCCCTAAAGTTGTAATTTGTTCAATTGGGTCCCTGTTCGATCTCTGATGTTTGTGATCTTTTAGTAGGTTGTTTGTATGATCACACATAGGTTAAATGTGCATCTAGATAAGATTTAAAAGAAAAAAAAGGGTCGTTAATCAAGGTTGACTTTCGGGTTGACTTTGGTTTTCCCCGTGTGACTTTCTTAATTCGGGTCAACCGTCTAGACCGGGTTAAGGGGGTTTCATTTGGTGGTATCAGAGCTGAGTTTGCGAGTAATTGGGAATGAATGTATGCATGATTGATGTATGTATGTTCTGTATGCTTGTTGTTTGAAAGCATGATTAGTGGCTTGAGATGTTGATGCAATTGAGATGTATGCTTGATGTTGCATGTTGAGGGTACCCATTGCCAAACAAAAGCTAATGAAATGAGTTGATTTTAATGAAATTGAGCTTGAATACTTGGATTGCTTACCTTGCTGGGCCTGACTTGTTTTATTTGCATTGTTGTTGCATGGTAAAAGTATGGCACCACGTAGAGAGTTACGCGGTAGTGTGCGAGCTACGGCTTCCAACGAGAATGAGAATGAAGAGCACACTGGTAGTGCTGTGTTACCCCCTCCTCCGCCTGGTGGTGGTGCTGGAGGTGAACGAGCTGAAGCTGCAGCTGGTGCTGGAGCTGCTGGACCAGAGGTTGGTCAGGGGCAAGCCATGCCTGACATGTCTGTGCTGGTACAAGCTATTGCGGGTGCTTTTCGAGCAGCAGTAGCTGGAGCTCAAGGAGCTGGGCATCAGGGAGATGCTGGTGCTAGACTACCCTTAGAGCGTCTGCGCAGTCTTGGGGGGACTGAGTTTAGGGGTATGTCAGCTGAGAGGTCGGAAGCTTGGCTAGAGAGTACCAAGCGTGTCTTGGGACAGATGAGCTGCACTGATGTGCAAAAGTTGGGTTGTGTTGTGTCTTTGCTGCAAGGCGATGCTTATACGTGGTGGACGACCACAATCTCTGGAATGGCTGAAGCTGACATCACTTGGACATTCTTTCAGAATGCGTTCAAGAGGAGATATCTGGGAGTGAGATATCTGGATGAGAAAAAGCGTGAATTCATGTCTCTGACCCAGGGGAACATGAGTGTGGCTGAGTACGAAGTACAGTTCGTACGCCTCAGTCAGTATGCACCGGAGCTGATACCTGATGAGCGAGAGAGGTGCGAAAGGTTCCGCTATGGCTTGGTGACGGAAGTAAAGACCTACATGTTGGCAGCTGAGTACAATGATTTTGATGTGTTGGTTAGTCGATCCAAGGACATAGAGATGAATCTGAGTTTGTCTGCGAAGGGTGCTGGAGCGAGTTCTGGGAAGAGAGTTGCTGAGTATAGTTCCGGAGGTGGACGGAACAAGAGGGGACGCGATCAGAAGTATCAGTCCTCAGCCAAGAGAGGTGGAGGTGCACCTGCTAGAGGAGGCTTTGCTAGGTCTGAGCCTAGTGCTTGCTGGATTTGTGGTTCTCGTGGTCACATGAAGCGTGACTGTCCTCGTGCTGGAAGGGAGGTGCAAGCTCCTGTTGCTGCAGCTGGTTGTGAGTGCTGGAATTGTGGTTCTGCTGACCACTTGAGGCGGGATTGTCCGAGGATGGCTGGTGGCCAAGAGCGTGCTCCTGTTGTTGCAGCACCGCAGAGAGGTCGTGGACGCGGCCGTGGTAATTTTCAGAGGCGTGAGGAAGGTGGTCGCGGAGTAGCTCATGTTGTGGCTATTCAACCTGAGGGTGGAGGCCAGGCGAGAGTGTATGCTCAGCGCGAGGGAAGGAATGATGCTGATGTGATTGTAGGTACCTTTACTTTGCAATTCTTGTCATTGCTTTCTTTGATAGATTCTGGATCTACGCATTCATACATTTTGCGTGAGCATGCTGAGCTGCTTGGTTTGCCTGTTGAGTCTTTGGATGTTGGTGTTCGTGTCACTAGTTCTTTTGGTGAAACTGTTGTGACTCGTAAGCTTTATCGAAGGTGTCCTTTGGTTGTTCAAGAGCATGTCTTTCATGTTGATCTTATGGAGTTGCCCTTCTATGGTTTTGATGTGATCCTTGGCATGGATTGGCTTGCTGAGCATCGTGCTGTTGTGGATTGTGAGAATAAGCGAGTTTCGCTAAAGCTTGCGGATGATTATGAAGTGGTGGTGGTTGGTGAGAATGTGAAGTTTCTTGCCAATGTTGTGTCTACCTTGGAGGCGAGCAGGATGCTGAGGCAGGGTTGCGAAGCTTACCTAGCTTTTGTGATGAATCCTAGCTCTAAGGAGCTGAGGGTGCAAGACATCCATGTTGTGAAGGAGTTCCCTGGTGTTTTTCCTGAAGAGTTGCCTGGTTTACCTCCTAATCGCGAGGTGGAGTTTGGGATTGAGCTGTATGAAAATACCACTACTGTGTCCATTACTCCCTATAGAATGGCACCTAAGGAGCTGAAGGAGCTGAAGACGCAGTTGCAAGAGTTGCTTGATCGTGGTTTCATCCGGCCGAGTGTGTCGCCTTGGGGTGCTCCTGTCTTGTTTGTGAAGAAGAAAGATGGCACTATGAGGATGTGCATTGATTACCGTCAGCTGAACAAGTTGACCATCAAGAATCGGTATCCTTTGCCGAGGATTGATGATCTCTTTGATCAATTTCGGGGAGCTGTTGTGTTCTCTAAGATTGACTTGAGGTCAGGGTATTATCAATTGAAGGTGAAGGATGAGGATGTGCCTAAAACAGCTTTCAGGACAAGGTATGGGCATTATGAGTTCCTTGTGATGCCGTTTGGGTTGACAAATGCTCCTGCTGCTTTCATGGACATGATGAATCGTGTTTTTCATGAATACCTGGACAAGTTCGTGGCGGTGTTAATTGATGATATCCTCGTGTACTCGCGTACGGAGGAGGAGCACGAAGAGCATTTGAGGATTGTGCTGCAAGCCTTGTTGGAGAATCAGCTTTATGCTAAGCTGAGCAAGTGTGAGTTTTGGCTTAAGGAGGTGGTGTTTCTTGGACATGTGGTCTCAGCTGAGGGGATTCGTGTTGATCCTCAGAAGATTGAGGCGGTGATGAGCTGGAAAGTTCCTAAGTCTGTTCATGAGGTCCGTAGTTTCCTTGGTTTGGCGGGATACTACCGGAGGTTTGTGGATGGTTTTTCCAAGATTGCTGCTCCTTTGACGAAGCTGTTGCAGAAGGATGTTAGGTATGAGTGGACAGAAGCGAGGCAGCAAGCCTTTGAGAAGCTGAAGTTGGCTTTGACGCAAGCTCCTATCTTGATTCAGCCTGAATCAGGGAAAGAGTTTGTGGTCTACAGTGATGCATCCTATGTTGGTTTGGGGTGTGTGCTGATGCAAGAGGGTAAGGTTGTGGCTTATGCGTCGCGGCAGTTGAAGGTGCATGAGCGCAATTATCCTACGCATGATATTGAGCTGGCTGCAGTGGTTTTTGCTTTGAAGTTCTGGAGGCATTATCTGTATGGTGAGAAGTGTACTGTGTACACGGATCACAAGAGTTTGAGGTATCTGATGTCTCAGAAGGAGTTGAATCTTAGGCAGCGACGTTGGTTGGAGTTGCTCAAGGATTATGATCTGATGATTGAGTATCATCCTGGAAAGGCTAATGTTGTTGCGGATGCTTTGAGTAGGAAGGTAGCTGTTGAGCTGAGGGCGATGTTTGCTAGCTTGAGCATATCGCGAGATGGTGGTCTTGTTGCTGAGTTGCAAGTGAAACCATCTTTGGTTCAGTTGATCAAGGAAAAGCAGTTGTTGGATGATTCCTTGGTGTCTCATGTTCAGGATATCGCGGAGGGTAGACCTTCGGATTTCTGCTTTAACGAGGATGGAGTGTTGTGTTTTGGTAGTCGGATAGTAGTGCCTGCTGATGCTGAGTTGAGGTATGCTATTCTGACTGAAGGTCATAGTAGTCCTTTTGCTATGCACCCTGGTAGTACTAAGATGTATCGTGATCTGCGTGATGAGTACTATTGGGTTGGTTTGAAGAAGGATGTTGCAGAGTTTGTGAGCAAGTGTTTGGTGTGTCAGCGAGTTAAGGTTGAACATCAGGTTCCTTCTGGTTTGTTGCAACCGTTGAAAATTCCTGAATGGAAGTGGGAGAGGGTTACCATGGATTTTGTATCTGGTTTGCCTTTGTCTCCATCAAAGAAGAATTCTGTTTGGGTGATTGTGGATCGCTTGACGAAGTGTGCACATTTCTTGCCTGTGCATACTACGTTCTCTTTGGATAAGCTGGCAGAGCTGTACATTGCTGAGATTGTGAGGCTGCATGGTGTGCCTAAGTCGATTGTGTCGGATAGGGATCCGAGGTTCACATCGCGTTTCTGGCAGTGTTTGCATCAAGCTCTGGGTACAAGGTTGCATTTCAGTACATCCTATCATCCTCAGACGGATGGTCAGTCTGAGCGGGTTATTCAGATTTTGGAGGATATGTTGAGATGCTGTGTGATTGAGTTCCAAGGTTCTTGGGAGAAGCATCTGCCTTTGGTTGAGTTCGCTTATAACAACAGTTTCCAGGCAAGTGTACAGATGGCACCATATGAGGCTCTGTATGGGAGGAAGTGTAGGACTCCTCTTTGTTGGGCTGAAACTGGTCAAAAGTTGGTTTCGATGCCGGCTTTGTTGAAAGGAACCACCGAGAAGGTGAAGCTCATTTGTGAGAGGTTGAAGGCTGCCTCTGATCGGCAAAAATCTTACGCGGATTTGAAGCGTAAGGAGATAGAGTTTGCGGTGGGTGATCGTGTGTTTTTGAAGGTTTCGCCTTGGAAGAAGGTGATGAGGTTTGGTCGGAAGGGTAAGCTGAGCCCTAGATACATTGGACCGTATGAGGTGGTTGAGCGTGTGGGTCCTGTTGCGTATCGGTTGAGGTTACCTCAAGAGTTGGAGAAGATTCATGATGTGTTACATGTTTCTATGCTCGGGAAGTATAGATCTGATCCTTCGCATGTGATGCCTGTGGAGGAAGTGGAATTGAATCCGGATTTGACCTATGATGAGGAACCGGTGAAGGTTCTGGATTCAGATAGCAAGGTTCTTCGTGGCAAGACCATTGAGTTGGTGAAGGTGCTGTGGAAGCATCGAGGTGTTGAGGAAGCTACATGGGAGCGGAAGGAAGACATGCTGAAGCAGTTTCCTTATCTCTTTCCTTCAGGTAAATTTCGAGGACGAAATTTCTTAAGGGGGGAGAGTTGTAACGCCCCGGTTTTGGGCTTAGAAGTCTTGGGCGTTGACCGGTTGGTCAAAGTGTTGTTCGAATCGTAGGAGGTTAAATTAGGAAAGCCTAGTTCGGGTTGCATTAAAAATATGGAAAAATGTTCTAAAATCATCTTTTAATATAATTAAGTGAACTGTGAAATCAATTTTGGAAAATGAGTTTTGGAAGGGTGACATTTTGGCTAGTGATCAAAATGTAATTTTTGAAAGTTTGGTGGCTGTTTTAAAAAGGATTGGAACTTTGAATCTTTAAGGAGCTATTAATCCAAAAGTGATTTCTCCAGATTTTTCTAAGATATTTAGAGTTATAATTCTGATTTTTAAAGTAAATCAAAAGGAGGGAAAAACTCATTTGGCATTTTCTCATCTAACTTCCAATTTTCTTTCTCTCTTTTTTCTCTCAACCCAAACACTCCATTTCCAGAGAATTGATTCTGATTTTCTCACCTAAATTCCTCCTTTCAACTCTCATTTGATTGCAAATCATTGTATCTTCAAAACCTCTTCAATTGCTACAAGTTTCATCAGGGATTTTCATTCCAAAAAGTGGAGAAACACAAGTTTGGAGGTAAGAACGCCCTTCTCCACTAAACTATCAGTTCTTTACTGAAATTCCTAAGTTTTCAATCCTAAATTGAAGTTTAATTAAAGGTTTTAAAGTGTTGAATTGGATCTTGGCTTATTATGCAAGATTTTGATGATTTCACATGATTTTCGTTTGATCTGTTAAATCTGTGATTTGAGAGGTGTTTTTGATGTTAAATGATCTTTAAATTGTTAAGGAAATGAGTTTTTGTTGATGCAATCCCGGATAGGTTGAGTTTCCTAAGTTTAGCTTGTGTTTTAAGGTAGTTTTTGTGGTGATCTTGTGGATCTGGTGTTGCTGGAGGTATAAGGTTGTTAATAGGTTGTTTTTAGATGTTATTTGATGTTAATGGAAGTGAGGTTTTGCTGGTTTATGGCTGGGCTTTGTTTAGAAGTGGTTTGGATGCATTTTCGGTTGTGTTTGGTGGCCGAAAATGGAGGTTGGGTGAGAGCAGCGAGTTTAGATGCTTTCATTGAAGCAATTAATGCATGATGATGCATTAATCCTCTGCTTTAATGTGTTGAAACAGGGGAGGCATCCTTGGATCCGAGAGTTGTTGATCCGGAGGCTTGATTTGGTGCTTTGGCTTGAAGCAAAGTGGAAATTGGTGAGTGCAATTGTGGAATCGGATTTCCAGCTTTTTAAACCAAGGTTTGAAGGTTTTGGGAGCTTAGTTTAAGTCTAAACAACTTTGCTAAGCTCAAGTGTAAGTTTTCGGATTTTCTCTCTAGTGGTGGCCATGACTTGATGTTTTGCAAAGTGATGATTTGCATGTTTTGATTACTGTTTTGAAAGCATGTTTTAGCATGAATTTTGCTGATGTTGTAAGCCATATGTTGAAGGTAACTCTAGGTAGGAGTACCTTGCTTTTATACATTGTTTAAATGTGGATTGATGCTTTAAAATGCATGATGAAAATGGCTTGGTTAAATGCTTTAAAACAGTGGATTAAATGATGATTATGATGTATATTGGCAAGTGATGTTTTGAAAATGTTAAGGTCACTAAGGTGGTTAAAAGTCCTTGAGTGAGCCTTGTTACTTATGAACATCAAGGTGGTTAAAAGTCCTTGGATGGTTCATGTTACGGACACTAAGGTGGTTAAAAGTCCTTAGGTGATCCTTTCCATGGTGTTTAAAAGTCCATGGGGCCAAGGTGTTTAAAAGTCCTTGGGGCCAAGGTGTTTAAAAGTCCTTGGGGTGATTCAAGCATTGGACACAAAGGTGGTTAAAAGTCCTTGTGTGGTCCTATTTCATGGTGTTTAAAAGTCCATGGCCAAGGTGTTTAAAAGTCCTTGGGGCCAAGGTGTTTAAAAGTCCTTGGGAAAGTTGTTGAGCTTATTAAATGAAATGAAATGTATCACTTGAGCCAATATGACATGTTAAGTATATAAGAAGCATGTGATGCTTGTTTTGATATATGATATGAAGCATGTGATTGCTTGATTTAAAGTATGTTTTTGAGCATGTGCAAGGATTGGTTTTAAGCATGATTTATAAATGGTTTTAATTGCATTATTGAATTGTTTTAATGAGCATGCCTCACTAAGCTTTTGCTTACGCTCTCTACGTTTTTTTTAATTCAATAATGCAGAGCATTAGAGTACCTTAAGGGGCTGCAAGGAAGGGCAAGCAATCAAGTTCAAGAGAAGCTCTAAGTATGGAAGGTTTTGTTAAACATTTAGCTTTTGTATGTTTTGGCAATGGGGGACCAATGTGTATGTTTTGGGAGGTGTTTGAGACTCCCTAAGTATGTTGAATGTTGTTTAAAATGCTGGTCTTTGGATTGAACCTTATATGCTTATTTTGTAAGTTTGATGCTTGAGTGGCTAGCTTGTGTAGGAAGCATGACCATTGAATTGGGGCTTTTTGCATATGATGTTGGTTTGTTGATTTGTTGGTTCCTACAAGTCTTAAATATGTTTACTTGCATGCTGGTAAAGTTTGGTGATGTTTGGAGCATGTTTGAATGTTCAATTGCATGATTTAGTATGCTTGTTTGCTGAAATCTTAGCAGGCGTTTCGGAACAGTATGCACCGTTTCGGAACGGGTGCCTTACACGAACCCAGGCGTCCGAAACGGTGTGCACCATTTCGAAACGGTTTGGCCTCTGCCGAGCCACGTTCCGGAACCCGTTTCGGAATGGCCCGTGTTTCGGAACAGGGTCAACCTGTTTCGGAACGGTCGACCGTTGGGGGCTGACATTGGCAGTTATATGTTTTGATTTGTTTACGTTTCGGTCCCGAATCTTGTATGACCAATTGCATGAGCTGTGGATGTCCTTTTGAGTTGAAATTTCACAGAGAAGCATGAAACCTGACTAATTTCAAGAGGGTAACTTCAATTTGGGTTAAGTCCTCTTATTTATCTGAAATTACCTTTTGGTCCCTAAAGTTGTAATTTGTTCAATTGGGTCCCTGTTCGATCTATGATGTTTGTGATCTTTTAGTAGGTTGTTTGTATGATCACACATAGGTTAAATGTGCATCTAGATAAGATTTAAAAGAAAAAAAGGGTCGTTAATCAAGGTTGACTTTCGGGTTGACTTTGGTTTTCCCCGTGTGACTTTCTTAATTCGGGTCAACCGTCTAGACCGGGTTAAGGGGGTTACAGTGCTTACGCTCTCTCTCTTGAACCAATAATGCAGATAATTGAGGTGTTTGAGGGCAACAAGGAGGCTAAGAATCCAAGGGAAAGCAAAGCTCATGTATGGCAACTATTTCACAACATTATTAGTTTTTGATATTTGGCAATGGGAACCTAGGGTGTGTTTTTGGGAGATGTTTAGGACTCCCTAGTTGTGGCACGATGCCTTAAATGATTTGGACTTGTAAAGGGCCATTTTGGTGCTTGCTTTGATGCTTTAATGGTTGCTTGGCTTGGTTATTAGGATGCATGCCTATAGACTTGTGGATTTCCCTAATTGATGCCATGAATGTGTTTTAATGTTGCAAACATGTACCTTATTTGCATAATGAATTGTTGACATGATTATGAAGTCTTTCGTATGTGTTTGAGTGGTTAAATGTATGTTAAACCAGCATATTCTGCACTTTTTGGGCAGTCCATATCGGAACAGGCACTAGCGTTTCGAAACGGGGCCTGTAATGGCCTTCGTGTATCGAAACAGGTGGAGGCCGTTCTGAAACATTTTGGGCACTGCCAAGCCCTATTTCGATACAGTCTCAAAACGATCCTGTGTTTCGGAACTGTCAACCCTGTTCCGAAACAGATGACCATTGGGCACTAATTTGAATGGTTTTAAGGTTTGCAAGCTTTACGGTTTGGTCCTAAAAATCGTACATGCAATTGCTTGAGTTTGAGATGTTCGTTTAAAGTGAAATTTGACAGGGAAGCATGTAATATGATTAATTTAATTTTGGTAACTTAAAAATCAGTTAAGTCCTCCATATTTCAAGAATTTACAATTTGGTCCCTAACTTTTGTATGTGCTTTTCACGTATGTGTTTCTCAGTTAAGTCCCTTATCATGGTTTGATCGATGTGCTTTTCACGTATGTGTTTCTCAAGAGTACGCTTAGGGTTAATGTGCATCTAGATAAGATCTAAAAAGAAAAAAAAGGGTTGTTAATCAAGGTTGACTTTCGGGTTGATTTTGGTTTTCCCCGTGTAATCTTCGTAGTTCGGGTCAACCGTCTAGGCCGGGCTAGGGGGGTTACATTTGGTGGTATCAGAGAGGAGTTCTCGAGTAAACGGTAATGGTTATGTGGGTGATGTATGTATGATTGCATGGTATGTATTTTTAAATGAAAGTATGATGTGTGAATTGTAAGCATGTTGCAATTGTGATGCTATGCTATGTTGAAGCATGTTAGAGGGTCCCATTGCCATATCAAAACTAACGAAATGAATTGTTTTTGAAAAATGAGCTTGAGTGCTTGGATTTCTTAAATTGTTGAGCCTAAATATGTTTATTGCATTTATGATAGTGCATTGTTTAGTGAATGGGACCTCGTAGAGAGACGAGAATTAATACGCGAGCTATGGCTCAGAACGAGAATGAGAACAATGCTGATAATGTTGTGGATATACCTCCTCCTCCTGGTGGTGGACCACCCGACGGTGGTGGTGCTGGAGGAGAGAATGACGGTGTTGGTGCTGGGGTCACTGGACTTGAAGCTGGTCAGGTGAAAGCTGCTCCTAACAAGACAGTGTTGATACAAGCTATTGCTGGACCCTTTCAGGCAGCAGTAGCTGGAGCTCATGGAGCTGGACATCAGGGTGATGCTAATGCGAGATTACCTTTAGAACGTCTGCGCAGTCTGGGAGGGACTGAGTTCAGAGGTTTGTCTGCTGAGGGTTCTGAATCGTGGTTGGAAAGTACCAAGAGGATATTGGGACAAATGAACTGCAATGATGTGCAAAAGTTAGTTTGTGTGGTATCGCTGTTACACGATGATGCGTATACCTGGCGGACGACCACTATCTCCGGAATGGGGGATGCTGATGTGACTTAGACGTTCTTTTTGAGCGCGTTCAAGCGGAAGTATCTAGGTGTGCGATACCTGGATGAAAATAAAAGAAAGTTCATGTCTCTTACACAAGGAAGCATGACGGTGGCTGAGTACGAGATCCAGTTTGTCCGTCTCAGTTAGTACGCACCTGAGCTTATCCCTGATGAGTGGGAAAGGTGTGAACGTTTCAGATATGGTTTGGAGACGGACGTAAAGACCTTCATGCTTGCTGCTCAGTATACGGATTTTGATGTGCTGGTTAGTAGGGCGAAGGACATTGAGCAGAATCTGGGTTTGTCTTCTAGGAGTGCTGGTTCTGGCTCGGGCAAGAGAGTTGCTGAGTATAGTTCCGGCGGTAGATGGAACAAGAGAGGACGATATTGGAGATATTAGTCTTCTGCTAGGCATGGTAGTGGAGGGCATGGTGTGCCTGTTCATGGAGACAGGGCGAGAGCTGATCAGAACACGTGCTGGACGTGTGGATCGCGTGGTCATTTGAGGCGTGATTATCCTCGAGCAGCGAGAGAGGTTCAGGCTCCTGTGGTAGTGACTTGTAATTCGTGCTGGAATTGTGGTTCGGCAGACCACATGAGGAGGGAGTATCCTCTATTGGCCGGTGGTGGTCAGGGACGTGCTCCTGGAGTTGTTGCACCACACAGAGGTCATGGCCGCGACCGCGATAACTTCCAGCGCAGAGACGACAGTAGAAAGAATGTGGCACATGTGGTGGCTGTCAAACATGAGGGTGGAGGCCAGGCTCGGGTATATTCTCAGCGAGAGGGGAGGAATAACACGGATGTGATCGCATGTGCCTTCACTTTGCAATCCTTGTCATTACTTTCCTTGATAGATTCTGGATCTACACACTCATACATATTGCGTGAACATGCTCAATTGCTTGGTTTACCTGTTGAGTCTTTGGATTGGTATGCGTGTAACTAGTTCCTTTGGTGAGACCGTTGTGACACGGAAGTTGTATAGAAGATGTCCCTTGGTTATGCAAAATCATGTTTTTCATGTTGATCTCATGGAATTGCCATTCTATGGTTTTGATGTAATACTTGGTATGGATTGGCTTGTTGAACATCAAGCTGTAGTAGATTTTGAGAACAAGCAAATTTCGTTGAAGCTTGCGGACGATTATTAGGTAGTGGTGGTTGGTGAGAATGTGAAGTTTCTTGCCAATGTTGTGTCTACATTGGAAGCGAGCCGGATGCTGAGACAAGGATGTGAAGCTTATCTAGCCTTTGTGATGAATCCTAGCTCTAAGGAGTTGTGAGTCTAAGATATCAGGACTGTGCGAGAGTTTCCTGGTGTGTTTCCAGAGGAGTTTCCTGGGTTGCCTCCTAATCGAGAGGTGGAGTTTGGAATTGAGCTGTATGAAAACACAACTCCAGTGTCCATTACTCCTTATCAAATGGCACCTAAGGAGTTGAAGGAGCTGAAGACGCAACTTCAGGAGTTGCTTGATCGTGGTTTCATTCGGCCGAGTCTGTCACCTTGGGGTGCACCGGTCTTGTTTGTGAAGAAAAAGGATGGAACTATGAGAATGTGCATTGATTACCGTCAGCTGAAGAAGTTGACTATCAAGAATCGATATTTATTGCCGAGGATTGATGATCTTTTTGATCAATTTTGGGGAGCGGCTGTGTTCTCTAAGATTGACTTAAGGGCAGGGTATTACCAGTTGAAGGTGAAGGATGTGGATGTGCCAAAGACAGCCTTCAGAACGAGGTATGGGCATTATGAGTTCCTTGTGCTGTCGTTTGGTATGACGAATGCTCCTGCAGCTTTTATGGACATGATGAATAGAGTGTTCCACGAGTATTTGGACAAGTTTGTTGTGGTGTTCATTGATGATATCCTTGTTTACTCTCGTACTGAAGAGGAGCATGAGGGGCATTTGCGAATTGTGTTGTAGGCTCTGTTGGAGAATCAGCTTTATGCTAAGCTAAGCAAGTGTGAATTCTGGCATAGAGAAGTTGTATTCCTTTGTCATGTGGTTTCTGCTGAGGGGATTCGTGTTGATCCTCAGAAGATTGAGGTAGTGATGAATTGGAAGCCTCCTAATTCTGTTCATGAAGTCTGTAATTTCCTTGGTTTGGCAGGATACTACCGGAGGTTCGTGGATGGATTTTCAAAGATTGCTGCACCTTTGACGAAGTTGCTGCAGAAGGATGTCAAGTATGAGTGGACGGAAACGAGACAAGAGGCTTTTGAGAAGCTTAAGGCAGCTTTGACGCAAGATCCTATCTTGGTTCAACCTGAATAAGGGAAAGAGTTTGTGGTGTACAGTGATGTATCCTACGGTGGTTTGGGGTGTGTGTTGATGCAAGATGGTAAGGTGGTGGCTTATGCATCGTGCCAGTTGAAGGTGCATGAGCGCAATTATCCTACGCATGACATTGAGTTAGCTGCAGTGGTTTTTGCTTTGAAAATTTGGAGACATTACCTGTATGGTGAGAAGTGTACGGTGTACACGGATCACAAAAGTTTGAAGTACCTGATGTCTCAAAAAGAGTTGAATCTTAGGCAACGACGTTGGGTGGAGTTGCTTAAAGATTACGATCTGACGATCGAGTACCATCCGGGCAAAGCTAATGTTGTAGCGGATGCCTTGAGTAGGAAGGTTGTAGTGGAGTTGAGGGCTATGTTTTCCAGGTTGAGCATTTCGCGAGATGGAGGTCTTGTGGCTGAGTTGCAAGTGAAACCATCTTTGGTTCAGTTGATAAAGGATAAGAAGCTTTTGGATGATTCCTTAGTGCCACATGTTCAGGATATTGTTGAGGATAGACCATCAGATTTCTGTTTTAATGATGATGGGATTCTATGTTTTGGGAGTCGGATAGTAGTGCCCAATGATGTTGAGTTGAGGCGTGCTATTCTGACTGAAGCTCATAGTATTCCTTTTGCTATGCACCCTGGTAGTACAAAGATGTATCGTGATCTTAAGAAAGAGTACTATTGGGTGGGTTTAAAGAAAGATGTTGCGGAGTATGTGAGTAAATGCATGGTTTGTCAGTGAGTTAAGGCTGAGCATCAGTTTCCTTCTCGGTTGTTGCAACCGTTGAGGATTCCTAAGTGGAAGTGGGAAAGGATTACCATGGACTTTGTGTCTGGTTAGCCTTTGTCGCCATCGAAGAAAAATTTGGTGTGGGTGATTGTGGATCGCCTTACGAAGTGTGCTAATTTCTTGCCTATGCATACTACGTACACTTTGGATAAGCTTGCGGAGCTGTACATTGCTGACATTGTGCGACGGCATGGTGTGCCAAAGTCGATAGTGTCGGATCGGGATCCGAGGTTTACATCGCGTTCTAGGAATGTTTGCATCAAGCATTGGGTACATGGCTGAATTTCAGTACTTCTTATCATCCACAGTCGGATGGACAGTCTGAGTGTGTTATCCAAGTGCTGGAAGATATGTTGAGGTGCTGTGTGATTGAGTTTCAGGGCTCTTGGGAGAAGCATTTGCCTTTGGTGGAGTTTGCTTATAACAATAGCTACCAGGCGAGTATTCAAATGGCACCTTATGAAGCCTTGTATGGGAGGAAGTGCAAAACACCTCTTTGTTGGGTTGAAACATGTCATAAGTTGGTTTCAATACCAGCTTTGTTGAAAGGAACCACCAAGAAGGTGAAGCTCATTTGTGAGCGATTGAAGGCAGCTTCTGATCGACATAAGTCTTACGCGGATTTGAAGCGTAAGGAGATTGAGTATGCGGTAGGTGACCGTGTGTTTTTGAAAGTTTTGCCTTGGAAAAAAGGTGATGAGGTTTGGCAGAAAGGGTAAGTTGATCCCTAGGTTCATTGGACCATACGTGGTGATTGAACGTGTGGGTCCTGTTGCGTACAAGTTGAGATTGCCGCAAGAGTTGGAAAGGATTCATGATGTGTTTCATGTTTCTATGCTCCGGAAGTATAGATCGGATCCTTCGCATGTAATGCCTGTGGAGGAAGTGGAGTTGAATCCAGACTTGACCTATGATGCAGAGCCTGTGGAAATTCTGGATTCGGACAGTAAAGTTCTTAGAGGCAAGACCATTGATTTGGTAAAGGTGTTGTGGAAGCAATGTGGTGTTGAGGAAGCCACGTGGGAAAGAAAGAATGACATGAAGAAGCAGTTTCCGTACCTCTTTCCTCCAGGTAAATTTCGAGGACGAAATTTCTTAAGGGGGAGAGTTGTAGCACCCCAAATTTGGGCTTGGAAGTTTAGGGTCTGAACCGGACCGGTTTGATTTTCGGTTTGAATATAAAAGGTGGTTTTTGGGAAAGCCTAGTTCGAGATGCTTTAAAAATATGGAAAAATATCTAAAAATCCTCTTTTAATGTATATAAGAGAGTGGTGAAATCAATTTTACAAAATAAGGTTTGGAAGTGCAACATTCCGAAATAGTGACTGAAATGTAATTTTTGAAAAGTTCAGTGGTGACTGTTTTGTAAGGATTGAAACTTTGAATCTTTAAGGAGCTAATTTACCCAAGAAAGGATTTCTCCAGATTTTTCTTAGATTTTAATGATTTAATTAATAATTAATTAATTAAAGGAAAAGTGGAAAATGATATTTTAGCTTTTCATAACTAACTTTCTTAAAAACTTTCTCATCTCATTTTCTCTCTAAATTCCCTCAGCCAAACACATTTCTACAGCAACATTTCTCTTGATTTTCACACCAAATGATGAGGTTTCAATCATCAATTGATTCCTAATCATTTCTACATCAAATCTTCTTGTTTTGCTTATTGGATTTTCAAGGAAATTATCCCTAATCAAGGAGAAACATACATTTAGAGGTAAGGATGTTCTTCTCCTCCAAATACTCAGTTCTTTACTGAAATTCCCAAGTTCTCAATCCTTAAATTAAGTTTTATAAAAGGTTTTAATGTTGTGATCTCGATTTTGTCTTAAAACTCAAGATTTGGAACAAATCTTGAAGAAATTCGTGGTGATTATTTGGGCTCTGTTTTGAGATGGCTTTTAATGTGTTTTGGATGTTTAATGATGTGAAATTGAGGTTTAATCCATGCAATCATGAATAGGTTGATTTTCCTAAGTTTTTGCTTTTGAAAATGGTGGTTTTTGGGGTGATCTTTGTGTTCTGTTATAGCTGGAGGTATAAGGACGAGTTTAGGTTCATTTTGGTTGTTAATTGATGTTTAGGAATGGTTAGAAGTGATAGATCTTGGCTGGGTTATATTGTAAAAGAGTTTGGAAGTGTTTTCGGTTGTGTTTGTTAGCCGAAATGTTAGATTTGGTGAGAGCAGCGAGTTTAGGTGTAATGGCTGAAGATTTCAATGCATGATGATGCATTAATCCTCTGCTTTGATGTGTTTAAAATAGGGGAGGCTTCTTCGGATTCTTGTGGTGTTGATCTGGAGGCTTGAACGACGTTTCGGTAAGCTTGCGAAACGAAATTGGTGAGTGAAGTTGAGATTTCAAGTTTTGTAGTGAATGTTTGAAGGTTTGGGAGCTTAGATTAAGTCTAATCAACTTAATTAAGCTCAAGAGTAAGTTTTCGGTGAACTCTCTCTCTCTTGGATGAACCATGAGATGGTTGAATGCAATGTATTTATTTTGCATGTTTAAATTCTATTTTGAAAGCATGTTTTAGCATGTTTAATGCTGGTTTTGAAAGCCATGTGTTGAAGGATGCTCAAGGTAAGAGATCCTTGGTTTGATAATAGTTATTGTGGTTTTGATGCATAGTGATGCATGATGGTTTAATGGCTTTGGTTAATGCTTCAAAATAGTGGATTATTGGTGATAAATAATGTATATTGGCAAGTGATGTGTGGTTTTAAAGTACTTGAATCGAATATAGTTAGCCGACTATAGGATTGGGTGCACCGTGAATAAAGTTGCCTTGGATGTTGAGGGGTTGTAATTCTACCGTAAACTCCATCCAAGTACACTAACGAGATGGTTAAGATCACAATGGTGGTTAAAAGTCCAAGTGTGGATCTTGTGTTGTGTGTCCCGTGTTCTCGTTAGTGATGTTATACAACTACCGATGAGTGATGTGGAGGGGTTGTGATTGTACCGTTAAACTTCATCACGGGTGTTGAGGGGTTGTGATTGTACCGGAAAACTCCACCTTGTGTGTTCGGTAGTGTGTTGAAGCGTATGTGACAACGCTTGTAATCCACGTATCCGATTGTGTTTTATGTTGTAAAAGGTTATGGTCTATCACTTGGAAGCCAATATGACATGTTGATGTTAATGAAGCATGAGATGCTTGGTGTGGATGCATTGTTGCATGAGAAATGATGTTTATGTGTTAAAAGGCTTTGCGAAAAGTGTTTTACGAAATGCATTATTGTGTTGTTTCTTTGTGCTTACACTCTCTCTCTTGAACTAATAATGCAGATAATTGAGGTGTTTGAGGGAAGCAACGAGGCTAAGAATCCAAGGGAAAGCTAAGCTCATGTATGGTGACTATTTCACAACATTATTAGTTTTTGATATTTGGCAATGGGAACCTAGGGTGTGTTTTTGGGAGATGTTTTGGATTCCTAGTTGTGGCATGATGCCTTAAATGATTTGGACTTGTAAATGGCCATTTTGGTGCTTGCTTTGATGCTTTAATGGTTGTTTGGCTTGGTTGTTAGGATGCATGCCTATATACTTGTGGATTTCTCTAATTGATGCCATGAATGTGTTTTAATGTTGCAAACATGTACCTTATATGCATAATGACTTGTTGGCATGATTAGGATGTCTTTAGGATGTGTTTGACTGGTTAAATGTATGTTAAACCAGCAAATTCTGCACTTTCTGGGCAGTCCGTATCGGAACAGGCACTAGCGTTTCGAAACGGGGGCCTGTAATGGCGCCTTCGTGTATCGAAACGGGTAGAGGCCGTTTCGAAACGCTTTGGCCACTGCCAGGCCCTGTTTCGATACAGGTCTCGAAACGAACCCGCGTTTTGGACCGGTCAACCCTGTTCCGAAACAAATGACCGTTGGGCACTAATTTGAATGTTTTAAGGTTTGCAAGCTTTACGTTTTGGTCCTAAAAAGCGTACTTGCAATTTCTTGAGTTTGAGATGTCCGTTTAAGATGAAATTTGATAGGGAAGCATGTAATATGATTAATTTAATTTTGGTAACTTAAAAATCAGTTAAGTCCTCCATCTTTCCAGAATTTACAATTTGGTCCCTAACTTTTGTATGTTGTGCAATTGAGTCCCTTATCATGGTTTGATCGCTGTGCTTTTCACGTATGTGTTTCTCAAGAGTACGCTTAGGGTTAATGTGCATCTAGATAAGATCTAAAAAGAAAAAAAGGGTTGTTAATCAAGGTTGACTTTTGGGTTGACTTTGGTTTTCCCCATGTAATCTTTGTAGTTCGGGTCAACCGTCTAGGCCGGGCTAAGGGGGTTATAGTTTTTAAGCATGTGAGTTGGTTGTCAAACTTGGTTTGAGAAAAGATGCATGAAATTGATAATCCTTGAGAGTATGAGTTGTCAATTTGTGTCTCAAATGCTTTATTCGGCTTTGAAGGTGTTGCATGCTTTAAAAACAATGAATGTGTTGATGTTTAACATGATATATATTAGCATATATGATGTAAAGATTACCAGATATATTGATCGATCAATAGCATATAGAGTGAAATATAAACTAAAATTCGTAGGTGCTCTTGGGAGTCGTCCCAAAGAGAGAGACCAATGATGGGCATTCCATTGGAGTAGGACTTGGTGAATTATCCAAGATTTTTGGCACAAGAGTTATTTCCATGAGACCGATGATGGGCATTCCATCGGAGTAAGACTTGTTGAGAGACCAAGCTTTTTGGCAACAAGAGTTACTGCCATGTGAAATCGATGAGGGGCATTCCATCGTAATAGGACTTGGTGAAATACCCAAGCTTAGTGGCGAGGGTAGATACCGCCTTGAGCGCCGGTGGCGAGATCCCACCAGGGTAGGACTTGACCTCGATTCAAGCTGTCCGCATATCCGTGTACAATAGAATATGAAAATGCCAATATATGAGAATGAAATGTGTTACATGTACCAATGCTTGAGATGTTGTATGTAATGAGAAATGCATATGAGATAATAATTTTATGAAATGCTTTTGTGTATCAAGCATATGTGGCCTTGCCATGAGATTTGCATAGGTTTAATGCATGTGTTAGCTAGATGGTACATGCGGTTTTCAAAATGGTGATTTGCTTATGCAAATGAGGTTTTGAGTTTATAAAATGCTTTTGAGTAACAAGAATGTGTGGCTTTGCCCTGAGTTTTGCATTTGTTGAATGCATGAGATAGATAGAAGGAAAATATGGTTTTCAAAAGGTATTTTTCTTTGAAATGATCATCAAGCATGAGAAATGTATAGTGTGAAGTGGAAGTGATTTCCATGGAAATTGGTTTAAACTTTGCATGAAGTGGTTATGCATGGAAAGGTTTAAATGATAGTATTTGCAAGGATGTTGTTTGGGGTGAGTTGTTTAGTGTTTCAAAGGAGATTTTCAATCAACACTTTGGTTTATTGGGTTGTGATTACATTTTAGGAAGGTTTTATGATTTGCTGCTTTCATGGTGTTTTGGTTTTGAGCATTCCTCACTAAGCATTATGTGCTTACGCTCCTTTTTGTCCAATAAGAAGAGCTCCACTTGAGAAGTATGTTTGGTTTATAGCTATTTATAATAAACACAATGGGGAGAAACCTTTTATGTTGTTGTGTAATGAGATTGTTTATCTTAACCAAGTTCGGTTTATGGTTTAATACTTGTTGATGATCGTTTTGCAATATTTGGATCTTCTTCTTTATATGTTGATATAGCTATGTTCTTGGGTTAAGGTAAGATCTTGTGTTTAATGTGATTAGGGAGTTGGTGTGCCTAATGCTTGATTTGTATCTAGTCTTTGATGCAATTTGATAGTTATAATACTTAGCATGTTGGTGATATGTTATGAAATGATTTAAAGTATGTTTGTGGGTGTCTTAAGGTGAAAAACCAGATGTTTCTGCTGTTTCTGGGCAGGGTGTTTCGGAACGTCTTGGGCGTTTCGGAACGGCTATAAGTGTTTCGAAACACTTTAGCTACTAGAAGTGTCTGTTTCGGAACTAGGTTCGGAACATACCCTGTAACCCCCTTAATCCGGCCCAGACGGTTGACCCGAATTAAGAAAGTCACACGGGGAAAACCAAAGTCAACCCGAAAGTCAACCTTGATTAACGACCTTTTTTTCTTTTTCTTTTTAATCTTGTCTAGATGCACATTAACCTTAGATGTGATCATGCAAACAGCATACTCAAAGATCACAAACATCAGAGATCAAACAAGGACCCAATTGAACAATTTACAACTTTAGGGACCAAATTGTAAATTCTGAAAACTTTAAGGACTTACCCATATGTTAAGTTACCAACTTAAAATTAATCAGGTTTCATGCTTCTCTGCCAAATTTCAGCTCAAACGGACATCCCAAACTCATACAATTGCACAAACAAGTTTCAGGACCAAAATGCAAACATTCTGAAACATTTAACCGCCCATGTCAGCCCCCAACGTTCACCCGTTCCGAAACAGGCAGAGCCCGTTTCGAAACACGGGGCCGTTCCGCAACGTGTACCGCAACGGGGGACTGGTAGTAGCCAAACTGTTCCGGAATGGTGGCACCCGTTTCGGACGCCTGGGTTTATGCAAGGCACCCGTTCCGAAACGGTGTCAACTGTTCCGAAACGCCCTGCCCAGATTGCAGCATTTTGTTCACTCAAACACACAATTGACCATCCAATCATGTCCCAAAAGCCACCAAACTTTACCAACATAAAAGAGACATACTTGCATCCTCAATTCATCAAAATATCATCATACATGAAAAGCCCCAAATCTATAGGCATGCTTCCTACACAAGCAACCATTTAAGCACAAACTTTCCAAATCAATCTCATTAAAGCCAATACATGTTCCAACAACATCATCAACATAAAAACATCCTTGTCCAAACATATACGAACACATACACATTAACCCGAGAGATTCTACCCCCATTGCCTTTATTAACTATAGCTATTCACCGAGACATACATCTCAATTGGAGTCCACCTTGAATCCCTTGCTCCTTGCTGTCCAAACTTCAAGAATCTGCATTGATGGACAAAAAGGAGCGTAAGCACATGATGCTTAGTGAGGAATGCTCAAAACCAAAACACCATCAATGCAGCGGGTCATAAAATCACTTTTAAAACAAACCCGATTTGTTTACCAAGCAAAGTTTGAAAACTCCTTTTCAATATCATGCTTAAACCATGCATTGCACATACATGAAACCAACCCTTAGCTTAGCAAGCTAAGAAAACCTTTTCAAAGCACAACTTACAAAATCATCCATTTAACCATTCCATGCATAAACACCATATGCAAAGCTAAATTCAAAACCTTGGAAAAACACCTCCATTTCACAACATACCTATCTTATACTTAAAAACCATTCAAGCAAGAAACCCTTTAAAATCATTTACTCAATCAATCCAACACATGCAATAACCAAAGGCAACTCATGAACCACAACATCATTATCACATGCCTTTTAAAACAAGTCTTAACAAGACTCCAATGCATTAAAGAGATTTCATGCACACATGCATCATTTACCAAATGATAATCAACACTTGTTCAACATAACAAGTAAACATGCATTCACAAGCATTAAACACTTTCCATGCAACCATGCATCTTTTCAAGCATCTCATGTTTCTTTATGATCAAGAACATTACATTGGCTTCCAAGTGATCAACCACATCCACTTTTCAACTCAACACCCGATCGGATACGCGGATTCCGAGCGTTGTCCCTACGCTCCATACACCCTACCAATCCAAGGTCCCCCAAATGGACTTTTAAACACCATTTGACCTTACAAGCCTAAGGTTCCCATGTATGGACTTTTAAACACCATACAACCTTAGCTTTTCCCGAGGTTCCCATGCATGGACTTTTAAACACCATACAACCTCAACATGCACAAGGTTCCCATGTATGGACTTTGAAACACCATACAACCTTTGCATAACCGATTGGTAGTTGTATAACATCACTAACGAGATCCGGGACACCCCACACAAGATCCACACATGGACTTACACTGCCATTGTGATCTTAACAAGCACAAGGTTCCCATATATGGACTTTTAAACACCATATAACCTTTGCTCAACCAAGGTCCTCGAATGGGCATCAACCTCCATTATGACCTTAACCATCTCGTTAGGATACTTGAAGGGAGTTCACCGGTCCACTCTTGACCACTCCACCTCCAAGGCGACTTAATTCACGGTGCACCCAATCCTATAGCCGGCTAACTATATCCCATCAACGAACCAAGAACCACTTTCATCACTTGCCAATATAACCATCTTACCATGATAATCCACTGATTCACATGCATAATCATAATGCAAAACCATCATTTACCTTAACCAAGAACCAACCATGGACTTACCAACACCATGTTGTTCTTAAATAAACAAGGCTTACACAAGGACTTTCAACCACCTTTGTAACCTTTAGCATCACTTACCAAAGTACATCATTAACAACAATAATCCACTGTTTTTAAGCATCACACAAAGCCATTGATCAACATGCAACACTATGCATCAAAACCACAATTTCCATGTACAAAACCAAGGATCTCTTACCTTGAGCATCCTTCACATATGGCTTCCAAAACCAGCATTAAACCATGCTTAAAATATGCTTTCAAAACAGATTTAAACCATGCAAAACACATGCATTTCAATCATCAACCACAATTGCTTTTAAAACCAAATCACAACACAATTCAAGAGCAAAAATCCATTCACTTACTCTTGAGCTTAGCAAAGTTGTTTAGACTTAAACTAAGCTCCCAAAACCTTCAAACCTTGGTTTAAAAGCTGAAAACCCAACTTCACTCACCGATACACAAAACAAGGCTAACCAACAAGCCTTCCAAGCATCCGAAAACCTTCCGCAACACCTTCAAAGCTCACGGATCAAACTCCCCTGTTTCAAGCACACAACAACAGAGGATTAATGCATCATTATGCATTAAAAACACCAGCAACAAGACTCAACTCGCTGCTCATCCCAAATCCAACAATTCGGCTACCAAACACAACCGAAATCACCTCCAAACACTTCCAAAACTTAACCCAGCCAAGATCCATCACTTCTAACCATTTTTAAACATCAATTAACATCCAAAATGATCACAAACACGTCCTTATACCTCCAGGTATAACAGATCACCAGAAACACTCCAAAAACAACCAAAAACTCAAGCCAAACTTAGGAAATTCAACCTATCCGGGATTGCATTGATTAAACCTCAACTTCTAATCAATTTAGCATTCATTTAACATCATTTTGACACTTCAAAACACTGCCCAAACAGATCACACGAAAATTTCACCAAAAATCACCAAATCATGCATTTTAAGCCAAAATCAAGATTTCAATTGAAAAGCCATTAACAAAACACAAATCAAGGATTGAGAACTTAGGAATTTCAGTAAAGAACTGATAGTTTAGAGGAGAAGGACGTTCTTACCTCCAAACTTGAGTTTCTCCTTTTTAGAGCCAAAAAGCTTGATGAAACAACTTGCAAATTGAGAGGTTTTGTTGATGAGATGATTAGGAATCAAAGGAGAGTTGAAATGAGTGATCTAGATGACAAAATCAGAGAAGAAAATCTGGAGAAATGTGTTTGGGTTGAGAGAAAATGAGAGAAAAGGAAAATTGAGAGAAAATGGAAAGTTAGTTAGGAAATGGTAAAAATGATTTCCCTCCACATTTCATAAACTTTAAAATCAGAATAAAGCCTTAAAATATCTTAGAAAAATCTGGAGAAACTCTTTTGGAATAATAGCTCCTTAAAGATTCAAAGTTTCAATCCTTTATAAAACTGCCACCGAACTTTCAAAAATTACATTTTGGTCACTAGCCAAAATGTCAACCTTCCGAACCTCATTTTCCAAAATTGATTTCACAGTTCACTTATATATATTAAAAATGATTTTAGAACATTTTTCCATATTTTTAATGCAACCCGAACTAGGCTTTCTTAAATTCACTCTTATATATTCGATCAGCACTTTGACTGAACCGGTCAACGCCCAAAACTTCTGAGCCCAAAACTGGGGCGTTACAACTCTCCCCCCTTAGGAAATTTCGTCCTCGAAATTTCAACTGGCGAAAAGAGAACAACAACCTTCTCAAAGCAACACACAAGGCAACACAAAAGCCTCAACCATCACTGAACACTTTCCACACAAAAACCTCCACCAAACTTAGCACCACCACACACTGTTCACAAAATCCAGAACACTCAAAGATAGCCACAACTTAACTTTTCATATACCCAGACTGTACACAGCCCCAACCTCAACCTGAAGAACCTCAACTTTTACAGCACACCACACTGTAACACACAACTTCCAAGACTTGTTTACACAGTGACAACAACCAATCCAAAACAGCCACTATGCAAACCTTTCTGCTTCTAAAACTCTTGCAAACTCCCAAACCTCTTCCAAGGATTTCCCAACAAGCAAAAATCCTTAAGCAACAACTGCTTACCCAAACTCCTCAACGAAGCTGACAATCCTTCACATCCGCCGCTAACATTACCATAACAGCTCACCAGGATTACTCACCCATATTCCAAGAATTACAACATAACCCCAACTTGACTCCGCCAGCCATTTCACACACCACCAGCTAACTTCAAACGAAACTTTCTTAACCACAACCAGCCAACCACTTCTCGCAAGAACCCAAACAACCAACAAAAGCCTTCGATCTTTCATAAACCTTCCACTTCAAACTTCAACCATAACACTTGTCTTACTAGGACATCGCCCAACCTGCCATACATACCAACTCCTCAACTCCTCAAAGGTTACTAAGAACCAACACTTACAAACACAACCCTTCCACAACAGCTTAAAAGCTAAGCTACCTCAGCACTTGGAAACACAACCACAAAACTGCAACATCACTAGCACCAAGGAATTACCACTTCCTTTTAGCTATTCAAACCACTTAACCGATACTAACCTCAACCAGTACCCTTCACCACCAAACCACTAAACTCTTTAAGCAACAAACACTATCCTTCTACCACAGGCTATACCACTCTCACCATTGCTAGCAACTAGCTTAATATACTCCACTACTTCCAACTCTCACCCAGCACCAAAACAACCTCTAAAAACCCATCATCCAACCTAACCCAACCACCACACTAACAGATTCGATTAGTTATTAAAGAGTGTGAACATCGTATGCATGATCACCAAAATGCCCTATCAATGCCTGATGTACATGTATGCAAAACCTCTAATGTCATGCCACATGTATGCATGGACCCACATATATAATATAGCATATAACAATGATTTTAACTGTGCATGAATGCCAGTTCACACCCTCCAATAACATCCTCAGAATCCATCTAAGAACAACCTCCTACCTCACTTCTAACTTATCTAACTCCATCATACCAACAACCATTAACCACGAGATTCTCACTAAGCCTTCTTCACACCAAAGATGTTTCCAAACAACTACCATTACCCCAAACATGCTAGCAACAAGACTAAACTTACCACGCAAGGAAAACCAACAGAAACCAAACTAAGGTAACCAGAGCAAAGATTACTAAACAAGGTTACCTGAAAACACAACACCACCCTGAAGCTTCATCAGACGAGCTCTCTTCCTCGCGGAACCATCATCCTCCTGCGGCACAACTGCAGCACCAGCTAACACACCAGGGTCACCATCAACTCCTTGCGGTAAGGAACCTTGGGTGTTCCGAGCCAACCTCAAACAATCACGTCTCATGTGTCCAGCAGACCCACATTCCCAGCAATTCTCATTTCCCAAACTCTTCACAACCTTCTGCTCTTTCTGCCACCTCTGAACCTTGTCTCGGTCGTGCCCACGACCTTTCAGAGACCCTTTGGCTAACACCAAAGCTGACTTCACTCCATGAGGACAATCACGCTTAACATGCACTTTAGAACCACAATTCCAACAAACACCTGCGCCCCAACAACCTCCAACATGGCGCCTTTCACAACGGTCACATACCGGTGGCTGAGCTTCCACTCCTTGCTCAAGCAACACTTGCTCCACAACAGCACTACCTTCACCTTTCTCAATCCTTGGAAATTCCCTTCCAAGATACCTCCCATAAAAGGCAGATACAAAGAAATCCCAATCAATATCAGGAATATGTGACGCCACCGCCACAGATGTCCACCAGGCACACACATCCTCCAGCATCAAGGAAACAACACTTCCCAGCTTACAAGCATAATCACAGCCTTCCTGATCCAAAATCAGAATCACACTGGCCAACCAGGCCTCAAACATCTCCGGTGAAGAACCATGATACTCCTCAGCACCCAAATCAAGCAAACGTTGCTTCGGCAAACCCACACATCCCACAGCCAGCACATCCACTGACCTTACCTTTACCACAGCCTGAGATGTTCCCCACACCTCCTGCTCAACAGGTGATGAACTCTTCATCACAGAACCAGCTTCTTTCCCCTGCCTTACCACCTCAACTCCAGGCACAGAAGACTGAAACAAAACACCTCTACAGAAAGGTGAATTCCATGCCTTAACAACCTGCCCCAAGGCAGCAACCATCATACCCAACTACCATTCTTCCATCGACTTTGCCATACTACTAACAACAACAAACAATCACAACAAGCAAACAAACCAGTTAGACCAGCATTAAGCAAGGATTCAAACTCCAACTCCAAATAACACAATAGCTATATTAATAAGGCAATGGGTATCCCGAATCCTCCCCTTTACATGACATAACAGTCAACACAACATGGATATCACAACATCAAGCATATCAAACAACATACTTTGATCATGCTTAAATCAAACAACATCCACTTGCAACAGCATATTATCAACATAACATACTCATAGCACTTTCATCATGCACAACACCAGCTCACAGCATCAGCACATTTCCACATAAGCTCAACAAAGACTCATAACCATAAAGCATGCTTGAAAACATCAACAACATGCTCAGAAACATCAACAATTTGCTCAGAAACACGTGTTTCAACCAACTATCAACCACACATCAAGGTAAACATCAAACACACATCACAACAACTTACCGTTTTCCCCAAGCATTCGCAACTCAGCTCTGATACCACCAAATGTAACCCCCTTAACCCAGCCCAGACGGTTGACCCGAATTAAAAAAGTCACACGGGGAAAACCAAAGTCAACCCGAAAGTCAACCTTGATTAACAACCCTTTTTTTTTTTTAATCTTGTCTAGATGCACATTAACCTTAGATGTGATCATGCAAACAACATACTCAAAGATCACAAACATCAGAGATCAAACAAGGACCCAATTGAACAATTTACAACTTTAGGGACCAAATTGTAAATTCTGAAAACTTTAAGGACTTAACAGAATGTTAAGTTACCAACTTAAAATTAATCAGGTTTCATGCTTCTCTGCCAAATTTCAGCTCCAACGGACATCCCAAACTCATACAATTGCACAAACAAGTTTCAGGACCAAAATGCAAACATTCTGAAACATTTAACCGCCCATGTCAGCCCCCAACGGTCACCCGTTCCGAAACAGGCAGAGCCCGTTTCGAAACACGGGGCCGTTCCGCAACGCGTACCGCAACGGGGGACTGGCAGTAGCCAAACCGTTCCGGAACGGTGGCACCCGTTTCGGACGCCTGGGTTTATGCAAGGCACCCGTTCCGAAACGGTGTCAACTGTTCCGAAACGCCCTGCCCAGATTGCAGCATTTTGTTCACTCAAACACACAATTGACCATCCAATCATGTCCCAAAAGCCACCAAACTTTACCAACATGCAATTCAACATAAGAGAGACATACTTGCATCCTCAATTCATCAAAATATCATCATACATGAAAAGCCCCAAATCTATAGGCATGATTCCTACACAAGCAACCATTTAAGCACAAACTTTCCAAATCAATCTCATTAAAGCCAATACATGTTCCAACAACATCATCAACATAAAAACATCCTTGTCCAAACATATACGAACACATACACATTAACCCGAGAGATTCTACCCCCATTGCCTTTATTAACTATAGCTATTCACCGAGACATACATCTCAATTGGAGTCCACCTTGAATCCCTTGCTCCTTGCTGTCCAAACTTCAAGAATCTGCATTGATGGACAAAAAGGAGCGTAAGCACATAATGCTTAGTGAGGAATGCTCAAAACCAAAACACCATCAATGCAGCGGGTCATAAAATCACTTTTAAAACAAACCCGATTTGTTTACCAAGCAAAGTTTGAAAACTCCTTTTCAATATCATGCTTAAACCATGCATTGCACATACATGAAACCAACCCTTAGCTTAGCAAGCTAAGAAAACCTTTTCAAAGCACAACTTACAAAATCATCCATTTAACCATTCCATGCATAAACACCATATGCAAAGCTAAATTCAAAACCTTGGAAAAACACCTCCATTTCACAACATACCTATCTTATACTTAAAAACCATTCAAGCAAGAAACCCTTTAAAATCATTTACTCAATCAATCCAACACATGCAATAACCAAAGGCAACTCATGAACCACAACATCATTATCACATGCCTTTTAAAACAAGTCTTAACAAGACTCCAATGCATTAAAGAGATTTCATGCACACATGCATCATTTACCAAATGATAATCAACACTTGTTCAACATAACAAGTAAACATGCATTCACAAGCATTAAACACTTTCCATGCAACCATGCATCTTTTCAAGCATCTCATGCTTCTTTATGATCAAGAACATTACATTGGCTTCCAAGTGATCAACCACATCCACTTTTCAACTCAACACCCGATCGGATACGCGGATTCCGAGCGTTGTCCCTACGCTCCATACACCCTACCAATCCAAGGTCCCCCAAATGGACTTTTAAACACCATTTGACCTTACAAGCCTAAGGTTCCCATGTATGGACTTTTAAACACCATACAACCTTAGCTTTTCCCGAGGTTCCCATGCATGGACTTTTAAACACCATACAACCTCAACATGCACAAGGTTCCCATGTATGGACTTTGAAACACCATACAACCTTTGCATAACCGATTGGTAGTTGTATAACATCACTAACGAGATCCGGGGCACCCCACACAAGATCCACACATGGACTTACACTGCCATTGTGATCTTAACAAGCACAAGGTTCCCATATATGGACTTTTAAACACCATATAACCTTTGCTCAACCAAGGTCCTCGAATGGGCATCAACCTCCATTATGACCTTAACCATCTCGTTAGGATACTTGAAGGGAGTTCACCGGTCCACTCTTGACCACTCCACCTCCAAGGCGACTTAATTCACGGTGCACCCAATCCTATAGCCGGCTAACTATATCCGATCAACGAACCAAGAACCACTTTCATCACTTGCCAATATAACCATCTTTCCATGATAATCCACTGATTCACATGCATAATCATAATGCAAAACCATCATTTACCTTAACCAAGAACCAACCATGGACTTACCAACACCATGTTGTTCTTAAATAAACAAGGCTTACACAAGGACTTTCAACCACCTTTGTAACCTTTAGCATCACTTACCAAAGTACATCATTAACAACAATAATCCACTGTTTTTAAGCATCACACAAAGCCATTGATCAACATGCAACACTATGCATCAAAACCACAATTTCCATGTACAAAACCAAGGATCTCTTACCTTGAGCATCCTTCACATATGGCTTCCAAAACCAGCATTAAACCATGCTTAAAATATGCTTTCAAAACAGATTTAAACCATGCAAAACACATGCATTTCAATCATCAACCACAATTGCTTTTAAAACCAAATCACAACACAATTCAAGAGCGAAAATCCATTCACTTACTCTTGAGCTTAGCAAAGTTGTTTAGACTTAAACTAAGCTCCCAAAACCTTCAAACCTTGGTTTAAAAGCTGAAAACCCAACTTCACTCACCGATACACAAAACAAGGCTAACCAACAAGCCTTCCAAGCATCCGAAAACCTTCCGCAACACCTTCAAAGCTCACGGATCAAACTCCCCTGTTTCAAGCACACAACAACAGAGGATTAATGCATCATTATGCATTAAAAACACCAGCAACAAGACTCAACTCGCTGCTCATCCCAAATCCAACAATTCGGCTACCAAACACAACCGAAATCACCTCCAAACACTTCCAAAACTTAACCCAGCCAAGATCCATCACTTCTAACCATTTTTAAACATCAATTAACATCCAAAATGATCACAAACACGTCCTTATACCTCCAGGTATAACAGATCACCAAAACCACTCCAAAAACAACCAATCCAAACTTAGGAAATTCAACCTATCCGGGATTGCATTGATTAAACCTCAACTTCTAATCAATTTAGCATTCATTTAACATCATTTTGACACTTCAAAACACTGCCCAAATAGATCACACGAAAATTTCACCAAAAATCACAAAATCTTGCATTTTAAGCCAAAATCAAGATTTCAATTGAAAAGACATTAACAAAACACAAATCAAGGATTGAGAACTTAGGAATTTCAGTAAAGAACTGATAGTTTAGAGGAGAAGGACGTTCTTACCTCCAAACTTGAGTTTCTCCTTTTTAGAGCCAAAAAGCTTGATGAAACAACTTGCAAATTGAGAGGTTTTGTTGATGAGATGATTAGGAATCAAAGGAGAGTTGAAATGAGTGATCTAGATGACAAAATCAGAGAAGAAAATCTGGAGAAATGTGTTTGGGTTGAGAGAAAATGAGAGAAAAGGAAAATTGAGAGAAAATGGAAAGTTAGTTAGGAAATGGTAAAAATGATTTCCCTCCACATTTCATAAACTTTAAAATCAGAATAAAGCCTTAAAATATCTTAGAAAAATCTGGAGAAACTCTTTTGGAATAATAGCTCCTTAAAGATTCAAAGTTTCAATCCTTTATAAAACTGTCACCGAACTTTCAAAAATTACATTTTGGTCACTAGCCAAAATGTCAACCTTCCGAACCTCATTTTCCAAAATTGATTTCACAGTTCACTTATATATATGAAAAGATGATTTTAGAACATTTTTCCATATTTTTAATGAAACCCGAACTAGGCTTTCTTAAATTCACTCTTATATATTCGATCAGCACTTTGACCGAACCGGTCAACGCCCAAAACTTCTGAGCCCAAAACCGGGGCGTTACATACCCGCGTACCGAAACGGTCAACACCGTTTCGATACGGGTGTTCGACATGGGTGTTTCGATACGATTGTTAGTGTTTCGAAATAGGTGACCGTTGGACAGAGTTTTGAATTGCTTTGAAGTTTGCATGCTTTACATTTTAGTCCTGAAAGTTGTAATCACAATTGCTTAAGCTTGAGATGTCTTTTTAAGCTTAAATTTGGCAGAGAGGCTTGTAATATGATTAATTGAGGTTTGGTAAAACTAAAATCTTGAAAGTCCTTTTATTTTCAAAAATTTACATTTTGGTCCCAAAAAGTGTATTTCTTGCAATTGAGTCCTTAAACGTTTTCCCGATCGCTGTGCTTTTCTCTCCCAAGGTTCTTGGGCTTACACATAGGTTTAATGTGCATTTAAAGAAGATAAAATAAAAAGGGTTGTTAATCAAGGTTGACTTTCGGGTTGACTTTGGTTTTCCCCGTGTAATCTTTGTAGTTCGGGTCTAACGTCTAGGTCAGGCTAAGGGGGTTACAATAATTGTTTGGAAGTGATGTGTGATGGCTGGGCTTGGTTTAAGAGGCAATCAATTGAGTTTTCGGTTGTTTTGGAAGGGTATTTTGGTGTAGTTTGAGTGGGCAACGGGTTTATAAATTGTTGCTGGTGTTAAGATGCATTTAGATCTCTTTTTTAATGATGTTAAAATAGGGGATCTTGATCTGGAAGCGAACAAGGCGATTTTGGAGGCTCTAGAGGTGTAATTTCTGTGTCGGCGAGCGAGGCTTCGCGCATCGGTGAATGGAAATGCAATTTCCTGCATTGTAACATTTTGAGCATGATCTTGGGAGCTTAGTGTAAGTTTGATACACTTAACTAAGCTCAAGTGTAAGTGTTTTTGTAATCCCTCTCTTGGAAATGTGCTATGCTTGATGAAATTGCACTTGGTGTAAGAGTGGATTTGTTTACTATTTTTAGCATGTTTAAGCATGGTTTAATGCTTGATTTTAATTCCATTATGTTATGGAGGCACTACGTAAGTGATCCTTGGTTTTCATGTGTTGAATGCATATGATGTTAAGCATGTTATGCTTGTAGAAATGGCATTGTGGTTATGCTTGTAAAACAATGGATTAACGTTGGGTGGAGTTGCTTAAGGATTATGATCTGACTATTGAGTATCACCCGAGAAAGGCTAATGTTGTAGTCGATGCTTTGAGCCGGAAAGTGGTTATGGAATTGAGAGCAATGTTTGCTCGTTTGAGCATCTCGCGTGATTGTGGCCCTGTGGCGGAGTTGCAAGTGAAACCATCCTTGATACAGTTGATTAAAGATAATCAATTGCTTAATGATTCTCTTGTTTCACATGTTCAGGACATTGCGGAAGATAGGCCTTCGGATTTCAGCTTTAGTGATGTTGGTGTTATGTGTTTTGGGAGTCGAATAGTGGTGCCAGATGATGTTGAGTTAAGGCACACTATTCTGACTAAAGCTGAGTACTACTGGGTAGGGTTGAAAAATGATGTGGCTGAGTTCGTTAGTAAGTGCACGGTATGTCCGCGACTGAAGGCTGAGCATCAGGTTCCTTCTGGATTGTTGCAGCCTTTGAGAATTCTAGAATGGAAGTGGGAGAGAATCACCATGGATTTTGTGTCTGGTTTGTCTTTGTCACCGACAAAGAATAATTCAGTTTAGGTGATTGTGGATCGGCTTACGAAGTGTGCGCATACTACGTATACCTTGGATAAGTTGGCTGAGTTATACATAGGTGAGATTGTGCGGTTGCACGGTGTGCCAAAGTCTATTGTGTCGGATAGGGATTCGAGGTTTACAGCGCAATTTTGGGAATGTTTACATCAAGCCTTGGGTACACGGTTGAGTTTCAGTACTTCTTATCATCCGCAGACAGATGGGAGTCAGAACATGTCATTCAAGTGCTTGAGGACATGTTGAGATGCTGTGTGATAGATTTTCAAGGTTATTGGGAGAAGCACTTGCCGTTGGTTGAGTTTGCGTATAACAACAGTTACTAGGAAAGAATCTAAATGGCTCCATAGGAGGCTTTGTGTGGAGACAGTGTAGAACCCCTCTTTGTTGGGCAGAAGCTGGGCAAAGGTTGATTTCAATGCAAGCTATGCTTAAGGGAACCACCGAGAATGTGAAGCTCATTTGTGAGCGGTTCAAAGCGGTATCAGATAGGCGAAAGTCGTATGCGGACTTGAAGCGTAAGGAAATTGAGTTCGCGGTTGGCGAACGCGTGTTCTTGAAAGTATCACCTTGGAAGAAGGTGATGAGGTTTCGGCGTAAGGGTAAGCTTAGCCTATGGTTTATTGGACCTTACGAGATTGTGGAACGTTTTGGTCCTGTGGCATATCGGTTGAGATTGCATGTAGAGTTGGAGAAGATACATGATGTGTTTCATGTCTCCATATTACAGAAGTACAGATCGGATCCTTCGCATGTGATGCCTGTTGAGGTGATAGAGTTGAATCCGGATCTGTCATATGATGAGGAACCAATGAAGGTTCTGGATGTAAGTAGCAAAGTTCTACGTGGCAAGACGATAGAACTTGTAAAGGTGTTGTGGCGACATTGAAGAGTTGAGGAGGCCACATGGAAAAACAAATCGGACATGATGAGGTAGTTTTCGCATCTCTTTCCATCAGGTAAGAATTTCGAGGACGAAATTTCCTATGTGGGGGAGAGTTGTAACGCCTTGGTTTTGGGCCTATATGTTTTAAACATCAGATCAGACTGGTCGAGAACAGTTCGAAACGCGTAAGGTAATTTTAGGAAATTAAGGATCGGGATAGGATACAATTGTGATAAAATTTGCTAAAATCCTCTAAAAATATAATTAAGGGGTTGGCCAAGTCTATTTTACAAAAAGGGTTTTAGAAAATGGACATTTTGAGTAGTGACCAAATTGTAAAGTTTTCAAACTGGGAAAATGTGATTTTTAAGGTGGAAGCCAAAATCTTAGAATCTTTAGGGGGCTTTAAGTCAATTTGACCTTTCTTCAATATGACATGTGATTTAAAAGGGTTTTTAATTAAATGATTTTTAATTGGATTTTTTTATGTTAATTAACTAAAAGGTAGTTAACGGGATTTTCATTTACGTAACTACCAATTCCCTATCATTTTCATCCAAACACCATTTTCTCTCATCTTTTTCCAAAATTCTTCCTCTCAAAAACTCTCTCAACATTTCCTAAATTATTTTCAAGAGATCTTCCTTAATTCTTCACGATTTTTGCAAGGAAAACTTGTCATCTATTGAAGGAAGCAAGGATTGTAGGTAAATCCCGTTCTCAACCTCTAATCTAAGTTCTTTATTGAAATTCCCATGATATTTGGCTTCTAAAGACTATTCTTGAGTGAGTTTTCAATATAGTTTTGATTTGAGATCAAAATCTTGTGAAATTGTGGATGAAATCTTGATTTTCGGTCTTGATGAGTTGGGCTCTATTTTATGTTGATTTTAATTGATTTATAAGTTGGTTTATATGTTAAAATGATGTGTTAAAAACATAGATCCCGAAATCCCTGAGATCCTTGAGGTTCTTGATAGTTTTAAGTGAGATTTTAGGGTGAAATGGTGGAATCTTTATTGCTGGAGGTATAAGGATAAGTTAGGATGCTTATTAGATGTGTTTTGATGTTGATAATTGTTTGGAAGTGACGTGTGATGGATGGGCTTGGTTTAAGAGGCAATTGATTGAGTTTTTGGTTGTTTTGGAAGGGCATTTTGGTGTAGTTTGAGTGGGAAACGGGTTTATGAATTGTTTCTGGTGTTAGGATGCATTTTAATGGATTTAGATCTATGTTTTGATGATGTGAAAATAGGGGATCTTGATTCGGAAGAGAACAAGGTGATTTTGGAGGCTCTAGAGGTGTAATTTCTGTGTCGTCGAATTAGATTTCGCAAATCGGTGAGTGGAAATGCAATTTTCTTCATTGTAACGCTTTGAGCATGATCATAGGAGCTTAGTGTAAGTTTGATACACTTAACTAAGCTCAAGTGTAAGTGTTTCGGTAATCCCTCTCTTGGAAATGTGCTATGTTTGATGAAATTGCACTTGGTGTAAGAGTGGATTTGTTTACTGTTTTTAAGCATGTTTAAGCATGGTTTAATGCTGGATTTTAATGCCATTATGTTAAGGAGGCACTAGGTAACTGATCCTTTGTTTTCATGTGTTGAATGCATATGATGTTAAGCATGTTATGCTTGTGGAAATGGCATTGTGCTTATGCTTGTAAAATAGTGGATTAATGTGGTTAAATGATTATATTGGCAAGTGATGAAATGATTTTTGGTTACTTTAATCGGATATAGTTAGCCGGCTATAGAATTTGGTGCACCGTGAGTAATGTCGCCTTGGATGTCGAGGGGTTGAGATTGTGCCGAAATCTCCATCCAAGTACCCTAACAATTGTGGTTAAGATCACAACGGTGAATGGTTAGTCTCGTGTGTGAGACTTGTGTATGTGTCCCATACTCTCGTTAGTGGAATTATACAACTACCGATGATTGATGTTGAGGGGTTGTGATTGTGCCATTAATCTCCATCACGGGTGTTGAGGGGTTGTGATTGTGCCATTTGTCTCCACCTTGTGTAGTCTGGTAGTTTGTATGAAGCGTGAGGGACAACGCTTGTAATCCGCGTATCTGATTGTGTCTTGTGTTGAAATGGTTTATGGGTTATCACTTGAAAGCCAATATAATGTAAATAAATAAAGTGGAGCATTAGATGCTTGTATTTGATGCAAGGTTGCATGAGATAGTTGTGTATGATGCAACAATGCATGAGATGCTTGGTAAAGCATGAGCAATGGTTTAATTGATGTTTATGATGTTACATAATAGCATGTGTTTACAAAATGCATTGATGTCTTGAGAAGACATGATTTATGAAAAGGCATCTGATAAAAGAGGTGGCTTTGCAAGTCATGTTAAATACATTGATGAATGTTGTTTAATGAGCCTCACTAAGATTTATGCTTACGCTTTTTTGTTTCATCAATGCAGAGAATTGAACATATGAAGGCAGCCCAAAAGCATGAGAAATTCAAGGCTTTGTTAAAGAGATATATGTGGTTCACCTTTAGTGTAATAAGAGGCAATGGGTGTGATTTATACTTTGGAATGTTTGAGGATGTTTTCCTTTATTTTGAGCATGTTAGATTGCCCATACTTTAGTTGTAAATGGCCTTTGGTGTTTGGATTTTTGTTTGTATGATGTTATAGCTTGTTATGGTTTTGGTAGACTAGGGAGCATGCCTTTAGTACCTATGATTGCATAAAAGATGCCATTATCTAGTTCAAGCTTCATAAATATGGTATATGGTATGTATATGAGATGTATGTATGATGTGTCATGTTCTGGGTATGTTTCGAATGTGAAAAAGCATGAAAAACCAACAAAATCTGCTGTTAAAGGGCAAGGTGTATCGTAACGCCCTTGCATGTTTCGGAACAGAAGCCTGAAATGGCCTTAAGATTTCGGAACGGGTGAAGACGTATCGAAACACTTTTGCTACTGGAAGGGGGTGTTTCGATACGAGTCTCGGAACGCACCCGAGTATCGAAACGGTCAACCCTATTTCGAAACAACCGTTCCGGTACAGGGCCATCCGTATCGAAACACTTGGCCGTTGGATTTGAATTTTGAGTTGTTCTGAGTTTTTGGTTCTTACATTTTGGTCCTTAAATGTGGGTTGCTTAAATTAGTGAGTTTGAATGATCCGTTTGAGTTGAGTTTTGACATGATGGCATGTTATGTGATTAATTGAGGTTTGCTAACTTTAAAATCATGAAAGTCCATGTATTTTATGGAATTTACAGTATAGTCCCTAAAAGTCAAATGTATGCAATTGAATCCCTAATCGAACACTGAACGCTGTGCTGCTTCCACCTAATCGCTTTGCTGAACTCATATGTTAATAATATGAATCTAGAGAAGATAAAAAGAAAAAAATGGTCGTAAATAAAGGTTGACTTTCGGGTTGACTTTGGTTTTCCCTGTGTTTTTAGTTCGGGTTAAACATCTAGACCGGGCTAAGGGGGTTACATTAATGAAACACGCTTGATCTCACAATCAACCACAATTTTATGTTATGACAACCAATCCATCCCAAGGATAACATCGAATCCATAGAAAGGTAACTCTATTACGTCAACAGGAAACACATGCACTTAAACCATCGAAGTATATCTTTTATACAACTTCCTAACAACTATGGTCTCACCAAATGAACTCGTAACTTGCATACCCACATCAAGAAACTCTAATGGCACATCAAGCAACCAAGCATGCTCATGAAAAATGTATGAACGTGTAGAACCAGAATCTATAAAAGCAAGCACTGACAAGGATTGCAAGGAGAAGGTACTTGTGATCACATCTGTGTCATTTGGACCCTCTTGGTGAGCATAGACTCAAGCTGGTCCACCACCCTCTAGCTGCACCGCGACCACATGCGCCACATTCATTTGACCACCCTTCCATCGTTGAAAATTACCTTGGCCGTGCCCACGACCCCTATGAGGCTCTATAGTACGAACTGGTGATTACCTCGCTAACTAGGGACACTCACGCTTCACATGACTCTAAGCCCCACACCGTCAACATTCGCTGAGATTTCCCCAACACTCTCCCATGTGATTCTTCCCACAATAGTTACGCATAGGAATATGTGTAGTAACATTCTGACCATATTGGACTCGGCTTGATCCACCACCTCGACGATGGTCTCACTGATAATTCCTATCCTATGACCTTTTACTTCAATTACATCAACCATCATAATCAACAGCTCTCTTTCCAGAGCTAAAACTCCCCGAGAAAAATGTCATCCCAGACTCTGCTCGATGTCATTGACTCGAGTAACCAGTACATCAAAATCGGTATACTCAGTCGCAAGCATATATGTCTTTACTTCCTTCACCAACCAATATCGAAACCTATCACTTCTCTTTTGTTCATCTGGTACTAGCTCAGGGGCGTACTGGCTAAATCGGACGAACTACACCTCATACTCTGCAATAGTCATCTTGCCCTGCATCAACGCCATGAATTCCCTCTTCTTCTCATCCAAATAATGGACACCAAAATACTTCTTCTTAAAAGAATTAACGAAGAATGCCCAGGTAGCTGTTGCTACTGATTTTGTTTACTTTTGCAGGTAGCTGTTGTAGCAGACTCAGGGCAGTGGAGAAGCAGAGCTGGAACACAGGACTAAAGTCGAGAAGGACGATGCTGCCAAGGCCGCTGCCATGGCAGCTAAGGATGACAACAATGGTGAAGGGAAAAAGTAAAATGGAGCTCGACAGAATGTGGAAATTAAGCCGGTCTATCATGGAGCACTCATATATTTTTCCGAGCCCTAGATCAGAATGAAGGCCAAGCCCAAAGTTCAAGGAAGAAACTCCAAGCAAGAAGAGAGGACGAATTAAAGACATATAATCTGAAGATTTAGTCTTTAATAGAGTTGCACTTTAATTTAAACTTGTATTCTTGCCATATTAGAAAACTTGAACCCAAGACCTATATAAAAGCATGTAATTCGACCTAAGGAATGACATCTTATTCTCTAGCCGTCTTCCCCTAAACCCAATTCATTTTCACCTTTCTCATCATGTTCTAAACTTCCCCTAGGGCTAAGGGTTGATTCTGTAAAGTAGTTGCAAGTATTGCTTTGTTTAGGATTTTTCTGTTCAATGAAATAGATTTCAATTTTGCTTATTATGGTTTTCAACATCTTGATAGAGTTAAGTATTGCATTGTGAGATTATACATTTACTTAATATCGGGAGAGTTAAGTATACGAAAGGAATAAGTACGGGTTCTCCAGTTTATGGTTGAACTATCTCGGACCTAGGGATAGGATGAGGTTAAGTGGCTAAGGAAGAATTCAACAACATCGGTGTTCATACTTCGATTCACGCCGGGAGGTATCATCAAAGACGTGTTCATCGACAGACTTGGACCTAGGGATAGGCCAAGGCACATTAGGGATTCTTGAAAAGCTTCAAGTACAGAGTTGTTTGATCGCTTTCGCGATAACAACAGTCCGCTGCCGCCGCAGGTGCTGCCGCGACAGGCGCAACGACAGAACAGACAGTCCTAGACATTGCAACACCTACACTACTGAGCAAATCAATACCGACCCATTCTCTCTATCCTGATTTCTTTAATCTTTTATCTTCAGTACTCTTTATTGCGATAGACTCTTTTACACGTAATTCAAGGTTAAGGCTATTTCCAGTCCCTATGGATTCGACATCCCATACTTTATGTATCGCTTTACTACTTGCGTCGTGTACACTTGCACTCTATTGCGATAGACTCTTTTACACGTAACAAGTTTTTGGCGTCGTTTCTGGGGACTAGCAACATTTCTTTACCCTACTTTTACTGCACATTCTTTTAATTTTTTTGTTTTTAATTAGATAGCTAACCCTGTGCTTTTCACAAGGTTTTCCGTTTGCTTATGCGCAGATTGAGACGAGGAAAGGAACCTGAGTATCATCTAGATCCTGAAATTGAACGCTCGTGCAATCTTAGGAACCGACTCCGACTCTTGTTAGCCATAAACGATTATCTTGAAGAACAATTAGAGGCCATGAACAACCAAGGGAATCCCCAAAGTCCTAAAGATCCTTTCAGAGATGGAGGAAACGGACGGCCTGTCGCTCCTCCTGCTGCTGAGGCCACACGCCGGTCATGCCGAGATTACATGATCAATGATCATGTGGAACTAGAGACCACCCTGCTAGACGTGGAAGCTGAAAATTTCGAGCAGAAACATGTCATGTTCAGCATGATTAATTCCGATGGCCAATTTAGTGGTGCTGCTACAGAGGATGCTAGGGAACATCTGAAAACGTTCCAAGAAATATGTGGTTCGTTTAGACTACCAGGAGTAAATCCAGAGATACTGAGGCTTCGGTTATTTCCTCATTCATTGAGGGACAGAGATAAAACTTGGTGGAACAAACTAACGTCGGGTTCAATACGAACTTGGGCATGTTTAACTCATGAATTTTTATCTTGTTTTAACCCTTCCCATTTATCTGAGCAATTACGTAACAAAATTGCTACTTTTCAACAAGAAGATAACGAACTTGGACATGTTTACTACTCTTCTGAGAAATTGCCCAATGCATGAATTCCCTGTTTGGAATCAAGTAATCAAATTCTACAATGCTGCCAACCTACAGACTCGCATGAGAATCGATTTAGTAGCCAATGGGTTGTTATTGGATAAAGTTCCGGATGAAGCCATGGTAGTGTTAAAGAATTTGGCGAAGAATGAAGAGCAATTCCCCACATCGAGGAGAGGTAAACGAGTACTAGCTGTGAAGGATTACGAAGCCGATAATTCCCTTAAGACACAAGTTGCTTTTCTCACAAAGGCAATAGAAAACTTGCTGAAGAAAGATTCTCAACCGGTCTACGCTGCGGAGGAGGTATGCGGAACTTGCAGTGGGAATCATAGTTCGGAAGACTGCCCACTACAGCTAGAGAAAAGGATGTTTGTTGGGAACTATAATAAGCAAATCTATAATTCTAACAATTACAATCCTAACTTGAGGAAAGACCCCAAGTTCTCTTGGAGCAACCTTAACAACACCATGAATCCTCAAGTACAGAATACTCAAAATCAGGGGGCACCTAGAATACTGACTCGGCAGCAACCGCAACAGTCGTCAGCAGCCACACCTAGTATATTAGAGCAGAGCTTGGCCACATTTATGTCACAGACAGGAACTTACATTGAAAACATGAATCACTTCGTCAAGAAGACTGAGTCGTTCATGGATAAAACAGAGATGCAGATGACTAACCATGAAGCTACTCTTAAATAATTGGAGACACAAATGGGTCAGGTTCCCCAGCATATTAAGACAAGGCAAAATGGAGGATTCCCTAGCGATAATGAGGTCGCTAGACAACCCACACATGAGCAGTACAAAGCTATCACAACCAGGAGTGGGAAGAAATTACCAGGACCGGAGAAGAAAACTGAACCAGTGAAAGAACCAGCCCTAGAATCGACTGCCGCAAACGTTGCCCCGGCAGACTATAAATAGCCTGTTGCCGCCACACCTATCACGACAACAGAAGGGACAGAGGAGAAGGATGAAGAACCTAAACCTCCTCAGATCTGAATACCTTGGGAAGGACGCATTGAAGATTATCGTCCTCCGCCTCTTTTTCCACATCGGCTACAGAAGCAGAAACGTGAGTTTCAGCTTTAGAACATTAATGATATTTTAAGCAGGTCCACATCAATATTTTGTTGTTAGATGCCATCAAGGAGATGCACGGTTATGCCAAATTTCTCAAGGATGATATGTCGAAGAAATCCAGACTTGGGGAATTTGAGACGGTTAAACTGACAGAAGGATGCATGACTATTCTGCACAAGCATCCACCCCAGAAAAAGAAGGATCCTAGGAGCTTCATAATACCATGCATAATCGGTGATAAATTTGTGGGTAAGGCACTTTGTGATCTTGGTGCTAATATTAATCTAATGCCAAAATCTGTATTCCATAAATTAGGTATTGGACGAGCACGACCCACGACAGTTATGCTGCAATTTGCAGACCGCTCTTACGTGCAACCAGAAGGGAAGATTGAAGATATTCTGGTAAGAGTGGATAAATTTATTTTTCCTCCTGACTTTTTTGTTTTAGATTGTGAAATAGATCAGAATGCACCAATCATCCTGGGGCGACCCTTCTTAGCCAAAGGAAGATCATTGATTGATGTAGAAAAGAGAGAACTCACTATAAGAGTGAATGATCAAGAGATCAAGCTGAATGTTCTCCAAGCAATGAAACACGCTGATGCAGAAGAAGAATGCAAGGCTATCACTGAAGTAATCCTTGACCAACCCTGCATCAGGTCGGACTGCCATGACATCAAATTTTGCCACTGCCACAGCAGCCATCTGGAAGACTATCACGGCAGCGACGACGACAGTAGCTCCTCAGATTCTCACATATCTAACACTGAAGATCATGAGGAGGTAAACTAGATAGGAAATTGTCCAAGTAAGTTATTCGAGCCCTTAAACTATACCTCGAATGAACATATCATCCAAAAGCCATCAACTATCGAGCCACCTGTTCTAGATCTTAAGCCTCTGCCAGGGTAGCTCAAATATGTTTTTCTTTGATTAAATGATATGTTGCCCGTGATCATCTCTTCCAAGTTGATGCAGGAACAGGAACAACATCTAATAGGGATGCTGCAGCAGCACAAAAAGGCTATTGGATGGACGATAGCTGATATCCAAGGCATCAGTCCAGAACTATGCATGCATAAAATTCTCTTAGAGGATGATCATAGGCCGACCATTGATGCCTAGAGACATTTGAATGATGCTATGCGAGAAGTGGTCCGAAAAGAAATTATCAAATGGCTAGACGCTGGGATAATTTATGCCATCTCGTATAGTAAGTGGGTGAGCACGATGCAGTGCGTTACTAAGAAAGAAGGAATAACCGTGGTGACCAATGAAGAAAATGAGTTAATCCCAACCAGGACCGTGACCGGTTGGATGGTTTGTATGGACTACCGGAAGCTTGACAAAGCTACCCGGAAGGACTACTTTCCCTTGCCTTTTATTGATCAAATGCTTGATAGATTAGCGGGAAAGCCTTATTACTGTTTTCTTGATGGTTACTCAGGTTATAACCAAATAGCCATCGCACTAGAGGATCAAGAGAAAACGACCTTCACTTGCCCATACGGTACTTACGCTTTTAAGAGAATGCCATTTGGACTTTGCAGTGAACCAGCAACCTTTCAGAGGTGTATGATGGCGATATTCTCCGACATGGTGGAGGATTTCCTAGAGATATTCATGGACGATTTCTCTGTCTTTGGAGACAACTTTGAAAGACGCTTAGGCTACCTACAGAAAGTGCTCGAAAGATGCGAGAAAGCAAACTTAGTATTAAACTTGGAGAAATGTCACTTCATGGTGGATGAAGGGATAGTCCTAGGCTACAAAGTAAGCTGCGGTGACATAGAAGTTGACAGAGCCAAGATTGAGGTAATTGAAAAGCTGCCACCACCCACCACAGTCAAGGGAATTCGGAGTTTCTTAGGGCATGTGGGGTTCTATCGAAGTTTTATAGCAAATTTTTCGAAGATCACCAAGCCATTATGCCACTTATTAGAGCAGAATCTTCCCTTCGACTTTAATACTGAATGTACTAAGGAATTCAGAATTCAAAAAGAGAAGCTAGTCACATCCCCAATCGTACAGCCACCAGACTGGAAGTTGCCATTCGAGATTATGTGTGATGCCAGTGATTATGTTGTAGGGGCAACACTTGGGCAGATGAAGGACAAGTTATTCCATGTAATTTACCACGCTAGCAAAACACTCAACGATGCCCAAGTGAATTACACCACAACAGAGAAGGAACTGTTAGCAATGGTGTTTTCAATTGACAAGTTCCGATCCTACATACTTGGAACGAAAGTGGTGGTCCACATAGACCACTCTGCACTGAAATATCTGTTTGCTAAGAAAGACGCAAAGCCCAGACTGATTAGTTGGATTCTATTACTACAAGAATTTGACATAGAAATCAAGGATAAAAAGGGATAGAGAACCAAGTTGCAGATCACTTGTCACAATTAGAGAGGGGAAAAAGTCTCCTAACAGACAAGACAAACATATTGGAGACCTTCCTTGACGATCAGTTGTTCGCTGCTACAAACACTGTCGTGACAGCCATGGCGGCACGTAAGTTTTCTGAACTCCCCTGGTATGTTGATTTTGTTAATTATTTAGTTAGCGAAATATTTCCTCATGATCTGAACTATCAACCTAGGAAGAGGTTCCAAAATGTTGTTAAGTATTATTATTGGGACTAACCTCTTCTTTTCAAAAATTGTGCAGATCAGATTATCAGGAGGTGTGTACCACATGATGAGCAGGAAGTTGTGCTTCATCACTGCCATGCTTCACAATATGGAGGACACTTAGGTTGTACCAAAACTGCTGCAAAAGTTTTGCAGTCTGGTTTTTATTGGCCTTCACTGTTCAAGGATACCCAAGCATTCTACAAAAGCCATTATAAATGTCAACGGACTGGAAACATCTCAAGGAGACATAAGATGACGCTGCAAAACATCCTTGAAGTTGAAATCTTCGACGTTTGGGGTATTGATTTCATGGGACCATTCCCAGCATCATGTGGGAATCTTTATATCCTCCTGGCAGTGGACTACGTGTCCAAATGGGTTGAAGCGATCGCCACATAGAAAAACGATGCCAAGACTGTTCAATGATTTTTGCATAAGAACATTTTCTCTATAGTTGGCATTCCTAAGGCGATCATCAGTGATGAGGGGAGACATTTTGACAATAGAGTAATAGCTGCTGCCTTAAGGAAATATGGTATCAAACATCGGATTGCAACAACTTATCACCCTCAGACCAATAGAGAGACTGAAATATCCAACAAAGAGGTAAAGAACAATCTTGAGAAGATGGTTAAACCAACTCGGAAGGACTGGTCCTTATACCTCAATGATGCACTGTGGACCTACAAAACAACATTTAAAACTCCATTGGGAATGTCACCCTACCGGCTGATTTATGGAAAAACATGGCATCTAAATGTTGAGATTGAGAACAGAGCATACTGGGCCATCAAGGCTGTTGGGTCACGTCGGCACGGCCCGTGGCGCAGCAGAAAACTTAATCCGACGTAATCCAGCCATGATCCATGTACAAGAACGAATCCGGGGTGAAAAGATGAAAGGGTTACCTTTTAAAACTCTGGAAACTGGAAAACCGACGGTATGTCGGAATAACCACGTCAAGTAAAACCGGAATCGTCACAGGTTCGCAACGACCTCTACAGAGTCCACGCGAACATAACAAACAAAGTTTCCCCCTCCCTAACACTTAGGGATAAATTTCGACGAGTTTGAACACCTTCCAGGGAGAAGTCGAAATCCCTCCGGGGATTCTTGAGGGAATCTGAAATTGACCAGGGGTTCTATCGGGACTTGGATTCAAACTAGAAAATTGCCAGGAATTTGCCACGGGCAAGAGGAACACCAAAAAAAATATCGAACAGTTTCTCAGAAGAAATCTGAGACTTGTCGAAAATTCCATAGGGGAATTCCCAGGGATATGTTGAAATTTGCAAGGAGGAATATGGATGATTCGGTTGCTAGCCCTTGTCCCTTTAAATTGTATTCAGAGACTTAATTCTAGTTGAATTCCTTAAATCTAAGTTCAACAAAAATTCATAGAATCTAATTCTACTTGAAATTGGTTTATATTAAATGTACATTATATTAAATAATATTAAATGAAATATATATATTTAATTATGTAGAATCTTATTCTACATAAAACATGGATTTAAATATACATTATATTTAATCCAAATATATATATATATATATTATTATATAGAATCTCATTCTATCTTTACTTGGATTTAAGATTATTTATATATATTTTTAATTATGTAGAATCTAAATCTACATAAACATGGAATTAAATATACGTTATAGAAATTCCAAATATATATTAAAATTTCTAGAATCTTATTCTATAATATTTAAGTCTCTAAATATTTTTCATACTCTAAATAATATTTGATAAATAGAATATTTATCCAATATTATTCACATTTAAGGGAGTTGCCGATTTCCCCTATCCCATAAGGGATTTTCGACAACCTCCCTAAAATAAGGAGTATGGTTTCCAATTTTTGTTCGTTTCATTCGAAGGGTGTGACCCTTGTAGGTTCATGCAACGTTAGCAGCAAAATTAGAAATGTTCTAATTTTACAAGCAATGAGTGACATCTAACAATACATCATTGCTACTTAAGTTGCATGAAGTCATGGTTTAACTTTTCCAAATTCTTGAATAAACTTTCTTTATGTATTTCATCCTTTTGTCCATTATATCTTAGATGAACACAAGTCATGGGTTAGCCACAATTGCGTTGTCCATCTAGTGTTTCTTAATGTCTTGAGTAGATTATGATAAACAACTCTCTAGGATATCTCATATCATAATATTAGAGCATGGCCATGCAATTTCTAATCTCACTCAATCAAGTGGCCAAAGATGTTTCTCCCATATGTATGAGGGAAAAATCCTTTCTTGATTAACCATATTTCACTACATAGGTCATCACATATCCAATCACCAGTCTTTATAATGAATGTAGTCAGTTACGACACACGTTTGACTATGTCAAAATACGTAAATCTTTATGTTGAAATCATGTTGATCTCAAGTCTGAGGATTATACATATGTTTATCATAAGCAATGTTGTGACTGTCATATAATTACCCAAGAAACATGCTCATAGCGGGTCAATCCAATATGTTGTTCTCTAACAAATACTTATGTGTTTGTTTTGACATCTCTGTGTCAATGACAACGCTTGTCATCAACCACATATTAGTATTTATATATTATTACTGTTTATATCTGTAATAATATTCGACTAAGGATCCTATTTAACAATAATTTTTGCGTGTAAAAGTGTCTATCGCAATGTAGTGCAAGTGTACACGACGCAAGTAGTAAAGTGATACTGAAGTATCGGATATCGTCTCCACAGGGACTGGGCCAATAACTCCACCTTGAATTACTGCACAAAAGTAAAGAGAATGGTTTAAGATGTTGTCACGAGAATAATAAAGAATATTGGAAAATAAGATTAAAATCATCAAGATAGAGAGGATGGGCTGGTGTTGAATTGCTCAATAGTGTAGGTATTGCTAAGTCTAGGAATATCTGCTCTGTCGTCGTCCTCGTCGCGACAGCACCCGTTGCAGCAGCGGTCCGTTGTTTGTCGCAGCAACGATCACACAACTCTGTACATCAAGCTTTGCAAGAATCCCTGTTGTGCTTTGGCCTATCCCTAGGTCCAAGTTTGTCGATGAACACGTCTTTGATAATACCACCCGGCGTGAATTGAAGGATGAACATCGATGTTGTTGAATTCTTCTTTAGCCACTTAACCTCGTCCTATCCCTAGGTCTGAGATAGTTCAACTATAAACTAGAGAACTCGCACTTATTCCTTTCGTATACTTAACTCTCCTGATATTAAGTAAATAGATAACCTCGCAATGCTCTCCCGATACTCTTGCAAGATAATAATAACCAGAATAAGAGAACCTGGAGTTTATTTTATTGAATTGAAAATTCCTAAAACAAAAGCAACCCTTGCAACTACTTTAAAAATCAACTCGTGGCCCTAGGGGAAATTTAGAACAAGTTGAGAAGGGGAAAATTGTTAGGGTTTTGGGAAAAGGGCTATAGATAGGTGATGTCCTCTCCTAGGTCGAATTACATGCTTTTATATAGGCTTTGGGTTCAAGTTTTCTGATATCGCAAGAATACAAGTTTAAATTAAAGTGCAACTCTAATAACGACTAAATCTTCTGAGCATATAGCTTTAATTCATCCTTCCTTCTTGCTTGGAGTTTTCTTCCTTCAACTTTGGGCTTGGCCTTCATTCCGATCTAGGGCTTGGAAAAATATAATGGTATTCCACGACATACGGGCTTAATTTTCTCTTTCTGTCGAGGCCCACATTGCTTCTTCTCCTTAAAACTGCTGTCGTCCTTGGCTGTCACAGCGACGGCCATGACAACATCGTCCTCCTCGACTGTTCATCCAGTTCCAGCTTTTCTATTTCACTGCCCAGCGCTTGCTTCTCCATATGCTACAGCAGCAACCTGCAAAAGCAACCAATTTCAGTAGAAACTATTCCATTTAATATATTTGTGATATATAACTGTAATCTAACCTAAATGCAATGAATTATGCTGGAATGCAGCAGAAATATGGGTTAAATAGGGGGTAAATAATAGAACTTTTACACACTGAACACACCCCCAAACTCAAGTTTTTGCTTGCAAACCTAAAAGAAAAATAAATATTTTTTATTTTGGCTTAAAACAATGGACTTTCCCTTACCCTTCATTCACTCTCTATTGGCGGCAGCACCTTGTCGGATAACTTAGGATTCGTCCGGAATCTTGCTATAGTCCTCGTGCAGTGTGTGCATGCTTGTGAACAATTATATACCAAGACTCCCTTAGTTTCACTAGAATATTTTAACCTTTAACTTGAATTTTTATGCCAAAGTTTATCTTTTTGAGGGCACTTCTTATGCTCCTTTAATTTTTTTGTGTAGACTCGATTTTATTTTATTTTTAAGCATAAGTTTCACTAGAGCCGGTTTCAGGCACCTCTAGCTAACTTCCTAGAGCCGGTTTCGGGCACCACTAGGGCTATTGAGTCTATTTTGCTAAACTTCTTTTCCTAGAGCAAGTGTTAGGCAGCTCTAGGGGCTAGTCAAGTGCTAAGCTTCCTATTCTAGTTAACTAGTAGAGTTCTAGGAAGTATAACAGTCACAAATGGTGTTTAGATTTTAGAACTATAGTAAGGCTATAAAGTGCTCCTAAAATTATCCTAAAGGAACTGCCACGACAGAGCTATCACGGCAGGTAAGTTCAGTTCAAAGACATAAGCCAAAATTTTCAATATTTTTTAAGCAAAAATAAACCAAGTAAAAGACACAATTTTAAAACTAAATTAGACTCCCATTAATGGAGGGATGCCACCCCCAAACTCAAAGGTTGCATTGCCCTCAATGCAAATGACAAAATAAGATAAAAGAAAAGTACATCACAAAATATATAGAAGCATATAGCAAAATAAGTTAAGAAACTCAAATTTTATGCGTTGTCGTCACTACTGCTGCTGACATGGAGTTGTCGGCGGGCAGAGGCCTTCTTAACTGGCTGGAGGATGGGGGAAACAGATGTGTTATTCATTTTGGCCTCCCTTGGAGGTTGAATTCTGGTAGGAGAGATGTGAGGGGATTTCTCCACTACTTGTACCTCCGAACTACTGCTGCTGTCATCATTGTTGTTGTCGTCACTGCTGATGTCGCTGCCTCTATCTGGCTTGTTTTTGTCTATCATTCTCTTCTGCCGTTTCACCAGTGTGAACTCTTTGGAGAGATTCCTCTTAACAGAGGGTTCATTGTCGCTTTCCTCCCAATTTGAGTAAGAAGAGAAACCGGCGATGAATGCATCAAGTTCTTCCGAGGGCATTCTTCTCTTGGTTCCCCGGGCAGATGTATCCTCTGCGCTGTTGCTGGCAGCTATCGTGGCAGGGGTTGGTGTGGATGCTGCAGACGGTGTCTTGGGTGTGGCAGCAGGTGTAGGGGTATGGGCATGGTTGGGGACAGCAAAATAATAGGAAAGGAAGGCAGGAAATACAACATCATGGAAATTTAGAGAAGTTTGAATGAATTATACCGTAGCTGTGGTAAAATCCATGATAAAGCTCATAAGGCTGAGTTGTCGTTCCTCCATCTTCTGTATAGCAACAAGGATCTGGGAGGAGAAGTTGGCAGGAGCTGCTACTGCTGTGGGCTGCCTGGCTTCCATGGCAGCATGTTCAGTGTCTGTTGGTTCTATCGTCTCTGCTGCCGTGGCAGTGGGGTCGAAAGATGACAGCAGGGTGGCAGCAGTCAGTTCCATCAAGCTGAGTATATTTTTGTCAGTCCATCCCTTCCCTTGGACTCTGAGATCGGTGGCGGCTTCAGGTACATGATGGTAGCGGCAAAGGGTTGTGATGAGGTAGGGGAGGTAGAGCAGTCATGTCTGCCGGTGTGAACTCTCCAAAATGCTTTCCCGGATGAAGTTGCCCACATTTAATAGGCCTCTCATGCAAAATAGATTGAATGAGGGCTAACCTGGGTTGGTCGACAGTGGTGTTGACAGAGGATGGCATGATTCACTTTTTGATGAAAGCGTTCCATAGTTTAGCTTCCGGGAGGAGTTGAACTCTCTTCACCGTCCTCGAGTTCTTAGGATTTGTGTTCCACTAAGTACCTTAATCCGTCAGCTCTGTCATGACAGCATCGTAGGCAGCAGGGTCTAGGCTGTTCAGAAATTGTTGGTGACCGTCCTCGTTGCTGCCCACGTAAAATCCGTACAAGGTGTTGATGTATTCTGCTTCGAAGGGCACCTCTCTCCCTCTTACGGTAACTGTTGTCGCGGTTCTGCTATTGATGGCAACATAGAAATCTCGAACAAGAGATACATTCATCTCCTCTGTTTGTTCTGCAAAGATCTGCCACTGTAGGGCCTTGATTTTTCTAGCAATGAACGGCTGCATGCCCAAATTCCCCTCCTTGGAAGTGTAGATAAATCCCCTTTCCTCCCACGTGTCTCGTATATGGAAAGATCGTGGGGTTGATGCTTTTGGGGTGGAGCCTAAGTCAGCACTTCTGCGGGTGTTTTTGGAAGACATGGTTGCAAGGGTTGTGAGAATAAAAATGAAAGCAAATAAAATTTTCTAGAGAAAGCAAGTAAGAAGAGTAGAAGTGAGTGAAAAAAAGAATAGTGAAACGGGGTTTATATAGAGAAGAGTTTGATGCCTGTCTGAGCTGTAACGACAGGCGCGAATAACGGGGCCAACTGTTACGCGGTTTCTAACACGTCTGTCACGCGTTTTCGTGTCTACTGCACGTCTGTTACGCGTTGCGAGTCAGTCGCAATAGCGTGTCGACAGCCTGTATATTCCTCGTCTGTCGCGGCAGCTGTAACAACAGGCTCCAAAATTTGGGCTTTTTGGGCTGATGGAAGGATGTTGGGCTGAATTCACTTCTCCTTTTCTTCATGTCTCCTTTATTTCCTAACAAACAATTAAAATAAAACATTATTACTTAAAAATAAAATAAATCTAATTTCCTAATATATAAATAATAAATAATAAAAATAATTAAAAATAAAATTTAGGTTAAATTAGGGATGCCAGGTGGGGCATCTCCTAAGGTAACCACTTCCTGCATTCTTGAGGCTTCAGTCCCCTGATAATGGTTCAATCGATGTCCATTAACTTTGAATTGGTGCCCGTCTTTTAAAGATCTGATCGTGATGGCACCATAGGGAAAAACCTGAACCCCTTGGAATGGGCCAGACCATCTAGATTTCAGCTTCCCTATGAAGAGTTTTAACCTAGAGTTAAAAAGCAACACAAGCTACCCTAGGCAGAACTATCGTGGCAACAACTTCTTTTCATGCCACTTCTTGGTTTTGTCCTTGTAGATTCTTGCGTTGGCATAAGCCATTGTCCGAATTTCTTCAATTTCGTTCAGATTAAGTAGCCTTTTCTGCCCTGCTTTTTCCATGTCCATATTAACTGCCTTGATTGCCCAGTATGCTCTATGCTCTATATCGACAGGTAAATGGCATGTTTTCCCATAAATCAGTCGATAAGGAGGCATTCCCAATGGAGTTTTGAACGCTGTTCTGTAGGCCTAATATACATCATTGAGGTGTAGAGGCCAATCTTTCCGAGTTGGCTTAACCATCTTTTCGAGAATGTTCTTGACCTCTCTGATGGATATTTTAGTTTGTCCATTGGTCTGAGGGTGGTATGTTGTTGCAATCCGATGCTTAACACCATACTTTTTCAAGGTAGCAACTATAACCCTATTGTCAAAATGCTTCCCTTCATCACTAATAATCGCCTTTGGGATACCGGATCTGGAAAAAAATGTTTTTATGTTAAAACCTTTGAACCGTCTTGACATCATTCTTTTGAGTGGCGATAGCTTCAACCCACTTGGACACATAATCTACTACCAGGAGGATGTACAAATTCCCACATGAAGATGGGAATGGTCCCATAAAATCGATCCCCCAAACGTTGAAGATCTCGACTTCAAGAATGTTCTGCAGTGGCATCTCGTGTCTCCTTGAGATGTTTCCCGTCCGTTGACACTTGACACAATTCTTGTAGAATATTTGATCATCTATATACAATGACGGCCAATAGAATACTGACTGCAGAACCTTGGCAGCAGTTTTGTTGCCTCCTAAGTGTCCTCCATACTGTGAAGTATGATAGTGATGAAGTATATCTTCATGTTCATCCCGTGGTACGCATCTCCTTATAACCTGATATGCACAGATTTTGAAAAGAAATGGTTCGACCCAATAATAATGCTTAACATCATATTGGAACCTCTTCCTGGCTTGATAATTAAGGTCAGGAGGAATTATTCTGGTAACTAAAAAATTAACGAAATCAGCATATCAGGGGAGCTCAGAAGACTTACCTGCTGCCATGGCTGTCGCGGCAGTGACTGTGGCAGCAAACAGCTGCTCATCAGGGAAGGTCTCCAATATGTTTGTCTCATCTGCCGGTAGACTCTTTCCCTTCTCCAACCTTGACAAGTGATCTGCCATATGATTCTTTGTCCCCTTTTTGTCCTTGATTTCAAGGTCGAACTCTTGCAGTAGCAGAATCCAACGTATCAGTCGAGGCTTTGCATCCTTTTTGGTGAAAAGATATTTCAATGCAGAGTGGTCTGTGTGGACTATGACCTTCGTTCCAAGTATATAAGAAGTAAACTTGTCAATGGAGAATATCACAACTAATAATTCCTTTTTTGAGGTGGTGTAGTTCACTTGGGCGTAGTTCAGTGTTTTGCTGGCATAGTATATGACATGAAAAAGTTTGTCTCTCAGCTGGCCAAGTGCTGCCCCGAAAGCATAGTCACTAGCATCACACATGATTTCAAACGGTAGTGTCTAATTTGGTAGCTATACTATTGGGGCTGTTGCCAGCTTTTCTTTCAGAACCATGAATGCCTCAGTACATTCAGTGTTAAAGTCGAAAGGTTCCCAATGAACCTCCGATAAAAACCAGCATGTCCTCACAAACTTCTGATTCCTTTGATTGTTGTGGGTGGTGGAAGCATTTTGATCACTTCTATCTTAGCTCTGTCGACTTCTATGCCACGACAGCTAATCTTATGGCCAAGGACTATCCTTCCATCCACCATGAAGTGACACTTTTCCCAGTTCAATACTAAGTTTGCTTTTTCACATCTTTCGAGCACCTTTTGTAGGTTGCCTAGGCAGCTTTCAAAGTTGTCTCCAAAGACTAAAAAATCATCCATAAAGATCTCTAGGAAATCCTCCACCATATCGAAGAATATTGTCATCATGCACCTCTGAAAAGTGGCTGGTGCATTATAGAGCCCAAAAGGCATTCTCATAAAAGCATATGTTCTGTAAGGGCATGTGAATTTAGTCTTTTCTTGATCTTCTGGTGCGATGGCTATTTGATTGTAACCTAAGTAACCATCAAGAAAACAATAGTAAGGTTTACCTGCTAATCTATCAGGCATTTTATCAATAAAGGGTAAAGGAAAGTGGTCCTTTCGGGTAGCTTTGTTAAGCTTCCGGTAGTCCATACAAACCCTCCAACCGGTCACAGTCCTGGTTGGGATTAGCTCATTGTCTTCTTTTGTTACCACGGTCATTCCTCCTATCTTGGGAACGCACTGCACCGGGCTCACCCATTTGCTGTCCGAGATGGCGTAGATTATTCCAGCATCTAGCCATTTGATTATCTCTTTTCGCACCACCTCTTTCATAGCATGGTTAAGACACCTTTGTGCATCAATAGTCGGTTTATGATCATCCTCTAGAAGAATTTTATGCATACATAATGTCGTACTAATGCCTTGAATATCAGCTATCGTCCATCCAATAGCCTTTTTGTGCTGCTGCATCATCCCTATTAACTGTTGTTCATGTTCCTACATCAACTTGGAGGAGATGATTACGGGCAACGTATCATTTAAACCAAGGAAAACGAATTTTAGCTGCTCTAGCAGGGGCTTAAGATCTATAACAGGGGGCTCAACAGTTGACGGCTTTTGAATTACATGGTTATCCGAGGTATAATTTAAAGGCTCGAATAACTTGCCAGGACTATTGCCTATCCAATTTACCTCCTCTAGATCTTCAGTATCAGATTCTGAGGAGTTGTTGTCATCGGTGTTGTCATGACAGTCTTCTAAGTGACTGCCGAGGTAGTGACCAATTTTGATGTCGTGGCAGCCCGAGCTGATGCAGGGTTGGTCAAGGGTAACTTCAGTGATAGCCTTGCATTCTTCTTCTGTATCAGCATGCTTCATTGCTTGGAGAATGTTCAACTTTATTTCTCCTTTTTCCACATTAATTAGTGATCTTCCCATGGCTAAGAAGGGTCGCCCCAGGATGATTGGTGCGTTTTCATCTGCTTCACAATCTAAGACAAGAAAGTCAACAAGAAAAATAAACTTATCCACCCTTACCAGAATATCTTCAATTTTTCCTTCTGATTGAACGTAAGAGCGGTCTGCCAGCTACAGAATTACTGTTGTGGGCCGAGCTTTTCCAATACCTAATTTCTGAAAAATAGATTTGGGCATTAAATTTATACTAGCACCAAGATCACAGAGTGCCTTACCCACATATTTGTCTTCGATTACACATGGTATGACGAAGCTCCCAGGATCCTTCTTCTTCTAGGGTGGATGCTTGTGCAGAATACTCATACATCCTCTTGTCATCTTAACCGTTTCAAATTCCCCAAATCTAGATTTCTTTGACATGGCATCCTAGAGAAATTTGGCATAACCGGGCACCTCCCTAACGGCATCTAAAAGCGGAATGTTGATATGAACCTGCTTAAAAATATCATAAATCTTTTTAAGCTGTGATTCTTGTTTCAATTTCTGCAACCGTTGGTGAAAAGGAGATGGGGGACGATAATCAGCATTACGTCCTTCCCACTGCATACGGATCTGAGGAGGTTTAGGTTCATTATATTTCTCCTTTGTTCCTTATGCTGTCCTGACAGGCTCATCGGCAACAAGTTGTTTGTTACCTGTCGGGGCAGCTTCCTCGGCAGGTGTATCTAATACTAGTTTCTTAACGGATTCACCTTCCTTCTCAAGCCCTGGTAGTTTCTTCCACTCCTAGTTGTGATAGCTTTACACTGCTCATGTGTGGGTTGTCTAGCATTTTCAGTATCGCTAGGAAATCCTCCATTCTGCCTTGGTTTAATATGCTGGGAAACCTGACCCATATGTGTCTTATTGACAAATTAATTCATGTTCTCAATGTAAGTTCCTATTTGAGACATAAACGTAGCCAGAGTCTGTTCCAGTATACTGTTTGTGGCAGCTGGTGGCTGTTGCTGCTGCTACTACGGTTGCTGCTGAGTCAGCAATCTAGGTCCTCCCTGGTTTTGATTATTCTTTGCTTGAGGATTCAGAGCATTATTAGGATTGCTCCAAGAGAACTTGGGATCCTTTCTCCAGTTGGGATTGTAGTTGTTGGAGTTATAATTCTGCTTATTGTAGTTTCAAACATACTTCCCCTCTTCTAATTGTATTGGGCAATCCTCCTGTAACCCCCTTAACCCGGCCTAGACAGTTGACCCGAATTAAGAAAGTCACACGGGGAAAACCAAAGTCAACCCGAAAGTCAACCTTGATTAACGACCCTTTTTTTTCTTTTTAATCTTGTCTAGATGCACATTAACCCTAATTGTGCTCACTCAACAACATATTCAAAGATCACAAGCATCAGAGATCAAACAGGGACCCAATTGAACAAATTACAACCTTAGGGACCAAATTGTAATTTCTGATAATTAGGAGGACTTAACCCAATTTAAAGTTACCAACTTAAAATTAGTCAGATTTCATGCTTCTCAGTGAAATTTAAGCTCAAAAGGACTTCCCGAACTCATACAATTGCATAAACAAGATTTAGGACTAAAACACAAACAATTCAAAACATTTAACTGCCAATGTCAGCCCCCAACGGTCACCCGTTCCGGAACAAGCAGACCCCGTTTCGAAACACGGGCCGTTCCGCAACGCGTACCGAAACACGGGCTGGCAGTAGCCAAACCGTTTCGAAACGGTGCCTACCGTTTCGGACGCCTGGGTTCATTCAAGGCACCCGTTCCGGAACGGTGTGCACTGTTCCGAAACACCCTGCACAGATTGCAGCATAAAGCTCACTTAAACATGCAATCGATCATTCAAACATGCTCCAAATGCTACCAAACTTTACCAGCATGCAATTCAACATATATGAGACTTATATGTAACAACAAATCAACAAAATAACTTCATATGCAAAAAGCCCCAAATCTATAGGCATGCTTCCTACACAAGCCAACCATTCAAGCATAAACTTCCAATTCAAGCATGTAAAGGACAAACACAAAATCCAGCATTCTCAACAACATTCAACATTCTTAGGGAGTTCAAAACCCCTCCCAAAACATACACATAGGTCCCCCATTGCCAAATTACCAAAAGCTAAAATGTGCTTAATAAAACCTCCATACTTTGAGCTTTTCTTTCACTTGAATACTTGCCCTCCTTGCTGCCCTCAAAGCACTCTAGTGTTCTGCATTATTGATTTAAGAAAACGAAAGAGAGCGTAAGCAAAAGCTTAGTGAGGAATGCTCATAAAACCATTCAATAATGCATTTATAAAACATTTATAAATCATGCTTCAAATCATCAATTGCACATGCTCAAAAGCATACTTTAAACAAGCATCTCATGCTTCATATCATATATGTCATATTGGCCACAAGTGATAAGTTCCATTTCTTTAAAAACAAGTTCATCAACTTTCACCCCAAGGACTTTTAAACACCTTGGTCCCAAGGACTTTTAAATACCTTGGCCCCATGGACTTTTAACCACCATGGAATGGACCACACAAGGACTTTTAACCATCTTTGTGTCCGCATCAAGTTTCACCCCAAGGACTTTTAAACACCTTGGCCCCAAGGACTTTTAAACACCTTGGCCCCATGGACTTTTAAACACCATGGAAAGGATCACACAAGGACTTTTAACCACCTTTGTGTCCGTAGCAAGAATCATCCAAGGACTTTTAACCACCTTGATGTTCTTAAGTAACAAGGCTCACTCAAGGACTTTTAACCACCTTAGTGACCTTAACCTTTTCAAAACATCACTTGCCAATATACATCATTTTCATCATTTAATCTACTGTTTTAAAGCATTAAACCAAGCCATATTCATCATGCATTTAAAAGCATCAAACCACATTTTATCAAGGTACAAAAACAAGGAACTCTTACCTTGAGCTTCCTTCAACATATGGCTTACAAAAACAGCAAATACCATGCTAAATCATGCTTTCAAAACAGTATTTAAAACATGCAATTAACCACATTGCATCACAACAAAATCATGGCCACCACTAGAGAGTACTTCCGAAAACTTACACTTGAGCTTAGCAAGGTTGTTTAGACTTAAACTAAGCTCCCAAGACATTGGTTTCAAAGCCGAAAACCCAATTTCACTCACCGATTCCACTTCGACTCTTGCCGAAGCACCAAATCAAGCTTCCGGATCAACAACTCTTGGATCCAAAGATGCCTCCCCTGTTTTAACACATCAAAGCAGAGGATTAATGCATCATCATGCATTAATTGCTTCAATGAAAGCACCTAAACTCGATGCTCTCATCCAACCTCCATTTTCGGCCACCAAACACAACCGAAAATGCATCCAAACCACTTCTCAACAAAGCCCAGCCACAAACCATCAAAACCAAACATCTATTAACATCATTTAACATCTAAAAAGAACCTATTAACATCCTTATACCTCCAGCAACATCAGATCCACAAGATCACCTAAAAAACAATCAAGAATCACAAGCTAAACTTAGGAAACTCAACCTATCCGGGATTGCATTAATCAAAACTCAATTCCTTATCAATTTAGAGTTCATTTAACATCAAAAACACATCTCAAATCACAGATTAATCAGATCTAACGAAAATCATCAAAAATCACAAAATCTTGCATTATAAGCCACAATCCATTTCACAACTCAAAAGCCTTTAATAAAACATCAATTAAGGATTGAAAACTTAGGAATTTTAGTAAAGAACTGATAGTTTAGAGGAGAAGGACGTTCTTACCTCCAAACTTGAGTTTCTCCTCTTTTTGGAATCAAAAACCTTGATGAATCAAGTAGCAAATGATGAGGTTTTGTAGATACTATGATTAGGAATCAAAAGAGAGTTGAAAGGAGGAATTTAGGTGAGAAAATCAGATCAAATTCTCTGGAGAGAAAGTGTTTGGGTTGAGAGAAAATGAGAGAAAGAAAATGGAAAGTTAGTTATCCAAAATAGCCAAAATGGCTTTCCCTCCACTTTTAATATGTTTAAAATCAGAATATAGCTTAAAATATCTTAGAAAAATCTGGAGAAACTACTTTTGGAATAATAGCTCCTTAAAGATTCAAAGTTCCAACCCTTTATAAAACAGTCACCAAACTTTCGAAAATTACATTTTGGTCACTAGCAAAAATGTCACACTTCCAAAACTCTTTTTCCAAAATTGATTTCACAGTTCACTTAATTATATTAAAAGATGATTTTAGAACATTTTTCCATATTTTTAATGCAACCCGAACTAGGCTTTCCTAATTTCACCTTTTTAGATTCGACCAGCACTTTGACCAACCGGTCAACGCCCAAAACTCCTAAGCCCAAAACCGGGGCGTTACACCTCCGAACTGTGATTTCCTTCACAAATTTCGCATACCTCTTTAACAGCGTATAAAAGTTGTGAATCTTCGTTCACTAGTTTTGTCATTGCCTTAGTGAGATATGCCACCTGTGATTTCAATGAACTGTAGGCCTCATAATCCTTAACAGCTAGGACTCGTTTACCCCCTCTTCTTGATGTCAGAAACTGCTCCTCATTCTTTGCCAGATTTTTCAATACCGCCATTGCCTCATCTATGTCTTTGTCCAACAAAAATCTGTTTGCTGCTAAATCAATTCTAATACGAGTTTGTAAATTGGCAGCATTATAGAATTTTGTTACCTGGTACCAAACGGGAAATCCGTGCATCGAGTAGTTCCTTAGAAGAGTAGTAAATTTGTCCCAGGCCTCGTGCATTGGCTCATCATCTTCCTGTTGAAAAGTAGCAATTTCGTTATGTAATTGCTCAGATAAGTGTGAAGGATTAAAACGAGATAAGAATTCACGAGTTAAATCTACCCAAGTTCTAATTGAACCCGGCGTAAGTTTATTCCACCAAGTCTTTGCCCTGTCCCTCAACGAATGAGGAAATAACCGAAGCCTCAGTATCTTCGAATTAACTCCTGGTAGTCTAAACGAACCACAAATTTCCTAGAACATTTTCAGATGCTCCATAGCATCCTCTGTAGCAGCACCACTAAATTGACCGGCGTTGTTGATCATGTTGAACATAACACATTTTAGCTCAAAGTTGTCAACATCTACATCCAGCAGGGTGGTTTCTAGTTCTACATGATCATTCAGCTTGTAGTCTCGTCATGATCGGCGTGCGGCAGCGATAGGAGGGTCGACGACATGTGGATCGATCCCTCCATCTCCGACAGGATTGTTGTTATCCTAGAGATTCCCTGGGTTGTTCATGGCTACTAACTGTTCTTCAAGGTATTTGTTTCTGGCTAGTACGTGGCGAAGTCAGTTCCTAAGATTGCACGAACGTTATATTTCAGGATCTAATGGATACTCGGGTTCCTTTCCTCATCTCGATATGCGCATAAACAAGTAACCTTGTGAAAAGCATAGGTTGAACAATCCAAGATAAAAGAGAAAAATAAAAAGAGTACAGTAAAAGGTAGGGTAAAGTTATGTTGCCAGTCCCCGGCAACGGCGCCAAAAACTTGTTGCGTGTAAAAGTGTCTATCGTAATGTAGTGCAAGTGTACACGACGCATGTAGTAAAGTGATACTGAAGTATCGGATATCGTCTGCACAGAGACTGGGCCAATAGCTTCACCTTGAATTATTGCACGAAAGTAAAGAGAATGGTTTAAGATGTTGTCACGAGAATAATAAAGAATATTGGAAAATAAGATTAAAATATTCAAGATAGAGAGAATGGGCTGGTATTGAATTGCTCAGTAGTGTATGTATTGCTAAGTTTAGGAATATCTGCTATGTCGTCGTCCCCGTCGCGGCAGCACCTGTCGCGGCACCGGTCCATTGTTTCTCGCAGCAGCGATCACACAACTCTGTACTTTATACTTGGAAAGAATCCCCATTGTGCCTTGGCCTATCCCGAGGTCCAAGTTTGTCGATGAACACGTCTTTGATAATAACTCCTGACGTGAATCGAAGGATGAACATCGATGTTGTTGAATTCTTCTTTAGCCACTTAACCTCGTCCTATCCCTAGGTCCGAGATAGTTCAACTATAAACTAGATAACTCGTACTTATTCCTTTCGTATACTTAACTCTCCTGATATTAAGTAAATAGATAACCTCGCAGTGCTCTCCCGATACTCTTGCAAGATGTTAATAACCAGATTAAGAGAAGTTGAAGTTGATTTTATTGAATTGAAAATTCCTATAACAAAAGCAACCCTTGCAACTACTTTACAAATCAACTAGTGGCCCTAGGGGGAATATATAACATGTTGAGAAGGGGAAAACGGCTAGAGTTTTTGGAAGAAGGCTAGAGATAGGTGATGTCCTCTCCTAGGTCGAATTACATGCCTTTATATAGGCTCTGGGTTCAAGTTTTCTAATATGGCAAGAAAACAAGATTAAATTAAAGTGCAACTCTAATAAAGACTAAATCTTCAGAGCATATAGCTTTAATTCGTCCTTCCTTCTTGCTTGTAGCTTTTTTCCTTGAACTTTGGGCTTGGCCTTCATTCTGATCTAGGGCTTGGAAAAATATAATGGTATTCCACAACAGACGGGCTTAATTTTCTCTTTCTGTCGAGGCCCACTTTGCTTCTTCTCCTCAAAACTGTTGTCGTCCTTTGCTGTCACGACGGTGGCCATGATAGCATCGTCCTCCTCGACTGTTCATCCAGTTCCATCTTTTTTGTTTCACCGCCCAGCGCCTGCTAATCCATCTGCTACAGCAGCAACCTGCAAAAGCAACCAATTTCAGTAGAAATTGTGCCATTTAATATATTTGTAATGTATAACTGTAATCTAACCTAAATGCAATGAATTATGCTTTAATGCAGCAAAAATATGGGTTAAATATGAGGTAACTAATATAACTTTTACCCACTCAACAATAATCGTATTATTGTATGGACATTATTATCCAATGGTTAGTTTGATGCACAAAAACATACCAAATGATAATAACGACAATGTCATTACTTGATAAATCTAGTAAAATAGTATGACTATTCAATCATCATATGATTGGTCTCTGGGCATACTCCAACAAAGGCAGTAAACATGGACTTGGAAAAGGCAGGACATAAGTGGTTACTTGACTTGAATGAGATTGACGAAATTCGAGCAACTGCCTATGACAACGCAAGGATTTACAAGGACAAGACAAAGAAGTGGCATGACAAGAAGTTGCTGCCACGACAGTTCAATCTAGGGCATCTTGTGTTGTTATTCAATTCTAGGTTGAAATCTTCCCAGAGAAGCTGAAATCTAGATGGTTCGGCCCGTTTCAAGTGGTGCAAGTTTTTCCTCATGGTGCCATCATGATCAAATCCTTGAAAGACGGGCACCAATTTAATGTCAACGGACAGAGATTGAAGCATTATTAGGGGATTGAAGTCCCAAGAATGCAAGAAGTGGTTAGTTTAGGAGATGCCCATCCTGGCATCCCTAATTTAACTTATTTTTTTATTATTATTATATATGTATATAGATTTATTAGGAAATTAGAATTATTTTATTTTTAGGAATTAAGTTTTTCTTTTAATTATTTTTAGGAAATAAAGGAGACAAGGAGAAGAGAAGAAGTGAACTCAGCCCACCATCTCACCATCAGCCAAAAAAGCCCAAAGGAGGAAGCTGTCGTCACAACTGTCGCGACAGACTCGGGAAATCCAGCCTATCAACACGCTGCCACGGTAGACACGCAAACGCGTAACAGACGCACAACAGACACGGAAACGCCTGACAGACGCGTCAAAAACCACATAACAGCTGGCCCCGTTATTCGCGCATGTCGTTACACCTCCAACGGGCAATAAACTCTTCATCTATATAAACCTCGGTTTACTATTCATTTTTCACTTCACTTTTACTCTCTCTACTTGCTTCCTCTCTAGATTTTTATTTGATTTCATTTTCTATAGTCTCTTGCAACTATGAGTACCAGAAACACTAGAAGGAGTGTTGCCTCAACCTCTGCAGCAGCAGCAGCCATTCCCAGCCATGACAGAATCCCAAATCGATTTTCCAACGCGGAGTCCAATGACTGATACTATACCTCCTTTCAGAAAAGGTATATGTGGGAGGAGAAAGGGTTCATCTACAGCAAACGAACGGAGAATCTCGGGCTCAAACCATTTATCGCCCGTAAGATCAGAGCACTACATTGGCAGGTGTTTGCTGAGCAACCTGAGGAGATGAACGTCACCCTGGTCAGAGAATTCTATGCTGCTGTCGACAATAGAGACTTGATAGCAGTGACAGTTCGTGGTAAGGAAGTCCCTCTCGAGCCAAAGTACATTAACACCCTTTACGGACTCTACGTCGATAGAAAAGAAGACGAGCATAAGAGGTTCGTGGAGAGCCTGGAGGCAGCAAATTATGATGTTGTCATGGAAGAACTCACCGAGGAAGGAACCCAGTGGAATACAGACCCCAAACACCCAAGGATGATGAAACGAGCTGAACTCACCCCCGAAGCCAAATTGTGGAACGCATTCATGAAAAATAGGATTATTCCCTCCTCACACAACATCACAGTGGATCAACGAAGGTTAGCTCTCGTTCATTCCATTTTAAACAAGAGGCCTGTTAATGTTGGTCGATATATTCGGGAAGGGATCTTGGATTGTGCATTGCGCCCATCGGGACCCCTTGTCTCCCTCTACCTCATCACATCACTCTGTCGTGGCTACAATGTCCCTGAAATTGCTGAAAATCAGAAGGTGCGAGGGAAAAGATGGACGGAGAAAAATATCCTCAGTTTGATGGAACTGAAAGCTACAACACCAATCTGCAGTTTCAACCCGTCTGCGGCGGCAGGTGAACTAGAAGAGCCTACCCAAACAGAGCCCGCTGCCACAAAACAAAGGCAGCCCACAGCAGCAGCTCCCCCAGCCGACTCCTCCACCAAAATCCTTGCCACCCTACAGAAAGTAGAGGAACGACAACTGGGCCTGATGAACTTTGAACGTGATTTCACAACAGCAACGATACATTTCATTAAAAGCAATTTAAATGTTCCAGATGTACTGTTTCCTGCTTTCCCCGATCATTATTTTGCTGCCCCACACCTGCCCACACCCATAGCCCTGCTTCCGCACCGAGAAAATCGTCTGATGCGTCCACTCCAACCTCGGCCGCGACAGCTGCAGGTGGCAGCAACACTGGCACAACCTCTGACAGGGGAGAAAAGAGAAAAGAGCCATTGTCTGACCTTGACGAGTTCATTGTTGGTTTCTCGTTTTCCTCAAATTGGGAGGAATCTGATGGCAAGCCCTCTGTCAAGAGGAACCTATCCAACGAATTCACCCAAATGAAGCGGTAGAAACCCAACACATGTGACGGACCATCCGGCCAAGGGAAGCCTGACGACAGCAGTGGTAGCAGCAGCAACAACTCTTCTGAGGAGGTTCAAGTGTTGGAGAAACCACCCCAGATCTCCCCCACTCGCATTCAGCCCCCGAAGGAAGCTAAGAAAAAAGATCGCCTTTGCCTCTCCAAGCCATCTGCTGGCACCAACGATGAAGGTCACTGCCCGCCGGTAGATACTGATCAACAGCAGCAGCAGCAGTGACGACAACAATTAAAATTTAAGTTTTTATCTTATCTTTGTTGTCTGCTATTTTGTTATAATTGTGATGCTTTTTTTATTTTCTTTTTTTTTCATTTTGTCATCATGCATTGAGGGCAATGCAACCCTTGAGTTTGGGGGTGGCTTCCCTCCATTAATGAAGTGTCTATTTTGTTTAAGATTTTTGTCTAAGTGTTAGTTATAATATATATATATATATATATATATATATATATATATATATATATATATATATATATATAAATTTGGCTTAAGTCATTGAACTGAACTTACCTGCCGTGACAGCCTCTATCGTGGCAGTGCCTTTAGGATAGTTTTAGGAGTAGTTTAGAGCCTTACTATAGTTCTGATTCTTAAACACCCTTTGTGACTTTTATACTTTCTAGAAACTCTATTGGTGACTAGATTAAGAAAGCTTAACACTTGAGTTGCCCCTAGAGGTGACTAACACTGGCTCTAGGAAAAGAAGTTAAGAAAAAGTAGACTCAATATACCTAGAGGTGCCCGAAACCGGCTCTAGGAAGTTAGCTAGATGTGCCCGAAACCAGCTCTAGTCAAACTTAAATTAAGAAAAGAGAATCGAGTCTAAATAAAAACTAAAGGAGCCTAAGAATTGCCTCCAAGAAGATGAAAGTTGGCATAAAAATTCAAGTTAGAAGCATAACATATCTAGTAAACTAAGGGATTCTAAGCATATAATTGTTCACAAAACATGCACACACTACGCGAGAATTATAGGAAGGTTCTGAATGAGTCCTGAATTATCCGACAAGGTGTTGCTCACAATAGGGAATGAATGGTAGGTAATGAAAAGTTCACTGTTTTAAGCCAAAACAAAAAAAAAATATTTCTTTTTAGGTTTTAATTGCTTGAGGGCAAGCAAAAACGTGAGTTTCGGGGGTGTTGAGTGTGTAAAAGTTCTATATTTTACCCCCTATCTATCCCATATTTCTGCTGCATTCAAGCATAATTCATTGCATTTAGGATAGATTTCAGTTATACATCACAATTATATTAAATGACACAGTTGCTACTGAATTTGATTACTTTTGCAGGTAGTTATTGTAGCAGACTCAGGGCAGTGGAGAACCAGAGCTGGAACACAAGACTAAAGTCCAGAAGGACGATGCTGCCAAGGCCGTGCCGTGGCAGCTAAGGACGACAGCAATGGTGGAGGGAAAAAGTAAAATGGAGCTCGACAGAAAGAGGAAATTAAGCCAGTCTATCGTAGAGCACTCATATATTTTTCTGAGCCCTATATTAGAATGAAGGCCAAGCCCAAAGTTCAAGGAAGAAACTCCAAGCAAGAATAGAGGACAAATTAAAGACATATAATCTGAAGATTTAGTCTATAATAGAGTTGCACTTAAATTTAAATTTGTATTCTTGCCATATTAGAAAACTTGAACCCAAGGCCTATATAAAAGCATGCAATTCGACCTAGGGAAGGACATCTTATTTTCTAGCCGTCTTCCCCTAAACCCTAGTCGTTTTCCCCTTTCTCATCATGTTCTAAACTTTCTCTAGGGCTAAAGGGGTATTTTGTAAAGTAGTTGCAAGGATTGCTTTGTTTAGGATTTTTTCTTTTCAATAAAATAGACTTCAAGTTTGCTTATTCTTGTTTTCAACATCTTGCAAGAGTATCGGGAGAGCATTGTGAGATTATACATTTACTTAATATCGAGAGAGTTAAGTATACGAAAGGAATAAGTATGGGTTTTCCAGTTTATGGTTGAACTATCTCGGACCTAGGGATAAGACGATGTTAAGTGGCTAAGGAAGAATTCAACAACATTGGTGTTCATCCTTCGATTCACGCCGGGAGGTATCATCAAAGATGTGTTCATCGACAGACTTCGACCTAGGGATAGGCCAAGGAACAGCAGGGATTCTTGCCAAGCTTGAAGTACAGAGTTGTGTGATCGTTGCCGCGACAGCAACAGACCGCTACCGCCGCAGGTGCTGCCGCGACAGGCGCAACGACAGAACAGACTGTCCTAGACATTGCAACACATACACTACTGAGCAAATCAATACCGTCCCATTCTCTCTATCCTCATTTCTCTAATACTTTATCTTTAGTACTCTTTATTATTCCCTCACAAACAATTAAAATTATCCTTTTCTTTTTACAACAATTCAAGGTTAAGGCTATTTCCAGTCCTTGTGGATTCGACATCCGATACTTCGTGTATCACTTTACTACTTGCGTCGTGTACACTTGCACTCTATTGCGATAGACTCTTTTACATACAACAAAAAACAAAGTCAACTCATTAATGTCAACCTCGATTAGCAACCATTTTTTTCTTTTAACTTGTCTAGATGCATAATTAAGTCCTACGGTGTTTACTCGTGCAATGATTTATTTTCATTTAAACTGAACCCCAGTTGTACTTTCATTTTCCAACAACCCAATATAAGGTTAAATTACAAATTAATGTTACCAACCTCTAGTTAGGTTCATTACATGCTTGTAGGTGAAATAATAGTATTATACGATCATTAAAACATCCACAATTGAAAATCGTAAAAACATAGATTGAAATGTAAACATTTCAAAACTGATAGATCATGCCATTTTAAGTAACTTAACAATCCCGTTTCGAAATAGTCCCCCTATTTCGAAACCATGCATTCCAGAAGCATTTGGTCTTGGAACGGTCTTGCCCGTTTTGGAACCAAATTTCCATATTTTCTCTCCTACATTCAATCATAATAGAGTCATATCAAAACGAACCTGAGTTTCGATGCGGGTTCAAAATATAACAAAAGGTCTCGAAACGGTATAATAGTATTTTGAAACATTAAGACCAAATATGCAAGATGTATCGAAACAACTGCTACTGTTTCGAAACACGTACTAAATCTACACTTAAATAACAACATTTAAGCATCTTAAAACATACCATAAGGCCACCAATCATCATGCAAACATAGGTAAACATCAACCGCATATTTAACCAACACATAGGTATCAACAAAGCCAGCTAACATCATGAATTGCAAAGCATGACTACTCTAGAGGCATACACCCTATAAGCAATCGACATAGAGTATCAAAAACCATACAACAAAGCATAACAACATATAAAGGCCCAATACAAGTCATATAAGGCAAAACACACTTGCCAAACCAGGGAGTTTAAACAATCTTCTCCCAAATACTGAGGTACCCTCCCTATTGCCATTTCTATCTTATTTAAAGTGTCAAAACCCATACTTGTAAATCGAGTGATGTCTTGGGTGAAATACATTGCTATTTTGCTGCCCAAATGCTCACTTATCTTCAATGTTGAAAAGGAGAGCGTAAGCAAATTTACTTAGTGAAGGAAAGCGCAATTTAAACAACAACAATGCACTTTTCAAACCAATGATTCCTTTAAACGAAACCACATCATGCACAACTTTCTCATACTTTTGAAACCACAATTAAAGCAATTTTTTATAAACCACATGTATCATTTATCTCATGCATATCTAAATGCAAAACCAAACCAAAGCTTCACATGCTTAAATCTCATAAGAATAATAATCATGTATAAAAGTCTTCATACAAAATTAATTTAAAACCATGATACATGTTCAATTCATATATTGACATTTCAAGTGAACCAGATGGTATCTACCTCTATCCTAGGATAGCACCGCCCCTATCCATGAATGATCGGATATGCGGACACACTTGACGGAATCAAGCCCCGCCAAGCCCTTGATAGAATCAACCTCTATCAAGTTACATGGTGAAATCAACCCTCACCATAATCTCACTTCGGCCGGGATGGCACTACCCCCATTGCCCGTGCTGATGGAATCTACCCCCATAACTCGCAACACAATAGAATCTACACCTATTGTGTAACCGAATAATATAGGGTAAACTACATAAATAGTCCATCGACAATGCTGCAATTATCATTTGTGTCCCCTAACTATCCAAAGTTAAAAATTGGTTCTCTAACTTAAAAAAGTAAATAATTGGTCTAACGCCGTTAAAAATTTAACGGCTGATGATGTGTCGGCTAATATAAATTGATATAATTACATAAATAGACCTCAAGTTTTACACTTATTTTAATTTGACCTTAATACTAAAAAATTAACCCACACAATTTTAATAATCTATCAATTTAGTCACATTTCACTCAACCCATTTTTTTTCTTATTTATTCTCCATTTATATAACCAAATGAAACCACACAGCTTTTTCAATCACACTCCCTGTTTTATATCTTTTTATCTCTGTTGGTGAACCATTTCTTACATTGGACTGTTTCCCAATGTCGATGATTGCAAGGAGAAGCTGAGGGGAAACAATTCAATGCCCTAGATACACTTGGTCTCATGGCCTTCCCACAACATAAACATTAGCTAGCCACCATTATTAGTAGCTGACTAAGAAGAAGGAATAACAATGAACCCACACTAAAACTAGTTGCAATGTCATCATCATAAACACAATAAATTTCTTTTTCGTCATTACTAATAGTGGCCTGGAAAAACAAAAATGAAGGAATGCCACGTTCTTATAAACCAGTTTGCCATCCAATATAGAGGGGAAATTTGTTACACTCAAGCTTCATGGAGATATAAATGTCAAAGTTATCACTATTTTTTGACAAGTATCACAAAGTCTATTTCTTTTTTCTTTTTGACAAATATCACATAATATATTCCTTGAAACAAACAACTTTGTAATATTAATACCTTTTACTTTTACAAAATCAAAGTTATCAACATTTTTACTTTAGATATAGGCCTTCTTAAACTTACATTTGACTCCGTAAACCCATTATTTATATAAAATCCTGTACTTTGCAGTCAAAAATAGTTTTAGATTTTTTTTCAATGTGCACTTGATGAGAAATGGAACTTTAACACAAAGTAGGACATGAAGAGTTTAGGAGCAATATCTTGCATATCTGAACAACAACTTAAAGCAATTTAATTCTAGATGTAACACAAAATTGTGAACAATTAGATGTATCTTAAAAGACAAGGAAGCAAAGAGAAAAAACATTTTGCATACAAGAAAAAAAGGCTAAACTATTCTTTTCCACGTGAAATGAAAATCCCAAATTCGCAGATCTTAAACAAAACAAACTAGCCAACTCTCTGGAAATTAACGGGTTTAAAACATGGGTTTTCTTCAGCAAGGAAACGAATCTGAAACAACAACCGAGTGCAGTAAATATAAAGCGAAGAATTAGAGAGAAAAAAAACTTTGTGGTTCACCAAAAGAGATAAAAAGATATAAAATAGGGAAATGCGATTGGAAAAGCTGTGTGGTTTCATGGGGTTATATAAATGGAGAAAAAGTAAGAAGAAAAGGGGGTTGGGTGAAATGAGATTAAATTGATAGATTATTAAAATTATATGGGTTAATTTTTTAGAATTAGGGTCAAATTAAAATAAGTGTAAATCTTGAGGGCTAACTATGTGATTATATCAATTTATATTAACTTCCACATCATCAACTGTTAAATTTTTAACGACATTAGACAATTTTGTTACTTTTTTAAGTTAGAGGATCAATTTGTAATTTTTGATAGTCGGGGGACACAAAAACTGATTAGAGCATACTTGGGGCACCATTTACGTAGTTTACCCAAGAATTTATCACACAAACGAATTTTGTATATTATAGTGCACTTTACATCTTATTGGTCGACGAATTATATCCGACACAACATTCTCATCACTAAACCAATATGTCATTTAAATCCATGTTAACTCATTGCTTTCAATGTATTAATTAAATCATCACATATCCCATCTCACAACATGCTCAAATATAGCATAATATATCTCATCAAGAATATAACCTCTTGAAACAAAATCAAACCATTTCAAGGGATATGATTCAGAAAAAACATGCTTATAAAACATGCATTACAGTGAGTAACAACATAATTCAAAACATGAGCATGATAATCCACATGGACTATAAACCGAAAACCGAGAGCTTTAGTAACCATACTTACTTCCGAGATTAGCAAAGCATTTCAAGCTTACACTAACCTCCCAAAACCTTGTTTCCAAGCTTACGAAAACGTTCAAACCACATACACTCACCGATACAACTTCACCTCACTTGTCAAAGCTATTCCAAGCATTCGAAACTCCAAATGTGCCTTCTAACGATCAAGCAACGTCTTGCTCTGCTTCTAACCAAGGAAAAACAGAGGATTAATGCACACTCTTTCATCAAAACCTCCAGCAGCACAAACCCCCACTCAACTCCAACATTCGCCAAGCAATTAACAACCGATACAAATCGAAAATACCGACAAAACCACTCTAAACCGCAACAACAACCCATAAAGTTACAACCTAAAACATTTCTCCAACCTCAACAAACCTCCAGCTATCAAGAAACCACAACAACAACCCATAAAGCTCAAGATTTCATCACTAACATCTAGCAATCTAACTAATTTCGGGATTACTTAACAAAATCCATGAAGTTACATTATTAACCATTAACAACACATTAAAAATCAGCCATTAACTCAACAACTAACATCAATTTCAACGATCCACCATAAATCTTCAAGAAACCTCAATTAAACACAATTTCATCAATTAATATATAAAAACCCATTAAAAACAATATGTAAAAGACTAATTACTTGGGAATTTCAGTAAAGAACATGTCATTAGAGAAGAACGAACCTACCTCTAATGATGAGCTCTTCCTCTATTTTTGAAAGAAAACCAAAGAGAAAATAAGAGATTCAATAGAGAATCAATAGAAAATAAGAAAATCATTAAAATCTAAATCAAAATTAGAGTTTACCTTTGAAATTTTGATGTTTGGATGAAGGGATTTTGAGAGAAAAGCGAGAGAAGAAAACTACGTCAAAAAACCAATCTTATGAAAATTGAAAAGTCGTTTTAACTTCCCTTCATCTTTTTAATATCATTTATTTGATCAAAATTGTAATATAGGAGGAAAAGTCTCTATTAGCCCTTGGTATTGCTCTTTAAGGATTCAAAGCATTAGATTTTACGTTTTTCCCATTAATTCAAACTTTACCATTTTACATTTTGTTCACTAAACCAAAATGTCCAATTTCCAAAATTGTGTTCTTTAAATTACCTTTACCAAAATTAATCATATATACAATTATGATTTTAAGGAAATTTTCCATATTTTTATCCGACTAAAAACCTTTCAATATAATTATTTCCCGAAACTAGACTAGACCGCTAAACAGGTTCGATCCAAACTGCCTAACCAAACCCGACTAGCACCTAGGCATAAAACCGGGGCATTACAGAACAAGTTCCATGGGGAACTCTAGCAGCTCTAAAGTTCTAGGAAAATAGAAGGTTTTACTTAAGGTGACTTCTAGTAAAACCCTAAAATTAAATAATGTTTTTATGTACACGCCCCACGTATAAATTTAATAAGTGATGGGTTACTTAATAAAGAAGATATTAAAATTGTCTTCATATTAGATAAATTTTTACTTTCCTGAAATGATGGTTTTATGGGGTAAGAGTCTCTATACGTAGGTTTATTTATGGTAGAAACTATGATTAATGAAAGTAATAATATCACAACTTATGCTTATATTGATGAACCTCTTTTATATGTGGCATGCTAATTGGGACATATGGACATTCATTCACTAAAAACACATTAAAATTAATCTACTGCCTAATCTAGATGAAAATAATTTAAAAATGTGTGAACTTTGTGTAGAAGCTAAGCATATGAAGCCTTTCTTTAAGTTAGCACTAAAAGAAAATTTGAACTTTTAGAATTAGTTCACACTTATTTAGTAGACTTTAAAAACCGTGAGAGTAAGAGAGAAAAACACTATTACATCACCTTTGTAGATGATTGCTCTAGATGTATAAAAGTTTATCTCCTTAGAAAAAAGATGAGGCTAAAATTACTTTTCAATTTATAAAATAGAAGTAGAAAATCAACTTGATAGGAGAATAGAATGTGTAAGATCCAATTGGGGTTGTGAATATGACTCTAGTTTTCTTCAAGAGGTTTGTGAAAAGAATGTCGTAATACATATACTTTGCACCCTATTTTCCTAAATGGAATGAGCTAGATAAATAGAAAACTAGAACTTTAAAAGATATGATGAATGTTTCATTAGTAAGTTCATAGGTATATGATAAAAGGACATCACATATTAAATCGTCCATTGTAGACTCTCGGCGTGAATGATTATTTGCTGACAATATGGCATAAAATGCATAGAAAATGTAGAAACAGTGCCAAGAAAATCTATAACGTGCAAGTATATATGGTCTGCAAGTAATACGTCAGTTTAAGCTATGTGCCGATCCCATAGAGATTGCGTTTGGGATTTAATAGCCTTGCTAATTAATTGTCTTGTGAAAAAGATGTTTTTGATGTTGAGTGGTTTTTTGAAAAATGAAAAGATAATGAAAGTACGAAAAGTAAATTTAAACAATGGCAAGGAAGGTGTCTTAGAAAATGATGAGCGTTGGCAAGGAGTGCTTGGTTTCCACGTTGTTCATGCCATGATAGCCTTTAATAATTCTGGTTTTGACATTGTTTACTGAGCAAATTCAAATGTAGCAATGCCTCTGTCAATAGCATTGCCCTAAATTAATCATGGAAAACTCCTATATGTCTATAGTGAATGTTTTTTCATAAATCAATTCAATTAAGTAAGTTCATCTACTTGAACATTTACTCCTAAGAGGTAGATGTCACTCCTGAAGTAAGTTCATCTACTGGAACATCTTCTTTTGAAGCATTACTCCTTAGTATCCAAAAACTGATCGTTTCCACTCAAGACAGTTATGATATTGAGTTGAAAAAGGCTAACTATGTCAATTGTAACCCCCCTTGACCCGGTATATTAAGCAATCCATGCCCAAGATTACATTAAAACAATGAATCAATAACTCCATTAAATCAACCACAAACACATAACCTTACACCACTAAAGGACATCTTCTATACAACCTTCTAGCAATGATCATTTCTCCAAAAGAACTAGTTACTTGCATACCCACATCTAACACTTCTATAGGTTTATTAAGCAAAAGTGCAGGCTCGTGTAAAATATATGACACTGCTAGTAGGTCTCCGGGATGGGTTGTTTGCTCCACTCCACTCTTAGGTTCCTAAGGGTAAGTGTGATAAGTTGAAGCCCAAGGATACAATTTTTGAACTTTAAAAGGAAAGGGAGTAATAATGTGCTGAGCAAGGAAAACAATATTGTCACGGGGCTAGATTTCGACTCGCTAACTCGTGCGGCCTTAGTCGACGATCTTAGGTCGGGGACTAAGTAAGCCTTTGAAAAGCTAAGCTGATGCGCTTAGACAGTGTTGTGGGGAAGCTTTGGAAAAATATGGGTGATGGCTAAGCAAGCCAATGGAAAACATGCAAGGGATTTATAAAGCAACGAGCCTCGTTAAAAACTCCTCCTAAGCCTAGATGAGGAGAAAAGAGTACTCGATCCCTCTTGTATTAAGAAAGAACAAAGATAGATGAAAGATGGGAAATGGAGTGATTACAAAGGTTGGGGAAGGCTCCTATTTATAGCCATGGCCCCCTCGATCTAATTGCTACGATCGGCTCAATCCAATGGCTATGGATGAGTCTTACAAAGAGAATCAACTATACATGGCAACTAAATAACTCTAGTACATGGTTGCCTAAGATAAGTGCTCAATTACTTCATAGTCTTGGTGGAATTGGCTTGTTTCCTCAAATATGGCTTCAACGATGGAAGCTTTCCTTGAATAGTCTCCATGGAAGATACCTTTCCATGTGCGTTGGTCCAAAGATGACTCCTTGGCTTTGGTCTTGGATGCTTGGGCGGATTGGGCTTGGTGTGGCCCAGAAATTGACTCCAAAACCTCCTCTTTATCACATTGGGTGCTAAATCCGGGCCTAGGGGTGTGGGCAATACGGATGGACAGCCCCTAGGCATCTTGGCGTGCACATCGGGTGCGGACTCGGCCTCATAGGCGTGCATGTCTGGTGCGGGCTTGAGCTCCATGGCTTGGGCGGCATGGATGCAACGCAAGGCCCTCTCAGATGCGGACTTGACCTCCTTAGTGTGCACGTCGGGGCGGGCTCGGGCTTCATGGCTTGGGCGCCATGAAGGTTTGATGGCAAGGCCCCCTCGTGTGCGGACTTGGTCTCCATGGTGCACACCACCAAGGGCGTTGTGCATGGCCCCTTGGTGCGTGGTATCAGTAATGCTTTGTGTCCCTCGCTCGGGTGGTGCGCGTGGTGCGCAAAGTTTAGCACCTATGGGTACGGGAGACTCAATCTCAAAAATTGAGTTGGTAACATTCTCCCACACTGAAGCTATCGACGTCCTTGGCTTGTTCTCGAATGGCCCCGACTCATCGTCTTGTTCCCGCTTGAATAAGGGAACTAGGTCCTCGAATGATTGCCTCTCCTTGGCAAACTCACAATCATCCTCGGCTTTGAGGTGATCTGTCGAAAATAAAAGGCCTTTGTGCCTTGATGATTGGCCCCTCTCGGTTGTTGGCCTCGCCTTGCTTTGTGCTTGGCTCGATTGCATCGGCGGCCTGAAGATAAAACCAGTGTAAGTTAGTCTTGAATCATCAAAATAACTTAACTTACTCACCTCGGACACAAAGTCCTTGTCGGGTGGCTTCACTATGCCTTGTCGATACTCAAGGCAAGTGATGATGGCGGTGTCTTGAAGTATCCCCACTTTGGTGCTCTCTAGCACTCATCTCTCGTCATGGATGAAGGTTGGATTCTTTCGGCTTGTTCTAACTACTTCATCACTCGGCTCCTTTCTTGGCATAACAAGCAACATGCGGACAGAATCACAACAAGTTGGATCCGAATTCAATTGAATAATTGGACCACTTACCTCGCCGCTCGACTTTTTATCATCCTTGTCGCATGGTTCGACTACGATGGCTACTCGGCCCACACGTTGATTTGGATCTTCACTCAAACTTGTAGAATCCCTAAAAAATCCAAACAATCGTGAGTTAGAATGGATTCTTTAAATAAAGAACCACTTACCTCGGACTCAAGGTCCGTTTCATCTCGATCCACTTAGCCTTGTCGATAGCCAAGGCAAGTGTTTGTATGGTTGGGCCCTTCTTCAATGGGTTTGGGCACCACGGTGCTTGATTCCATGGATTCATGCCACTCGTCCATGGAGTTCGTCCACTCATCGAACTCGGCTTGCACTTCCTCAAGGAAAAGTGCTAGCTCATCTCCATATGCTTGATCTACTTCACCAAACTCGGATGGCTCTTGAAACACTTCATCAAACTCGGTCACATCGTCCACCTCACTCTTTGGCAGACAAGTAGCATGCCTCTCTTCATACCCTCCGCTTAAGGCATTGGCTACTTCCTTCTAAAAGCTTGGGTTGCATTTCCAAGTAAAGCCGAACTTTGCAAGGATTTTCTCCCAACGAATCTGCTTAGAAGAAAACTTGGCATGGATTAGAAAATATTCATCTAATTGATTTTCGAAAGAGACATCAAACCTTGATCCATTTAAGCGTTGTCTCCAAGTGTGTAAGCAATGCACGACTGCGATAAGCTCTTTGTCACGATCCGGTTGACTCTTCTCGGACTCGTTGAGCACTCCACTCTCTCGAGCAATCTGAACTCCTTTCTTTAAGAGGATTCCTTCAATGAAGTTGGCATTTCCGAAGGTATGGACTTCGAATGTCTTCACGTCCTCGATCTCATTAAGGACTTGTTCCGTCGTGTAGGAAACTTCCATGGATTCTTCCATGTCTTCATCATCGTTCGTTATCTTGGTTGAACCTGCATAACCCTTTTCATCGGAATCAGGCAAATCAAGTGAATTAATTTTCTCCAAACAAGATAAACCAAGAATAATTTCATTTTCACCAAGAAAATGGTAAGACATTACCGTGATAGTTGTTGTGTCTCGGAAATTGTTGATTTCAACGTACACGTTCTTCGTGATTCCCACAACTGGCACATCATCGAAGTTGACTCTTTCAACTTGTTCATTTACCTTCTCAACTTGAAGGTTTAACGTCTCTGCTACTTGCATGGACACGATCAACGAATGTGCACTCAGATCCACTAGTGCACTTAGTGTTGCATTGGGAAACACTACGTCTACAAACATAGGCCCCTCTTCCTCGAAGTCACTCTTGACTTCACGTGAATCACAAGATGACCTATCATCTTCGTCGCTGGAATACTCCACGTAATATGTGGACTCGTTGCAATCTCGCAACCTTTCCTTAATCAAAGCTTCGCTATCGAACTTTGACGCCACAACAAACACCAAACTAGGTGATTCACCGAACAAGGAAGCGAGCTTTATGGCCTCGGTCTCGTCAGGCAAGACATGCTCCTTGAACGGCTCTACCATACCAAATGGAAGCACACTGCACCTTTCATCAAGCTCCAAAGCCTCGATCTCGTCGGACTCGTCCCGTAACTTGGACTGCTTGAATTTGTGCGGGCATTGGAAAGACAAGTGTGGATTTTCACACCTCCAACATCTCGAAAGCCTCCTCTTTGGGCAGTCTTCATCTTCATGATTGATTCTACAAAGAGAACAAAACCATGAATTAGTAAAAACATTATTCAAATGTGATTTACTTACCTCGCTTTCAAACGAGAATTTTGGTGACTCCACGTCCATCTTTGTCGCAACGTCCCTTCTTCTTCCTCGTGCCATCTCGTCTCGGATAGGAGCGGAACTCGCTCTGATACCACTTGTCACTGGGCTAGATTTCGACTCGCTAACACGTGCGACCTTAGTCGACGATCTTAGTTCGGGGACTAAGTAAGCCTTTGAAAAGCTAAGCTGATGCGCTTAGACGGTGCTGTGCAAGCTTTGGAAAAATATGGGTGATGGCTAAGCAAGGCAATGGAAAAGAGGAAAGGGATTTATAAAGCAACGAGCCTCGTTAAAAACTCCTCCTAGGCCTAGATGAGGAGAAAAGAGTACTCAAGCCCTCTTGTATTAAGAAAGAACAAAGAAAGATGAAAGATGGGAAAAATTGAGTGATTACAATGGTTGGGGAAGGCTCCTATTTATAGCCTTGGCCCCCTCGATCTCATGGCTACGATCGGCTCAATCCAATGGCTATGGATGAATCTTACAAAAAGAATCAACTATACATGGCAACTAAATCACTCTGGTACATGGTTGCCTAAGATAAGTGCTCAATGACATCATAGTCTTGGTGGCATTGGCTTGTTTCCTCAAATATGGCTTCAAGGATGGAAGCTTTTCTCGAATAGTCTCCATGGAAGATACCTTTCCATGTGCGTTGGTCCAAAGATGACTCATTGGCTTTGGTCTTGGATGCTTGGGCGGATTGGGCTTGGTGTGGCCCGGATCTTGACTCCAAAACCTCATCTTTAGCACATTGGGTGCTAAATCAGGCCCTAGGGGTGTGGGCAATGCGGATGGACAGCCCCTAGGCCTCTTGGCGTGAACATCGGGTGCGGACTCGGCCTCATAGGCGTGCACATCGGGGGCGGGCTTGAGCTCCATGGGTTGGGCGGCATGGATGCAAGGCAAGGCCCTCTCGGATGCGGACTTAGCCTCCTTAGTGTGCACGTCGGGTGCGGGCTCGGGCTTCATGGCTTGGGCGCCGTGAAGGTTGGATGGCAAGGCCCCCTCGTGTGCAGACTTGGTCTCCATGGTGCGCACATCGGGTGCGGGCTCGGGCTCCATGTCTTGGCCGGCATGGAGGGTGCTTGGCAAAGGCCCCTCGGGTGCGTGTGTTGTGCCCCCTCGGGTGCAAGTCGTGTGGGCTGCACATGGGGTGCTAGACAAGGCCCCATGGTGCGGAGAAATAGGCCCAGCTCGGTTGTCTTGGGCGCAGACACCACCAAGGGTGTTGTGCATGGCCCCTTGATGTGTGGCATCAGCAATGCTTTGTGTCCCTCGGTCGGGTGGTGCGCGTGGTGCGCGAAGTTTAGCACCTATGGGTGCGGGAGACTCAATCTCAAAAAGTGAGTCGGTAACAATATGTTGAGGCAGAAAAAAAAAACAACCTTAAGCTTCTCTAAGGCTATAAAGGGACGAATGCATGTAACTTAGCACACCTTGCAATTACAGTAGATATGACATTTTTAACAAAATGTAAGAACTAATGCATTTGTTTATCATCACCATAACTGAGGAATGAATTACTGCTGCAACATAACTTGGAATCACTGTAATCATACCTTTGTGGAATCTTAGGACTTAAGGTTGTTTATTGTTCTTATTTTTTGTTTTTATTTTTCTTGCTTACATTTTGCATCGCTTGAGGACAAGAAATAGTTCAAGTTTGGGGGTATTTGACGAGTGTGTAAATGATCTATTTTATGTGCCCATTTTCATTGTGTTTTGCATGTTTTCAAGCTCATATAGTTTGCATTGAAGTTAGATTTTACATATTTGCATGTAGATAGGGAGTTGCAACGCCTGTGCTTTTATTGGAATTTATAGTGGTGCTTTTCATAGGAATTGTGGTGCATGTACATGATACCGGAGGATTGCTGGAGTAGAAGAGCAGTATATCTCATGGCTAGAGCTGACGAGACATAAAGAGCTGGAGATGAATATACTTTCTAACCACGTGGACTTTCTCCCAGAGATGCAACATTAAATGAAGTGGAAAACCAAAGGCTTTCTTTAATTAAGTTGCACACTTTAGGGTACCGAAGCCCTAGTTTCGCCGCCTATATAAGAAACACTTGGAAACTACTTCAAGGGGAGCGTAATTACAAGAAACTGCCCTAATCTAAAGCTTGCAGAGAACCACCGGAGTGGATGTAACCCCCTAAACCTAGCCTAGAAGAAAAGACAGAATTTCAGAAGTTACAATTGAAAATAGGGTAAACTACATAAATGATCCCCTAACTATGCTCCAATTATTTTTTGCGTCCCCCGAGTATCAGAAGTTACAAACTGGTCCCCCGACTAAAAAAAGTAACAAATTGGTCCAACGCCGTTAAAAATTTAACGGCTGATGACGTGGCAGTTAATTTAAATTGATATAATTACATACCTAGCCCTCAAGTTCTACACTTATTTTAATTTGACCCTAATTCTAAAAAATTAACCCACAAATTTTAATATTCTATCAATTTAGTCCATCTTCTTTTCTATTTCTCTTCTCCTTTAATTTGACACAAATCATTATCACCTTAGTTAACCACCAAAACTTTATGGAAAAATCGAACATAACTTGCAGATTAACCATTAAAAAGTAGCACAAAAAAGACAAGGTATCATCTAGCACCTTTTATTTACTGTCTGATTGCATTTTGATAATCAAGAAATGCCATGAATTAGAGATGTTACACTCACCTTGTATGCAGAAAGATTGGATGTGATTTAACTAAAAACTTGAGAATTTTGCTTGAAAAGATGCATAGTTGTACCAAAAATGCAATTAAGCAAGCTATTTCGTTTCTGATCTTCATTTCCTATGAAAGAAAACAAGACAAAGATTTTCCTTAAAATACACTAAATCTTATCTGCAATCCAAGAACATGACATGCAAAACAAAATCATTACCATGAGAACCAAAGGTGGTCCTTGGAGAGCCCCCTCTCTAGAACACAACTTTGCCATTATTAACAGCAAGAACAGAACAATTCTTGGTTAGTTTTTTAGCACAATACTTAACTACCAACGTCGATGATCGGAATTTATGGATTTTGGCTGCAGCTCCCACTATATGCTTTGTTGCATAATAAGATTTTGCTTCTCTCACTAAAATTTTTGAAATTGAAGAACCTCTGCATATCTTAAGTTTTAGATCCACCTGCAAGATGATTACCCAAAACCAAAATCTTTCTTATGTCTTAAATTTGATATGGGAAATGTTAAATCAAGTGTTCTTTGCAATGTAGATATGGCTAAATTGAGCATGCAGAGAAATATCAGCTTTTCAATTTTTGAATTTTCTTCACTTTCCAATTAACCAAACAGAAAAAAAGAAAAGAAAATAAGATCAAAAAATTTATCATCGAAAAAACAAGTGAATAGCTAAAAAACGGGGGGGGGGAGTATCCAAAAAAAGTAAAAGTAGATCATGAAGCGAAACCTGTTTCAAATTGCAAAAGCCTTCATAAACAACAAGAACAGAGTCAAATTAAAGGAGAAGAGAAATAGAAAAGAAGATGGACTAAATTGATAGGATATTAAAATTTGTGGGTTAATTTTTTAGAATTAGGGTCAAATTAAAATAAGTGTAGAACTTGAGGGCTAAGTATGTAATTATATCAATTTAAATTAACTGCCACGTCATCAGCCATTAAATTTTTAACGGCATTGGACCAATTTGTTACTTTTTTTTAGTCGGGGGACGCAAAAGATAATTGGAGCATAGTCAGGGGACCATTTATGTAGTTTACCCTTGAAAATATAACCCTCAAGAAATCCAATTTTTTTTAAAAATTATACTTTAATTTTAAAAGAATGTATAATGATAATTTAATAAATATCTTATAATAAATAAAATATAAATTCCATAATTAATATTCGAGTTCTTAAATAAAATCTCTTATAATTAATTAGGGTTTTAAATTTGGAGTAAAAACTTGGGGTGTTACAACTCTCCTACCATTTAAAAAAATTGACCTCAAAATGTTCACACTTAACAATAGGTTTACAAAGGTACGAATGTTTAGATAGAAGCTTTAAAAGAGCATTTCAGATCAGATTACGAATGACAACACAAAGTTTGCAAAAAGGCTTTTAATTTTAAATTCATAAGAATGGTTATAATCACAATCGTTTCTTCGATTAACTGAAGTTCACATCCTTAATTAGAGTTTGAGTTATGATCATCTCTATAGGTTACTCAAAAGAAATTATCACAATGATTCATGTGGTATAGAAGTATACCTATCAACACAACAAGGTAGAAAGATTACGAGTAATAATATGTCTAGAGTAGCAGTCACTAACTAACACGTATATATTCCTCTAGTTCTGAATCTACATGAAACACACGAAAATATAAACCTTCTACAATGTGGTATAGTAGTCTATCTACAAAAAGGAAATTAACCTAGATTTAGAGTTTGTACATAGAATTTCTATTCAAAGCATATCTTTAATTCTTCAAAATAATAAATTTATAAGAAAATCACATTTTCCGAAAATTTCTAATATGCATACAAAAATCATTTTTGGCTTGAAATTTTATGTGAGCCTCACAGTCCGAGGGTTGAACTTATCTCTGATTCCATTGAATGTAACCCCCTAAACTCGACCTAAAAGAGAAGACCAAATTTAAGAAGTTACGATTGAAAACTTAACCCTCAAGGAAACCATTTTTTAAAAAGTATACTTTAATTTAAAAAGAATGTATAACGATAATTTAATAAATATCATAAAAAAGTATACTTACCAATCCAATCTATTCCGCTTTTTCATTGGGATTGGTTCTTGTTTGTATATCCTTATTCTATATTCTCTCAAATTCTCATTTTGTGGCGGCTGCCTAGCTCCTTATTTATGTGGGAGCCATAAATGTTTTAATCCTATTTGTTGTGATGTTCACGAATGGTTCAGAATATTATAAAGATTTTAATCTTTGGACCATTGGGAACGGCCTTCCAGAGTAAAAAAGATTGCTTAAAAAAAGAAATTAACAATCCCTAAACATAAATAGTCCCAAAGTATGAAATTTCATCAATGTCTCAAAAAAATAAATATTAATCTGAATAACTAAAAATAGTTTCGTACTGAATATTAAAATAACCAGATAAAATGTAAAATCCTCCAAGTACCTTGTCTCCTAAAGTCCAAGAATATCTATAAGAGGAAGCTATGGGAGAATAAGCTAATGAGCGTAGTGTGTCTCTACAGTGCAAGTAAAGCATAGTCGTAAAACACAATAATATTTTCTTAAAAAAAATTAAAACATAAAACAAATGGTAAAATATCACAAGCGCAATAAAATGCACCCAACTACGTCCGTCAATGATGTGGAAGGTTCCCATCACCTGCTCGTTACGTCTGCCATCCGAAGTGGAATTCAGCCCGAAGGGTGAAACCACTGAACTTCCCCGTACAAATCTCATCCCATGCTCAAACATATATGATGTTTAAAACTCAAATTTTGTAAACAGAGTTCTATAAATCCGATATACCATAAACATACTTCATAAATCACAGTCCATAAATTCATAAATCATAGTTATTTCATAAAACAAATATTCCATAAATCATAATTAAAAACACATTCTGAAATCGTATGCACGTGATGTGAACCATACAAGCCATAATGCATATAAATAATCACACAAGGTATAAAACATATGTAGCACAATAAGAAGCACACCTTAGCCAAAACAACTTAACCTATAGAATGGCGTGCTTTCCAAAATAAGAAGTACTAGGTCCAACTATATTAGAACGTACAAAAATAATCCTATATTAACACAATTAATATCGAGTACAACAATGGTTTGACATGATTTTGAATAAGTAACAATATTTGTTTAGCTACTTAAACATATTTGATTGAGTCGACACTACAATGTAAAACCGAAGGATCAAAATATGAATGTATGTGAAATACATTCCATTATATAATTTAAAACCTCAAAGAACAAAGTTTTGAAACTTTAAACTCTTTTTTGCCTATAATCAATAATTTCAAAATTGGAGTTAAAATATACATATCATATACAAGAACTATTGTAATTTTATAATCAATAAGTAAACAAATCAATACATTGGTTTAAAATAAAGTAGTTTCATATTATATATATATATATATATAACTAGAGTTGGAAAGTTAAGAGAATTTTACTCTTATTGCACAATAAAAGATTAATTAAGAAAAGAGTTCAAGACGACATGTACAACTGAATAGGGCAATTTAGAAGATGGTATGACTCGAGACTTTATGTTGACGAAGAAGTGCAACGAAGTGTTTGCTGAACAAATGGGTACGCAAAACCGATTAAAGAAAAATCATGTTCGGTTTGAGGTAGGATTAAAAGCTTCGAGTTTTGATTCGAGGTTTTTTTTTCTTTCAAAAAATGGTAGTGATATAGAGCTATGGCGAGTAGAAACGACTCATCCAAGGTGGAAGCCACGTTTGCAGCAATTTATGGAGAAAATTAGGGTTTTCATTAATGTTTTTATAGGTTTAGAAAGAATTAAATTTTAAATAAATAAAAGAAAAAGGTAGGGAAGGACATTTCACCCGGGCCCGACGAGTTTCGACCTGTCCTGACCTGGTACTTTTATGAAAAAATCGGGTTTGGGTTGGTTTGGTTTTTTGTGTAGGGTGGGGCCAGGTCGGATTCGGGTTTTAGTGTGAAAAAATCGGACCTCGCCCGACCTGGGACTAATAGTGTAATTTTCCCATAAATTTTTCAGGGATATTTGTAATAATACCCCCTTTTTATATATATATTTTATAATTAGGTCCTTAAAATTATTTTTTTATTTACAATTTAGTCCTTAAATTTATTATTTTTTATAATTATGTCTCTTAAAATTATTTTTTTACCATTAGGTTTCTAAAATTATTTTTTTCTATAGGTCGGATCTGGGTCTGGTTTAGAATATTTATTTTTGGGTCGGGTCATGTCGCGTTTTTTAAAGAATTCGATCGAGTCTGGTTCGGTTTTAGGATTATTAGTTTCAGGTCCAGTTCGGGTGGGCCAAAAACCTGACCCGTGGCCATCCGTAGAAAAAGGTCTCGTCTAATAGCTGGATGAGTCAAATTTCAAGTAGAGCACGAATGGGGTAACCACCTACTCAACCATTGAACTTTAATGGGTTTTAAAATATGAAAAAAAAAATTCTAAACTTCAGATATTTGATCTTACCATTTTTCAAATTTATAGGATTGTCCCTTATAATATTATTTTTGCAAATTCATATGAATTTCGATTTATACTAAATTTAACAAAATGATTAAATTCCAAAAAGTTATGGTTTCAAAAATTTGAAATTCTAAAATTAAGGTTTTAAATTTGGAGTACAAATTTGGGGTGTTACAGTGGAAGCTAGAGAATTATCCTCACTCCAGAGCCATCGAGAGAGGCAACGAAGTGGGGGATCTGCAGCATACTAGAACGGCTTGGAGGGAGTTTTTCGAGGAAGCTCGACTCTTTTCTTTACCTTGATTGAAATACTACCAAACTTTTATATTTTACTTATGGATGTTTTACACTCAGACATGAGCTAATTACTTTAGTTGGGATTATTGTGTCCTAGTATTTTATGTTTTGATTTCTTTTATAATGCAATAATTGTTTTCCCTTTATCTATTATGTTCATTGTACTTCTTGCGTAGTTATTGTAAGAGCTATCGAGACAGGCCTTTTAACTATTGGTTTGTGGCTTAATTCTAATCTGTCTTACATATAAGTTTAGGGTTCACGCAGATATGTATTACCTTAACCTCAGTGTTATTAACTTCTAGGCATCGAGAGAGTCAGAAGTTCATTAGAAAATCCTATCGAGTAGATAAATATTTTAATGGTTTACGCAGACATGTATTGTATGTCGCTGCAACATTGTAATAATCAATCAACATATATCCTTAGTAATAATCTCAACTTCCATAATTTTTTGTTAGTTGCTACAGTTGTTCGTCTTAGTAATAGCTATCTTTAGTTTAATTATTTTAGTTTTAATCAAACCTTCAAACACCATCACTTTTAAACACATTCCTAAGTTCAAAAGCTTTTTGGTTATTGTTCCAATCCTCATGGGTACGACATTCTACTCATCACTTTATTACTTGATACAACGAGTTTACTTGCTCTAAAGCGCATCACTATTTGACAAGCATCATATGAAACTTCCAATCTATCTTAGGTTGGGTGTCGACAACTTAGATTATAAAACTAGTGGTAGCAAAGTGATATCTGAAGGTATATCATTCTCCTCACCAACCTCCAATCCATCTATCAACAACTTGTCAGTTTTTGAAGATTCCCCTCGTAGTGGTGCATCGAATCGGCAATTTGCTCGCCAGTACAGAGAGTAATATCCTTGTATTGTTCTTTACCCTTGATTATCGGGCTCTAAGTGTTGCTAGGAAGTGTGCCTGGTTGACGAGAGTTCACATCAATGGCCAACTGCCCCAATTGAGCCTCCAAAGTACAGATCGAAGAAGAGGGACCTTGTACTATAGCTTCAGTTTGAGAGAGGTGTTTGCGCATCATTTCCTCAAAGAGAGAAATGGATTAAATATAGATTACAGAGCATAGTGACTAGTCTTTGAATGTGTCTGAGATGGTGCTCCATATTATGATTGTGCACCATAGGTGCAAACTATTGTTGCGGATGACAAAAATTTCGTTGTTGTACACTAGAGTTTCCTTGAAAAGAATTATTCCCAGAACGGAGTAGTCTTGAGTTTTGTGCATAATTGAAATTTCCTCAAGATTGTCTATTTGTTCTATTGTAAGAGTTGCCCATAGTATTTCCCCTCAGGTTTGCTTACATAGTTCACATTTTCTAAATGTTGTGGGTAATCTTCATTGCTATGGTTCTCGCCACAAATCTCACAAGAGAACACGTGAGTTGTAGTTTGTTGAGCTAGCTGAATAAGAGTAACATTACTTGTGGCCTCCATATTTTTGATTTTTTCTTTAAAGACGAAAGCTGAGCCTTTAGGGTATAAATATCATCCAGCTCAAAAACTCCTGGTGCAGCTTTGCATGAAGCAACTCTTGAAATAGGATATTGAGAGTCATTTTGTGCAAATTACTCAAACACTCCAACAACAACAATGTAAGTGCAATCAAGTAAAGGTCCATTGGATGACCTGTCGACAAGATGTATTGTGGCCTCATTCAAACCATTGTAGAAAATCTCAATTTGAGTTTCTTGTTTAAGTTCATGATTGAGACATCTCCGCAACAACGACTTATAATGTTCCCATGTAGCATGGAGAGTTTCATCGTCCAACTGATAATAAGCAGTGATATCATTCCTCGGGCGCGAGTTCATTGTCAGTAGATTAAAGCGTAATACAAATTGTGTTACAAGGTCATTCCATGACGTTATAGATCCGACAAGAAGTCTACGAAACCTCGTAGAAGCTCTTCTCTCCAAAGAATATAGAAATAATTGCATGCGTAACGCATCATCAGGAACACCTTGTTGGCTAAAAGAATTACAAATTAATAACAATGATTGAGGATGCTCTCTAGAGTCTTTATGTGGAAACCCCATATACTGCCCATTTGAGTTGAGCATTAGAAATATGGTCGGCTTCAACTCAAAATTTCCATCTTGAACAAGTGGTCGAACAACTCCAAGTTGCAAATCATCCACTTGAGGTACGACAACCTCAGAGATTATTCTGTTCTAAAGTGGTGGATGCAGTGGTGGGTTTTCAGGATCTTGTGGGATACCCTCATTGTTGACCTATCTTGCCATCACACTTTTTTCTCTAAAGTCTTCGTCGAAGAGTCCGTTCATCTTTTGGTTATACAACACCAAAGATGCTAGTAAAAAGAAAAGAAAGCAAATAGATTAGTAACAACTAACAACTAAAGAAAGAAAATGGAATTGCAAGTAAAAATATAAACACTAAAAGCGCAATCCCCGAAAATGACGCCAAAACTTGATCGGTGAATAAACATAACAAGAAATGTGAAAATGTACACTGTCGATGCAAGTATAGTTAACAAGTATATTTTGTTGGATATCGATCCCATGAGGATAGATATTTAGTTGTATTCTTATGTTGTTGCAAGCAATTTTGAAAAATATAAAGATTGTGAGTGCAATTATGGTTGTAACAGGAAAAAATAAAATGGACTGAATATAAGATTGATGTGAAGGAAAAAAAGAACAACTTAGTGGAAGTTGTAACATCTTGGTTTAGGGTCTAGAAGATCCAGTGAGGTGTCGAGGTCTGAAAGACTGGGGTTGGGAGTTGTGAGTGAGTTCTGGGAAAGTTGTCCTCGAATGATTGGAAAAATATAAAGTAAATTTCTAAAATCCTTAATAAAAATGTACAAGGCTTTGGTAAAAACAATTTTGGAAAAATGTTTTCTGAACCGTGACATTTGGTTTAGTGACCAAAATGTAAAGTTTGCATAATCTGTTTTGGTGACCATTTTGTAGAAGAGTCAAAACATAGAATCTTTAAGGAGCTAAATTTGATGGGCCAATATGATTATTATCCCATTTATTTTTGACTATTCAAACATTTTAAAATAGGTTTTATAATTAAATTAAAAAGAGTTTTCTATATTTTCTCATTTCACGTTAAAACTCATTTTTAGCTTCCTCATCTTCTCTTTTCAGCCAAACAGCCTTTGGGTTTGATTTTCTCAAGGTAAAAGTGATTTCTTATCAATCTAATGTTGCCAAATGATTTTCCTACTTTGGTTTTCTAAAACCCAAGCTTGATTCTTGGTTTTTCTTAAGGAATTTTGTCAAACAAGGGGAAATAGCTATCATTGGAGGTGAGCAACGAAATTCTCCTCTAATGTAAGGTTCTTTATTGATATTCCCATTCTTTGATTATTTTAAGTACTAAGGTTATGTTTTCCTAAAGCAATCTTAATGGAAATTGGCTAAAATGTGCTAAAAATGAGCTTTTGGGTAAGATCTTGAGTGGGATCTGATATTTATGAGTTTGATGATGATTTTATCTTTGATTTGATATGGTTTTTGTGTTGAGATGATGGGTGAATGATAGGAATCCCGAAGTTGGGTTTGGTGTTGAAGTTTGAAGTATAAAAAAATCAGTTTTTAGGTGAGTTTTGAGGTAAATCAATAGCTCCTGATAATCTAATGTTGGGTTGATGTTTTTAGATGTTTATACATGCGTTTTGATATTATCTAATGATGGGTTTTGCTGGGGATTGTCCGAATTGAGTTTTTCGATGTTTTCGACTTGTTTCAGAAATGTTTTTATAGGTGTTTTGATTGGGTTGTTGAATCTCTATTTTCCAGAAAGTTAGAGTGTTGAAAATATCTCTAATCCTCTATTTTGGGTTGGTTAGAGGCAGGGATTGAAAATCCGAAATAGTTGGATTCATTTGTGGGCGAACCGGAAAGCTAGAAAGGGAGTTCCGTCTTGGTTTTTGTAACCCCCTTAACCCGGCTTAGACGGTTGACCCGAATTAAGAAAGTCACACGGGGAAAACCAAAGTCAACCCGAAAGTCAACCTTGATTAACGACCCTTTTTTTTTCTTTTTAATCTTGTCTAGATGCACGTTAATCCTAATTGTGATCACACAAACATCATACTCAAAGATCACAAACATCAGAGATCAAACAGGGACCCAATTGAACAAATTACAACTTTAGGGACCAAATTGTAATTTCTGATAATTAAAAGGACTTAACCCAAATTAAAGTTACCAACTTGAAATCAATCAGGTTTCATGCTTCTTTGTGAAATTTCAGCTCAAAAGGACTTCCCAAGCTCATACAACTGCACAAACAAGTTTCAGGACAAAAATGCAAACCTTTTGAAACATTTAACCGCCCATGTCAGCCCCCAACGGTCACCCGTTCCGAAACAGGCAGAGCCCGTTTCGAAACTCGGGGCCGTTCCGCAACGCGTTCCGCAACGGGGGTCTGGCAAAGACCAAACCGTTTCGAAATGGTGCATACCGTTTCGGACGCCTGGGTTCATTCAAGGCACCCATTCCGAAACGGTGCACACTGTTCCGCAACGCCTGCACAGATTGCAGCAAAATGCAATTCCAAAACATGCAATAGATCATTCGAACATGCTCCAATTGCCACCAAACTTTACCAGCATGCAATTCAGCATATATATAACTTGTAGGCATCAACCCAACATCAGAACAACATCATATGCAAAAAGCCCCAATTCTATAGGCATGCTTCCTACACAAGCAACCACTTAAGCCACAACTTTCCAACTCAATCTCATTATAGCCAAATCATGATTCAGCAACATCAACAACATTAAAACATACTTGTCCGAACATATACGAATACAAAAACATCAATCCGAGAGATTCTACCCCCATTGCCCTTATTAACTATAGCTATTCACCGAGACATACATCTCAATTGGAGTCCACCTTGAATCCCTTGCTCCTTGCTGTCCAAACTTCAAGAATCTGCATTGATGGACAAAAAGGAGCGTAAGCACATAATGCTTAGTGAGGAATGCTCAAAACCAAAACACCATCAATGCAGCGGGTTACAAAACACTTTCAAAATAAACCCGATTTGACAATTCAAAACCATGTTTGAAAACTACTTTTCAACATCATGCTTAAACCATGCATTGCACATACATGAAACCAAACCTTAGCTTAGCAAGCTAAGAAAACCTTTTCAAAGCATAAATTACATAAACATCCATTTAGCCTTTCCATGCATAAACACTCTATGCAAAGCTAAATTAAAACCTTGGAAAACACTTCCATATCATATTACCCATTCATAACCTTGAACATCATTTCAAGCAAGAAACCCCTTTTTAAACCATTATTCAAGCAATCCAATTCATGCATTAAACGAAGACAACTTATAAATCACATCATCATCATCACATGCCTTTTAAAACAAGTCTTAACTAGACTACAATGCATTAAAGAGATCTCATGCACACATGCATCACTTACCAAATGATAATCAACTCTTGTTCAACTTAACAAGTAAACATGCATTCACTAGCATCATACACTTTTCATGCAACCATGCATCTTTTCAAGCATCTCATGCTTCTTTATGATCAAGAACATTACATTGGCTTCCATGTGATCAACCACATCCACTTTTCAACTCAACAACTCGATCGGATACACGGATTCCGAGCGTTGTCCCTACGCTCCATACACCCTACCAATCCAAGGCCTCCCAAATGGACTTTTAAACACCATTTGACCTTACAAGCCTAAAGTTCCCATGTATGGACTTTTAAACACCATACAACCTTAGCTTTTCCCGAGGTTCCCATGCATGGACTTTTAAACACCATACAACCTCAACATGCACAAGGTTTCCTCGTATGGACTTTTAAACACCATACAACCTTTGCATAACCGATTGGTAGTTGTATAAATCACTAACGAGATCCGGGACACCCCACACAAGATCCACACATGGTCTTACACCGCCATTGTGATCTTAACAAGCACAAGGTTCTCACATATGGACTTTTAAACACCATATAACCTTTGCTCAACCAAGGTCCTCGAATGGGCAACACCTCCATTATGACCTTAACCATCTCGTTAGGATACTTGAAGGGAGCTTTCCGGTCCACTCTTGACCACTCCTCCTCCAAGGCGACTTAATTCACGGTGCACCCAATCCTATAGCCGGCTAACTATATCCGATCAACGAACCAAGAACCACTTTCATCACTTGCGAACATAACCATCTTACCATGTTATTCCACTGATTCATATGCATAATCACAATGCAAAAACCATCACCACAATAGTCCAATGATTCACATGCATAACCAATATGCAAAACCATTACCTCATTAATCCAATGATTCACATGCATAACCAATATGCAAAACCATTACCTCATTAATCCAATGACTCACATGCATAACCAATATGTAGAAAGTAACATTTACCAACATCAATTCACTGTTTTAAAGCATCATACAAAGCCATAGATCAACATGCACCACTATGCATCAAAATCACAATTACCATATACAAAACCAAGGATCTCTTACCTTGAGCATCCTTCACAAATGGATTTCAAAACCAGCAATAAACCATGCTTAAAATATGCTTTTAAAACAGATTTAAACCATGCAAAACATATGCATCTCAATCATCAACCACAATAGCTTTTAAAGCCAAACACAACACAATTCAAGAGCGAAAATCCAATCACTTACTCTTGAGCTTAGCAAAGTTGTTTAGACTTAAACTAAGCTCCCAAAACCTTCAAACCTTGGTTTAAAAGCTGAAAACCCAACTTCACTCACCGATACTCAAAACAAGGCTAGCCGACAAGCCTTCCAAGCATCCGAAAACCTTCCGCAACACCTCCAAAGCTCACGGATCAAACTCCCATGTTTCAAGCACACAACAACAGAGGATTAATGCATCATTATGCATTAAGAACACCAGCAACAAGACTCAACTCGCTGCCCATCCCAAATCCAACAATTTGGCTACCAAACACAACCGAAATCACCTCCAAACACTTCCAAAACTTAACCCAGCCAAGATCCATCACTTCTAACCATTTTTAAACATCAATTAACATCCAAAATGATCACAAACACGTCCTTATACCTCCAGGTATAACAGATCACCAAAAACACTCCAAAAACAACCAAAAACTCAAGCCAAACTTAGGAAATTCAACCTATCCGGGATTGCATTGATTAAACCTCAACTTCTAATCAATTTAGCATTCATTTAACATCATTTTGACACTTCAAAACACTGCCCAAACAGATCACACGAAAATTTCACCAAAATCACCAAATCTTGCATTTTAAGCCAAAATCAAGATTTCAATTGAAAAGCCATTAACAAAACACAAATCAAGGATTGAGAACTTAGGAATTTCAGTAAAGAACTGATAGTTTAGAGGAGAAGGACGTTCTTACCTCCAAACTTGAATTTCTCCTTTTTAGAGCCAAAATGCTTAATGAAACAACTTGCAAATTGAGAGGTTTTGTTGTAGAGATGATTAGGAATCAAAAGAGAGTTGAAATGAGAGATTTAGATGCCAAAATCAGAGAAGAAAATCTGGAGAATTGTGTTTGGGTGGAGAGAAAATGAGAGAAAAGGAAAATTGAGAGAAAATGGAAAGTTAGTTAAGAAATGGTGAAAATGATTTCCCTCCACATTTCATAATCTTTAAAATCAGAATAAAGCCTTAAAATATCTTAGAAAAATCTGGAGAAATCCTTTTTGGAATAATAGCTCCTTAAAGATTCAAAGTTTCAATCCTTTATAAAACTGTCCCGCAACTTTCAAAAATTACATTTTGGTCACTAGCCAAAATGTCAACCTTCCGAACCTCATTTTCCAAAATTGATTTCACAGTTCACTTAATTATATTAAAAGATGATTTTAGAACATTTTCCATATTTTTAATGCAACCCGAACTAGGCTTTCCTAAATTCACTCTTATATATATTCGATCAGCACTTTGACCGAACCGGTCAACGCCCAAAACTTCTGAGCCCAAAACCGGGGCGTTACAACTCTCCCCCCTTAGGAAATTTCGTCCTCGAAATTTCAACTGGCGAAAAGAGAACCACAACCTTCTCAAAGCAACACACAAGGCAATACAAAAGCCTCAACCAACACTGAACACTTCCCACACAAAACTCCACCAACTTAGCACCACCACATGATGTTCACAAAATCCAGAACACACAAGAAAGCCACAACTTAACCTTTCACATAACCGGACCGTACACAGCCCCAACATCAACCTGAAGAACTTCAGCTCCTACAGCACACATCACTGTAACACACAACTCCAAGACTTATTTACACAGAGACAACAACCAATCCAATTCAGCCACTATGCAAACCTTTCTGCTTCTAAAACTCTTGCAAACTCCCAAACCTCTTCCAAGGATTTTCCAAACAAGCAGAAATCCTTAAACGTCAACTGGTTACTCAAACTCTTCAACAAAAGCTGACAATCCTTTACATCCGCCGCTAACATTACTATAACAACTCACCAGGATTACTCACCCAGATTCCAAGAATTACATCACAACCCCAACTTGACTCCATCAGCCGTTCCACACACCACTAACTGACTTCAAACGGAACTTTCTTAACCACAACCAGCAAACCACTTCTCACAAGAAGCCAAACAACCAACAAAAACCTTCGATCTTTCATAATCCTTCCACTTCAAACTTCAACCATAACACCTGCATTACCAGAACATTGCTTATCCAAAACACACATAACAACTTCTGAACTCCTCAAAGGTTGCCAAGAACCAGCACTTACCAACACAACCCTTCCACAACAACTTAAATACTAGGCTACTTCAGCACCTGAAAACACAACCGCAAAACTGCAACATCACTAGCACCAAGAAACTACCACTTCCTTTTAGCTACACAAACCACTTAACCGATACTAACCTCAACCGGTACCCTTCACCACCAACCCACTAAACTCCTTAAGCAACAAACACTATCCTTTCACTAACATGCTATACCCCACTCTCACCACTACTAGCATCTAGCTTGATATTACTTCTAATCCTCACTCAGCACCAAAACAACCTCTAAAAACCCATCATCCAAACCAACCACCACACTAACAGATTCGATTAGTTATTAGCGAGTGTGAACATCGTATGCATGCTCACCAACATGCCCTATCATGCCTGATGTACATGTATGCAAAACCTCTAATGTCATGCCACATGTATGCATGGACCAACATATATAATATAGCATATAACAATGATTTTAACTGTGCATGAATGCCAGTTCACACCCTCCAATAACATCCTCAGAATCCGTCTAAGAACAACCTCCCACCTCACCTCTAGCTTATCTAACTCCATCATACCAACAACCATTAACCACAAGATACTCACTAAACCTTCTTCACACCAAAGATGTTTCCAACCCACAACTATTACCCCAACATACTAGCAACAAGACTAACTTACCACGCAAGGAAAACCAACATAAACCAAAACTAAGGTAACTAGAGCAAAGATTACGTAACAAGGTTACCTGAAAACACAACACCTCCCTGAAGATTCATCAGACGAGCTCTCTTCCTTGCGGAATCTTCAACCTCCTGCGGCACAACTGCAGCACCAGCTAACATACCAGGGTCACCATCAACTCCTTGCGGTAAGGAACCTTGACTATTCCGAGCCAACCCCAAACAATCACGTCTCATGTGTTCAGCAGACCCACATACCCAGCAATTCTCTTTTCCCAAACTCTTCACAACCTTCTGCTCTTTCTGCCACCTCTGAACCTTGCCTCGGCCGTGCCCACGACCTTTCAGAGACCCTTTGGCTAACACCAAAGCTGACTTCACTCCAAGAGGACAATCACGCTTAACATGCACTTTGGAACCACAATTCCAGCAAGCACCCGCGCCCCTACAACTTCCAACATGGCGCCTTTCGCAACGGTCACACACCGGTGGCTGAACCTCCACTCCTTGCTCAAGCAACACCTGCTCCACAACAGCACTATCTTCACCTTGCTTAACCCTTGGAAATTCCCTTCCAAGATACCTTTCACAAAAAGCAGATACAAAGAAATCCCAATCAATATCAGGAATATGTGACGCCATCGCCACAGATGTCCACCAGACACACGCATCCTCCAGCATCAGAGAAACAACACTTCCCAGCTTACAGGCATAATCACAGCCTTCCTGATCCAAGATCAGAATCACACTGGCCAACCAGGCCTCAAACATCTCCGGTGAAGAACCATGATAATCCACAGCGCCCAAATCAAGCAAACGCTGCTTCGGCAAACCCTCACATCCAACAGTCAGCTCATCTACTGACTTTACCTTTACCTCAGCCTGAGATGTTCCCAACACCTCCTGAACAACAGATGATGAACTCTTCATCACAGAACCAGCTCCTTTCCCTTGCCTTACCACCTCAACTCCAGGCACAGAAGATTGAGACAAAACACCTCTACAGAAAGGTGAATTCCATGCCTTAACAACCTGCCCCAAGGCAGCAACCACCTTACCCAACTGCCATTCTTCCATCGACTTTGCCATACTACTAACAACAACAAACAATCACAACAAGCAAACAAACCAGTTAGACCAGCATTAAAGCAAGGATTCAAACTCCAACTCCAAAATAACACAATAGCTATATTAATAAGGCAATGGGTATCCCGAATCCTCCCCTTTTCATGACATAACAGTCAACACAACATGGATATCACAAAATCAAGCATATCAAACAACATACTTTGATCATGCTTATACCAAACATCATCCACTTGTAACAGCATATTATCAGCATAACATGCTCATAGAACTTCATCATGCATAACACCAGCTCACAGCATCAGCACATATCCACATAAGCTCAACCAAGATTCATAACCATAAAACATGCTTGCATACATCAGCAATATGCTCAGAAACACATGTTTCAACCAACTTCCAACCACACATCAAGGTAAACAACAAGCACACATCACAACAACTTACCGTCTTCCCCAAGCATTCGCAACTCAGCTCTGATACCACCAAATGTAACCCCCTTAACCCGGCCTAGACGGTTGACCCGAATTAAGAAAGTCACATGGGGAAAACCAAAGTCAACCCGAAAGTCAACCTTGATTAATGACCTTTTTTTTTCTTTTTAATCTTGTCTAGATGCACGTTAATCCTAATTGTGATCACACAAACATCATACTCAAAGATCACAAACATCAGAGATCAAACAGGGACCCAATTGAACAAATTACAACTTTAGGGACCAAATTGTAATTTCTGATAATTAAAAGGACTTAACCCAAATTAAAGTTACCAACTTGAAATTAATCAGGTTTCATGCTTCTTTGTGAAATTTCAGCTCAAAAGGACTTCCCAAGCTCATACAACTGCACAAACAAGTTTCAGGACCAAAATGCAAACATTTTGAAACATTTAACCGCCCATGTCAGCCCCCAACGGTCACCCGTTCCGAAACAGGCAGAGCCCGTTTCGAAACTCGGGGCCGTTCCGCAACGCGTTCCGCAACGGGGGTCTGGCAGAGACCAAACCGTTTCGAAACGGTGCATACCGTTTCGGACGCCTGGGTTCATTCAAGGCACCCGTTCCGAAACGGTGCACACTGTTCCGAAACGCCTGCACAGATTGCAGCAAAATGCAATTCCAAAACATGCAATAGATCATTCGAACATGCTCCAATTGCCACCAAACTTTACCAGCATGCAATTCAGCATATATATAACTTGTAGGCATCAACCCAACATCAGAACAACATCATATGCAAAAAGCCCCAATTCTATAGCCATGCTTCCTACACAAGCAACCACTTAAGCCCAAACTTTCCAACTCAATCTCATTATAGCCAAATCATGATTCAGCAACATCAACAACATTAAAACATACTTGCCCGAACATATACGAATACAAAAACATCAATCCGAGAGATTCTACCCCCATTGCCCTTATTAACTATAGCTATTCACCGAGACATACATCTCAATTGGAGTCCACCTTGAATCCCTTGCTCCTTGCTGTCCAAACTTTAAGAATCTGCATTGATGGACAAAAAGGAGCGTAAGCACATAATGCTTAGTGAGGAATGCTCAAAACCAAAACACCATCAATGCAGCGGGTTACAAAACACTTTCAAAATAAACCCGATTTGACAATTCAAAACCATGTTTGAAAACTACTTTTCAACATCATGCTTAAACCATGCATTGCACATACATGAAACCAAACCTTAGCTTATCAAGCTAAGAAAACCTTTTCAAAGCATAAATTACATAAACATCCATTTAGCCTTTCCATGCATAAACACCCTATGCAAAGCTAAATTAAAACCTTGGAAAACACTTCCATAACATATTACCCATTCATAACCTTGAACACCATTTCAAGCAAGAAACCCCTTTTTAAACCATTATTCAAGCAATACAATTCATGCATTAAACGAAGACAACTTATAAATCACATCATCATCATCACATGCCTTTTAAAACAAGTCTTAACAAGACTACAATGCATTAAAGAGATCTCATGCACACATGCATCACATACCAAATGATAATCAACTCTTGTTCAACTTAACAAGTAAACATGCATTCACTAGCATCATACACTTTTCATGCAACCATGCATCTTTTCAAGCATCTCATGCTTCTTTATGATCAAGAACATTACATTGGCTTCCATGTGATCAACCACATCCACTTTTCAACTCAACAACCTGATCGGATACACGGATTCCGAGCGTTGTCCCTACGCTCCATACACCCTACCAATCCAAGGCCTCCCAAATGGACTTTTAAACACCATTTGACCTTACAAGCCTAAAGTTCCCATGTATGGACTTTTAAACACCATACAACCTTAGCTTTTCCCGAGGTTCCCATGCATGGACTTTTAAACACCATACAACCTCAACATGCACAAGGTTTCCTCGTATGGACTTTTAAACACCATACAACATTTGCATAACCGATTGGTAGTTGTATAAATCACTAACGAGATCCAGGACACCCCACACAAGATCCACACATGGTTTTACACCGCCATTGTGACTTTAACAAGCACAAGGTTCTCACATATGGACTTTTAAACACCATATAACCTTTGCTCAACCAAGGTCCTCGAATGGGCAACACCTCCATTATGACCTTAACCATCTCGTTAGGATACTTGAAGGGAGCTTTCCGGTCCACTCTTGACCACTCCTCCTCCAAGGCGACTTAATTCACGGTGCACCCAATCCTATAGCCGGCTAACTATATCCGATCAACGAACCAAGAACCACTTTCATCACTTGCGAACATAACCATCTTACCATGTTATTCCACTGATTCATATGCATAATCACAATGCAAAAACCATCACCACAATAGTCCAATGATTCACATGCATAACCAATATGCAAAACCATTACCTCATTAATCCAATGATTCACATGCATAACCAATATGCAAAACCATTACCTCATTAATCCAATGACTCACATGCATAACCAATATGCAGAAAGTAACATTTACCAACATCAATTCACTGTTTTAAAGCATCATACAAAGCCATAGATCAACATGCACCACTATGCATCAAAATCACAATTACCATATACAAAACCAACGATCTCTTACCTTGAGCATCCTTCACAAATGGCTTTCAAAACCAGCAATAAACCATGCTTAAAATATGCTTTTAAAACAGATTTAAACCATGCAAAACATATGCATCTCAATCATCAACCACAATAGCTTTTAAAACCAAACACAACACAATTCAAGAGCGAAAATCCAATCACTTACTCTTGAGCTTAGCAAAGTTGTTTAGACTTAAACTAAGCTCCCAAAACCTTCAAACCTTGGTTTAAAAGCTGAAAACCCAACTTCACTCACCGATACTCAAAACAAGGCTAGCCGACAAGCCTTCCAAGCATCCGAAAACCTTCCGCAACACCTCCAAAGCTCACGGATCAAACTCCCCTGTTTCAAGCACACAACAACAGAGGATTAATGCATCATTATGCATTAAGAACACCGGCAACAAGACTCAACTCGCTGCCCATCCCAAATCCAACAATTTGGCTACCAAACACAACCAAAATCACCTCCAAACACTTCCAAAACTTAACCCAGCCAAGATCCATCACTTCTAACCATTTTTAAACATCAATTAACATCCAAAATGATCACAAACACGTCCTTATACCTCCAGGTATAACAGATCACCAAAAACACTCCAAAAACAACCAAAAACTCAAGCCAAACTTAGGAAATTCAACCTATCAGGGATTGCATTGATTAAACCTCAACTTCTAATCAATTTAGAATTCATTTAACATCATTTTGACACTTCAAAACACTGCCCAAACAGATCACACGAAAATTTCACCAAAATCACCAAATCTTGCATTTTAAGCCAAAATCAAGATTTCAATTGAAAAGCCATTAACAAAACACAAATCAAGGATTGAGAACTTAGGAATTTCAGTAAAGAACTGATAGTTTAGAGAAGGACGTTCTTACCTCCAAACTTGAATTTCTCCTTTTTAGAGCCAAAATGCTTAATGAAACAACTTGCAAATTGAGAGGTTTTGTTGTAGAGATGATTAGGAATCAAAAGAGAGTTGAAATGAGAGATTTAGATGCCAAAATCAGAGAAGAAAATCTGGAGAATTGTCTTTGGGTGGAGAGAAAATGAGAGAAAAGGAAAATTGAGAGAAAATGGAAAGTTAGTTAAGAAATGGTGAAAATGATTTCCCTCCACATTTCATAATCTTTAAAATCAGAATAAAGCCTTAAAATATCTTAGAAAAATCTGGAGAAATCCTTTTTGGAATAATAGCTCCTTAAAGATTCAAAGTTTCAATCCTTTATAAAACTGTCCCGCAACTTTCAAAAATTACATTTTGGTCACTAGCCAAAATGTCAACCTTCCGAACCTCATTTTCCAAAATTGATTTCACAGTTCACTTTTATATATTAAAAGATGATTTTAGAACATTTTTCCATATTTTTAATGCAACCCGAACTAGGCTTTCCTAAATTCACTCTTATATATATATTCGATCAGCACTTTGACCGAACCGGTCAACGCCCAAAACTTCTGAGCCCAAAACCGGGGCGTTACAGTTTTGGTAATCGGTGGTGAGTGGAAATGATTTTAATGCTTTAACAATGTTAAAGAAGTATTTTGAGAGTTTGGGTTGAGCTGTTAGGCCAATTCAAGCTCAAGAGTAAGTTTTGTGTTGTTTTAGCTTTTTCGCCATTTTACATTTGATCTTGTTTTGATCATGAGCTTATCATTATAAATGATGTTTTCTATTGATGTTTTGCATTAAATGCATGTTGTTATTGTCCCATGAGAATACCATGTGATTTATGAAAATGTTGCTTGAGTTCATGCTATTGTCACGGACCGTTCGTCGTGACACGTGGGACTACGCGAGATGCTTGCTGGTTGTGCTTAATGTAGGATGTGTGGGATAGAATTAAGGGTGTAGTACGTGCCGTACAGCCGTCTAGTCCTCGGACTGGCGCGTTGGTAGGCACCATACTGGTCGGGAGCTGTCCCCGCTTCCCTGATGAGACCATGGGAGGGCGAAACCAGTGAGCATCGGAGATGGAAAAAGGCTTAGCCCTTGGCTGGTAATAGCCCTGGGTTGCCGCACGGGTAGACGTCCCTGCGCCAAGACTCTGACCCCGTGACAAGTGGTATCAGAGCAAGTCTGTGTGCTAGCTGTGAGTTTGCCAAGCGCCCCAATGCTGCGTAAGCGAGTCAATCCGTGGACAAGCGTCTGTAGCTCGCACTCCGAGTGTAGGGGTGTTCGCAAGCGGGTCAAGTGGACGAGCGCGTGTAGCTCGCACTCCAAACCGTGAAGGGGTGTCCGCGAGTGGGTCCTCTATAAAGATATTGAGACGAGGACGGGTAGGCAGGAAGCCGCAACGAAAGTTCGCCAAGCACTCGTATGCGTAAGTGTCGGAGCCTCAAAGTGAAGAGGGCGAGTAGGCAGGGAATTGCACACTAGATCCGGGCCAATCAAAAGAGGGAAAGAGTTTCTCCCCATGCACGAGGGCGTGCATGAATCGGGTGGGGGAGAATGTCACGGACCGTTCGTCGTGACATGCGGGACTGCGTGAGATGCTTGCTGGTTGTGCTTAATGTAGGATGTGTGGGATAGCATTAAGGGTGTAGTACGTGTCGTACAGCCGTCTAGTCCTCGGACTGGCGCGTTGGTAGGCACCACACTGGTCGGAAGCTGTCCCCGCTTCCCTGATGAGCCCATGGGAGGGCGAAACCAGTGAGCATCGGAGATGGAAAAAGGCTTAGCCCTTGGCTGGTAATAGCCCTGGGTTGCCGCACGGGTAGACGTCCCTACGCCAAGACTCTAACCCCGTGACACTATGCATAGGCTTGTGGTTATTGTATTTGGGATGTGTTTAGGGAGGTGCTTATCCCCAGTGTAAATCAGTGGCTTGTGTTGTTGCGGTGAGTATATTGACACATGGGTTATATCAGATAGATTGATCGATCAATAGGATGTGAAGTGCATTATAATTATAAAATTCGCACATGAGAAATTCTTCAGTCTCATAATAGGGGTTGTGCTATTGTGATGCGAGTGGTAGGGGTAGTGCTATCACCAACGGGAAATGCGGGTAGTGTCATCCCGACCGAAGTGAGATTATGGTTAGGGTTGTTTCACCATGTGATTGTATGGGGGTAGTGCCATCAAGGTGTCCGCTTATCCAAGCAACATGTCAATGATGCTGGTATACTCATTCGCTTATCGTTTTTGTATGAGCTTGGTAAACGCATATGGTTATATATTTGTGCTTGAAGCATGAGAGTTGTTATGGAGCCAGTAAGCTTGGTTTGCATATGTGGTTTACATATGGTTATGCATGGTTGGCGCATGTTTGTGTCTATGGCATGTGTTATAACATTTGTTTATGCTATACTTATGTTGGCATGTTGAAAGGAAATGATTTGCAAAAGTGACTTTAATAAATGGTTTTGGTTTCCAAAATGAAGATGGTTTTCAAAATTGCATTGTTGTAGTTTTGTTTTGAGCCCCGCTCACTAAGCTTCATAGCTTATGTTCTCTTTTCCAACAATGCAGATTTATAGATCTTTTCGAAGGTAACGGTTCAAGAGAGGTGATCCAAGTGTCCGCTTCTAGCTCATGTATGACCTTGTTTAGATAATAGTGTGTGTGGCAATGTGGATGAGCCTTGTTTATGTTTTAAGAGTGTTTGTAAACTCCTTGTGTTGAGAGCATGTTATTTTCCCTTGTTGGCATGTTTTACCTTGTTATATCTTAACGTTGGATCTTGAATATCTTGTCTTAATCGTATGTTAATCATGTTTAGTTCTCTTGTTCGTATGAATGCTTGGTGGTTTGATCTTGGTGTTTGTATGCTTCCCTTGTTGTTTCTTTGTTGTGTGTGATGTTTGGAACCAAGGAAAACAACCTTGGAGACGCTTGAACTGCAGTTATGCTATTACTGTTGCAGGGTGTATCGAAACGGGCACGAACATTTCGGAATGACCTTGTTTTGGTCTTGGCATTTTGGAATTCGTATCAAAACGAGCTTTGCAGAGCCGGAACGAGTCCTAGCCTTTTCGAAATGAATGCTCACTTTGAAGCCATGTTCTGATACAGTCGTGGGTGTTCTGAAACGGGAGACGTTGGAAGTTATTTAAGAGCAACTTTGAAGTTATTTTTCTTGTGTTTTGGTCCTAGTTTGTGGTGCTTTCAATTGTGGTTGATTGTGGGCTTGTTTTGTGTTGAATTTCATCATGGAAGCATGAAATGTGTTTAAGTGCAAAGTGATCACCTTAATTGCATCATAGGTCCCTATATTATGCTAGTTATGCATGTTGGTCCCTGGTTGCTCGTTTGATCGATTAGTGCTCGTTTTGTCGTTCTTTATTCCGTTGCATGTTCTCAAACATAAGATATAATTTGAGCATCTATAAAAGATTATAATAAACGCGTTTAGGGTTGCTAATTTGAGGGAAATCTTTGGATATTTCTTCGATTAGTCCCGTGTGATCCACTCGATACGACCTGGTGGCTAGGTCGGGTCGAGGGGGTTATAGAAGTAAAGAAATATCAAGTAAAGATTTGGGTCCCCTCTGCTCAACTTGGCAGATAGCATAATCATGAATGCTTTTTTTTTCTATGTGTTAGCTCAATTGGAGCAATCTTTGGTGGCAATGAATGGTAATGGTAAGCTTAACCCCTTTTTTTGCTTCGTGCGAAAGTTCATATGAATATGAATATTTCCTTCATTATGCTAAGTTAAGGATTTATAATCTGAAATATGAAATGGCTTTTGATGTTTGAAAATTAATGGATCATTAAGCTCCACTATGGTCTATGAAATGAACTTTGATAATATGATATGAATTTGAATTGAGAAAAGCATGATATACAACTATTAAATATGATCTTTGATAACATTGGAGATTTAAGCTCATCTTTATGTTATGATATAAAATGTTAATGAACCTTGGATTTAAGTTAGCTTTGGGTATAGTTGGCATACCATGGTGTCCATTTGAGCTCATATCTAGGTGGATTCCTGTTAGATCCTCAAAAGTAGTGATTTTCATGCCTATTTTACAACGCCTTTGCTTGCTTTTGGGTACATTTAGTTGTTAATTTCATGCATTTGCATAAGGAATTATGAATTTTGCCTATGCTAGTGTGAAGGGTTGTTTTGTTGGCATTTTTTAGGTTTGACATAGCGGTTGGCAGAACACAGTAACACAGTAGGGAATGCCATAGAGAATGCCGAGGTGTTGTTGGCACAGATGAACCAAAAATTGCCAAAGTAACGGTTGACAGAGAAGAGGAATTTGATGCCCGACAAAGTAGTAGTTGAACCCGAAAAAATTGGATCAGGCCATGATAAGAGAAAATAGCAATTGGATCTATCTCTAAAAAATAGCGGATAAATAGTGCCAAGCTTGGTTGGCAGAGCTGTGACGGCAAAATGACGTCAGCTCCAACCTGATTAACTCAAATTCAAACATTGGATAAGATGATCACATCCCTTATCCGTTGAGCATTCAAAATTCAAAATATAAGAGCTTATCCTAGTCTTCCTTGCATTCCTATTTAAAGACCGATGAAAAAGATCAATCGGGTGGTGAAGGATTTTGGAGAGATCATGTGATCCATCGACGAATGGCTGCACCAAGTAGACATGGTTTGACCATCTTGATCGAGATCTTGGACCATGTAGGGTTGCGTTAAGAGTGTAACGCCCCGATTTTGGGATTATGAGTTAGCCGGGTTCGGCTAAGCGGTTCGGGTGAACCAGTTCGAACAAGTTAGACTAGTTTAGGGATTAATTTGAAATAAATGGTTTTTGTGGGAGATAAAATATGGAAAATATTATAAAATCATAAAATAATGTTTTGAAGGTTTTGGAGAGTTCAATTTTATAAAATTTGTCTGATTTAATTGGTATTTTTGAAACGATGACTAAATCTTAAAAATTGCAAAATATGTTTTAGTGACTAAATTGAAAAGAGTCAAGACTTAAAATCCTTAGGGTGCTATTAAACTACGCTATTATCAGCCTTATCCTTTGTTTTGGTATTTTTAAAATATTTAATTAATTGATTTATTAAAGGAGTTTTTAATAAAAAAGGATTTTAAAAGGCTAATACATTTCTTACGCAACTTCTTTTCTCCCAACTTATTCTCTCAACTTTCCCATCAGCCAAACTATTTTCTCATGACTAAAATCTCAAAAGATTTATTTCTTTTCACCCACTCTTGATTTCTAAATGGTTCTCATGGATTTCTACATCAACTGGCTATTATAGATTTCTTGAAGGTTTTCATCTAAATCGTTGGCATTAAATAAAAAAAGATTGTGTTAGAGGTGATATTTCTTTTCTCTCCTCTAATAAGAGGTTTTTTATTGAAATTTCCAAATCTTTCATTCTTTTGTTTTAGTTTTTAATTTGATTTGATGAATATTTGGGAACATCTTGAATTAATTGGGTTTTATTAAGGAAAATTAATCTAATTGTTTAAGTTTAGATTTAGTTTCTTGATTTGGGGTAGTCGGCTGAATGTTTAATTGAATTATTATATTACACATTAGATGCAACATACATGTTCAACTCAATGTTTGAAAGAAAAAAAAAACAAATAAACGGTGGTTCGAAGTAGGGGTTACTGCCCTGCCTTTCGAATAGTGGAACTTGGCGCAAACTTGGGGCACTCAAGTGAGCACGAGAAATTGAGGCTGAATAATTTTTAATAGGTTAAGGGAATTGGATCCCAACCATTCTGGGATGGTGTAATTAAATTAAAAGAGGTTGTTCGATTAGAAATTGGTTCAAATATTTGTGATGGAGTGCTATAATAAATTGGATATTTTGATGGGGTCTAATTTATATGACCCTTGTATTTTCTTATGGAAGTTGATGAGTGTTCGGTAGGCATTGAGGAGTTGGCGTCGAGCCGTTGTTTTCGAAGCGATATCAAGTTGGTGAGTGGAATTAGTTTTAAAATCTTCCAAAGACTTGAAAGCAAGGTTTGAGGGTTTAGATTGAGTTTGAAACACTAATCTAAGCCTAGAAGTAAGTATGAGATGTTTTTCTCTCGTTTCTCGGTTTTATCCCATTGTTTATGTGACCATGCTCATGTTTTGAAGATAAAATTAAAAATATTGTTTTATGCATGTTTTGGGAAATTATTTGATGATTTATGAAATCCCATAAGATAGATTTATGATTTCAAAGTTATAGAACTTGTTGAGAAAATGCTATGCATTGTTTATGCTTTTGAAATGGGATGAGAAATGGTTTATGTTATGCATTGGAAAATAGTAGGTAGGTAAATGATATTTAAAGATGTATATTGGCATGAGATGAGATTATTATTACCGGATATAATTGGTCGACCAATAGGATGAGAAGTGCACTATAATATACAAAATTTGTACTTACTCATTGGTTCGGGAATTGGCGGTAGTGCCATCCCGTTCCAAAGTGAGAGTGTGGTGATGAGAGATTCCACCACGGTAGGTCTTGATAATGTGAGATTCCATCAAGCTTTGTGGCAATGAGAGATACCGCCATGAGAATTCAGTGATGTGAAATTCCACCGAGGTAGGACTTGACGATGTGAGATTCCGTCAAGCTATCCGCATATCCGAGTAATGTTGCTAAAATGCCAATATATGAGGTTCACGTCTACCTTGATGATAAATGTTTTATTGATTTGAGTTTTGCATATATGTATATGATTTGAGAAATGCTTTATGAGAAACAAGCATGAATGCTTTGCTTAGAGACTTTGCATTTTGGTTAATGCATGAGATAGATGATACATGTTGTTTTAAATGATGTGGTATTTGTTTTGAAAACGATTTCAAGCAAGAGATAGAATGAGCACGATGAGATAGAGATTTCTAATTGAGAAATGGTTTTAAAATACATTGTTGTTGTTGGTTTGTTTTCAGCATCCCTCACTAGGCATTATTGCTTATGCTCTCTTTTTCCAACAATGCAGAGAAATAAGATCTTTTGGGCAACAATGAAGAAAGAAAGATCTCAAGGAATAAGACTTTGCTCAAGTATGGTTTTATGCTTACATACTAGTTTGTGATGCCCTTAATGACCTGTAAATGACCTTTACTTGCTGGTATTTGTTTTGGTTTGTATTTTGGCTCTTGAGTGGTCATTTTGCATATGTAGCATGCCTATAGATTTCCTTAACGCATATTGTCATGCCATGATGTTGAAATTGTCATGTATGATTGAGGATTGAACTTTAGAAAAGTTGTATGCATGTTGAAATGAATTTGATTGGATTAAAGTGAGATAATTCAGCTAAAAATGACATTTTAAGCACAAGTGTTTCGATATACGGGCTAGTGTTTTGAAACGAGTAAGCAAAATTGGTGTAGGGGTTTCAAATCACGGGCTATTGTATCGAAACATGCCTTCATATTTGTGCTTGGTGTACCGAAACATAAGCACATGTTTCGATACGGATCGAGGGGGTTACATTTGGTGGTATCGGAGCTAGGTTTGCGATAATTGGGAGATGTAATGATTGTTGTACTAATGGTTTAGATTGTTTTTATGTTTTTAATATGCACGTTGGTTTCTTTAAGCCAGTTTAACAATAATTAAAAGATAAGACGGGTGAATTATCATTGTTTGAGTGTTTTCATAATAGTCGCTATGCACGATGGTTGCCTATGCCCTGTTTCTATCATTGGTTGATTGTGTGCTATGTACGATATTTGATAACATGTTGTTGTGGATATTATTTGATGTATGAGGGAGAGATAATTGGGGGCACCCATTGCCATTATTACTATTAGTATAAAGAGATTTTGTTTTAAAACATGAGCATCGTGGAATCTTGCTTCGACCTGGCCTAATCATTTTTTGTTGCATTTTCATATGTGAGATTTATATTGTTTTTGGGAAACCGAAACCGAGACGAAGTCTAGAGTTAATATGAACAATGCCGGTATTGGCATGTTGTGAGAGAAGAATCCGATTCTAGGTTGATTTGATCCTCGATCGGTAGTTGTTAGAAAGTGGTCTCCGAACTTGAGTGACACTACCCTCGTTTGTGAGTTTATAGATGGTGTTGGGTCCAAATAGTATGTTTAATTTGGGAAATAAGGCTCAATTGTACGGATGAGTTAGCATACACCCTAGCTGGCTATCGATGAGGGCAATTGATGTGAGCGTTGCGACGCTATTTGGTTAAGTCAGTGTGTAAGATGAGAATGTGGTTGTAGGAATGTTTATTCAGGAGTTCCTTTCATGTAGCATCAGTGTGGTAATTAACGATGATGTTGTTGCTTTGGTTTAGTATTTTTGGCGAGTAGATGGAGAATGTCCTAGTGGCATTCGAGGTTTTGAAGTGACAAGTACTCTGAGAAGACTTGGGTTTATGTTTAGCAAGAGAAGTGGCGATTTCGTGTGCAATGATGCACTAAAACGAATCTTGATTGATAATCAAAGTGGGAAGTAGTCTTTGTATCGAAGCTTTGGTTTAAAGATGGATAGGTGCAAATTTTTACAACGACATATGAGGTGCTTCGGGGATGCAAATTTGGTTGCAAGTTATCGGTCTGAAAATATTCCTTGTAAGTGTAATTTGTTAATCATGCACAATACATACCACTTATATATATATATATGTCATTACGTGCATGCATTTGGGCATGGCATTAGAAAGTTGCATACATATGCATAGGAATCTATGAGGGCATGTAGTTGGGCATACACACACATGTTCACAGTTACGGATGATTTCTCGGAAGATCGATGAAGAGGAGATGTATGTTGCATTCGTAAAAAGATTCTTGAGATCCTGAAGAGTAAAGCATGTTCTTAAGGTGGTTTATGGAGGGTTAGTATCTAGAGTACAAGGTCTTTTCCTGGGATTAATTGTTGCTAATGAAGTGCGTTGAGGAAATTTTCTTAAGTTGTAACGCCGTTGGGGAGTTGCGACATTAAAGATGCCCTTGACAGTGCAAGGTCATGTGTCTGTGGTTGATTCGATGGAGTTTCCTTTTTATGGTTTTGATGTAAATTTTTGGGTAGGGATTGGTTAACAGAACACAAAGTTGTGGTTAATTTGATCTTAAGCGAGTTACATTAAAATTTGCCGATGACTATGAAGTTGTGATGGTAGGTGAGAATGTGAAGTTCTTATCCAATGTTGTTTCGACTTTGGAAGCACAGAAGTTGTTGGAAGTTGGGTGTCAAAGCGTTCTTGGCTTATGTTATAAATCGAAATATAAAGAAAGCACGTCCGCAAGATATTCACACCATTTGTGATTTTTTGGGGGTATTTCCAGAAGAGTTGTCTGGTTTGCCACCGGATAGGGAGGTCGAGTTTTGCATAGAGACGTATGTGGATACAATATATGTATCAGTTTCTCCATAACACATGCCACCTAAAGACTTAAAGAAGACAAAGATGCAGCTTCAGCAGTTGTTAGATCATGGTTTCGTTCGTCCTAGTGTTTTACCTTGGGGAGCGCCCATGTTGTTTGTGAAGAAGAAGGATGACACTATGAAAATGTGCATTGATTATTGACAACTAAACAAGTTGACGATTAAGAATAAGTATCATTTGCCACAGATTGACGACCTGGTCGATCAAATTTGAGGTACATCAGTGTTTTCTAGGATTGATTTAAGATCAAGATACTATCAGTTGAAGGTGAAGGATAGAGATGTGCTGAAAATAGCGTTTCGTACTCGTTACAGGCATTATGTGTTTTTGTTGATGTCGTTTGGGTTGACAAATGCCCTGAAACTTTCATGGATATGATGAATCGGGTGTTCCATGAATTCTTGGATCAATTTTTAGTGATGTTTATTGATGATATCCTTGTGTATTCTTGTACAGAGGAGGATCATGATAAGCATTTGATGATTGTTTTGCAAGTCTTGTTGGATAATCAGCTTTATGATAAGTTGAGTAAGTATGAGTTTTTGATTAAGGAAGTGGTTTTCCTTGGCCATGTTGTATTAGCCGAAGGAATTCATCTAGATCCACAGAAGATTGAAACGATTGTAAATTGGAAACAACCTAAGTCGGTGATGGAAGTTCGTAGTTTCTTAGGCCTTGAAGGGTATTATCATTGATTTTTGGATGGTTTTTCAAAGATTTTTGCTCATTTGGCGAAGTTGTTGCAAAAAGATATTCGTTTGAGTGGACGGAAGCTAGACATTAAGCTTTTGAGAAGTTGAAGGAAGCTTTGACGCAAGCTCCTATCTTGATTCAGCCTGACTCAGGGAAAGAGTTTGTGATCTATAGCGATGCATCTGATTTTGGTTTAGGTTTTGTGTTGATGCAAGATGGTAGAGTTGTGGCTTATGCGTATAGGCAGTTGAAGGTGCACGGCCGCAATTACCCTACTCATGATATAGAATTGGCCGCAGTGGTGTTTGCACTAATGATTTGGAGACATTATCCTTATTTTGAATAGAGTGTGGTGTATCATAAAAGTTTAAAGTATTTGATGTTGCAGAAAAAGTTTAATCTTAGACAGCAAAGATGGTTGGAGTTACTTAAGGATTGTGATTTTACTATAGAGTATCACCCTGAAAAGGAAATGTTGTGGTCGATGCTTTGAGTAGAAAGGTGGTTGTAGAGCTGAGAGTGATGTTTGCTCGATTAGATGTGCTGTGAGATCATGGGTTAGTTACTGAGTTGCAAGTGAAGCCTTCTTTGGTGAAGATGATTAAAGAGAAGCAGTTGCTAGATGATTCGTTGGTACCTCATATCCAGGACGTAGCGGATAGTAATCCAACAAACCTTTGTTTTAATGATGATGAAGTTCTATGTTTTATGAGTCGAGTAGTTGTGCTGGAGGATGATGAGTTAAGGCGTTGTATTTTGACTGAAGCACCTAATAGCCCTTTTTCTATGAACCTTGGTAGTACTAAGATGTATCGTGGGTTGAAGAAAGACTTCTATAGGGTTGGTTTAAAGAAAGACGTGGCCAAGTTTATTGGTAAGTGCATGGTGTCTCAGCGTGTTAAAGTTGAGCCTCGGTTTACTTTTAGATTGTTGCAACCATTGAGGATAATAGAATGGAAATGGGAAAGAATCACCATGGATTTTGTGTTAGTATTGCCTTTGACGGTTTCAAAGAAAAATTATGTTTGGGTGATTGTGGATCGTTTTACGAAGTGTGCGCATTTCATAGATGTGCATACTACGTATACGTTGGCTAAGTTGGCAGATTTGTACATCTCAAAGATTGTACGGATTTGTGTTTTACGTCGAGGTTTTGGGAGTGTTTGCATCAATCTTTCGGCACAAGGTTGAATTTCAGTACTTTGTATTATCCTCAAACGGATGCCCAGTCTGAGCATGTTATCCAAGTTTTTAAAGATGTATTGAGATGTTGCGTCGTTGATTTCCAAGGTTCATGGGAGAAGCATTTGCCGTTGGTGGATTTTGCTTATAACAACAATTATCACGTAGGTATTCAAATGGATGTTTATGAAGCTTTGTATGGTAGGAAGTGTAAGACGCTTGTTTGTGGGTATAGACGGGAGAGAAGTTTGTATCTTTGTCGGATGTACTAAAGGGTACAAATGAGAGAGTGTAACGCCCTGGTTTTGGGCCTATGTGTTATGCTAGTCGGGTTGGACTAGTGGTACCGGTATTGATTGTTTGAACTGTTAAAAGGTGGTTTAAGGAAATCAAGGTTTGGGATGGGATAAAAATATGATAAAAATTCTTAAAATCCTCTAACATTATATTTAAGAGGTTGGTTAAATCAATTTTAAAAAATAGGTTTTCGAAAGTATACATTTTGGGCAGTGACCAAAATGTTAAGATTTAAAAGTTGGGAAAAGTGTGTTTTTCAAGAAGAGTCAAAATCTTAGGATCTTTAGGGAACTATTTGGCAATTAGGCATTTTCTCTAATTTGGCATGTGTTTTAAATGTTTTATTAAGAATTAAAAAGTCTTTTAATTGATTTTATTAGAAAATATAGTTAATCGGTTAACAAAAATTTTGACGATCATTTTCATTTCTCTTCTTCACTTCAGCCAAACACTCTCCATTTTCTCTCAATTTTCTAGATTTTCTTCACTATCAAATTCTCTTTTGATTTCTATCTTTTCCTTGGTGATTTCTCTCATTTACCTTCAAGTTCATTCAAGCTAAACTTGTCAAATTAGAGGAGAAGCAAAGATAGGAGGTAAATTTCGTGCTAACCCTCCAATCTAGGTTCTTTAATGAAATTCCAAAGATATTTGGCTCTTTATTAAGGTTTTTGATTAAGGTTTTGTTGTTAGTTTTTGAAAATATTGAAATCTTATTTGAAAAAGATGTTTTAAAGATGTTTTCGGAATTGTAATGATTGGGCTGGTTTGAGATGACTTCTAAATGAGTTTTGAAAGGTTTTCGGTGTTGAATTCGAGTATTAATCATAGAGATCCCGAAATCCTTGAGATCCTTGGTTTTTGAAGTGCTTTTGGTTTAGTTTTGGGGTGTTCTTGAGGAATACGAGTTGCTGGAGGTATAAGAATGGTTTTAGGTTATTTTTTATGTTGATTAATGCCAAAAATGTGTTGGATTAGTTCGGTAAGGGCTGGGCTGAGGTTAGAGGTAAATCGGTTGAGTTTTCGATTGTTTTAGATGGGTGATTTGATGCTTTAGAGTAGGGATGCGGGATTTCTTTTGAGTGTTGGTGTTTTGGATGCATTTTAATGCATTGAACCTCTATTTTAATGTGTTGAAAATAGGGGATAGTAATCCAGAACCAAACAAAGTGATTTTGGAGGCTTCGAACGATCGATAGTTCCGTCGGCAAGTGTGCTTTCGCGAGTCGGTGAATGGAACTTGGTTTTCCAGCATTGAAACGTTTTAGAAAAGGTTTTGGGAACTTAGTAAGAGCTTGAATAGTTTTACTAAGTTCGGAAGTAAGTAAAGCAGATTTTACTCTCATATTGTGCTAGTTTGAGTCGTTGGTTGCACTTGATTTTAATTGCATTTACCTGAGTATATAAATTATGTATGATGATTCCATGTGGTTTAAGGATGCACTAGGTAAGTGATCCTTGTATGCATGTGTTAATGCATGTGGTTGGAAGCATGGTTTAATGCTTATCATGAATGCTTTGGAAAAATAGTGGGGTATGCATGAAATGTGGATTATATTGGCAAGTGATGTTTTATAAAGTGTTTTATAAATGAAATCGGATATAGTTAGCCGAATATAGGATTGAGTACACTATAAATTAGTTGCCTTGGATGTTGAGGGGTCGTGATTGTACCGAAAACGCCATCCAAGTACCCTAATTTAAGGTTGCAACGGTTGAGGGTAGCTCCTGGGTGCGAACCTTGTGTGTGTCCCATCTCTCGTTAGTGGGTTATACATTACTGATGAGTGGTTGTTGGGTTTTATGGTGCTCTATTCTTTCAACTGTTGTTGCTCGCAAAGTGGTGGAGAAGTGGAATATTGGGTGATAAAGGTGTGGAAGCTAAAAATGATAAAGACAAGATGATTTATAGTGGTTCAACCATCTAACCAAGGTCTACATCCACTACCTTAGCTTCCCACTAAGGATTTCCAATCAATCAAAATTGATCTGTCCCCTTTTCTATGCTGATGAGGAAACCCTTACAAAATCGATCAAGCTTTCTACCCAAAGCTTTGATCAAACCCTCTTTACAAAGAGATGAAAAATAAGCAAACTCAAATCCCTCTAATAGGTATTTGTTTGTACAAATAAGCTCTCACCCAATCCTAAAACACTGGAGCAAATATAACAATTTTGGCTCACTAGTGTTTGTCTATACATGGAATTGACAATTAGGCACTAAGACACATTTTGATCATATGTTGTATTACAATTAAAGAATTAACCATTGTTTGATGCTTGGAGGTCCCTTTTATACTCCTAATTGAGTTTGTAGCCGTTACTAGCCGTTGGGGTTGAATTGGAGCCGTTGGGGACTTTATTTCCCACAATAAATGCAGTTCTACAGCTCCCCGTTTCGAAACACTCGACCTTGTTTCGAAACACTCTTAAAATAGAAAGACATGTTGCAGTCTGATGCATCACCCATTTCAGAACACCCTTGGCCGTATCGAAACGGTCGTATCGAAACTCTTATTCCCGTATCGAAACGTCCTGCACTTAAAAGGTAGTTGGGAAATAGCCGTTGGGGGGTTTATGGTCGTTGAGGTCATGCAACATAGGTGTATCAAAACAGTGAGGCCGTATCGAAACACTATACAAAACTCTCACCTAGATTAAAGCCTGTTTTGAAATAGGCATAGCTATTTTAGAACGTTTTTCCATTGTAAATCTCTGTATCAAAACACCTAGGGGGTTTCGAAACAACTGGGTGGTTTTTCAATGTTTGGCTTTAAAAACACTTGAAATCCTTTTGAAATATCTAATCAACATAATTTCAAGTTGTTTGGACTTAAAAGTGATTTTGAATTCTTTTTAACTTTGTCCAAATTATTTTTCAATTATTATATCAAAACATTAGTTCTACAGTGGTGTTGATGGGTTGTTATTGTACTGAATACTCCACCACGGGTGTCACAACGATGGAGGGTTACTCTCTTGTGTGAGCCTTGAGATGCTAGTAGAGTGTATGAAAGGTGTGGGACAACCCTTGGTAATCTGTGTATCCGATATGTTTTGAGGATGTTATTTATCACTTGTGAGCCAATATAATGAAATGAAACATTGTGGAAAATTTTGTTGGTGCATAATTTGAAAGATGCATGTTTTGGTTTAAGCTAAGCATAATGGTGTTTATGCTTGGAAGGCTTGATATTTGAGTAGCAGTGGTTTAATTGCTGGAGTTTTATGAATCATGTTGCATGATGACTAGAATGCTAATTTTTGATGATAAAATCCATGGTTTACGAAAGAACGCATCGTGGTTTTGGTAAAAGTGAAAAATGGTTTAGTGCATTGATGATGTTTGTGGTTTTGAGCAATCCTCACTAAACTTGTATGCTTATGCTCTCTTTGTTCATCAATGCAGATAATTAGGCATTTGGAGGCAGCATCTACAAGGGATCTTACCAAGACACTCTCTAAAAGTATGTTGTGTTCTTGAACTAGCGTAATAAAGGCAATGAGGGTGTCCAATGCTATGAATGTTAATGGTTTGGTATTTTCTGATTTGGGGCTAGTTTTATATGCATATTTGATTGTGTAAATGGCCTTTAAGATTTTGGTTTATGCTTGAAAGTGGATTTTGACCTTTTGGTGCTTTTAACTCTTAGGAAGCATTCCTTTAGTGCTCTTGATATTGGGAATGATGCTATGATGTTGTTTTTGTTGTGTGTACTTGGTGGTTGATGCATATTCGAGTTGCAAATATGTTTGGGTATGTATCAGAATGGTTTTAGATGGTTTAATATTAGTTAAAATAGTATTTTCAAACATTGCAGGCCTAGGTGTTTCGAAACACCCTTGCATGTTTCAAAACAATGGCTTGAAATTGCCTTGATGTTTCAAAACGCGAGGCCTGTTTCGAAACATTTTGCCTATGTGAACCATCATTCCGAAAGGACTCTTAAGGGGTTTTGAAACGAACCCGTGTATTGAAACGTCCGGCTATGTTTTTAAACGACCGTTCCGATAAATGGCTCTCTGTTCCGAAATAGTCGTCCGTTAATTCAGTTTTTGAACTATTCTAAGTGTTTATTTCTTACGTTTTGGTCCATGTTTGCCTTGTATGCAATTGGATGGGTTGTAGTGGTCGTTTTGAGCTGAGATTTCACCGAGAAGCATGTAATGAATCTAATTAAAGATTGGTAACCCGGGTTTGGTAATAACTTTTACAATTTATCAAATTTACAAAATGGTCTCTAAACCTTAAATTGGTTATAATCAATGGGTGATTGTGTCGTTGTCTTATCCGCTGCTTGTGTGCATACACATAGGAACCTAAGTTGCATTTAGACAAGATAAATAGAAAAAAGGTCGTTTATTGAGGTAAACCTTCCCGGTTTACTTCAATATTCCCCGTGTGATTTTTCCGGTTCAATCTATTGGCCAAGCCAAGTCGAGGGGGTTTCAGAGAGTGAAGCTTATTTTTGATCAGTTTAAAGCGACATCAGATCGAAAAAATCCTTATGTTAATTTGAAGCTTAAGGAGGTTGAGTATGATGTTGGTGATAAAGTGTTCTTAAAGGTCACGCCTTGGAGAAAGGTGATGAGGTTTGGTCGTAAAGCCAAGTTGAGTCTGAGGTTTATTGGACCATATGAGGTGTTAAAGCGTGTTGATCATGTAGCTTATAGGCTGAGGTTGCCACCTGAGTTAGAAAAGATACATGATGTTTTCTATGTTTCCATGCTTCACAAGTTTAGATCGGATCCGTCGCATGTTATGCATGTTGAGGAGAATGAATTGAATCTAGATTTGATCTATGATGAGGAACCAGTTAAGATCATGGATATGAACAACAAGGTTCTTATAACGCCCTGGTTTTGGGCCTAGATGTTTTAGACATCGGATCGGGTTGGTCGAAAACGGTTCGAATCCTATTAGGTGATTTTGGGAAATCAAGGATCGGAAAAGGATAAAAATATGGTAAAAATTTCTAAAATCCTATAAAATCATGTTTAAGGGGTTGGTTAAATCAATTTTACAAAATAAGCTTTGGAAGTGATACATTTTGGGTGGTGACTAAAATGTAAAGTTTCAAAATTGTGAAAAATGCAATTTCAAAAGAGGAGTCAAAAATCTTAGAATATTTAGGGAGCTATGGTGCAATTACACCTTCCTGAAATTGACATGTGTTTTAAAATGATTTTTAGATGATTAAAATAAAAAGGATTTTATTATATTAAGTTGCTAAAATAGAAAAATGAGAAGTTTTTGACGTAACTAACTCTCATTTTAGCAAAATTCATTTTCCCAACTCTTTCTCCAGATTTCTTTTCTCAAAAACTCTCTCTCTTTGATTTCTAAAACATTTCCATGAATTCTCTTCAAGTTCTTCAATATTTGTGAAGGAAAATCTTGTCAAACTTTAACGAAGGCAAGGATTGAAAGTAAATCTCGTTCTCAACCTCCAATCTAGGTTCATTATTGAAATTCCTAAGATCTTTGACTTCTAATTGTTGTTTTTGGCTGAGTTTTTATTATGGTTTTGATTTAAGATCAAAATCTTGCAAAATTGTGATTTAAATCTTGATTTTTGGAGTGGTATTGATGAGCTATGTTTTGGATTGATTTTAATTGAGTTTTGAGTTTATTATTATGGTTAAAAAGGGGTTTGATAATATAGATCCTGAAATCCTTGAGATCCTTAAGTTTCTTGATGGTTTTAGTTGGATTTTGAGGTGATATGATGAAGTTATGCTCGCAAGAGGTATAAGAAAGGGTTTAGGTTGTGTTTAGATGCGTTTTGATGTTAATTGATGGTTGGAAGTGTTGTATGTTTGCTGGGCTTGGTTTAAGAAGCAATCGATTGAGTTTTCGGTTGTTTCAGATGAGTAAATTGGTGTGGTTTCGGTGAGCAACGAGTTTATGTTTTGTTGCTAGAGTTGAAATGCATTTTAATGCATTTAGATCTTTGTTTTGATGCTCTAAAAACAGGGGATCTTGATCCGGGAGCAAATCAAGCATTTTTAGAGGCTTCAGATGTGTGATTTTTGTGTCGGCAAGGGAGGTTTCACGTATCGATGAGTGGAAATGTAATTTTTTTTGCTTTTTAACGCTTTGAATGTGGTGTTGGGAGATTAGCGTATGTCTGAAACACTTAGCTAAGCTCAAGAGTAAGTAAATCGAAAGTCTCTCTCGGAATGTGCTATGTTTTTGTTGGAAATTCACTTGAATTAAATGTGGTTTGATTATTGTTTTAAGCATTGTTGATACTGGTTTTTAATGCCATTTTGTTAAGGATGCACATGGTAAATGGTCCTTGGATATATGATATTATTTCATTTGGTTTAAGCATGTTTATGCTTGTGAAAATGACATTGTGACTTACGCTTGTAAAATAGTGAAATAATGATGTTAATGATTATATTTGCAAGTGATGGAAATGGTTTTTGGTGACTTTAATTGGATATAGTTGGCCGGCTATAGGATTGGGTGCACCGTGAATGATGTCGCATTGGATGTCGAGGGGTTGTGATTGTAACGTATACTCCATACAAGTACCCTAACGATTGAGATTAAAATTACAACGGTGGATGGTTTAATCCCCTGGGTGGATCTTGTGGTATGTGTCTCGTGCTCTCGTTAGTGGAATTATACAACTACCAATGAGTGGTGTTGACGAGTTGTGACTTTACTGTTAAACTCCACCACGGGTGTCACAACGGTCGGTGGTCTAATCCCGTGTGTGAGCCTTGAGGGTCCGGTAGTGTGTATGAAGCGTGCGGGACAACACTTGTAATCCGCGTATCCGATTGTGTTACTTTTGTTGGTTTTGAGATGGTTTGTTAATGATCACTTGCGAGCCAATATAATGATGTTGAGAAATGGATTAAGCATGTGATGCCTGGAATTTGTTCTAAAATGCATGTGATGCTTGGTTTAAGCATGAGCAAAGGTTTTTGTTGTTATTTTAATGATGCTATGAGCATGTGGTTTTGAAAGTGCATTGATGCTTAAAGTGCATGTTTTAAAGGAAAGGCATATGTTGGCAAATGATGATATTTTGGTTTTATAAAATGCATTGATGAATGTTTGGTTTCAGAGGTCCTCACTAAGCTATATGCTTACGCTCATTTGTTTCATCAATGCGGAGAATTAAGAAATTGAGGTAGCAAGAGAGCAAGTGGGTTCCAAGTACTTTTGACTAAGCAATGTATGTGGATTTAGTTTAGTGTAATAAGAGGCAATGGGTGGGATTTCTACTCTTGGTTTTGTTGGTGATGTTAAACACCTTGGGCATGTTTGGTTTATGTTTTTGGACTTGTAAATGGTCTTTAATTGGTTTATGGTCTTGCTTATATTGTTTTTGCTATGCTATGGTTTATATTCTAAAGCATGCTTGAGTAGTTAATATGTTCACCATAGTTTGATATGCTTGGCGATTATGTTATGTTGTTTGTTGATGCTTATGTGTTTGGCAAGTTTGTTATAACATGTATGTATGTTTTAAGAATGTTTAGATGTTGTTAATTGTGTTTAAATGATTGTTGAATGTGCAAGCATGGTAAGTGTATCGATACTCGGTGAGGAATATCGATACACTAAGGCCATTCCAAGCTTTTCAGCTTAAGTGTACCGATACAATTTGCCCGCGTATCGATACTCGGGGAGGAGTATCGATACACTAAGGCCAAATCCAATCTTTTCAGCTTAGGTGTACCGATAAGATTTGTCTACGTATCGATACGCCTAAGCAAAAGATTGAATGTCGTTTCGATACCAGCTTGGGTGTATCGATACCTTTTACCCAAAAATCGCTACTTTAAATTAGCGTATCGATACAGGAAGAGGTGTACCGATACGAGTTCGTTATTTTCAGTTAATGGAATATTTTTAGGTTTTGAATTGTTGCATTATGGTCCCTGAAAGTTGTATGTTCAATTGGATGAGTTTAGATGAAACGTTTGAGGTGGAATTTGACAGGTTGTCATGTTATATGACTAAATATGGATTGGTAACTTTAAAATCTGAAAAGTCTCTGTAATTTATGGAAATTACAGTTTAGTCCCTAAAGTTGTATTTTAAGCAATTGAACCCCTAATTGAACTCCGATCGTTTTGCCGTTTTCGCTTAATAACTTTGTTGAACATATAGGATAATAATGTGCATCTAGAGAAGATAAAAAGGAAAAAGGGTCGTTAATCCAGGTTGACTTTAACGAGTTGACTTCGGTTTTCCCCGTGTAATCTTCTTAGTTCGGGTCGGGCGTCTAGGCGGGGCTAAGAGGGTTACAGTTCTTTGTTGGAAGACCGTAGAGTTGGTTAAGGTGTTGTGGCGATACCGAGGTGTCGGGGAAGCTACGTGGGAAAGGAAGGGTGACATGAAGAAGCAATTTCCTTATCTTTTTGCATCAGGTAAATTTCGAGGACGAAATTTCTTATGTGGGGGAGAGTTGTAACACCTCCATTTTGGGCTTAGGAGTTAGCTGGGTTCGGCTAAGCTGTTCGGGGGAGCCGGTTTGAACGGGTTAGACTAGTTTAGGGAATAATTTGAATTAAATGGTTTTTAAGGGGGATATAATATGGAAAAATATTATAGAATCTTAAAATAATGTTTTGAAGGTTCGGCTATGCACCCTGGTAGTACTAAGATGTATCGTGGATTGAAGAAAGAGTACTATTGGGTTGGTTTAAAGAAAGACGTGGCCGAGTTTGTTTGTAAGTGCATGGTGTGTCAGCGAGTTAAAGCTGAGCATCAGTTTCCTTCTAGATTGTTGCAACCATTGAGAATACTAGAATAGAAATGGGAAAGAATCACCGTAGATTTTGTGTTAGTGTTGCCTTTGTCGCCGTCAAAGAAAAATTCTGTTTGGGTGATTCTGGATCGTTTTATAAAGTGTGCGCATTTCATATATGTGCATATTACGTATACGTTGGCTAAGTTGGCAGATTTGTACATCTCAAAGATTGTGTGTTTGCACGGAGTGCATAAGCCTATTGTATCTTATAGGGATTTGTACATCTCAAAGATTGTGTCGCAGTTTTGAGAGTGTTTGCATTGATCTTTGGGCACAAGATTGAGTTTCAGTACTTTGTATCATCCTCAAATGGATGGTCAGTCTGAGCATGTTATCCAAGTTTTGAAAGATATACTGAGAAGTTGCTTCGTTGATTCCCAATGTTCTCTGGAGAAGCATTTGCCATTGGTAGAGTTTGCTTATAACAACAGTTATCACGTAGGTATTCAAATGGCTCTTTATGAAGCTTTGTATGGTAGGAAGTGTAAGACACTTGTTTGTTGGGCAGAGACAGGAGATACGTTTGTATCTTTTTTGGTTGTACTAAAGGGTACAAATGAGAGAGTGTAACACCCGATTTTGGGCCTAGGTATTATACTAGCCGGGTTAGACAGGTGGACCCGATATCAGTTGTTCGAACTGTTAAAAGGTGGTTTAGGGAAATCAAGGTTGGGGATGGAATAAAAATTCCTAAAATCCTCTAAAATTATTTTGAAGATGTTGTTTAAATCAATTTTACAAAACGGATTTTCGAAAGTATACCTTTTGGGAAGTGACCTAAATGTAAAGATTTAAAAGTTGGGAAAAGCCTTTTATCAATGTTTTACTAAGAATTAAAAAGGCTTTTAATTGATTTAATTAGAAAAGGTAGTTAACCGGTTAACAAAAATTTTGACGATCATTTTCATTTCTCTTCTTCACTTAAGCCAAACACTCTCCATTTTCTCTCAAATTTCAAGATTTTCTTCACTCTCTAATTCTCTTTTGATTTCTGTAACCCCCTAAGCCCGGCCTAGACATCCGACCCGAACTAAGAAGATTACACGGGGAAAACCAAAGTCAACTCGTGAAAGTCAACCATGATTAACGACCTTTTTTTCTTTTTAACTTTTCTAGATGCACATTATTAACCTATGTGAATAGCAAGACACTTTAGTAGAAGAGACACAGTGAACGTAGCTCATTTAAGGGTTCAATGGCATACAAACATCTTTTAGGGACTAATATGTAAATTTCCAGAATTTTAAGGTCTAACCAAGTTTTAAAGTTACCAATCCAAAATTAAACATATAATATATCAATATGTCAAATTTCATCTTAAACGAATCATCCAAACTCATTTAATTAAGCATTAGAGACTTAGGGACTAAATTGTAAGAAAGCAGAAACGTGAAACAATTCAAACTCAACTCCAACAATCACGTGTTCTGGAACACTATACCCTGTATCAAAACGGCTGTTTCGAAACCATGCTGGTCGTTTTGAAACTCAGGTATGTTCTGAAACCATTTTCGAAACTCAGTTGCGTTATGAAACCACTTTCGAAACTAGGCTTCACAGTAGCAAAATTTCCGGAATGATCGCACCTGTTCCGAAAACCCATGGCCAATACAGGCCATTGTTTCGATACGGATGAGAGCGTTCCGAAACATTCCAATTCATGCCACAACATACATACAACATGTATAAGCAACAAAGATCAACATTACGAAACACAAGTTAAAACATAGCATCACTCAAGCAAGCATTAGATCTATAGGCATGCTTTCTAGTCTTCCAAAGCCATACAAAGCTAAAATCATCATTCAAACAAAAATCAATCCTCAAAGGCCATTTACAACCCAAAGATAAGCAACCAAACATAAGCAAAGTCAAGAACATCACCATCAAACATCTAGGAGTAGAAATCCAACCCATTGCCTCTTATTACACCAAAGTAAAACTACATACTTTGCTAGACAAAAGTGTTTGGATTCCTTTTGCTTACTTGCTGCCTCAAAAGCTTAATTCTCGGTATTGATTAAACAAATGAGCGTAAGCACAAAACTTAGTGAGGTTCGATAAAACAACATTCATCAATGCATTTCACACAACCGGAAAAACACCATTTATCAACACATGCCTTTACTTAAGCCATGCCCTCTCATGGCATCAATGCACTTTTTAAAACACATGCTCGTATGCATCACTTAAAATCGGCAAACAAACCTTTCCTCATGCTTTACGAAGCATCACATGCATTCTAGAATAAATCACAAGCATCTCATGCTTAAACCATTAGTTAACAACATTATACTGGCTTACAAGTGAACATTTCTCAAACCATACAAAAACCAACTCAATAGACACAATCGGATACGCGAATTACAAGCGTAGTCCCACACGCTTCATACATAATATCGGACGACACAAGGTGGAGATCAATGGCACAATCACAACACCTCAACATCCGTGATGGAGGTTAATGGCATAATCACAACCCCTCAACACCACTCATCGGTAGTTCAATAATTCCACTAACGAGAGTACGAGACACATAGTACAAGACTCACACACGGGATTAAACCGTTCACCATTGTGATCTTAGCCTCAATCGTTAGGGTACTTGGATGGAGATTACGGCACAATCACAACCCCTCGACATTCAAGGCGACTTTATTCACGGTGCACCCAATCCTATAGCCGGCTAACTATATCCGATTAAGAGTAACCAAAAACCACTTTCATCACTTGCGAATATAATCATTAACATCAATATTCCACTACTTTACAAGCATAAGTACAATGCCATTACCACAAGCATAAACATGTTTAACATCATATGCATTTATCACATAAAATCAAGGATCACTCACCTAGTGCATCCTTAACACAATGGCATTAAAATCCAGCATTAATCATGCTTCTAACATGCTTTAAAATAGTAACCAAAACCATATTTAACTCAAGTGCATTACCATCAAAACATCGCACATTTCCGAGAGAGACTTTCGAATCACTTACTCTTGAGCTTAGCTAAGTGTTTCAAACATATACTAAGCTCACAAGACCACGCTAAAAGCGTTACAAAGCTGGAATATCCATTTCCACTAGCCGATACGCGAAGCCTCGCTCGCCAACACGAAAATTACTCTTTCAGAGCCTCCAACAACGCCTCGTTTGCTCCCGGATCAATATCCCCTATTTTCACATCATCAAAACAGAGATCTAAATGCATTAAAATGCATTTCAATACCAGCAACAAATATCAAACTCGTTGCACACCCAAACTACACCAAAATACCCATCCAGAACTACCAAAAACTCAATCGATTACTTCCAAGACCAAGCCCAAACATCATACATCACTTTCAAACAAATATAAACACCAAAACACATCTAATAAACAGTAACCAAAACCATATTTAACTCAAGGGCATAAACACCAAAACTGCGGAAAAATGTAATTTTAAAAGTGGAGCAAAAAAATTTAGAATCTTTAGGGAGCTTTATCGTAATTTAACCTTTTTCTTAATTTGACATGTGTTTAAAATGATTCTTAAACTAATTGATTTTAGAAGGCTTTTATTACTTAATTAATTAGGTAGTTAATTTATGAGATTTAATCACGTAACTACATTTCTCTTCTCATTTTCAGCCAAACACCATTCTAAATCATTTTCTCCAGATTTCTTTTCTTCCAAACACTCTTTTCTTAATTTCTCTTTCATTTCAAAGAATCCTTTTCAATTTCTTAAAGATTTGTGAAGCAAAAACTTGTCATTCATTGAGGAAAGCAAAGAGTGGAGGTATATCCCATTCTCAACCTTCAATCTATGTTCTTTATTGAAATAAACCTTTTCTCAAGCTTTACCAAGTATCACATGCATTCTAGCATAAATCAAAAGCATCTCATGCTTAAACCATTAGTTAACAACATTATATTGGCTTACAAGTGAACATTTCTCAAACCATACCAAAACCAACTCAATACACACAATCGGATACGGGGATTACAAGCGTTCTCCCACACGCTTCATACATACTACCGGACGACACAAGGTGGAGATCAATGGCACAATCACAACCCCTCGACACTCGTGTTGGAGGTTAATGGAACAATCACAACCCCTCAACATCACTCATTGATAGTTGTATAATTCCACTAACGAGAGTACTGGACACATACGACAAGACTCACACATGGGATTAAACCATTCACCGTTGTGATCTTAGCCTCAATCGTTAGGATACTTGGATGGAGATTACGACACAATCACAACCCCTCGACATCCAATGCGACTTTATTCACGGTGCACCCAATCCTATAGCCGGCTAACTACGATTAAGAGTAACCAAAAACCACTTTCATCACTTGCGAATATAATCATTAACATCAATATTCCACTACTTTACAAGCATAAGTACAATGCCATTACCACAAGCATAAACATGCTTAAGATAATATGCATTTATCACATAAAACCAAGGATCACTCACCTAGTGCATCCTTAACACAATGGCATTAAAATCAAGCATTAATCATGCTTCTAACATGCTTTAAAATAGTAACCAAAACTATATTTAACTCAGGTGCATTACCATCAAAACATAGCACATTTCTGAGAAAGACTTTCGAATCACTTACTCTCGAGCTTAGCTAAGTGTTTCAAACTTACACTAAGCTCCCAAGACCACGCTCAAAGCGTTACAAAGCTTGAAAATCAATTTCCACTCACCGATACACGAAGCCTCGCTCGCCAACACGAAAATTACTCTTCCGGAGCCTCTAACAACGCCTCGTTTACTCCCGGATCAAGATCCCCTATTTTCACATCATCAAAACAGAGATCTAAATGCATTTCAATACTAGCAACAAATCACAAACTCGTTGCACACCTAAACTACACCAAAATACTCATCCAAAACTACTGAAAACTCATTCGATTGCTTCCTAGACCAATCCCAGCCATCATACACCACTTCCAAACAAATATAAATACCAAAACACATCTAATAAACAACCTAACCCATCCTTATACCTCCAACAAGCATGATTCCACCATTTCACCTTAAAAACTCACTTAAAACTATCAAGAAACTCAAGGATGTCAAGGACTTCGGGATCTATGTTATCAAAACCTTATTTCAACATAATAACCAACTTAAAACTCAATTAAAATTAATCCAAAACGGAGCTTAACAAAACAAATCCGAAAATTAAGATTTCAACCATATTTTTACAAGATTTTGATCTCAAATCAAAACTATAATGAAAACACAACCAAAAACATTAATTAGAAGCCAAATATCTTGGGAATTTCAATAAAGAACTTTGGTTAGAGGTTGAGAACGGGATTTACCTCAATCTTTACTTCCCTCAATGAATGGCAAGTTTTCCTTAGCAAAATCTTGAAGAACTAGAAAGGATTTCTAGAAAATTCTTTAGGAAATATTGAGAGAGTGTTTGAGAGAAAAGAATTTTGGAGAGAAATGAATTAAAATTGTGTTTGGCTGGAAATGGAAGAGAATGGTAGTTACGTGATGGAATTTCACTAATTAACTACCTAATTAATTAAATAAAATAAAAGCCAATTAAATCTATTTAATTAAAACCATTTTAAACACATGTCATATTAAGGAAAGGCTAAATTGCCATAAACCCCCTAAAGATTCTAAGAATTTGGCTTCTCCTTTAAAAATCACATTTTCCACATTTTTGAAACTTTACAATTTGGTCACTACTCAGAATGTACCACTTCTGAAACTCTTTTTGTAAAATTGATTTGACCAACCTCTTAAACAAATTTTTAGAGAATTTTAGCAATTTATACCACATTTTTACCACATCTCGATCCTTAATTTCCTTAAATCACCTTATGCGACTCGAACCGTTCTCGACCGGTCCGGTCCAATGTCTAAAACATCTAGGCCCAAAACCAGGGCGTTACAACTCTCCTCCACTTAGGAAATTTCTTCCTCAAAAATTTTACCTGAAGGAAAAAGGTGCAGAAACTGCGTCAGCATGTCCGCCTTATTTTCCCAAGTGGCATCCTCAACTCCTCGGTGTCGCCACAACACCTTCACAAGCTCTATCGTCTTGCCACGAAGAACTTTACTGCTCACATCTAGAACCCTCACTGGTTCCTTATCATATGACGGATCTAGATTTAACTCTATCTCCTCAATAAGCATCATATGCGAAGGATCCGATCTATACCTCCGCAACATAGAGACATGAAACACATCATGTATCTTCTCCAACTCCGAATGCAATCTCAACCGATATGCCAGAGGACCAATACGCTCCACAACCTCGTAGGGTCCAATGAACCTTGGGCTAAGCTTACCCTGACGCCCAAATCTCATCACCTTCTCCCAAGGCGATACTTTCAAAAAAACACGTTCGCCAACCGCATAAGACTTTTGCCTATCCGATGCTGCCTTCAAACGCTCACAAACGAGCTTCACCTTCTCGTTGGTTCCCTTTAACAGAGCTAGCATCGAAATCAACTTTTTCCCTACTTCTGCCCAATAGAGAAGGGTTCTACATATTCTCCCATACCAAGCCTCGTATGGAGCCATTTGAATACTTGCCTGATAGCTTTTATTATACACAAACTCAACCAATTGTAAGTGCTTCTCCCAAGAACCATGAAAATCTATAGCGTAGCATCTCAATATGTCATCAAGCACTTGGATCACGCGTTCCGACTGTCCATCGGTTTGAGGATGATATGAAGCATTGAAATTCAAGAGTGTACCCCAAGGCTTGATGCAAACATTCCCAAAATCACGTTGTAAACCTCGGATCCCTATCCGACACTATAGACTTCGGCACACCGTGAATCAGCACAATCTCAGCAATATACAGCTCATCCAACTTATACAGGGTATACGTAGTATGCACAGGAAGAAAATGTGCAAACTTCGTGAGTCGATCTACAATTACCCAAACTGAATTCTTCTTTGACGATGACAACGACAACCCAGACACAAAATCCATGGTAATTTTTCCCACTTCCATTCTGGGATTTTCAAAGGCTGCAACAACCTAGAAGGAACCTGATGTTCAGCCTTCACTTGCTGACACACCATGCACTTATTAACGAATTCAGCCACATCCTTTGTTAACCCCACCCAGTAGTACTCGTCTTTCAAATCACGATACATCTTTGTACTACCTGGATGTATAGCAAAAAGACTACTACAAGCTTCAATAAGAATAGTGCACCTTAACTCAACATCATCTGGATCCACTATTCGACTTCCAAAGTACAAAACGTCGTCATCATTAAAACTAAAATCTGAAGGTCTACCCTCCGTAATGTCCTGAACATGCGAAACAAGGGAATCATGAAGCAACTACTTATCTTTGATCAATTGAATCAGAGATGGTTTTACTTGCAATACCGTAATAAGACCACCATCACGCGATATGCTCAAGTTAGCAAACATTGCCCTCAACTCCACAGCCACTTTCCTACTCAAAGCATCGGCTACAACATTAGCCTTGCTCGGGTGGTACTCGATCGTCAGATCATAATCCTTAAGCAACTCCACCCAGCGACATTACTTAAGATTCAACTCTTTCTGAGACATAAGATACTTCAAACTCTTATGATCCGTGAACACAATACACTTCTCACCGTACAGGTAATGCCTCCAGATCTTCAAAGCAAACACAACAATTGCAATCTCAAGATCATAAGTAGGGTAGTTACGCTCATGCACCTTCAACTGCCTAGATGCATAAGCTACTACCTTACCTTCTTGCATCAACACGCAGTCCAAATCAACAATGGACGCATCACTATAAACCAAAAACTCCTTACCAGACTCAGGACAAAAGCTTGCGTCAAAGCTTCATCTAGCTTCTCAAAAGCTTGTTGCCTCGCATCCGTCCACTCAAAGTGAACATTCCTATGCACCAACTTAATCAAAGGTGCAGCCATATTCGAGAAACCCTCGAAAAACCTACAGTAATACCCAGCCAGACCAAGGATACTTCGTACCTTTGTTACCAACTTATGCACCTTCCAACTCATCACAACCTCTACTTTGTGCAGATCAACACGAATACCCTCAGCTGACACAACATGTCCAAGGAAGACCACCTCCTTAAGCAAAAATTTACACTTACTTAGCTTGATGTACAACTAGTTTTCCAACAAGGCTTGCAAAATGATTCTCAAGTGTCTATCATGATCCTCTTCGGTACGAGAGTACATAAGGATATCATCGATGAACACCACCACAAACTGATCCAAGAATTCATGGAATACACGATTCATCATGTCCATGAAAGGTGCAGGTGCATTGGTCAAACCAAACGTCATCACTAAGAACTCGTAATGCTCATACCTTGGTCAAAAAGATGTCTTAGGTACATCCACATCCTTCACCTTCAGCTGGTAATATCCTGACCTTAAGTCTATCCTAGAAAACACCGAGGCTCCCCGGAACTGATCAAAGAGATCATCAATCCTCGGCAAGGGATACTTGTTCTTGATCGTCAACTTGTTTAGTTGCCAATAATCTATGCCCATCCGCATTGTCCTATCTTTCTTCTTTACATACAAGACCGATGCACCCCAAGGTGACACTCAGCCGGATGAAACCTTGATCCAACAACTCTTGCAGTTGCGTTTTTAACTCTTATAGCTCTTTAGGTGCCATGTGATAAGGAGCAATGGACACCGGAGTTGTATTCTCGTACAACTCGATACCAAACTCAACTTCCCTATTTGGTGGTAACTCAAGCAATTCTTCCAGAAAGACACTTGGAAAATCACGAACGATTCGGATATCCTGCACACGAACATCCTTGGTGCCAGAATTTATCACATATGCAAGGTAAGCCTCACAACCCAACTTCATCATATGTTTTGCTTCTAGAACCGAAATCACATTCGACAAGAATTTCACGTTCTCGCCTACTATCACTACTTCATAATCATCAGCAAGCTTTAAGGTGACCTACTTTACATCAAAGTCAACCACAACTCTATGCTCAGTCAACCAATCGATGCCAAGGATTACATCGAATCCGTAGAAGGGTAACTCCATCAAATTCACAAGAAAAAAAATGACCTTGCACAGACAAAGGGCATCTTCTATACAACCTCCTAGTGACTACAGTGTCACCAAAAGAACTAGTCCCTTGCATTCCTACCTCAAGAACCTTAATAGGTAAATCAAGAAAATGTGCATGCTCACTCAAGATATAAGAATGCGTGGATCCATAATCAATCAAAGCCGGCAACGATAAAGATTAAAGAGAAAAGGTACCTGCGATAACATCGATATCATTGCGCTCCTCGCGCTGAGCATAAACCCTGGCAGTGCCACCTCCTTAAGGCCTAACTGCCACCACATGAGCAATGCCTCTCTGACCCTCGTCTTTCCTCTAGAAGTTCCCTCGGCCGCGCCCATGACCTCTCTAAGTTGCAGCCACCGCAGGTGCACGTCCTTGGCCTCCACCAACCAACAAGGGACACTCCCGCCTCATGTAATCTGTTGAGCCACAATTCCAACATGAATTCCTTGTCACCATAACAGGAGCCTGAACCTCTCTAGCTGCTCGAGGACAATCTCGCCTCAGATGGTCCCTTGACCCACATGTCCAGCACGTGTGCTCCTCAAGTGTCACTCGACCTCCCTAAATCTGACCGCCTCGACCCGGTGCACCTCGCCTCCCTTCAGGCTGATGTCTCCTATCTCGACCTCTTTTTTTTCGTCCACCTCCGAAACTATACTCAACTGCTCTCTTCTCTGAGCTAGAACCAATACCTCGAGACGAAAAACCCAAATTTTGTTTGATGTCTTTGGCTCGACATAGAAGCACATCGAAGTCGGTATAATCCGCAGCCAACATTCACATCTTGACTTCCTGTACCAGCCCGTACCGGAAGCGATCACATCGGTGCCTCTCACTAGGTATCAGCTCAAGGGCGTATTGGCTCAGGCGTACGAACTGAACCTCGTACTCAGCCATAGAAAGATTTCCTTGAACTAGCGATCACATCTTCTCGTCCAAGTATCTCACCCCTAGATACTTCCTCTTGAAGGCACCTCTGAAAAACTCTAATTCTACCTCATTGGGCTCCAAACCGGCAGTGGTAGTCGTCCACCAGATATAGGCATCCCCTTGCAACAAAGAAACTGCGCATCCCAGCTTGTGCACGTCGTTGCATCCCATTTGATCCATGATACGGATTGTACTTGCTAACCAGGCTTCAGACGCCTACGAGTCATTTCAAAGAACTCCACAGCCCCCATGCTCCTCAACCTCTCCAATGGTAAGCCCGTCTGCCCAGCTGTAGGGGAATGTACATGCGCTCCGGCTACAAAAGCCGGAAACGCCCTGGTGATCACCCGAACCAACAATGTTAGATCACCGAAACCGGTACCAGTAGGTCCTTGCTGCTCATGCTCCCTACATTCGGGTGGTGGCGGAAGAGGTAGATTTCCACCAGGAGGGACATCAGCCCCTTGCTCACCCTGGTCGTCCTGAGGCACTATTGTATTCAACCTCAGCTAGCTCCTCGGACCCATATTTCTATTTTAAACAAAGCATAACAACAAAAACAAAACAAACCATTTAGTCCAGCCTCAAGCAAGGATCCAAGTTTACAAAAACATTTAATTTGTGTAATAAGGAAATGGGCACCCCGATTTCCCTCAACATACCATAGCATACAATGACACGTCATGCTCATCATGCTTTCCATCATCCAAAATCAGCACATAACAACATCGCATCATCAACATGCAATCATATTCACTTCACATGCGATCCAAAACAATCAAGCATAGTATAAGCTCCAAAATTCAACCCAATTCATGATGTTCAAACAACATACGTCAATATATATCATTTTCACATACCAACATCTTCAATTCTTTCGTAACTTGGCTCTGATACCAACAAATGTAACACCCTTACCCCAGCCTAGACGTCCGACCCGAAGTAAGAAGATTACACAGGGAAAACCAAAGTTAACTCTTGAAAGTCAACCATGATTAACGACCTTTTTTTCTTTTTAACCCTTCTAGATGCACATTATTAACCTATGTGAATAGTAAGACACTTTAGTAGAAGAGGCACAGTGAACGTAGCTGATTTAGGGGTTCAATGGCATATAGACCTGGCAAACTTGACCCGAGACCCGAAACTCGAACCGAATTACCCGAACCGAAACCCGATTTTGACCCGAACATGATGATCCGAAGTTGACCCGAAACCCAAAATAAACCGAACCGAACCAAAATTTTTTGTTGAACCGAAATGGACCTGAACCGAAATGGACCCGAACCGAATGGATCCGAACCGATTTGACCCGAACCGAATGCTACCCGAACCGAAAGCTGAACCGAAAGCTGAACCGAATATCGACTCGATTTTAACCCGATTTTGACCTGATTTTAACCCGAATATCTATTTTTAAGAATATAATAAATAATAAAAAGAAGTATGTTTTATTATCTTTTTATACTATATCATGGAAGAGACTGTTCCTCTCTATACTAAAATGTAACATTTTAAATGTAACATGACCTAAAAAGTAATTAATCTCTAGCTTAAAAAATTGGTGGCTTATTTCCCTCCAAAATTTTGTCTTTTCTCTCTCTATTTTCTCCAATTGTCTTTTTCTTTTTTTCAATCTAACTTAAAAAATTGGTGGCTTATTTCCCTCCAATTTTTTGTCTTTTCCCTCTATATCATGGAAGAGACTGTTCCTCTCTATACTAAAATGTAACATTTTAAATGTAACATGACCTAAAAAGTAATTAATCTCTAGCTTAAAAAATTGGTGGCTTATTTCCCTCCAAAATTTTGTCTTTTCTCTCTCTATTTTCTCCAATTGTCTTTTTCTTTTTTTCAATCTAACTTAAAAAATTTGTGGCTTATTTCCCTCCAATTTTTTGTCTTTTCCCTCTATATCATGGAAGAGACTGTTCCTCTCTATACTAAAATGTAACATTTTAAATGTAACATGACCTAAAAAGTAATTAATCTCTAGCTTAAAAAATTGGTGGCTTATTTCCCTCCAAAATTTTGTCTTTTCTCTCTCTATTTTTTCCAATTGTCTTTTTCTTTTTTTTCAACCTAGCTTAAAAAATTGGTGGCTTATTTCCCTCCAAATTTTTGTCTTTTCCCTCTTTATTTTTACCAATTGTCTTTCTCTTTTTTTCTTTTTTTAAAATTTAATTGAGTTTCAATTTAGATTAATTTAATTGAAATTTCACATTTAGTTTTAGATTTATTTTAATTATGTCTGTGATTTATGCTATTAGATTTTAGTTAGCTCAATTAGATCCTAAGTTTAATAAATTAATTCATTTCAAAAATTATTATTATTATTATTATTATTATTATTATTATTATTATTATTATTATTATTATTATTATTATTATTATTATTATTATTATTATTATTATTATTATTATTATTATTATTATTATTTAAATATTTAATCAAATTCAAATGCATAGATTAACAAGTTGAATCAGAATTAATCTCATACATCAATAACTCTAAACTAAACCATTAATACTAAACCTCAAACCTTTAACCTAACTCAAATCGAATTAACCTGAAAATTTATATGTTGACCCGACCCGAAATCGACCCGAAATCGACCCGATTTTGACCCGACCCGAAAGCGACCCAAACGACCCGATTTTGACCCGAACCGAAAGCGATCGATCCGATATTGACCCGACCCGAAAACAACCGATCCGATTTTGACCCGATCCAATACCCGAACTGAATCCGACTCAACACAGACCCGAATTAGACTCGAACCCGAACCGAACTGACTCGAACCGAATCTAAACCGATTCTAGATAGACCCGAAATGACCCGAACCGAAATGACCCGAACCGAACCCGAACCAAATGACCCGATTGACACCTCTAATGGCATACAAAGATCTTTTAGGGACTAATATGTAAATTTCTATAATTTTAAGGTCTAACCAAGTTTTAAAGTTACCAATCCAAAATTAAACATATAATATATTAATATGTCAAATTTCATCTTAAACAGATCATCCAAACTCATTTAATTAAGCATTCGAGACTCATGGACTAAATCGTAAGAAAGTAGAAACCTGAAACAATTTCAACTCAACTCCAACGGTCACCTGTTCCAGAACACTATATGTAACACCCCAATTTTGGGCTTGGAAGTTTAGGGTCTGAACCGGACCGGTCTAAATTTTGGTTCGAATATAAAAGGTGGTTTTAGGGAAAGCCTAGTTCGGGATGCATTAAAAATATGAAAAATATCTAAAAATCCTCTTTTAATATATATATATATATATATATATATATATATATATATATATATATAAGGGAGTGGTGAAATCAATTTTACAAAAAGAGGCTTGGAAATATGACATTTCGAGTTAGTGACTAAAATGTAATTTTTGAAAAGTTCGTGACTGTTTTGAAAGGATTGAAACTTTGAATCTTTAAGGAGCTAATTTACCCAAGGGAGGATTTCTCCAGATTTTTCATGATTTTTTAAAGACTCATTTAATGTTTATTTAATAAAAAGAAAAGAGGGAAAATCATATTTTAGTTTCATAACTAACTTTTGCTAAAATTTTCCCATTTCATTTTCTCTCAAAATTCCTTCAGCCAAACACATTTCCACAACAGCTTTTCCTTTGATTTTCACACCAAATGATGAGATTTCAATTCACAAATGACTCCTAATCATTTCTACATCAAATCCTCTTCATTTGCATATTGGATTTTCAAGGATTTTAGCTCTAAACAAGGGGAAATCCACATTTAGAGTTATGAACGTCCTTCTCCTCTAAATACTCAGTTCTTTACTGAAAATCCCAAGTTCTTAATCCTTAAATTAAGTTTTATTAAATGTTTAATGTTATAATCTTGATTTTGGCTTAAAACTTGAGATTTTGATCAAATCTTGAAGAATTTCGTGGAGGTTGTTTGGGCTCTGTTTTGAGATGCCTTTTTAATGTATTTTGGATGATTAATGATGTGTAATTGAGGTTTAATCAATTCAATCCCTAATAGGTTGATTTTCCTAAGTTTTTACTTGTTAAAATGGTGGTTTTTGGGGTGATTTTGGTGTTCTGTTATAGCTGGAGATATAAGGACGTGATTAGGTCCTTTTTGGATGTTAATTTATGTCTAAGAATGTTTAGAAGTGATAGATCTTGGCTGGGTAATGTTGTGGAAGTGTTTGGATGTGTTTTCGGTTGTGTTTGGTAGCCGAAATGTGAGTTTTGGTGAGAGCGGCGGGTTTAGGTGTAATGGCTGAAGAATTAAATGCATGATGATGCATTAATCCTCTGCTTTGATGTGTTTAAAACAGGGAAGACATCTTCGGATCCTTGTGGTGTTGATCTAAGGGCTTGAACGGCGTTTCGGCAATCTTGCGAAATGGAATTGGTGAGTGAAGTTTGGTTTTCAGCTTTGAAACCAATGTTTGAAGGTTTATGGAGCTTAGTTTAAGTCTAAGCAACTTAACTAATGTAACGCCCCAATCTTGGGCTTGGAAGTTTTGGGTTCGGACCGGGTCGGTCGGATTGCGGTTCGAATATATAAAGGTGAATTTAGGAAAGCCTAGTTCAGGTTGCATTAAAAATATGAAAAAATGTCTTAAAATCCTCTTTTATTATATATAAGTGAATGGTGAAATCAATTTTACAAATTGAGGTTTGGAAGTGTGACATTTTGGTTAGTGACCAAAATGTAATTTTTGAAAACTGTGTGACTGTTTTAAAAAGGATTGAAACTTTGAATCTTTAAGGAGCTATTTACCAAAAAGGAGTTTCTCCAGATTTTTCTTAAATATTAAATGATTAATTAATGGTTTTAAAATAAAAGTAAAAGGGAGGGAAAGATATTTTAGCATTTTCCAACTAACTTTTCCAAATTCCCATTTTCCTTTTCTCTCATCTTTTCTCTCAAACCAAACACATTCTCCAGCACATTTTCCCTCTGATTTTGACATCCAAATATGAGATTTCAATCCTCTTTTGATCTTTAATCATCTCTTCAACAAAACCTTATCATTTGCTATTTGGATTTTCAAGAATCTTGGTTCCAAAAGGGGAGAAACTCAAGTTTAGAGGTATGAACGTCCTTCACCTCTAAATTCTCAGTTCTTTACTGAAATTCCCAAGTTCTCAATCCTTGATTTGTGTTTTATAAAAGGTTTTGTAGATGTGTTCTTGATCTTGGCTTTAAAATGCAAGATTTGGTTGATTTTTGATAAAATTCGTATGATCTGTTTGGGCAGTGTTTTGAGGTGTCTTTTTGATGTTAATTGAATGTTTAATTGATGAGAAATTGAGGTTTAATCAATGCAATCCCGAATAGGTTGATTTTCCTAAGTTTAGCTTGAGTTTTTGGTTGTTTTTGAAGTGATCTTGATGATCTGTTATAGCTGGAGGTATAAGGACGTGGTTAGATCCTTTTTGGATGTTAATTGAGGTTTAAGGATGTTTAGAATTGATGGATCATGGCTGGGTAGTGTTGTGGAGTTGTTTGGAGGTGATTTCGGTTGTGTTTGGTAGCCGAAATGGGAGTGTTGATGAGAGCAGCGAGTTTAGGTGCTTTCATTGAAGATATTAATGCATGATGATGTATTAATCCTCTGCTTTGATGTGTTTAAAACAGGGGAGTCATCTTCGGATCCTTGAGGTGGTGATTCGGAAGCTTGATTGGTGTTTCGGCAAGTGGCGAAACATAATCGGTGAGTGGATTTTGGTTTTCAGCTTTGAAACCAATGTTTTGAAGGTTTGGGAGCTTAGTTTAAGTCTAAGCAACTTAGCTAAGCTCAAGAGTAAGTTTTCGGAAAAACTCTCTTGATGATGAACCATGAATTGGTTGTATGCAATGTGATTGGTTTGCATGTTTTAAATCCTATTTTGAAAGCATATTTAGCATGTTTAATTGCTGATTTTGTAAGCCATGTGTTGAAGAATGCTCAAGGTAAGAGATTCTTGTTTTTGAACAATGTTAGATGTGGTTTTGGTGCATAATGATGCATGATGATTATGGCTTTGATAAATGCTTTAAAACAGTGGATTAATGTTGTAAAATGATGTATATTGGCAAGTGATGGTTAAGAACACTATGGTGGTTAAAAGTCCATGGTTGGTTCTTGGTTAAGATCACAAAGGTGGTTAAAAGTCCTTGTGTGAATCTTGTGTATTTAAGAACAACATGGTGGTTAAAAGTTCATGGTTGGTTCTTGGTTAAGGTCACAAAGGTGGTTAAAAGTCCTTGTGTGAGCCTTGTTTATTTAAGAACACCAAGGTGTTTAAAAGTCCTTGGGTGATTCTTGTTAAGGACACCAAGGTGTTTAAAAGTCCTTGTGTGGTCCTTGTGAATTGCAAGAACATCATGGTGTTTAAAAGTCCATGGATGATTCTTGTGCTAAGGACACAATGGTGTTTAAAAGTCCATGTGTGGTCCTTGTGGATGGTAAGATCACAATGGTGTTTAAAAGTCCATGTGTGGATCTTATGTTGATTGTATCACTTGTGGCCAATATGACATGTTATAAACTTGAAGCATGAATTGCTTGTTTTAAATGCTTATGTGCATGTACAAATGATGATTTGAACTAAGGTTTATAAATGTGTGTTATAAATGCATTATTGTGTAGTTTTAAATGAGCATTCCTCACTAAGCTATTTGCTTACGCTCTCTCTTTTCTTAAACCAATAATGCAGAGCATTGAAGTGCATTTGGGGCAGCAAGGAAGCCAAGAATCCAAGTGAAGTTTTAAGCTCATGTATGGTGAATGTTTTCTAACACTATTAGCTTTTGGGCATTTGGCAATGGGGGACCTATGTTGTTGTTTTGGGAGATGTTTTGGACTCCCTAAGTTGGTTTTATGTTGTTAATGATGTTGGAACTTGTAATTGGCCTTTGTGTGGTGGTTTTGGTATATTGATGCTTGAATGGCTTTCTAAGTACGATGCATGCCTATAGAATTGGGGATTTGCTTAATTGATGCCATGTTTGAGTATGGTTGATGCAATTATGTTCCTTATGCATGTTATGAGTTGCTGGTATAATTTGGTTGCCTTTGGAGCATGTTTGATAGGTTAATTGTGTGTTTAATCAGCTATTTTTCTGCAATCTGGGTAGGCCGTATCGGAACGGGTGCTACCGTTTCGGAACGGGGGCCTATAATGGCCCAGGCATTCGAAACGGGAGGAACCGTTCCAAAACGGAAATATTTTTGCCAAGCCCCGTATCGGAACTCGTTTCGGAACGGTCCCGCGTTTCGGAACAGGTCCTCCCTGTATCGGAACACCCGACCGTTGGGCATATAAATTGGCGGTTATATGTTTTGAAATGTTTGCGTTTTAGTCCTAAACCTTATTATTGCAATTGAATGAGTTTGAGATGTCCGTTTGAGCTGAAATTTGACAGAGAAGCATGAAATATGATTAATTTCATATTGGTAACTTTAAATTGGGCTAAGTCCTTATAATTTTCAGGATTTACAATTTGGTCCCTAATTTCTTAATTTGTGCAATCAAGTCCCTGAATGTTCTTTGATTGTTATGATCTTTGAGTATGCTGTTCTTGTGAACATATATAGGCTTAATGTGCATTTAGACAAGACTTAAAATAAATAAAAAGGTCGTTAATCAAGGTTGACTTCCGGGTTGTCTTTGGTTTTCCCCGTGTAAACTTCTTCATTCGGTTCAACCGTCTGGGCCGGGTTAAGGGGGTTACAACTAAGATCAAGAGTAAGTTTTCGGAGAAACTCTCTCTTTGATGAACCATGAGATGGTTGGATGCAATGTGTTTAATTTGCATGTTTAAATTCTGTTTTGAAAGCATATTTTAGCATGTTTAATGCTGGTTTTGAAAGCCATGTGTTGAAGGATGCTCAAGGTAAGAGATCCTTGGTTTGACATTGATAAATGTGGTTTTGATGCATAGTGATGCATGATGGTTTAATGGCTTTGTTTAATGCTTTAAAACAGTGAATTGATGATGGTAAATGATGTATATTGGCAAGTGATGTGTTGGTTTAAAAGTACTTGAATCGGAAATAGTTAGCCGGCTATAGGATTGAGTGCACCGTGAATAAAGTCGCCTTGGATGTTGAGGGGTTGTAATGGTACCGTAAACTCAATCCAAGTACACTAACGAGATGTCTAAGATCATAATGATGGTTAAAATGCCATGTGAGGATCTTGTGTTGTGTGTCCTGTGTTCTCGTTAGTGATGTTATACAACTACCAATGAGTGATGTGGAGGGGTTGTAATTGTACTGTTAGACTCCATCACGGGTGTTGAGGGGTTGTGATTGTACCAGTAAACTCCACCTTGGGTGTTTGGTTGTGTGTATGAAGCGTGTGGAACAACGCTTGTAATCCGCGTATCCGATTGTGTTTTGTGTTGAAAAATGGTTATGGGTTATCACTTGAAAGCCAATATGACATGTTGATGTAATGAAGCATGAGATACTTCTTTTGTATGCATTGTTGCATGAGAATTGATGTTTATGATTTTAAAGGCCTTTGAAAGGTGTTTTACAAAGTGCATTAATGCGTTGTTTCATTAGAGCATGCCTCACTAAGCATATGTGCTTACGCTCTCTTTCTTGAACCAATAATGCAGAGAATTGAAGTGCTTTAAGGGCAGCAAGGAGGTCAAGAATCCAAGAGAAAGACTAAGCTCATGTATGGTGACTATTTTTACAACATTATTAGCTTTTGGTATTTGGCAATTGGAACCTATGTTGTGTTTTTGGGAGATGTTTTGGACTCCCTAAGTTTAGCATGATGCCTATGATGTTTTGGTTATGTAATTGGCCATTATGGTGTTTGCTTTGTTGGTTTGATGATTGGTTGGTTTGGAGTAATAGGTTGCATGCCTATAGATTGAGGTTTTCCCTAATTAATGTCATGAATATGTTTTGTTGATGCAAATATGTTCCTATTATGTATTGTTGGCATGATTAGGCGGTCATAGGAATGTGATTGATGGGTCGAATGTGTGTTAAACCAGATAATTTCTGCATTTCTGGGTAGCTCGTATCGGAACAGGTACTATTGTTTCGAAACAAGGGTCTGAAATGGCCTTGGTGTTTTGAAACGGGTAGAGCCGTTTCGAAACACTTTTGATATTGCCAAGCCCTGTTTCGGAACAGGTTTCGAAACGGTCCCGCGTTTCGGAACGGCCAACCCCTGTTCCGGAACACTTGACCGTTGGGCACTGAATTGTATGGTTTTATGTTTTGAAATCTTCATGTTTTAGTCCTGAACTTTGTATATGCAATTGCTTGAGTTTGGGATGTCCGTTTGAGGTGAAATTTAGCAGAGAAGCATGAAACATGACTAATTTCATAATGGTATCTTAAAAATTGGTAAAGTTCTCTTCATTTCCAGAATTTACAATTTGGTCCCTAAATTCGTATGTTGTGCAATTGAGTCCCTTATTGATTTCCGACTGCTGTGATTTTTGAGTATGCTTATGTCAAGAGTATGCCTAGGGCTAACGTGCATCTAAACAAGTTTAAAAAGAAAAAAAAGTTTGTTAATCAAGGTTGACTTTCGGGTTGATTTTGGTTTTCCCCGTGTAATCTTTGTAGTTCGGGTCGACCGTCTAGGTCGGGCTAAGGGGGTTACACTATACCCTGTATCGAAACGGTTGTTTCGAAACCATGCTGACCATTTCGAAACTCAGGTGCGTTCCGAAAAAAGTTTTGAAACCAAGTTTCACAGTAGCAAAATGTTCCAGAACGATCGCATCCGTTCCGAAAACCCATGGCCAATACAAAAATTGTTTCGATTCAGATGAGAGTGTTCTGAAACGTCCTACCTTGCAACGGTAGATTTTGCTGGTTTTACACATCTTTCCACATCCGGAAACATTCCAATTCATGCCACAACATACATACAACATGTATAAGCAACAAAGATCAACATTACGAAACACAAGTTAAAACATAGCATAACTCAAGCAAGCATTAGATCTATAGGCATGCTCCCTAGTCTTCCAAAGCCATACAAAGCTAAAATCATCATTCAAACAAAAATCAATCCTCAAAGGTCATTTACAACCCAAAGATAAGCAACCAAACATGAGCAAAGTCAATAACATCACTATCAAACATCCAAGAGTAGAAATCCCACCCCTTGCCTCTTATTACACCAAAGTAAAACCACATACTTTGCTAGACCAAAGTTCTTGGATTCCTTTTACTTACTTGCTGCCTCAAAAGCTTAATTCTTTGCATTGATGAAACAAATGAGCGTAAGCACAAAGCTTAGTGAGGTTCGCTACAATAACATTCATCAATGCATTTCACATAACCGGAAAAACACCATTTATCAACACATGCCTTTACTTAAAATCATGCCCTCTCATGTCATCAATGCACTTTTTAAAACACATGCTCGTATGCATCACTTTAAAACGGCAAATAAACCTTTGTTGATGCTTTACGAAGCATCACATGCATTCTAGCATAAATCACAAGCATCTCATGCTTAAACCATTAGTTAACAACATTATACTGGCTTACAAGTGAACATTTCTCAAACCATACCAAAACCAACTCAATAGACACAATCGGATACGCGAATTACAAGTGTAGTCCCACACGCTTCATACATAATATCGGATTATACAAGGTGGAGATCAATGGCACAATCACAACATCTCAACACCCGTGATGGAGGTTAATGGCATAATCACAACCCCTTAACATCACTCATCGGTAGTTGTATAATCACACTAACGAGAGTACGGGACACATAAGACAAGACTCACTCAAGAGATTAAACCATTCACCGTTGCGATCTTAGCCTCAATCGTTAGGGTACTTGGATGGAGATTACGGCACAATCACAACCCCTCGACATCCAAGGCGACTTTATTCACGGTGCACCCAATCCTATAGCCGGCTAACTATATCCGATTAAGAGTAACCAAAAACCACTTTCATCACTTGCCAATATAATCATTAACATCAATATTCCATTGCTTTACAAGCATAAGTACAATGACATTACCACAAGCATAAACATGCTTAACATCATATGCATTTATCACATTAAATCAAGGATCACTCACCTAGTGTGTCCTTAACACAATGGCATTAAAATCCATCATTAATCATGCTTCTAACATGCTTTAAAATAGTAACCAAAACCATATTTAACTCAAGTGCATTACCATCAAAACATCGCACATTTCCGAGAGAGACTTTCGAATCACTTACTCTTGAGCATAGTTAAGTGTTTCAATCTTACACTAAGCTTACAAGACCACACTCAAAGCGTTACAAAGCTGGAAAATCCATTGCCACCGACCGATACACGAAGCCTTGCTCACCAACACGAAAATTACTCTTTTGGAGCCTCCAACAACGCCTCGTTTGCTCCCAGATCAAGATCCATTGTTTTCACATCATCAAAACAGAGATCTAAATGCATTAAAATGCATTTCAATACTAGCAACAAATCACAAACTTGTTGCATACCCACAATACATCAAAATACTCATCCAAAACTACCGAAAATTCAATCGATTACTTCCAAGACCAAGCCCAACCATCATACATCACTTCCAAACAAATATAAACACAAAAACACATCTAATAAACAGTAACCAAAATCATATTTAACTCAAGTGCATAAACACCAAAACTGTGGGAAAATATAATTTTAAAAGTGGAGCAAAAAATCTTAGAATCTTTAGGGTGCTTTATGGCAATTTTGCCTTTCCTTAATTTGACATGTGTTTAAAATGATTTTTAAACTAATTGATTTTAGAAGGCTTTAATTATTTAATTAATTAGGTAGTTAATTTATGAGATTTAATCACGTAACTACCTTTCACTTCTCATTTTCTGTGAAACACCATTATAAATCATATTCTCCATATTTCTTTTCTTCCACTCTTTTCTTGATTTCTCTTTCATTTCAAAGAATGCTTTTCAATTTCTTAAAGATTTGTGAAGCAAAAACTTGTCATTGATTGAGGAAAGCAAGGAGTGGAGGTAAATCCCATTCTCAACCTTCAATCTATGTTCTTTATTGAAATTCCCAAGTTCTTTGGCTTCTAATTAATGTTTTTGGTTGAGTTTTTATTATAGTTTTGATTTGAGATCAAAATCTTGCAAAAATATGATTAAAATATTGATTTTCGGATTTGTTTTGATAAGAACTATTTTGGATTGGTTTTAATTGAGTTTTGAGTTGATTATTATGTTGAAAAGGGTTTTGATAAAGTAGATCTCGAAATCCTTGAGATCCTTGAGTTTCTTGATGGTTTTAGTTGGGTTTTTGAGGTGGAATGGTGGTTTTATGCTTGCTCGAGGAATAAGGATGGGTTTAGGTTGTTTTTAGATATGTTTTGATGTTATAAAAGGTTGGAAGTGATGTTTGTTGGTTGGGCTTAGTTTAGGAAGTTATCAATTAAGTTTTGGTTGTTTCGGATGGGTAAATTGGTGTAGTTTTGGTGAGCAACGAGTTAGAGTCTAGTTGCTGGTGTTGAAAATGCATTTTAATGTATTTGGATCTCTGTTTGATGATGTGAAAACAGGGGATCTTGATTCGGTAACAAACAGAGCACTTTTTGAGGCTTTGGATGAGTGATCTTCGCGTTGGCGAGTGAGATTTCGCGTATCGAGGAGTGGAAACGGATTTTTAAACTTTGTAACGCTTTGAGCATGGTCTTGGGAGCTTAGTGTAAATTTGAAACACTTAGCTAAGCTCAAGAGTAAGTGATTCAAAAGTCTCTCTCGGAATGTGCTATTTTTTGTTTGAAAATGCACTTGAATTTATTATGATTTTAATTACTATTTTAAGCATGTTTTGAGCATTGATAATGCTAGTGATTAATGCCATTTTGTTAAGGATGCACTTGGTAGGTGATTCTTGGTTTTATGAAATGTACGCATTTGAGTTTAAGCATGTTTATGCTTGTGAAAATGGCTTTGTGTTTATGCTTTTAAAACAATGGAATATTGATGTTAAATGATTATATTGGCAAGTGATGCAAATGGTTTTTGGTTACTTTAATCGGATATAGTTAGCCGGCTATAGGTTTGGGTGCATCGTGAATAAAGTCGCCTTGAATGTTGAGGGGTTGTGATTGTACCGTAAACTCCATCCAAGTATCCTAGCAATTGAGGAATTGGCGTCACCACGATGGAGGATGGATCTTGTGGGTGGACTTGGTTAAGCGCCACAACGGTGGAGGATTGCTCCCGTGTGTGAGCTTGGTTAAGGTGATTACAATGGTTGAAGTAGCTTCCATGTGTAAGCCTTGTCTTGTTTCCCGACTCTCGCTAGTAGGTTATACAACTACCGATGAGTGATGATGAGGGGTTTTGATTGTACCATTAAACTCCATCACAGGTGTTGATGGGTTGTGATTGTACCGTTAAACTCCACCTTGTGAAGTCCGGTAATGTGTACGAAGCGTATGGGACAACGCTTGTAATCCGCGTATCGAATTGTGTCGATTGTGATGTGTTTTGTTGTGAGTTATGTTAAAGATCACTTGCGAGGCAATATAATGTTGTAGATTAATGGTTTAAGCATGTGATGCTTGGGAATTAAGCTAGAATTCTTGTGATGCTTGGTTTAAGCATGAGAAAAAGATTTTGATGTTATTTTAATGATGCTATTAGCATGTGGTTTTTAAAAAGGTGCATTGATGCTTTTGAGAGCATGATTCAAACGAAGGCATGAGTTTGTAAACGATGTTATCTTGGTTTTATAAATTGCATTGATGAATGTTTGGTTTTAGCGAACCTCACTAAATTTTATTCTTACGCTCATTTGTTTCATCAATGCATAGAATTGTGCTTGAAAGGCAGCAAGAAAGCAAGGGGAAAATCCAAGTATTTGGCTAAGAAATGTATGTGGTTTTACTATAGTGTAATAAGTGCAATGGGTGAGATTTCTACTCTTGGTATTATTTGGTGATGTTAAACACCTTAAGCACGTTTGGTTTGCTTATTTTGGTTTGTAAAAGGCCTTTGAAGGTTGGTTTAAGCTTGAATATGGTTTCTAGCCGTTTTATGGTTTTGACATCTAGAAAGCATGCCTATAGCCCCAAAGCTTGCAAGATTGATGTTATGATTGATCTTTTGCATCGTGCTAATGGTCTTTGATGTGTAATCATGTTGTATGTGTGTTGAGGAATGTGTTAGAATGGTTTCGGATGTGAAAAGTTGTGTAAAACCATCAACTTGGGAAATTGCAGGGCTAGGCATTTTGGAACGCCCTTATCTATTTCGGAACGGTGGCCTATATTGGTCATGGGCTTTCGGAACAGGTAAGTACGTTCCGGAACATTTTGCCTCTGTGAACCTATGTTTCGAAACGAGTTTTGGAATGCACCCACGTATCGAAACAATCAACTTAGTTTCGAAACAACCATTCTGATACGGGGCCTGGTGTTCCGAAACACTTGACCGTTGGATGTTGAATTTGAATTGTTTCTGGTTCTTACGTTTTGGTCCCTAAATGTTTGAATCTTAAATTAATTGTATTTGGATGATCCGTTTGAGATGAAACTTGACATGTTGGCATGTTAGATGATTAATTTTTGTTTCGTTACTTTAAAATCTCGTTAGTCCTCGTAATTCTTGAAATTTACAATTTAGTCTCTAAAAGACTATTGCATGCAATTGAACCCCTAATTGAACTCTGATCGTTATGTCATTTTCTCTTAATTAACTTGCTCATCGCGTAGGATAATATTGTGCATCTAGAAAAGATAAAATAAAAAAGGGTCGTCAATCGAGGTTGACTTTAACGAGTT